>OY101447.1:85019058-85227996 GCA_956483635.1 Panzeria rudis
AAATGCAGAGTATCTAATTTTGATTCAATAAGAATCTTGCTGGACAACCAGTAGGGAATCTTTCTCAATGAAAGATTGTGCTAGTGTTTGTTATTAAAGATACTTATAAAATTATTAAAGGTTGTTAAGGGTTTTTTGAAATACTTTTCCTTAATTCCTGTGATATTAAAATTAGTATCTTTATTCAAGTATTTAGATTTGTAATTGTTGTAATACCTTAAGTAAAATCTCATAATCCTGTACATATTACATAATAAACTAAATTGTCATTAATAAAGAATAATAATAATAATTGTTTTTAATATATTTTCGTATTTATTTCTTGGAAATAGATTGTTTTTGTTGAACCGATAGCGCTCTTTAAATATTGTTGGCCCCATAATTTAGTAAATTTTTTATCTATAACTTATTGCATCTTTGGACGCGACAGTGGCATTACGAGCATTAAACAAAATTATTAGCCTTTACAATTGGGAATTATCACAAACATTTATATTGGCGCTGATGGTCAGGTTAGGGTCGCGGATATTCGTACACAAAATGGTATAATTAGTCGATCAATAACTAAGCTTGTTGTTTTAAATGAACCATAAATCACTTTTATCTGTTTACAATTACTAATCTATCTTTTGCTAGCGCAATAGACCCTTCTAATGAAGCCATGCAATCCGTACCCGATTTATTCGAGGAATGTTTGTTGGATTACGAAGATGCGATGGAAGTCAACGATTCTACTAGTCCATCTACTGCCATCTCGTCCGAAAAATCTAATAATATATCTGTTATACCGGATGTGGATTGGACTTCAGAACTTGCAGCGGCACCATTTGACACTCTCGAATCGGTTAACAAACAACCTCCAAATAACCCAACCGTCGAGCAAGTAGTAATCCCCAATTTGACAGCTGTTGTCCAGGCCCACGACGCGAATGCCAATCTGAAAGGCGAGAATCTGACTCGCGGTCGAGAAAGGAATAAATGTCCAATCTGTGGAAAAAATCACCCGGTCAGATTCTGTTACAAATTTAGAGAAATGAGCCTGGAACACAAGCTCCGCAAGGTGGCTGTATATCATTTGTGCTGCCGCTGTCTAGCGGGTAGTCATTTAAGCAAAGATTGTAGAAGAACCTCCACTTGTCGGTATTGCAAGCAAAATCATCATTCTTTGCTTCACGACCAAAAAATTCGTATAAAGGTTCAAAAAGATCGGGTAACGTCGACATCGACTGCCAGGCCAATTTCTATTCGACAAGCGGTTTCATTTTCGCCAACGCTTCGATTAAATCTTTCTCAAGGTCGTGCACGAATTCCATTGCGTGCTGTTTTAGATGCGTGTTGCGGAGAGTTTGCTTCAAAACTACAGGTACCGCTTCAACAATAGACTCGAACCAATATTGCCGTATTGAATTGGAATCGATCCACGATAAAACCCAAAGAATTTTTGTTACGGCTCGGTTGCACAAAATGAAAGGTATTATCACCCCTCCATGTTCTGTGTCTGATTCCATACTGGAATCATTTCAAGGACTTCAACTCGCAGACCCGAATTTTAATCCCTCGAGCAATGTATGTTTAGTGCTTGGTCCGGAGGTGATGCCTTTAATTGTGAAAGGGAGAATTCAGTCTAGTCCGGGACTCCCACTTGCTTAATATACCAGTTTCGGATGTGTTATTTTGGGGTTGTCGCCTTTTTAAACAAAAAGCTTAACGTCGATTATCGGTTTTCAACCGCAACAGGAGTCCCTCATGACTCAAAATATATTTATTCATCAGGAATCCATCATGATTCACCCATCTTTAAATAAATCATCAGGGGTCCCTCATGACCTAACCAAACCAACAATTATTTTGCTTATAATACAGTGCACAGGAGTCCCTAATGACTCATCTAATAAATAATATATTCAACAGTAGTCCCTCATGGCTCAATCAACAGGAGTCCCTAATGACTCATTCAATAGGAGTCCCTAATGGCTCATTTCTTCGTATTATAATTATCTATTTGCAACTTATTCTATTGTTGCAAAGGTGGCCGGCAATGTTTAAATACCAGTTAAACTTTTATAAATACCAGATGGCCGTAAACACTATTGGCATAGGGATATATCTGATACCAGTAAAATGCTTATAAGTCAAAGAAATAAATATAGGCGTAAATTCCAAAGAAGTGGTGATCGGAACCAAAGAATTCAGTTAAGCTGTATTGTGAAACAGTTAAATCGATTAATCGATTCCCATCTAAAGAAAGACCGAAACGATTCTTGGTCTAATTTTATTTCAAAACTGCCTTCTGGTTCTAGAAAGTTCTGAAAATTAACAAAAGTTTTTAAACAATCCATCTCCCTTTGATTCCATTGTTGCTAATTACATAAATAACCTTGATGAAAGTCGTTTCGACGGTTCATATGTTGACGTTACGAATCTTACTGAGGTCAAGTCTTTAGTGCTCTCACTAAAAACAATAAATCTCCGGGGTTAGATGGAATTAATAGTATTATACTTAGAAACATGCAAGACTACTTTTTTGAAACTTTAAGTAAACTGTTTAATTTTTGCCTCAATAATGGATATTATCCAGCTACCTTCAAAAAGGCTAAAGTTATTCCCATTAATAAGCCCGGAAAATATGCCAAATTACCTTCAAGCTACAGACCAATTAGTATTCTAAGCTTATTGGACAAGATTTTACAGAAAATTATACTTAAGAGAGTTTTAGATTTTTCGAGTCAGAATAATATTATTAATCGACGACAGTTCGGATTCCGTAAAGGGCACTCCACTGTACACCAGTTGAGGAGAGTTCTTGATTATATAGATAGAAACAAAATAGATCGCTTGAGTACTGGAGTTGTTTTTCTTGATGTTGAAAAAGCTTTTGATTCAATTTGGCACGATGGTGTAGTGTTCAAAGTTAACAATTTCGATTTTCCGAATTATCTACAAAGAATTATTAGAAGCTTTCTAAACAACCGATCTTTTCTCGTCTGTGTTGACAACATGTACTCTACTGAAAGACAAATTCCAGCGGGATTACCGCAAGGGTCTGTACTATCGCCTACTCTTTACTCAACATACACGTCCGATATTACTATACGCAGGAACCATGAAGCAGCGTTTTACGCGGATGATAGCGCTTTTATTTGTTGTTGCAAAGTTTCAAATGCAATAATCAAGAGAATGCATGATAATCTTAAGTTAATGATAATTGGAAAATAAAAGTTAATAACAGTAAAACCCAAGCTATTATATTCCTGTATAACAAATCACCGAAACGCATATCTACAATAAATTTAAGCTCTAGAGGAATATACATTCCGCTAAAAGACGAAATAAAGTATCTAGCAGCACTACTAGATAAGAAGCTTACGTTTAGAAAACACATTGAATACGCTTGTAAGAAAGCAATATGATGCGGTTGCGCCCTTTATCCATTACTAAACAGAAGGTCGAAGCTTAACTTGAAGAACAAATTACTTATTTATAAAATGTGTATTCGACCGATTTTGACATATGCTTGCCAAGTATGGTTTCATAAAGCTACTAAAACATACAAGAAGAAGCTTCAGATTATTCAAAATAAAAATTTGGAAATAGTTCGTAACCTACTCCCAAGTTTTTCTACCGATCTGCTACATAAGAATTTTAATCATAAATTAATCAACACTTTTGCATTTAATGCAAAATGCAGAGTATCTAATTTTGATTCAATAAGAATCTTGCTGGACAACCAGTAGGGAATCTTTCTCAATGAAAGATTGTGCTAGTGTTTGTTATTAAAGATACTTATAAAATTATTAAAGGTTGTTAAGGGTTTTTTGAAATACTTTTCCTTAATTCCTGTGATATTAAAATTAGTATCTTTATTCAAGTATTTAGATTTGTAATTGTTGTAATACCTTAAGTAAAATCTCATAATCCTGTACATATTACATAATAAACTAAATTGTCATTAATAAAGAATAATAATAATAATTGTTTTTAATATATTTTCGTATTTATTTCTTGGAAATAGATTGTTTTTGTTGAACCGATAGCGCTCTTTAAATATTGTTGGCCCCATAATTTAGTAAATTTTTTATCTATAACTTATTGCATCTTTGGACGCGATAGTGGCATTACGAGCATTAAACAAAATTATTAGCCTTTACAAGGTAACAAATAAAAGAAAAAAAATTCAAATAAGAGATAATTTTAATAGCAAAAATATAAATTCTTTGTTGAAATTCTTTTAATAAAAAAACGGATATACGCCGTTACAGCAAGTTCTTTAAAAAATGATTTGAAGGCCTTAAAATAAAATGTGCAACTAATTGCCATATATTCGTCAATTAGTCTTTATAGGATATCCTACTGTGTGATAACTATAAACTCTATTTGCTTGAATTCACTTTAAAAGTTTTAAAAAATTTTTTTAGAATTGCTTTTATTTAAAAAGAATGCTTACATATAAGAAATATCTCCAATTTTCGTTTAATAAATCTATTTACTTAAGAAAATTAACTTTTCGTGTGATCGTGTTTTTCATTCCCGCTTCCCGGGAACTGCAGAAGTCCGGGAAATCCCAAACCCTGGCCATAACTCGAAAACTATGCGTTTCCCAGACTTTTACCATTTATTTTTTTTCTTCTAATTTTCGAATTTTCTATCGACCTATGTAATTTTTATTTTTTTTTTTTTGGATGTGCGTTGGTAAACTAGATTTAAGCCAAAAGAATATATCGTCAGCGAAAATGCAAAAAGCCCTATCTAATGAAAAATTCAAAATCGAGATTTTCATTGATTTTGGTAGATTAAGTTCAAATACATCTCTATGCAAAGTTTCAGACTCTTCCGAGCACAAATAAGGAGTTTATTGGCATAATAAAGAAGCGATAATTTATTAAATGCAAAAAGAACTTGCTAACTAGTTTTGCATACGCAAAATATACTAGCGGTATTTTTTGTACAGTGAAAGTAAGTTTTCTGTCTTAAAATATACTGTAAAAACGTACCCATCTACCAACAATCTCAACAATCTGGGGGGTTATTATGTATTTTGATTCGAAAAGAGCATTATTCGTATACATTGCGTTTCGAAAATGTATTCTTTCGAATCGAAATACATAATAGACCCCTGATTTAGGTTTCCTTTTGTTTTAAAAAATTAAGCTTAGCAGAATTTTTTATAAATACATATGTACATAACTTTTGCAAACAACTAATAGTTAGAAACTACTGAGAAAAATGTGTTGACGAAACTTGTCATTTCTAAATGACAGAAGGTTGATTTTTTAAAACTATAAAAAAAAGATATACTAATCACTTAAACTGAATTCGCATGTAAACGCATGGATACGCAATATAATAAATGAGCTGCAATCGGTAATTGGACTTATTGTGTCTGTTTGGCGTTACCAAAGCAGAGTTTGTGGACTATTGGTCTACACCAGCATAAGGAATACGTATTTTCATAACAAGAATGTTCGACATAATCGAAGTTTTCAATTTATAAAAAAAACTAGGAATATATCAGCTGCGTTTGCGTACTTGATAATTTGTAAAAAAGTTTACAAATTGTTGCTGAATTTTAGCCCTGCGGTTATACCTCATATTTTTTATCATAAGAGATGTCAAACTTTATATTGAAAACTAGTTTGTTTTTTTGGAGCGGAAAAAACGCCCTTAGATCCTGTTCTCTTTACGGACAATTTTAACACTAACGACATTATTAAATTTATTAGTGAAACTATCGTCTTACAAACCAATATGTGGTCGAAAACTTCAAACTGGTACAAAGAAATCAACCAGAAAAGAATCATTATAAACGATTATCTAAAAACAAATATAAATAAAAATCATTAATATAACTGACTGCCTAGGAATCTAAGGTTGTCTAAGCTATTTGATGTACCCTTTCATAGGACTAATTATGCACGTAATGGTACTTTAGCCAGAGACTTGCGCCGAGGGGTTTTGATCGGCGGCGGCTGGCTGGGAAAAAATAGTCGGCGGCGGCTCAAATTCGGCTGAAAAACGGCTGAAAATCGGCTGGAAATGCACGTGGACATTTACTAAAAGTGAAAATTTTCATTTTGTTGTTAAAATTAGTTTTTCTTTTTCATACCAATTCTTCACCAAACAAAATGCATAGAAATTAAGCATTGCTTTGCCTCTCAAAAATTTTTAAATTGTTATGAAAAATAAAGCAAAGGCTTGATTGTCAAACTTTTTTAAGGCTTGTCCAGATTCAACCTAAAAAGCTATTTGTCAAGCTAAAAATTAATTTCTCTGTTCGCAATTTTATGCATGAACATCAATTATATATTTTACCGTTGGAATCTAATTCATGAATCATGCTAGAATTATTCGGATATATAATACATTATAATTTATGTATATTGAAACAAACGTCTATACCTGATTTATTTGTATCATGATAAATGGCAAATTCTATACAGGAAAAACAGATAAGATAAAGCAGGTTATTTTTCAATATAAAGTTTGACATTTGTCGTGATAAAATTTATCACGTATAGACATAGGCTAAAGCAAGGCGAATTGATACCAGGTGGCCTTATTATTGTAAATGAACTTTACCAAAATGTCAAACTCTATGTTAAAAAACTAAATAAAAACTTTTTATGTATGCATTTCACATGACAGATAGGTGAAGTCCAGTTGTTGTCGTACTAATAAGGCCACTTGGTATTAATACGCTTTGGGTTACAATGAAAGTCTTTCTCTAATAAATTTTTAAATGTAATTTTCCCTTTTGCACAAAACTGTTTGCTGGGAACTACCAATGGAAATTCGTCGAGTCTATAGAAAATAATAAATTATATACAGATTAAGAGCTTCTTCCCAAAGATATTTCTAATGACTAAATATGGTCAAATTTAAAAACTGGACGAAGAGGAAATCTTCATAAATTAACTTCGTTTGTATTTTCGATTCCTACTAATAATGCGTTTGTAAAGAAAGAAAAATAATGTAATTTCCTGAATTAATGATAAGAATTAATTTTAATGGAAATTTAATTTTTTCAATATTTTTTTGCAAACAAATTAAAGTAAAGAAATACCAAATATATGTGGGAAAAAAATTCTTATGAAATAAAAAACAGGACCCATTAGGAAGTAAGTAATATAATCCAAATAAAGAAAAAAATTTTCAACTTGAATCGTAAATGGCAGAGCCCTGAAGGAACACATAAGAAATACAAACGAATTGACAATTTTCTCCTTTTTTAAGTCGGATAATGAATATTTATTCTTTTGAATAGTTTTTGACAGTTTTTGGCAGTTCGTTTTGGTAAATCGAGCTTTTTTTCTCTAAATGTCAAGCTTTTTCACAATTTTGATCTGGCAAGCTTAGGTCGCAGAGTAATGCATACAAAAATATTTTTCTTTATCTTACTCTACGTCTCCACCTAACCATAGACTACTAACTAAACCCGTCACTATACAACAACATTACGGAGATTGTATGAGAGGGAACGCAAATCTTATTTTATAATGTGGTTTCTAATTTGACTATGTCCTTCATATTATCTTAGTAAGAGCACTTTGCATGTAAAAATGCACAACACATGACAATAGCCTCTTTTAGCTGTCAAAAGTGAGCATTCTGTTCCATATTATGTGCACCTAACTTGATATGCTGTTGTAACTTGAAGTTATTACTGCGTTGTTAAAACAATTGCACTAACAACTATGTTATACCCTGAAAAAAGCATTAACTTGAGCGGTCTACACTTAACATTAACTTGAAGTTAATGTTAAGTTAGGTGTAGACTGCAAATTACTAAAATAATGCTTGAACAAAAATTATGAAAAAAAACCTTAAAAAAGTAGAAGCGGAAATTAAAAAAAAGCAATCGGCGGATTATTTTAAGCCGTTTTTGAGCCGAAAAACGATCGTCGGTGGCGGCTTCCATTAAGCCGATTTTAGCCGCAAGAAAAATCGACCGCGGCGGCTGTGGAAATTAGTCGGCGGCTCGGCTTAGCCGCGGCTCAGCCGTCTCGGCGGAAGTCTCTGACTTTAACACGTGCCTTTGTTCAGCTCAACGAGATTAATTTCAATTTTCAAAAAGTTTCTTATTCTTTTATCGAATTCGGCACTGAGAAATCTGAGTTTAAACTCTTACTTTTTAGTGTAATAAAATAACTGTCTTATGTGTTGTTTCCACAGTGCAAACAAGTATTGCTTGTCGGAAATTTGTTTGAAAAGCACTTGGTTTTTAGAGCGGTTTCCATACAATTTTTTACTCAGGTCGCTTGTGGAAACAGCACATTAATATAGTAAAATAGCTGTGATTTATAAACTGTAAATATAATTTTGTATATATTTACGTTTTACACATACTTCATTGTTAAATTAGATATTTATACAATATAACTATAGGTATTTTTGTTATCTTAGTGTGTAAGGATTTTTTATCCAAAGACTGAAATAAATAAATAAATAGACTGTAGGAAATTTATAAAACTTAGACTCGGCCATACTTTAATAACAAAAAATTCTTGATTGAGCCTAATACATCAAACATATGTCCATATTGTGAAACTACCATAATCTCCATCAGACACATTCTAATGCATTGCAACAAATTCAACTTAAGTCGAAATCTCCTTTTCCGAATAAATCCCACTCTTTTTCTCTCCAACCCCTCCATTAATCATATCAAAATTCGTATTAACTTCTTAAAACAAACAATATATATAAAGACATATAGTTGTAAAACGACAGTAGGTACTTTTACCTACAATTCAATAATACCTAAATATTTCACAAAAAAGTTAGCAAGTAATAGCTTGTATATCCTTTGAAGTAAAACTCATAAACTAAAGTACAAACACATATATATTTAAAGTTAATCAGCTGAAGGCCTTTGCAGCCATTGCTTTCCTATATAAGTTATCCTAACTTGCTTTTAAGATAGCTTATAAATAAAAAAATAAATAAATAAATATTTTGTTTTATTATTTTTACGTAATTTTTTATTTTTGAACTGAATTTAGTTTGTTTTATGTTAGCTTTTTTCCTATATGGAATTTGACATTTATCCAATATATCAGGTATAGACGTAGGGTAATGGATTGCGGTTGAAGTTTTATTTTTAAATAATTATCTAAAATATACTAGATAATTATTATTGGAAAAGTACACGAATACACCTATTATCTCTCAAATTATTAGTAATATTGTTTATAATTTAATTTAAGTTTTTAAAAAGATATGTTAATCCTCTCACTGCTTTCTTTCTTGAACAAGTTCAATGTAGATAGTAGTGAATGGTAAGTCGATTTCGATTGTAGTCGAAAATCGATTTTCAATGCCAAAAAACGATTTTTTTGTAATCGATTTTTAGTTGTCAACTTTATACCGAAATCGACTTTTGGCTCCGATTAATCGAAATTAGTAAAACGAGCAAACAGTGAAGTTAAGAAAGAAAGATTTTGTGAACCATATATATTTCTATGGTTCAATATAGATGAGGCGTTTATCGAGTTTTAGTTATTTTTCAAGAAAAACGAAAAATTAAATAAAAACCCATTTTTAAATGGCTTTGGTCAATTTTCTTTACTCCATTTGCTTTTGAACACTTGAAATTAAGAAGCAAATAAAAAAGTTTCAAAATATTTCATCTTGTAAATTTTGGTGTTAGAAATAAAACGAAAAAAAAAAACGTATACTCCGGTATGTAATGGAAATCGATTTTGACTTCGCATCCAATTTTTATAGTTTTTGTGATAAAAATTATTTTTAAAAAAGAAATATCTGTAGTATATTATATCTGTATATTATTAAAAAACAACTTTTAGAAAGGCTTCGTTTTCGAAATCGATTTCCATGACATACCTGACTGAATTTAGTTCATGAAATTTTCATGAAGTTTTCTTAGACTGAATTTACATTATGAAATTTCTTCATGAAATTTTTTCAATTCTGTTGTTAAGTTGCTATGTATTTCACCGTCTGTTTGGCGAATTCAATAAGGTGGGAACTTCACCAAAACAAATACAACACGAAAAACAACAGGCATTTTATTTTTGTAAATTACCAAGGCAATGTCAAAGTTGTTTTGTAAGGAAAATAAAAATTAAAGAAAGAAAAAAATAAACCAGTGTTCCCATTCATAGAGACATATCCAAAATCTGGGGATAACTTTTTCGCAATTAGGATACAAATTTTATATTTACTGCTAGACGTTATTATATACCCATTTTCTAACAAAATTGATTTACGTACAGACAGTCCTAGTCATGTATGTTTACACACTTAAAAATTCAATTGAACGAAAAGTTCCCGGCTTCATGAATAAGTTTGCAACAGAAAACTTTCTCTATTACAAAACTTTATCTGTATAGACTATGTTGGCAAAATTTTTTTTAAATAAATTTGCTAGTTGTCGATTAAAACCACGAAAGAATTTTATCCCTTATTTTGTAAATATAGGTTACTTGATGCTAATTAATAAGACATTGACAACGGCTAAGAAATAAAATCGTAATAAAAAAATTTAAGTAAAAAAATTAATCTTACTTATACATATACTTGAAGTATTTCAAAAATCCTCGGATTACAAGAGGAACTAAATATAAAAACATTTTTAATAAAATATTTTTCATTTGAGTTGTGGTTTGGTTTGGTAGTTTTTAAGTTACGCTACAATTTGTAGCGAATTATTTGGCCCGGAAATTTCCATATCGCCATGACTAATTACGGCTTTCGCCTAAGGAGCCTCCTCCAAGAAACTCGCGCCGATCTGTACCGTTGTACAGAAAGCCGGAATCCTCAAATTCCTCTCCTGTTTTGTTCAAATGAGTTTTGTTTGGTGCTCCACCACGATTTCAAAGTACGCTTTCTTAGAAAGCTAGGTTAGGTTACAGGCTTGGCTGCCCACTGGGTAACCCAAAAAAACCCACCCGGGTTTTTATGGGTATTTTGTTTAAAAATCCAAGCGGGTTTTTTACGTTATATCCATTCAAACAAAGATGAAGATAGTTTTGAAGTTTCATTTACAGAAAAATAAAATAAAATCATTATAAAATTCATATAAACGAATAACCTAAGTACATACACATGTATTTATATGCCCATTTGTGTGTATGTACATTTAACCCTAGTGCGTTTTTCAGTACTTTTAATTTAAATAAAGATAGTATATTATATAAAAAAAAATTTAAGACAATAATTAAAAAATTCATAAAAAAATAGTAGTCCAAACACGCACATACATAAAAAGTTATTTTAAATCAGTTACCACTCTGGTGGCTCAGATTTGAAATGCTTTTAACTGCCCTTTTCATAATGTACTATTAAAATTTAACGCGGGCTTTAACAGGAAGTTTTCTATGCCGAACTTGCCATTAAAGTCCACGTTAACTTTTAACCGCACATTGTAAAAAGGGGCGTAAGAGAGCTAATGCTTTTTCCAATCTAAGGCCATTTCAAAGGTTACTCCATATTAAACCATAAGATGAGAACATTCTTTCTATTGATGGTGGCAATTCATTACTGAAGTGAAATAATCGCAAAAGTTTGCAGGTAAAAATTATTAATTTTTGTCTTTTAATATCTTCAACCATTGTTTCTTTTTTTGTGGATCTTTAATTTTAGATGCCCAAAAAAACGGGCTAAAAATGGGGTGCTTTCGACTTACGCATTCTTCTGCTATCGTTTCGCTTTCTTTAGTAATTACTTTGCCCATATATTTGGAATGGACGCTTTTTGACTAAATCCTGTTTTGACAGTAGTATAGAATTGTTCAACAAATTACAGTCTAGGCACCCTAAATAGCCCAAAAAACTAATTTGTACCTTGAAAATTTTAGTTTTTTACCGGTTAGGCTATATTTTTATTGAATTTTTTCACTGTATTTGTTATTGTTCCACTTCTTATGTTGTTGATTTTAGTATTTGCTAAATTTTTATTGTTTGTTGTTGTTTTGCCAAATATTGTTAGTGAAAAATGTGGAGTCGCTGTAAGTTATGCCGAAAAAAGTGAATAAAATACATACATATGTAATTGTTTCCTATATTTAAAAAAAGTGCGGAAAAATTACTTTTTTGCACAAGATGTTGATGAAACACAATAAAACATAACAGAGAATTATGCAATTGAATATACTATTTAAAAAAAATTTTTGCATAAACAAATAGTCAAAACCCAAACTTTTTAAGGTAAAAAGTGACTTGTGTGAGCTATTAGGGTGGCTAGTCAAGTTCAATTGTATTGATATGTTCACAAAACTTGTTCAGCTCTACCGTAACTACAAGTTTGCCGAATATTGTTAGTAAAAAATAAGGAGTACCAGTAAGTTATTCTGAAGAAAGTGAAAACAAATTTTTTTCTTAATTTTTTCAAAAAAAAGTGCACGAAAAATTTTGTGGCATTAAATGATAAAAAAAATTGTTAAGCGGACTCTTAGCTACATTATTGCCATATACAGTTAAGCGGTATCATTAAGTTTGAATTAGCTGTTGGCCAAATACTGATGACACCGTTTTTTGAGGTCCCACTGATTTTCAGAAATTTTGGAGGTCCATAAAAAATTGGTTGCCGAATTCGCAAATTGAGTATAGGGGTTTACTACCACCGTGATAGTAAAATCGAAACTGTACTGTCAAGTCCTTGTGTTTTTCCAAAAGTCTTCATTTGTCGCATAGTTGTATTAATGATTTTTACCATATTTACACTATGCAACTTTGTTGCATGCAATTTTCATTTTAAGTGAGAGTGCTGAAATAGAAATGTATACATTTTGTATTTCTTCTCTGTCTTTCTCACTGAAAAAAGAGAGTTGCATGCAACAAAGTTGCGTGGTGTAAATATGGTATTTCTTGATAAATCTATACCGAAAAAGGATAATTTGTCACCATTGCTTAGATTATAAAAAAACCAATTAAACCCAATAAAGCCCAATAAAACCCAAAAAAGCCCAATAAAACCCAAAAAACCCATGATAAAACCCGCCGGGCTGGGTTTTATTTAAAAAACCCGGGTTTTTTCCAACCCTGTTAGGTTATCAAAATAATGTTATTGCATGTGGTTAACAACCAACGACACGAAACAGCAACTCGGCACCGTTAACTGCCACCAACTTGCTAATCACATGCGGGGGGTGAGACGCAAAGCTCTCGAAGGCCAATAAGCGAACAGTGGCCTGGTTGCATTTACGAAGTAATTGCCAACGACGCGTGATGTTGACTCGCCCTGAGCTGCTTTACGACTGGTCATTTGAGTTATGAATATAGTCGAACTGTATGGTTTCTATTAGGGATGCGGGATTTTTCGATTGATATAATTTTTGATTAATCAAAATTGTGATTAATCAATTAATCGATTAATCAAGAATCATAATTAATCAAAATGCTGATTAATCAAATAATTTTAAATTTGATTATTTAAAATATTTCAATTCTAAATTTCAGCTTATTTTCTTAAACATACTTCTTATGGCAGCCTGAATTTCAGGCAGAGGTGCGTACTAGGCTTTAGAAAGAAATTCTAAAGCATTTAATAATTGAACATTTAAAAATTTGGTTGTACGAACTGTAGGGTGCTTCCCTAATACTGGACTTAATTTTATATTATTTTGTCTAATCTAGTTTTTATATGTTCTTACTTTAAAACTTCCAATATTTTTATAAAAATAATATTCATTAAAAAAGATTGCTTTGTCAAGACTTATACATTATATATAAATGTTTAAATAAATAAAATCAATAATTTTTATAAATAAAAACGAATCCTATAATTGGCGATCCTGCATCGAACTTGTATATTAACATTTTAAGAATGATTTAACCGTAGATCGAGCTTTGTATCAAAAATGATACATTTCGTTTTTATTTAAAAAATTTTTCTGAATGGCAACACTATATGGCACACCTGTTTTCACAATTTGTAAATATTGTTATTTCCCGTATTTAAAACATCGTTTGAAAAAATAAATGTAAGTAGGCTATGAGAAATTGAAAAAGTTCATAATATTGTCTTTGTATCACATTTGATACATACTAAAGTTTTGTGAATTTTGTATAGAACAAGTGTAATTTTTTTGCCGCTCGTGCATTTTTATTATTTGAAAAAAGATATTTGATTGTGTTAATTTATTAAAATGTCTAGTTCACGGTTTTTGACTTTGGAAGAACTTGTAAATGATGTTCTTAACGAGAGTTCTGGTGGAGAAGATGGAGATTTATCAGATGTCTCTGATATTTCGAATATATCTGATGACGAGTTGGAAGATCAGGAAAGTAGCTCTGATGATGACGAAATTCACAACGCAAGTTCTGATCCATCATATATAGCCAAAGATGGAACTTCTTGGCAAAGAGAGCCTTGCTCAACTGGAAGATTGGGAACGGAAAATATCATCAATATGCGCCCAGGTAAATAAAAAGTAATTTGAAAAAAGAACAAATATGAGACCAATGCTTTTAGGTGTTACAAGATTTGCTTCAAGTCGTGTTTGTAATATTCGGGACTCCTTTTTATTATATTTTTCGCCACAAGTAACAAAAATTATAATCGAAAACACTAACAATTATGGAAAACATCTCAACGGTGTCAACCATATTGATGTAGATGAAGAATCGCTTTATGCTTATTTGGCTGTTTTATTATTGGGCGGAGTGTACAAGTATATAAAAATAATAGCTTTTCAAAAGAAAATGTAAATATATCTTTTGCATTATAGATCCAAAAATGAGACATTACATGATATGTTTGATGAATATTATGGACGGCCCATATTTCGTTCAATAATGTCTGAAGGATCATTCTTGAACATTCACAAAATCATACGGTTTGATAACGTTTTAGCCAGGCGTGCTCAGAAAAGTTCGGATAAGTTTGCGCCAATAAGGAACCTTTGGGACAAATGGTCTGAAAGTCTATCACAGTTTTATAACCCAAATGACTGTGTGACTGTAGATGAGCAACTTTTAGGTTTTCATGGGCGCTGTAAGTTTCGACAGTATATACCATCAAAACCAGAGCGGTATGGTCTGAAGTTCTGGCTGCTTGTTGATTCGCGTTCATATTATGTGTGGAAAATACAGCCGTATTTGGGCAAAGATGTATCTGGCGTTCCAGAGCGAAATCAGGGTGAACGGGTCGTCCTTGACTTAGTTGATGGACTTAAGGGGCATAACGTTACAATGGATAACTTTTTTTCTTCGCACAGTCTTGGTCAAAAACTTTTGCAACGAAATTTAACAATGGTTGGAACAATGCGGAAAAATAAAAGATCAATTCCTCCAAAGTTGTTAGTATGCAAAAAAGTACCAAGATATGAGTCATCATTCGCTTTTACCCCTAATACAACTCTTGTTAGTTATATCAGCCACAAAGACAAATGCACAATTGCAATTAGCACAATGCATCATGATCAAAAAGTTTTGAACGGTCCAAAGAAACTACCCGAAATAATATCGTTTTATAACTCCACTAAAGGAGGAGTTGACACCGTTGACAAAATGTTAAGTAGTTACAGCTGCCAACGTAAAAACAATCGCTGGACAATGGCTGTTTTTTCGAACATAATTGATGTTTCTGCTTTAAACGCCTATATTATTTATAACGAAGTAGACACAAATTGGAAAACTACTCAGAAACATACAAAACGTAAGTGTTTTCTTCATGAGTTGGCAATCTCACTCGCAAAGCCATATATGGAAAAACGTAAAAACCTTCCTCGAAGTGAATTTTCTTTGATGATATACTCAAAACTTTCAAATAAAAATTTTAATGAGTCAAATGACAGAGAAGCTGGTCCTTCTAAAAAAAAGAAAAGTTGATGATTCTGCTAAAAAGAAACGTGCAAGATGCCAAAAGTGTTACACTTCGGGCGAAAACAAAAATAAATGGACGTCTTATTTCTGCTACTTGTGCAAAAAGCCATGCTGCAATGAGAAGCACTCTAAAAGTATTTGCGCAGATTGCATTAGTAGTCCATAAATTAAAATTTTATTAAATATTGTATAATTTAAACAAAGTCTCAATAAAAACAAATAAAAAAAAACAAACATTTGTACTTTTTTAAGAGTTGTTTTCTTTCGTTGTTCAGTGTGTATCAAATATGATACAAAGGAAGAATTATGTATTTTTTTTGAAGCTCAATCTACGGTTAATGCTAACTACCAATAAAAACTAAATCTTCAACATTACAATTATTTTCAACGTTAATTTTGAAGAAAGGAAACCTTTGTGAGAGTAAAGAAGACGCTTTTGGATTACTAATAAAGAATGGCCCATGTTTAGAATAATTCAGAAAATTATATATTTTGGATTCTTACTGTTTGATCTCATTTTAAACTCTTTAAAGCAAATAGCAATTATTCATCAATATTCCTGAAAACATCACCGCTTTTAAGAAACAACTACATTGGATAAAATATTTTAACAAATATCTCCAGATAAGTTTTTTTTTTAATTTGTTCAATTAGTTTAAGTATTTAGATTTGATTCGAAGCTATACAATTGTTTTATTGATATATTGTAATCCCACACCAGTAGTCTAATTAAAATAATGGTTATAACAGCAAATAGCAATTATTCATCAATATTCCTGAAAACATCACCGCTTTTAAGAAACAACTACATTGGATAAAATATTTTAACAAATATCTCCAGATAAGTTTTTTTTTTAATTTGTTCAATTAGTTTAAGTATTTAGATTTGATTCGAAGCTATACAATTGTTTTATTGATATATTGTAATCCCACACCAGTAGTCTAATTAAAATAATGGTTATAACACGTTCTTTTGTTGAAACTAACCCACCATTGATTGATATAAATAATACTCAAGTTAATAACTCCGAAACTACATCACAAACTGTAAATAACTTACGTACAAGCAATTCTAACACTAACATTAACCAAAACTCGACAATGTTACGAAATCAATGTCTTAAGCTACCAAGTTTTTGGTACGAGTCGCCTGAAGCATGATTCATTCATGCCGAAATACAATTCACTCTAAATAATGTTACTGATGATACAAACAATGATAATATTATAACTCAAGAGTTTTTATATAAATTATGGTTGCGTAAACTGCCACAAATAGTACAGTTACATTTAGCGTCGTGTTTCTCAAAATATTAAGAAAAGATATCACTTGCAGATAAGATCTATGAAGTTCAGTATAATTCAGTAAATTATCTTGAAGAATCTATTAAAAAACTAACCGATTTAACCTCTAATCTTTGTCTTAATCTCAATAACGTCATGTTAGAAGTCGGAGAGTTAAAATATAGAGGACATACGTCACGTAGATCTAGTTCTCACAATCGAAACAATCTCGGCAGCGTTCAAAATCTCGTAATCAAAAATTTTGTTGGTATCATTCGAGGTTCGGTAATAAAGCATATAAATGTATTAAACCTTGCAAATTTGGTAATTTTACTAATAACAATACAAACGGTTCTTTAAACTAAAAAAATCCATCATGCCGGTGGCTTATGATGGAGATTTCCATAAACCTAAAAGCCCCCTATTCATTTTTGATAATACAAACAAGTTAAACTTTTTAATTTACACTGGCGCTGTAGTTTCAGTAATTCCATTTTCTAAATTTAAATCAATAGCTAGAAAATCAGATTTAGATTTATCTGCTGCCAATGGTTCAGTTCCCGTGATTGTGTGTGTTGGGGCTGGGTTTGCGGCTATGGTGGGTTGTCCCAGAAGGGGGAAAACTTTATATGTTTTCCTTATTCTGTGACGGTCTGTCGTGGCAGCGGGTTCGACTTCGACATACACAAGGAGTTGGTAGTCTCCCATCGGGCGCGTACCCAGGTGGCGGATAGGGGGAGGCATGTCAACGGCCCACTTAATGCGCTGCACAAGCGGTTACCTGTGCCGCTGGCATGGCTCGGGTCAGTCCTAGGGCTGGGTGGTCTCAATAAACCAGGGGAACACGCAGAGCTAAGCCTGGCCAAGGCCCTATACTCATGAATCAATCTCACACATGGTATCTCCCCGGAAAGGCGCGCAACTCTACTAGGTTGCCGTCTGGTCCGGATGAAACCATACGAGAGGGGTCATTCCTAAAGCGACTCCCGACCGCGATCGACATTCCACCATGAATGAGCTCTCGGAAGGGAATCGCCCTTTGGCGTCAAGGGAGCCAATGGAATGACGCGCTTCCCTTTGTAGTGTTGTTTCTGTATAGGACCCGCGGACCAAAACTACCCCACTTGTAAGGCAAGGTGGTAGGCAGCTGTGCCGAGGTCCTGGATGGCTGGTCAGTGGTTAAAGAAGACTCAGTCGCTAACAGCTCCCCTCCGACGCCAGGGCACGGTTCGGTTGTAATAGTCAGTCGCCCAATCCATGTACGCCGTCCATGCATGGATGGTCCAACCCCTTACGCGCTTACTCGTGGGAATTTTATGAATAACACAAAAATAAAAACAAAACCAACAAAAACATCTGGGGCAAGCAGCCGAGCGGACAAAACCGTACCGGCTGGCTGTCCCAAACCCCTTGCGATTCCACTCGGAAAAGCAAGGTTACTGCGCAGCGTGTCCTTGGACGTAAGCCCAAGCACATCAGCTGCACACAAAAACCGCGCTGACGATAAATCAGTGGCCTTCAAACCGGGTGCGCCGGCTGGGAAAATCTCAGCTGTGCCACATGCACCCTCCTTAAAATCTACCGCTGGTGCGCCTGCTGAACCAAGTTCAGTTGTGCCACATGCACCTGCCAATAAACAACAACCCGGTGCGCCGGCTGGACCAATTCCAGCTGTGCCACATGCACCCACACAAAATATGACAGCGGATGCGCCGGTTGTATCAACTGTGCCAAGTGCATCTGCCACAACAACAACAGGGACTCAACCACGTGATCGGAGTTTCCTGTCACGTAAGGCCTTCTCCGTATTACGGGCTGCTCGACGCTACATCGAGCAGTTAGGCAACAAACCGGCCGAGACCATGACTGGTGAAGAGAAATCTTCGCTAGCCTGGGCTAAGGCCCACTTAGCTGCGCTGGAAGGTTCCTCCCACGGTGATGCCGCAACATCTGTGCCGAAACGGCAAATATCGGGGGATGAATCGCTCCAGCAACGTACGCAGCCCACTAGCAAGCGTCCCAGACAGGGGGCAAATAGGGTCATAAACAGACCTTACAGCGAGGTTGCTAGAAACCCGCTGATAAGGGCTGTTCTTGACCGCAGCAACGCTGACGGAGCAA
Organism: Panzeria rudis; assembly: GCA_956483635.1. Classification (NCBI taxonomy): domain Eukaryota; kingdom Metazoa; phylum Arthropoda; class Insecta; order Diptera; family Tachinidae; genus Panzeria; species Panzeria rudis. The sequence goes on from OY101447.1 coordinate 85,038,246, forward strand.
TCAACCACGAAAAGTAGGGATTGATCTGTCAGAAATTGCTAGATGCCTACCTGCAGGATCTCAGCGAGAGCCAGGGACCCTCGCCACAATTTAACGACGCCGGCTGGTTTCAAGGGCACGTGAAGCTAGTTTCGTGCATGGATGAACGGTCAGCATCCAAGCTTAAGCTCGTAGTAGAAGCATTAGGGGAAGTGTGGCCCGCCGCGAGACTGGAATTGGTCTCGGTCAGCGAAATACCTCGCAGGCCGAGAGCAATTGCAATTCTTCCGGCGGAACCACACGACCCAGCGGCGATCCTGGACATCTTCCGGAGAACTAACCCTGATCTGCCAACCATGACTGGAGGGTAATCAGGGTTTTCGATTCGCTAGGTGCCCGCAGGAAGGTGATCGTGATCCTTAATAAGGAGACGTTGGCGTTGCTCCGGGAGAGGTAGGGCCTGGTATACTATGGGTACATGGGTATTAGGCTTCGCTTATACCGAGGCGATGACAAACGCGATCCCGAAGCCACCAGCGGCCAACTGGTAGGGCCGCAAATTGAAGGCTCTGAGGGCACAGTTAACTCGGAGGCCATGGTTGAACCCGCGGAGTCGGTCACTTCGGGGTGCTCGCAATCAGACTCATGTCTGGTTGGAGAGCTCCTCGAGGGACTAGTGTTCGCGGACGACGCGGACGAAGACGCTCTCCTGAATCCAGGAGATGACAAAGTCGATGTCAACTATGACCCCGATGTTGACAATGGCGAAGATAGTGCAAATTAATCTTCACCACTCCAAGGCAGCCTCAGCTGCTCTAACCCTCCGCCTAGCAAAGAAAGGGGAGGATATTGCGCTAGTCCAGGAGCCGTGGACCAATAACGTCAAGATTCTTGGACTCAGCGCCAGTGGCTACAAACTACTGTACGCAGCAAACTCAGGTAACAATGACAAAACCATTAGATCCTGTATTTTAGCGAAAGCCAACCTTAACATCTTCATTCTCTCTAATTACAGTGATGAAGATACGGTTACTGCAGCATGGGAGACAGGGGAATCCACCATATGGATTCTGTCCTGCTATATGGCTCACGACCACATGGACCCACCACCACACACCTTGGTCCATAAGATGGCGAGAGCAGCTAAAGAGAGGGGCATACCCATTCTAATGGGCGCCGACGCAAACGCGCACCACCATATCTGGGGCAGCTCAGATACCAACGCAAGAGGTGAGTGCATTTTTGACTTCATTCTAGATAACAATCTAGTAGTTCTAAATCGGGGTTCAGAACCCACCTTTGCGGTCTCTAACAGGCAAGAGGTCTTAGACATAACACTTGCCAGCATGAGACACGCACATCTGATTCAGGGTTGGAGAGTCTCAACAGACTGCTCCTTTTCTGATCACCGCTATGTGGTATTTTCCATCAGCATAGCCAACAGAGTTACAAGATCTTATTTAAACAGACGTAGAACGAACTGGGAGGAACACAACAACATTCTTACCAGTCTAATTGCGCGCCCTCCAACCATAGAGGTAGTAGCAGACATTGATAAAGTAGTAGACAAATTAACCAATGCGTTTAAGGAGGCCACAAGCCTATCTTATAGACCATCCATTCAACGTCCTAACCGCAGACCACCATGGTGGTCTGATAATATTGCAGAATCTCGTAAGAACTGCCGAAGGCTGTTCAATGAGGCTAAGAGAACAGGTAACTGGACACTCTATAAGTCCTCCGTGAACAAATTTAAGAACCTTGTCAGGAACGCTAAACGCAAGTCTTGGAAGGAATTCTGCAGCAATGTAGAATCCTTCTCCGAGACTAGCAGACTGCGTAAAATCCCAGCTAAACAGCCATCCATACCTGGATTTATCCAGAAATCGGACGGCAACTGGACCAACAGCTCCTTGGAGACTCTGGAGGTCCTGGTTGACACCCACTTTCCAGGTTGTCAACACTACACGGAAGCGCGAAACGCGGCTTTCCCTACTAGCCAGTCCCCTGTATCCATAGAAATCACTGTGGACAGGTTACACTGGGCTATTAAAAGTTTCCATCCGTACAAATCACCTGGTCCGGATGGCATAATCCCTGCAGATCTGCAACACAACTTAGATCTTGCTACCCCCTGGCTAATTAGCATATACAGGGCCTGCCTTTCATGGTCATATATTCCAAACCAATGGACAAACTGCGATGTTACCTTCATCCCGAAAGGGGGAAAAGCATCGCACTCCAAGGCGAAGGACTTTAGACCCATCAGCCTTACCTCCTTCCTTCTAAAGACACTGGAGCGGCTGATCGACGTTCATATCAGAACAACTGTCGACAGTACTCTCCTCTCAGCCTCTCAACACGCCTATACCAAGGGGAAATCAGTTGAGACGTAGGATACATAGAAAAATCACTCGAGCATAAAAACTTCACACTGGTAGCCTTCATGGATATTGAAGGCGCCTTCAACAATATTAACTCGGCGGCAATCATCCAGGCTCTCATGGAGCTAGGGATTGACCGATCCATATATCAGCTCATAAAGAATATGCTTTAAAGTAGAACGATCACATCCACTTTGGGTGTAGCACGCATCACCAGGCACGCACGTAAAGGTACGCCGCAAGGTGGAGTACTATCACCCCTCCTGTGGAATGTGACGGTAAACGCTTTGCTTAAGAAATTGGAATCCATGTATATCAAAACCGTTGCATATGCAGACGATGTTGCGGTGGCGATATCTGGCTTCCATCTAGACACGTTAACACAAAGGCTGGAGACGGCACTTAACGAGGTCAGTGACTGGTGTTCACAGAATGGCCTAAGTGTCAATCCTACCAAAACGGAATTAGTACTCTTCTCAAGAAGGTACAAAATTTCAGCTTTCACGCTACCAAAATTAAATGGCATCACACTAGCCCTTTCGGACAACGCCAAATATCTAGGTGTAGTCCTTGACAGCAAGTTAACATGGAGAGACAATCTTCATGCAAGAGCAGCTAAAGCCTTAACGGCAATTTATGTTTGCAGAAACGCCATTGGCCCCTCCTGGGGTATATATCCCAAAGGGGTCAATTGGATATTAGAGACAGTGATCAAGCCTATACTTTTTTACGGCATATCCGTCTGGTGGAAAGCACTGGACTTGGCGAGCAATCGATCTCGCATAGAGAGGGTTCTTCGCATAATGGCAATCATGATAACTGGTGCCCTAAGATCCACACCAACAAAGGCTCTTTTCGCTGCGTTGTGCTGGCTACCAGTGGATCTGCTGGCCAGAAAGCAAGCACTACGTACAGCAATTAGGCTTAACGCAATCGGCGCATGGAACCATCTACCGTGAGGTCATGCTAGCATTCTAGAGACTACTGATACCATTCCGGATCTCATTGACTACTGCACTCCGAAGCCCTCCTTCAGGAAAGAGTTCCGATACTCCTTGACGTGGGACTTTTCCCCAACACCACACGGTGCCATACACATTTATACCGATGGCTCCAAATGGGGAACGAGAGTTGGCGGGGGTGTCTATATCGCTGAGTTCGGGATCAAAATGTCTTTCAGACTCCCGGACGAATGTAGCATCCTACAAGCAGAAATATCTGCCATCAAACGAGCAATATACTGGCTAAGGTTTTACCGGATATCAAATGCCGACGTTCAGATCATAACTGACAGTCAACCGGCGATTAAAGCACTCACTGGTGTGTACACCACATCCAGCCTAGTCCTGGAATGCCGCACAGCACTTAACACGATGGCGAGCAATCTAGGTATCACCCTCAGATGGGTACGGGGACACGAGTCCGTTTCAGGCAACATCATTGCGGATGATCTGGCTAAGAGGGGAACCTTGCTTCGGGATGTCGATATTGACAATCTCTGCGGGCTCCCACTCTCATCTTGCTGGAGACGAATTGACGCTGCCTTCTTGCAGTTGGCTCAAACCAGATGGTACAATGAGCCAACTTGCTCTACTGCGAGAACTATATGGCCTCGCCTTGACACAAACAGAACTAAACAACTTCTATATTTCACGAAACCACACCTACGCAACCTCATGGCCACGGTCACGCGGCACTGCACCTTTGGAACCCACGCTAGACGTATGGGTCTCCCATACAATGACTACTGCACAAGCTGTAATGACGTAGAAGAAGAAGAGAATGTAATGCACCTTTTATGCCTTTGTCCAGCTCTGGAGGACCACCGCCTTCGCCTACTGGGCAAAAGACTCTTCGGGAGCCTCTTCGAGTTCTCAGAAATAGAACTCAAGAACATAAGTTCCTTCATTAGGAGCAGCGGGTGGTTCACTCGCTGACTACCCAAATGGCGTTTCTAAAACACGAACGACCCTTCCTGCACGGAACTCCGTACGCCTTACCTCTTTCTCTCTTCTCTTTGAACTAACTTCTAATACCTCTATTAACTCCTCTCCTTTCACTCTATTTGATACACTGTCCTGTTCTCTCTTTCCTTTCCTTTACAGGTATCACAAAGGGACCATTATTATTGGACCCAAGTGGGCTGGAACCCTTTCTTTATAATTTTCACCAGCGACCTGATAACCTAACCTAACCTAATGGTTCAGTTATTTCCACTTATGGTACACAACTTCTTAGAATTAATTTAGGTCTTCGAAGAGATTTTGAATTTCCTTTTTTAATAGCAGATATTGATACACCCATAATAGGCTTTAATGTTTTAGAAATCTTTGGTATAATTGTTGATGCTAAGAACAAGCTATTAATTGATTCAAAAACTTCGGTTCGTTCAAGAGGTTCTATAGGATGTTGTTCTATTTATTCACTAAAACCACTTCTTAACATTTGTGATAGATATATGGAATTACTGAAAGATTTTCGGTCTATTACATCTGAGCCAGATTACACAAAATTAGTTGATCATAGTACTGTTCATCACATAGAGACTAAAGGTAATCTTCCATTTTGTAGACCACGACGACTTGATCCTGTCAAACTTGCTAGAATAGAATTCGAATACTTAGTAAAAATAGGAGTTTGCAGACCTTCTTCATCTCCATATGTGAGTCCTTTACATCTTGTTGCTAAAAAAGATGCCAATGACTGGAGACCGTGTGGAGATTATAGAAGACTAAATTGTATAACAGTGCCTGACCGGTATCCATTACCTCACATACACGATCTTACTATTAATTTTAAAGAAAAGAAAGTATTTTCAAAACTAGATTTGGTAAGAGCATATCACCAAATTCCAATAGCACCGAATGATATTTGCAAAACGGCCATCACTACTCCTTTTGGAATGTTCGAGATTCTACGAATGCCTTTCGGTCTTAGAAATAGCGCACAAACATTTCAACGTTTTATAAACGAAGTGTTTTTTGGTTTCGATTTCGTTTTTACGTATATTGACGATATTTTAATTGCTAGTGAAAATGAATGCGAACATCTTATACATCTAAAACAGGTTTTTTCTCAATTATCAAGATATTCATTAAATATAAAACTATCGAAATGTATTTTTGGTGTTTCGTCCATCGATTTTCTTAGTTATCGTATTACATCGAATGGCATTCAACCATCAGAAGAGCGAGTCAAAATTATTTTGGATTTTGAAAGACCTTCTTCAGTTTCAAAATTACAGAAGTTTTTGGGAATGGTCAATTATAATCATCGATATGTACCAATGCTAGCTTCAGAACTTAGTCCTATTCATGATATTGTCACAACAGCAAACAAAAATAAGGAAAAGAAAGTTTTTTGGAATGATATTGCAAAGGCATCTTTTGAAAAAGTTAAAAAACTTTTTGCCGAAAATACCCTACTAACACACTTTGATGATAACTGTCAGTTGTCATTATCCGTAGATGCTTCTAATCTTGATATAGGTGCATTTTTACAACAAACGAACAATTCTGGTCATAGTGAACCACTTGCTTATTTCTCAAAAAAAAACTTACATCGACAGAAAAAAAGTATTCAACTTTTGATAGAGAACTTTTGGCGATATACAGAAGTATTAAACATTTTAGACATTTTTTGGAAGGTCAAGACTTTATTGTATACACAGATCATAAACCTCTAACATTTGTTTTAAATTCCAAAACAGAACGTTCTCCTAGACAGACAAGACAACTCGATTATATTGCACAATTCACTGATAATATTCAGTATATTATTGGAAAAGAAAATATTGTTGCAGATTTACTTTTACGTTTTCCTGAAATTTATGCAATATCTACAAGTGATATTAGTATTCAGTCACTTTATGCTGAACAGAAAAATGATGTTATTCTTAAATCCATTATATCTAAACGTGATTCTAAATTCAATTTGAAAGAAATATCTATTCCAAATTGTAATATAAAAATTTGGTGTGATGTATCCACAAACATTCCTAAACCGTATGTTCCACAAACTTGAAGAAAGTCAATTTTTGACAAAATTCATTCTCTATCACATCAAGGTGCACGAGCTACTAGAAATTTAATTCAAAATAAATATTTCTGGCCGAAAATGAGAAAAGACATATATGAATGGGTTGCGAGCTGCCATCCTTGTCAAAGCTCAAAAATTAATAGGTATACGAAATCACCAATTCAACCGATTGAAATTCCAAAGAATCGTTTTGACCATATTCACATAGATTTAGTTGGACCTCTTCCAGTATCCAATGGTTACAAATATATATTTACGATCATAGGTAGATGCTTAGATGTAATAGTCTATCAAGGCACACAGAAGTCAAAATTGTGAATAATAAAAACAAATATACTTTAGTTGGAGTATATAGATCACCAGATAGACGAATTTCCCCTCCCCAAGATTTCATAAAATTCTTCGAAGAAGAAATGGATAAAATGGATCATAACGAAAATAACCTTATTATTGGTGATTTTAATATAGATTGGTTTGATTGTAGCGTTTATAAAACAAGAATCCAAGAGATAATTAATGATAGTTATTGTTCACAAATCGTATCACAGCCCACAAGAATATCAAATACGTCATCTACTCTAATAGATTATGCTGTAACAAATATTCAAAACATCTTAGTAACTACAGATTATGAAATGAAAATAAGTGATCACAAATCTTTAGTAGTTAAAATTCGTAAAAAACATGAGACTAAATACACCGAAAGTAAAAGGATAAAATCACTATATTTTAATAATAACTGTTTTCGCAATAACCTGCTGGTTGGTGAATTGAACAACATTTAATCAAATCAGAGTATTAACGAGTATTCTAATCTACTAGTAAATAGTATTCATTCAGCCCTACGTCCGATGATAGCTACAAAAAATATAAGAAGCGAATCTACAACAAACCAGTGGTTTAATAGTAACCTAAAATATATGAAAGAAATAAAACTACAATTGTATCATACAGCTGTATGGAGTAACAATGTTTTTGACTGGAACAACTACAAAATGTTTAGAAATAGATACCGAATGGAGTTATTAATTGCAAAACGAAATTTTATTAATAACAAAATATCCAGCTGCTTTGATCAGAAAACCATGTGGAAAACTATAAAGTCTCTGGTATTAAAAAAAGATAATTCTAGAATACAGGAAATAAGCATAAATTGGAAAATAATATCGAGTGAACAAGAAATAGCGACGGAATTAAATTCATTTTTTATATCCAGCGTCCAACAAATAGTTAATGGTATACCATTTACACAATACGAAAACATAATAGTCGAAAATCCCCAATACAGCTTTAAATTTAATATTTTAGACAAAACCATGCTCAAAAGTTTAATGAAAACTATGAACAATAAAAAAGATCAGAGTTTTGTGACGGTAAAAATGTTAATATATAATTATGATATTATTGGAACATATCTACACAGTATGATGGCATCCTCTCTAGAGACTGGAACTTTTCCAGATTGTCTACAAGAATCATGTATAGTCCCGATCCAAAAAGTAAAAAATACAAAAGATCCTCAGGAAATTAGACCAGTTAACATGTTAATGATAATAAGTAAAATCTTGGAAAGGGTGGTGCATTCTCAACTTAATAAATATTTTAAAGAAAACAATTTACTGAGTGAAACTCAATCTGGATTTAGACAAACCCATAGTTGTGAATCTCTAGTCAATCTCATCTTTTCGCTTTCTTTAGTAATTACTTTGCCCATATATTTGGAATGGACGCTTTTTGACAAAATCCTGTTTTGACAGTAGTATAGAATTGTTCAACAAATTACAGTCTAGGCACCCTAAATAGCCCAAAAAACTAATTTGTACCTTGAAAATTTTAGTTTTTTACCGGTTAGGCTATATTTTTATTGAATTTTTTCACTGTATTTGTTATTGTTCCACTTCTTATGTTGTTGGTTTTAGTATTTGCTAAATTTTTATTGTTTGTTGTTGTTTTGCCAAATATTGTTAGTGAAAAATGTGGAGTCGCTGTAAGTTATGCCGAAAAAAGTGAATAAAATACATACATATGTAATTGTTTCCTATATTTAAAAAAAGTGCGGAAAAATTACTTTTTTGCACAAGATGTTGATGAAACACAATATAACATAACAGAGAATTATGCAATTGAATATACTATTTAAAAAAAATTTTAGCATAAACAAATAGTGAAAACCCAAACTTTTTAAGGTAAAAAGTGACTTGTGTGAGCTATTAGGGTGGCTAGTCAAGTTCAATTGTATTGATATGTTCACAAAACTTGTTCAGCTCTACCGTAACTACAAGTTTGCCGAATATTGTTAGTAAAAAATAAGGAGTACCAGTAAGTTATTCTGAAGAAAGTGAAAACAAATTTTTTTCTTAATTTTTTCAACAAAAAGTGCACGAAAAATTTTGTGGCATTAAATGATAAAAAAAAACTGTTAAGCGGACTCTTAGCTACATTATTGCCATATACAGTTAAGCGGTATCATTAAGTTTGAATTAGCTGTTGGCCAAATACTGATGACACCGTTTTTTGAGGTCCCACTGATTTTCAGAAATTTTGGAGGTCCATAAAAAATTTGTTGCCGAATTCGCAAATTGAGTATAGGGTTTTACTACCACCGTGATAGTAAAATCGAAACTGTACTGTCAAGTCCTTGTGTTTTTCCAAAAGTCTTCATTTGTCGCTGCTTTGATCAGAAAACCATGTGGAAAACTATAAAGTCTCTGGTATTAAAAAAAGATAATTCTAGAATACAGGAAATAAGCATAAATGGGAAAATAATATCGAGTGAACAAGAAATAGCGACGGAATTAAATTCATTTTTTATATCCAGCGTCCAACAAATAGTTAATGGTATACCATTTACACAATACGAAGACATAATAGTCGAAAATCCCCAATACAGCTTTAAATTTAATATTTTAGACAAAACCATGCTCAAAAGTTTAATGAAAACTATGAACAACAAAAAAGATCAGAGTTTTGTGACGGTAAAAATGTTAATATATAATTATGATATTATTGGAACATATCTACACAGTATGATGGCATCCTCTCTAGAGACTGGAACTTTTCCAGATTGTCTACAAGAATCATGTATAGTCCCGATCCAAAAAGTAAAAAATACAAAAGATCCTCAGGAAATTAGACCAGTTAACATGTTAATGATAATAAGTAAAATCTTGGAAAGGGTGGTGCATTCTCAACTTAATAAATATTTTAAAGAAAACAATTTACTGAGTGAAACTCAATCTGGATTTAGACAAACCCATAGTTGTGAATCTCTAGTCAATTTGGTAGTTACTCATCTTTTCGCTTTCTTTAGTAATTACTTTGCCCATATATTTGGAATGGACGCTTTTTGACAAAATCCTGTTTTGACAGTAGTATAGAATTGTTCAACAAATTACAGTCTAGGCACCCTAAATAGCCCAAAAAACTAATTTGTACCTTGAAAATTTTAGTTTTTTACCGGTTAGGCTATATTTTTATTGAATTTTTTCACTGTATTTGTTATTGTTCCACTTCTTATGTTGTTGGTTTTAGTATTTGCTAAATTTTTATTGTTTGTTGTTGTTTTGCCAAATATTGTTAGTGAAAAATGTGGAGTCGCTGTAAGTTATGCCGAAAAAAGTGAATAAAATACATACATATGTAATTGTTTCCTATATTTAAAAAAAGTGCGGAAAAATTACTTTTTTGCACAAGATGTTGATGAAACACAATATAACATAACAGAGAATTATGCAATTGAATATACTATTTAAAAAAAATTTTAGCATAAACAAATAGTGAAAACCCAAACTTTTTAAGGTAAAAAGTGACTTGTGTGAGCTATTAGGGTGGCTAGTCAAGTTCAATTGTATTGATATGTTCACAAAACTTGTTCAGCTCTACCGTAACTACAAGTTTGCCGAATATTGTTAGTAAAAAATAAGGAGTACCAGTAAGTTATTCTGAAGAAAGTGAAAACAAATTTTTTTCTTAATTTTTTCAACAAAAAGTGCACGAAAAATTTTGTGGCATTAAATGATAAAAAAAACTGTTAAGCGGACTCTTAGCTACATTATTGCCATATACAGTTAAGCGGTATCATTAAGTTTGAATTAGCTGTTGGCCAAATACTGATGACACCGTTTTTTGAGGTCCCACTGATTTTCAGAAATTTTGGAGGTCCATAAAAAATTTGTTGCCGAATTCGCAAATTGAGTATAGGGTTTTACTACCACCGTGATAGTAAAATCGAAACTGTACTGTCAAGTCCTTGTGTTTTTCCAAAAGTCTTCATTTGTCGCTGCTTTGATCAGAAAACCATGTGGAAAACTATAAAGTCTCTGGTATTAAAAAAAGATAATTCTAGAATACAGGAAATAAGCATAAATGGGAAAATAATATCGAGTGAACAAGAAATAGCGACGGAATTAAATTCATTTTTTATATCCAGCGTCCAACAAATAGTTAATGGTATACCATTTACACAATACGAAGACATAATAGTCGAAAATCCCCAATACAGCTTTAAATTTAATATTTTAGACAAAACCATGCTCAAAAGTTTAATGAAAACTATGAACAACAAAAAAGATCAGAGTTTTGTGACGGTAAAAATGTTAATATATAATTATGATATTATTGGAACATATCTACACAGTATGATGGCATCCTCTCTAGAGACTGGAACTTTTCCAGATTGTCTACAAGAATCATGTATAGTCCCGATCCAAAAAGTAAAAAATACAAAAGATCCTCAGGAAATTAGACCAGTTAACATGTTAATGATAATAAGTAAAATCTTGGAAAGGGTGGTGCATTCTCAACTTAATAAATATTTTAAAGAAAACAATTTACTGAGTGAAACTCAATCTGGATTTAGACAAACCCATAGTTGTGAATCTCTAGTCAATCTGGTAGTTACTCATCTTTTCGCTTTCTTTAGTAATTACTTTGCCCATATATTTGGAATGGACGCTTTTTGACAAAATCCTGTTTTGACAGTAGTATAGAATTGTTCAACAAATTACAGTCTAGGCATCCTAAATAGCCCAAAAAACTAATTTGTACCTTGAAAATTTTAGTTTTTTACCGGTTAGGCTATATTTTTATTGAAGTTTTTCACTGTATTTGTTATTGTTCCACTTCTTATGTTGTTGGTTTTAGTATTTGCTAAATTTTTATTGTTTGTTGTTGTTTTGCCAAATATTGTTAGTGAAAAATGTGGAGTCGCTGTAAGTTATGCCGAAAAAAGTGAATAAAATACATACATATGTAATTGTTTCCTATATTTAAAAAAAGTGCGGAAAAATTACTTTTTTGCACAAGATGTTGATGAAACACAATATAACATAACAGAGAATTATGCAATTGAATATACTATTTAAAAAAAATTTTAGCATAAACAAATAGTGAAAACCCAAACTTTTTAAGGTAAAAAGTGACTTGTGTGAGCTATTAGGGTGGCTAGTCAAGTTCAATTGTATTGATATGTTCACAAAACTTGTTCAGCTCTACCGTAACTACAAGTTTGCCGAATATTGTTAGTAAGAAATAAGGAGTACCAGTATGTTATTCTGAAGAAAGTGAAAACAAATTTTTTTCTTAATTTTTTCAACAAAAAGTGCACGAAAAATTTTGTGGCATTAAATGATAAAAAAAACTGTTAAGCGGACTCTTAGCTACATTATTGCCATATACAGTTAAGCGGTATCATTAAGTTTGAATTAGCTGTTGGCCAAATACTGATGACACCGTTTTTTGAGGTCCCACTGATTTTCAGAAATTTTGGAGGTCCATAAAAAATTGGTTGCCGAATTCGCAAATTGAGTATAGGGTTTTACTACCACCGTGATAGTAAAATCGAAACTGTACTGTCAAGTCCTTGTGTTTTTCCAAAAGTCTTCATTTGTCGCTGCTTTGATCAGAAAACCATGTGGAAAACTATAAAGTCTCTGGTATTAAAAAAAGATAATTCTAGAATACAGGAAATAAGCATAAATGGGAAAATAATATCGAGTGAACAAGAAATAGCGACGGAATTAAATTCATTTTTTATATCCAGCGTCCAACAAATAGTTAATGGTATACCATTTACACTACGAAGACATAATAGTCGAAAATCCCCAATACAGCTTTAAATTTAATATTTTAGACAAAACCATGCTCAAAAGTTTAATGAAAACTATGAACAACAAAAAAGATCAGAGTTTTGTGACGGTAAAAATGTTAATATATAATTATGATATTATTGGAACATATCTACACAGTATGATGGCATCCTCTCTAGAGACTGGAACTTTTCCAGATTGTCTACAAGAATCATGTATAGTCCCGATCCAAAAAGTAAAAAATACAAAAGATCCTCAGGAAATTAGACCAGTTAACATGTTAATGATAATAAGTAAAATCTTGGAAAGGGTGGTGCATTCTCAACTTAATAAATATTTTAAAGAAAACAATTTACTGAGTGAAACTCAATCTGGATTTAGACAAACCCATAGTTGTGAATCTCTAGTCAATCTGGTAGTTACGCATCTTTTCGCTTTCTTTAGTAATTACTTTGCCCATATATTTGGAGTGGACGCTTTTTGACAAAATCCTGTTTTGACAGTAGTATAGAATTGTTCAACAAATTACAGTCTAGGCACCCTAAATAGCCCAAAAAACTAATTTGTACCTTGAAAATTTTAGTTTTTTACCGGTTAGGCTATATTTTTATTGAATTTTTTTACTGTATTTGTTATTGTTCCACTTCTTATGTTGTTGGTTTTAGTATTTGCTAAATTTTTATTGTTTGTTGTTGTGTTGCCAAATATTGTTAGTGAAAAATGTGGAGTCGCTGTAAGTTATGCCGAAAAAAGTGAATAAAATACATACATATGTAATTGTTTCCTATATTTAAAAAAAGTGCGGAAAAATTACTTTTTTGCACAAGATGTTGATGAAACACAATATAACATAACAGAGAATTATGCAATTGAATATACTATTTAAAAAAAATTTTAGCATAAACAAATAGTGAAAACCCAAACTTTTTAAGGTAAAAAGTGACTTGTGTGAGCTATTAGGGTGGCTAGTCAAGTTCAATTGTATTGATATGTTCACAAAACTTGTTCAGCTCTACCGTAACTACAAGTTTGCCGAATATTGTTAGTAAAAAATAAGGAGTACCAGTAAGTTATTCTGAAGAAAGTGAAAACAAATTTTTTTCTTAATTTTTTCAACAAAAAGTGCACGAAAAATTTCGTGGCATTATATGATAAAAAAAAATGTTAAGCGGACTCTTAGCTACATTATTGCCATATACAGTTAAGCGGTATCATTAAGTTTGAATTAGCTGTTGGCCAAATACTGATGACACCGTTTTTTGAGGTCCCACTGATTTTCAGAAATTTTGGAGGTCCATAAAAAATTGGTTGCCGAATTCGCAAATTGAGTATAGGGTTTTACTACCACCGTGATAGTAAAATCGAAACTGTACTGTCAAGTCCTTGTGTTTTTCCAAAAGTCTTCATTTGTCGCATAGTTGTATTAATGATTTTTACCATATTTACACTATGCAACTTTGTTGCATGCAATTTTCATTTTTAGTGAGAGTGCTGAAATAGAAATGTATACATTTTTTATTTCTTCTCTGTCTTTCTCACTGAAAAAAGAGAGTTGCATGCAACAACGTTGCGTGGTGTAAATATGGTATTTCTTGATAAATATATACCGAAAAAGGCTAATTTGGCACCATTGCTTAGATTATAAAAAAACCAATTAAACCCAATAAAGCCCAATAAAACCCAAAAAAGCCCAATAAAACCCAAAAAAAACCCATGATAAAACCCGCCGGTTTGGGTTTTATTTAAAAAACCCGGGTTTTTTCCAACCCTGTTAGGTTATCAAAATAATGTTATTGCATGTGGTTAACAACCAACGACACGAAACAGCAACTCGGCACCGTTAACTGCCACCAACTTGCTAATCACATGCGGGGGGTGAGACGCAAAGCTCTCGAAGGCCAATAAGCGAACAGTGGCCTGGTTGCATTTACGAAGTAATTGCCAACGACGCGTGATGTTGACTCGCCCAGAGCTGCTTTACGACTGGTCATTTGAGTTATGAATATAGTCGAACTGTATGGTTTCTATTAGGGATGCGAGATTTATCGATTGATATAATTTTTGATTAATCAAAATTGTGATTAATCAATTAATCGATTAATCAAGAATCATAATTAATCAAAATGCTGATTAATCAAATAATTTTAAATTTGATTATTTAAAATATTTCAATTCTAAATTTCAGCTTATTTTCTTACACATACTTCTTATGGCAGCCTGAATTTCAGGCAGAGGTGCGTACTAGGCTTTAGAAAGAAATTCTAAAGCATTTAATAATTGAACATTCAAAAATTTGGTTGTACGAACTGTAGGGTGCTTCCCTAATACTGGACTTAATTTTATATTATTTTGTCTAATCTAGTTTTTATATGTTCTTACTTTAAAACTTCCAATATTTTTTTAAAAATAATATTCATTAAAAAAGATTACTTTGTCAAGACTTATACATTATATATAAATGTTTAAATAAATAAAATCAATAATTTTTATAAATAAAAACGAATCCTATAATTGGCGATCCTGCATCGAACTTGTATATTAACATTTTAAGAATGATTTAATGCTAACTACCAATAAAAACTAAATCTTCAACGTTACTTTTGAAGAAAGGAAACCTTTGTGAGAGTAAAGAAGACGCTTTTGGATTACTAATAAAGAATGGCCCACGTTTAGAATAATTCAGAAAATTATATATTTTGGATTCTTACTGTTTGATCTCATTTTAAACTCTTTAAAGCAAATAGCAATTATTCATCAATATTCCTGAAAACATCACCGCTTTTAAGAAACAACTACATTGGATAAAATATTTTAACAAATATCTCCAGATAAGTTTTTTTTTAATTTGTTCAATTAGTTTAACTATTTAGGTTTGATTCGAAGCTATACAATTGTTTTATTGATATATTGTAATCCCACACCAGTAGTCTAATTAAAATAATGGTTATAACACGTTCTTTTGTTGAAACTAACCCACCATTGATTGATATAAATAATACTCAAGTTAATAACTCCGAAACTACATCACAAACTGTAAATAACTTACATACAAGCAATTCTAACACTAACATTAACCAAAACTCGACAATGTTACGAAATCAATGTCTTAAGCTACCAAGTTTTTGGTCCGAGTCGCCTGAAGCATGATTCATTCATGCCGAAATACAATTCACTCTAAATAATGTTACTGATGATACAAACAATGATAATATTATAACTCAAGAGTTTTTATATAAATTATGGTTGCGTAAACTGCCACAAATAGTACAGTTACATTTAGCGTCGTGTTTCTCAAAATATTAAGAAAAGATATCACTTGCAGATAAGATCTATGAAGTTCAGTATAATTCAGTAAATTATCTTGAAGAATCTATTAAAAAACTAACCGATTTAACCTCTAATCTTTGTCTTAATCTCAATAACGTCATGTTAGAAGTCGGAGAGTTAAAATATAGAGGACATACGTCACGTAGATCTAGTTCTCACAATCGAAACATATCTCGGCAGCGTTCAAAATCTCGTAATCAAAAATTTTGTTGGTATCATTCGAGGTTCGGTAATAAAGCATATAAATGTATTAAACCTTGCAAATTTGGTGATTTTACTAATAACAATACAAACGGTTCTTTAAACTAAAAAAATCCATCATGCCGGTGGCTTATGATGGAGATTTCCATAAACCTAAAAGCCGCCTATTCATTTTTGATAATACAAACAAGTTAAACTTTTTAATTGACACTGGCGCTGTAGTTTCAGTAATTCCATTTTCTAAATTTAAATCAATAGCTAGAAAATCAGATTTAGATTTATCTGCTGCCAATGGTTCAGTTATTTCCACTTATGGTACACAACTTCTTAGAATTAATTTAGGTCTTCGAAGAGATTTTGAATTTCCTTTTTTAATAGCAGATATTGATACACCCATAATAGGCTTTAATGTTTTAGAAAAGTTTGGTATAACTGTTGATGCTAAGAACAAGCTATTAATTGATTCAAAAACTTCGGTTCGTTCAAGAGGTTCTATAGGATGTTGTTCTATTTATTCACTAAAACCACTTCTTAACATTTGTGATAGATATATGGAATTACTGAAAGATTTTCCGTCTATTACATCTGAGCCAGATTACACAAAATTAGTTGATCATAGTACTGTTCATCACATAGAGACTAAAGGTAATCTTCCATTTTGTAGACCACGACGACTTGGTCCTGTCAAACTTAAACATGCTAGAATAGAATTCGAAATAGGAGTTTGCAGGCCTTCTTCATCTCCATATGCGAGTCCTTTACATCTTGTTGCTAAAAAAGATGCCAATGACTGGAGACCGTGTGGAGATTATAGAAGACTAAATTGTATAACAGTGCCTGACCGGTATCCATTACCTCACATACACGATCTTACTATTAATTTTAAAGAAAAGAAAGTATTTTCAAAACTAGATTTGGTAAGAGCATATCACCAAATTCCAATAGCACCGAATGATATTTGCAAAACGGCCATCACTACTCCTTTTGGAATGTTCGAGATTCTACGAATGCCTTTCGGTCTTAGAAATAGCGCACAAACATTTCAACGTTTTATAAACGAAGTGTTTGTTGGTTTCGATTTCGTTTTTACGTATATTGACGATATTTTAATTGCTAGTGAAAATGAATGCGAACATCTTATACATCTAAAACAGGTTTTTTCTCAATTATCAAGATATTCATTAAATATAAAACTATCGAAATGTATTTTTGGTGTTTCATCCATCGATTTTCTTAGTTATCGTATTACATCGAATGGCATTCAACCATCAGAAGAGCGAGTCAAAATTATTTTAGATTTTGAAAGACCTTCTTCAGTTTCAAAATTACAGAAGTTTTTGGGAATGGTCAATTATTATCATCGATATGTACCAATGCTAGCTTCAGAACTTAGTCCTATTCATGATATTGTCACAACAGCAAACAAAAATAAGGAAAAGAAAGTTTTTTGGAATGATATTGCAAAGGCATCTTTTGAAAAAGTTAAAAAAGTTTTTGCCGAAAACACCCTACTAACACACTTTGATGATAACTGTCAGTTGTCATTATCCGTAGATGCTTCTAATCTTGATATAGGTGCAGTTTTACAACAAACGAACAATTCTGGTCATAGTGAACCACTTGCTTATTTCTCAAAAAAAACTTACATCGACAGAAAAAAAGTATTCAACTTTTGATAGAGAACTTTTGGCGATATACAGAAGTATTAAACATTTTAGACATTTTTTGGAAGGTCAAGACTTTATTGTATACACAGATCATAAACCTCTAACATTTGTTTTAAATTCCAAAACAGAACGTTCTCCTAGACAGACAAGACAACTCGATTATATTGCACAATTCACTGATAATATTCAGTATATTATTGGAAAAGAAAATATTGTTGCAGATTTACTTTCACGTTTTCCTGAAATTTATGCAATATCTACAAGTGATATTAGTATTCAGTCACTTTATGCTGAACAGAAAAATGATGTTATTCTTAAATCCATTATATCTAAACGTGATTCTAAATTCAATTTGAAAGAAATATCTATTCCAAATTGTAATATAAAAATTTGGTGTGATGTATCCACAAACATTCCTAAACCGCATGTTCCACAAACTTGAAGAAAGTCAATTTTTGACAAAATTCATTCTCTATCACATCCAGGTGCACGAGCTACTAGAAATTTAATTCAAAATAAATATTTCTGGCCGAAAATGAGAAAAGACATATATGAATGGGTTGCGAGCTGCCATCCTTGTCAAAGCTCAAAAATTAATAGGTATACGAAATCACCAATTCAACCGATTGAAATTCCAAAGAATCGTTTTGACCATATTCACATAGATTTAGTTGGACCTCTTCCAGTATCCAATGGTTACAAATATATATTTACGATCATAGGTAGATGCTTAGATGTAATAGTCTATCAAGGCACACTGAAGTCAAAATTGTGAATAATAAAAACAAATATACTTTAGTTGGAGTATATAGATCACCAGATAGACGAATTTCCCCTCCCCAAGATTTCATAAAATTCTTCGAAGAAATGGATAAAATGGATAATAACGAAAATAACCTTATTATTGGTGATTTTAATATTGATTGGTTTGATTGTAGCGTTTATAAAACAAGAATCCAAGAGATAATTAATGATAGTTATTGTTCACAAATCGTATCACAGCCCACAAGAATATCAAATACGTCATCTACTCTAATAGATTATGCTGTAACAAATATTCAAAACATCTTAGTAACTACAGATTATGAAATGAAAATAAGTGATCACGAATCTTTAGTAGTTAAAATTCGTAAAAAACATGAGACTAAATACACCGAAAGTAAAAGGATAAAATCACTATATTTTAATAATAACTGTTTTCGCAATAACCTGCTGGTTGGTGAATTGAACAACATTTCATCAAATCAGAGTATTAACGAGTATTCTAATCTACTAGTAAATAGTATTAATTCAGCCCTACGTCCGATGATAGCTACAAAAAATATAAGAAGCGAATCTACAACAAACCAGTGGTTTAATAGTAACCTAAAATATATGAAAGAAATAAAACTACAATTGTATCATACAGCTGTATGGAGTAACAATGTTTTTGACTGGAACAACTACAAAATGTTTAGAAATAGATACCGAATGGAGTTATTAAT
The DNA here is from genome assembly GCA_956483635.1 of Panzeria rudis. Classification (NCBI taxonomy): domain Eukaryota; kingdom Metazoa; phylum Arthropoda; class Insecta; order Diptera; family Tachinidae; genus Panzeria; species Panzeria rudis. Next base: position 85,057,412 of record OY101447.1, read on the forward strand.
TGCAAAACGAAATTTTATTAATAACAAAATATCCAGCTGCTTTGATCAGAAAACCATGTGGAAAACTATAAAGTCCCTGGTATTAAAAAAAGATAATTCTAGAATACAGGAAATAAGCATAAATGGGAAAATAATATCGAGTGAACAAGAAATAGCGACGGAATTAAATTCATTTTTTATATCAAGCGTCCAACAAATAGTTAATGGTATACCATTTACACAATACGAAAACATAATAGTCGAAAATCCCCAATACAGCTTTAAATTTAATATTTTAGACAAAACCATGCTCAAAAGTTTAATGAAAACTATGAACAACAAAAAAGATCAGAGTTTTGTGACGGTAAAAATGTTAATAGATAATTATGATATTATTGGAACATATCTACACAGTATGATGGCATCCTCTCTAGAGACTGGAACTTTTCCAGATTGTCTACAAGAATCATGTATAGTCCCGATCCAAAAAGTAAAAAATACAAAAGATCCTCAGGAAATTAGACCAGTTAACATGTTAATGATAATAAGTAAAATCTTGGAAAAGGTGGTGCATTCTCAACTTAATAAATATTTTAAAGAAAACAATTTACTGAGTGAAACTCAATCTGGATTTAGACAAACCCATAGTTGTGAATCTCTACTCAATCTGGTAGTTACTCATCTTTTCGCTTTCTTTAGTAATTACTTTGCCCATATATTTGGAATGGACGCTTTTTGACAAAATCCTGTTTTGATAGTAGTATAGAATTGTTCAACAAATTACAGTCTAGGCACCCTAAATAGCCCAAAAAACTAATGTGTACCTTGAAAATTTTAGTTTTTACCGGTTAGGCTATACTTTTATTGAATTTTTTTCACTGTATTTGTTATTTTTCCACTTCTTATTGACTTTAGTATTTGCTAAATTTTTATTGTTTGTTGTTGTTTTGCCAAATATTGTTAGTGAAAAATGTGGAGTCGCTGTAAGTTATGCCGAAAAAAGTGAATAAAATACATACATATGTAATTGTTTCCTATATTTAAAAAAAGTGCGGAAAAATTACTTTTTTGCACAAGATGTTGATGAAACACAATATAACATAACAGAGAATTATGCAATTGAATATACTATTTAAAAAAAATTTTAGCATAAACAAATAGTGAAAACCCAAACTTTTTAAGGTAAAACGTGACTTGTGTGAGCTATTAGGGCGGCTAGTCAAGTTCAATTGTATTGATATGTTCACAAAACTTGTTCAGCTCTACCGTAACTACAAGTTTGCCGAATATTGTTAGTAAAAAATAAGGAGTACCAGTAAGTTATTCTGAAGAAAGTGAAAAAAAATTTTTTTCTTAATTTTTTCAACAAAAAGTGCACGAAAAATTGTGTGGCATTAAATGATAAAAAAACTGTTAAGCGGACTCTTAGCTACATTATTGCCATATACAGTTAAGCGGTATCATTAAGTTTGAATTAGCTGTTGGCCAAATACTGATGACACCGTTTTTTGAGGTCCCACTGATTTTCAGAAATTTTGGAGGTCCATAAAAAATTGGTTGCCGAATTCGCAAATTGAGTATAGGGTTTTACTACCACCGTGATAGTAAAATCGAAACTGTACTGTCAAGTCCTTGTGTTTTTCCAAAAGTCTTCATTTGTCGCATAGTTGTATTAATGATTTTTACCATATTTACACTATGCAACTTTGTAGCATGCAATTTTCATTTTAAGTGAGAGTGCTGAAATAGAAATGTATACATTTTGTATTTCTTCTCTGTCTTTCTCACTGAAAAAAGAGAGTTGCATGCAACAAAGTTGCGTGGTGTAAATATGGTATTTCTTGATAAATCTATACCGAAAAAGGCTAATTTGGCACCATTGCTTAGATTATAAAAAAACCAATTAAACCCAATAAAGCCCAATAAAACCCAAAAAAGCCCAAATAAAACCCAAAAAACCCATGAAAAAACCCGGGTTTTTTCCAACCCTGTTAGGTTATCAAAATATTGTTATTGCATGTGGTTAACAACCAACGACACGAAACAGCAACTCGGCACTGTTAACTGCCACCAACTTGCTAATTACATGCGGGGGGTGAGACGCAAAGCTCTCGAAGGCCAATAAGCGAACAGTGGCCTGGTTGCATTTACGAAGTAATTGCCAACGACGCGTGATGTTGACTCGCCCAGAGCTGCTTTACGACTGGTCATTTGAGTTACGAATATAGTCGAACTGTATGGTTTCTATTAGGGATGCGAGATTTATCGATTGATATAATTTTTGATTAATCAAAATTGTGATTAATCAATTAATCGGTTAATCAAGAATCACAATTAATCAAAATGCTGATTAATCAAATAATTTTAAATTTGATTATTTAAAATATTTCAATTCTAAATTTCAGCTTATTTTCTTACACATACTTCTTATGGCAGCCTAAATTTCAGGCAGAGGTGCGTACTAGGCTTTAGAAAGAAATTCTAAAGCATTTAATAATTGAACATTAAAAAATTTGGTTGTACGAACTGTAGGGTGCTTCCCTAATACTGGACTTAATTTTATATTATTTTGTCTAATCTAGTTTTTATATGTTCTTACTTTAAAACTTCCAATATTTTTATAAAAATAATATTCATTAAAAAAGATTACTTTGTCAAGACTTATACATTATATATAAATGTTTAAATAAATAAAATCAATAATTTTTATAAATAAAAACGAATCCTATAATTGGCGATCCTGCATCGAACTTGTATATTAATATTTTAAGAATGATTTAATGCTAACTACCAATAAAAACTAAATCTTCAACATTACAATTATTTTCAACGTTAATTTTGAAGAAAGGAAACCTTTGTGAGAGTAAAGAAGACGCTTTTGGATTACTAATAAAGAATGGCCCACGTTTAGAATAATTCAGAAAATTATATATTTTGGATTCTTACTTGCGATCTGTTTGATCTCATTTTAAACTCTTTAAAGGAAATAGCAATTATTCATCAATATTCCTGAAAACATCACCGCTTTTAAGAAACAACTACATTGGATAAAATATTTTAACAAATATCTCCAGATAGGTTATTTTTTTTGAATTTGTTCAATTAGTTTAAGTATTTAGGTTTGATTCGAAGCTATACAATTGTTTTATTGATATATTGTAATCCCACATCAGTAGTCTAATTAAAATAATGGTTATAACACGTTCTTTTGTTGAAACTAACCCACCATTGATTGATATAAATAATACTCAAGTTAATAACTCCGAAACTACATCACAAACTGTAAATAACTTACGTACAAGCAATTCTAACACTAACATTAACCAAAACTCGACAATGTTACGAAATCAATGTCTTAAGCTACCAAGTTTTTGGTCCGAGTCGCCTGAAGCATGGTTCATTCATGCCGAAATACAATTCACTCTAAATAATGTTACTGATGATACAACAAAATATCATCATATTATAATATCATTACCACAAGATATAATTAACAAAGTTTTAGATATTGTACAAGTTCCTCCAACTATTAACAAGTATGAAAGTATTAAAAAATCCTTATGTAATAGATTGACTATTAGTGAAGAATCTCGGTTGGAGCAATTATTCTCTAATTCAAAGCTTGGAGATCGCAAGCCTTCTGAGTTATTTCGTTATATGAAAATGTTAACAAACAATGATAATATTATAACTCAAGAGTTTTTATATAAATTATGGTTGCGTAAACTGCCACAAATAGTACAGTTACATTTAGCGTCTAGTGTTTCTCAAAATATTAAGAAAAGATATCACTTGCAGATAAGATCTATGAAGTTCAGTATAATTCACTAAATTATCTTGAAGAATCTATTAAAAAACTAACCGATTTAACCTCTAATCTTTGTCTTAATCTCAATAACGTCATGTTAGAAGTCGGAGAGTTAAAATATAGAGGACATACGTCACGTAGATCTAGTTCTCACAATCGAAACATATCTCGGCAGCGTTCAAAATCTCGTAATCAAAAATTTTGTTGGTATCATTCGAGGTTCGGTAATAAAGCATATAAATGTATTAAACCTTGCAAATTTGGTGATTTTACTAATAACAATACAAACGGTTCTTTAAACTAAAAAAATCCATCATGCCGGTGGCTTATGATGGAGATTTCCATAAACCTAAAAGCCGCCTATTCATTTTTGATAATACAAACAAGTTAAACTTTTTAATTGACACTGGCGCTGTAGTTTCAGTAATTCCATTTTCTAAATTTAAATCAATAGCTAGAAAATCAGATTTAGATTTATCTGCTGCCAATGGTTCAGTTATTTCCACTTATGGTACACAACTTCTTAGAATTAATTTAGGTCTTCGAAGAGATTTTGAATTTCCTTTTTTAATAGCAGATGTTGATACACCCATAATAGGCTTTAATGTTTTAGAAAACTTTGGTATAACTGTTGATGCTAAGACACAAGCTATTAATTGATTCAAAAACTTCGGTTCGTTCAAGAGGTTCTATAGGATGTTGTTCTATTTATTCACTAAAACCACTTCTTAACATTTGTGATAGATATATGGAATTACTGAAAGATTTTCCGTCTATTACATCTGAGCCAGATTACACAAAATTAGTTGATCATAGTACTGTTCATCACATAGAGACTAAAGGTAATCTTCCATTTTGTAGACCACGACGACTTGATCCTGTCAAACTTAAACATGCTAGAATAGAATTCGAATACTTAGTAAAAATAGGAGTTTGCAGACCTTCTTCATCTCCATATGCGAGTCCTTTACATCTTGTTGCTAAAAAAGATGCCAATACTGGAGACCGTGTGGAGATTATAGAAGATTAAATTGTATAACAGTGCCTGACCGGTATCCATTACCTCACATACACGATCTTACTATTAATTTTAAAGAAAAGAAAGTATTTTCAAAACTAGATTTGGTAAGAGCATATCACCAAATTCCAATAGCACCGAATGATATTTGCAAAACGGCCATCACTACTCCTTTTGGAATGTTCGAGATTCTACGAATGCCTTTCGGTCTTAGAAATAGCGCACAAACATTTCAACGTTTTATAAACGAAGTGTTTGTTGGTTTCGATTTCGTTTTTACGTATGTTGACGATATTTTAATTGCTAGTGAAAATGAATGCGAACATCTTATACATCTAAAACAGGTTTTTTTCTCAATTATCAAGATATTCATTAAATATAAAACTATCGAAATGTATTTTTGGTGTTTCATCCATCGATTTTCTTAGTTATCGTATTACATCGAATGGCATTCAACCATCAGAAGAGCGAGTCAAAATTATTTTAGATTTTGAAAGACCTTCTTCAGTTTCAAAATTACAGAAGTTTTTGGGAATGGTCAATTATTATCATCGATATGTACCAATGCTAGCTTCAGAACTTAGTCCTATTCATGATATTGTCACAACAGCAAACAAAAATAAGGAAAAGAAAGTTTTTTGGAATGATATTGCAAAGGCATCTTTTGAAAAAGTTAAAAAACTTTTTGCCGAAAACACCCTACTAACACACTTTGATGATAACTGTCAGTTGTCATTATCCGTAGATGCTTCTAATCTTGATATAGGTGCAGTTTTACAACAAACGAACAATTCTGGTCATAGTGAACCACTTGCTTATTTCTCAAAAAAAACTTACATCGACAGAAAAAAAGTATTCAACTTTTGATAGAGAACTTTTGGCGATATACAGAAGTATTAAACATTTTAGACATTTTTTGGAAGGTCAAGACTTTATTGTATACACAGCTCATAAACCTCTAACATTTGTTTTAAATTCCAAAACAGAACGTTATCCTAGACAGACAAGTCAACTCGATTATATTGCACAATTCACTGATAATATTCAGTATATTATTGGAAAAGAAAATATTGTTGCAGATTTACTTTCACGTTTTCCTGAAATTTAAGCAATATCTACAAGTGATATTAGTATTCAGTCACTTTATGCTGAACAGAAAAATGATGTTATTCTAAACGTGATTCTAAATTCAATTTGAAAGAAATATCTATTCCAAATTGTAATATAAAAATTTGGTGTGATGTATCCACAAACATTCCTAAACCGTATGTTCCACAAACTTGAAGAAAGTCAATTTTTGACAAAATTCATTCTCTATCACATCCAGGTGCACGAGCTACTAGAAATTTAATTCAAAATAAATATTTCTGGCCGAAAATGAGAAAAGACATATATGAATGGGTTGCGAGCTGCCATCCTTGTCAAAGCTCAAAAATTAATAGGTATACGAAATCACCAATTCAACCGATTGAAATTCCAAAGAATCGTTTTGACCATATTCACATAGATTTAGTTGGACCTCTTCCAGTATCCAATGGTTACAAATATATATTTACGATCATAGGTAGATGCTTAGATGTAATAGTCAATCAAGGCACACAGAAGTCAAAATTGTGAATAATAAAAACAAATATACTTTAGTTGGAGTATATAGATCACCAGATAGACGAATTTCCCCTCCCCAAGATTTCATAAAATTCTTCGAAGAAGAAATGGATAAAATGGATAATAACGAAAATAACCTTATTATTGGTGATTTTAATATTGATTGCTTTGATTGTAGCGTTTATAAAACAAGAATCCAAGAGATAATTAATGATAGTTATTGTTCACAAATCGTATCACAGCCCACAAGAATATCAAATACGTCATCTACTCTAATAGATTATTCTGTAACAAATATTCAAAACATCTTAGTAACTACAGATTATGAAATGAAAATAAGTGATCACGAATCTTTAGTAGTTAAAATTCGTAAAAAACATGAGACTAAATACACCGAAAGTAAAAGGATAAAATCACTATATTTTAATAATAACTGTTTTCGCAATAACCTGCTGGTTGGTGAATTGAACAACATTTCATCAAATCAGAGTATTAACGAGTATTCTAATCTACTAGTAAATAGTATTAATTCAGCCCTACGTCCGATGATAGCTACAAAAAATATAAGAAGCGAATCTACAATAGTAACCTAAAATATATGAAAGAAATAAAACTACAATTGTATCATACAGCTGTATGGAGTAACAATGTTTTTGACTGGAACAACTACAAAATGTTTAGAAATAGATACCGAATGGAGTTATTAATTGCAAAACGAAATTTTATTAATAACAAAATATCCAGCTGCTTTGATCAGAAAACCATGTGGAAAACTATAAAGTCTCTGGTATTAAAAAAAGATAATTCTAGAATACAGGAAATAAGCATAAATGGGAAAATAATATCGAGTGAACAAGAAATAGCGACGGAATTAAATTGATTTTTTATATCAAGCGTCCAACAAATAGTTAATGGTATACCATTTACACAATACGAAAACATAATAGTCGAAAATCCCCAATACAGCTTTAAATTTAATATTTTAGACAAAACCATGCTCAAAAGTTTAATGAAAACTATGAACAACAAAAAAGATGAGAGTTTTGTGACGGTAAAAATGTTAATAGATAATTATGATATTATTGGAACAATCTACACAGTATGATGGCATCCTCTCTAGAGACTGGAACTTTTCCAGATTGTCTACAAGAATCATGTATAGTCCCGATCCAAAAAGTAAAAAATACAAAAGATCCTCAGGAAATTAGACCAGTTAACATGTTAATGATAATAAGTAAAATCTTGGAAAAGGTGGTGCATTCTCAACTTAATAAATATTTTAAAGAAAACAATTTACTGAGTGAAACTCAATCTGGATTTAGACAAACCCATAGTTGTGAATCTCTACTAAATCTGGTAGTTACTCATCTTTTCGCTTTCTTTAGTAATTACTTTGCCCATATACTTGGAATGGACGCTTTTTGACAAAATCCTGTTTTGACAGTAGTATAGAATTGTTCAACAAATTACAGTCTAGGCACCCTAAATAGCCCAAAAAACTAATTTGTACCTTGAAAATTTTAGTTTTTTACCGGTTAGGCTATATTTTTATTGAATTGTTTTCACTGTATTTGTTATTTTTCCACTTCTTATGTTGTTGATTTTAGTATTTGCTAAATTTTTATTGTTTGTTGTTGTTTTGCCAAATATTGTTAGTGAAAAATGTGGAGTCGCTGTAAGTTATGCCGAAAAAAGTGAATAAAATACATACATATGTAATTGTTTCCTATATTTAAAAAAAGTGCGGAAAAATTACTTTTTTGCACAAGATGTTGATGAAACACAATTTAACATAACAGAGAATTATGCAATTGAATATACTATTTAAAAAAAATTTTAGCATAAACAAATACTGAAAACCCAAAATTTTTAAGGTAAAACGTGACTTGTGTGAGCTATTAGGGCGGCTAGTCAAGTTCAATTGTATTGATATGTTCACAAAACTTGTTCAGCTCTACCGTAACTACAAGTTTGCCGAATATTGTTAGTAAAAAATAAGGAGTACCAGTAAGTTATTCTGAAGAAAGTGAAAACAAATTTTTTTCTTAATTTTTTCAACAAAAAGTGCACGAAAAATTTTGTGGCATTAAATGATAAAAAAAATTGTTAAGCGGACTCTTAGCTACATTATTGCCATATACAGTTAAGCGGTATCATTAAGTTTGAATTAGCTGTTGGCCAAATACTGATGACACCGTTTTTTGAGGTCCCACTGATTTTCAGAAATTTTGGAGGTCCATAAAAAATTGGTTGCCGAATTCGCAAATTGAGTATAGGGTTTTACTACCACCGTGATAGTAAAATCGAAACTGTACTGTCAAGTCCTTGTGTTTTTCCAAAAGTCTTCATTTGTCGCATAGTTGTATTAATGATTTTTACCATATTTACACTATGCAACTTTGTAGCATGCAATTTTCATTTTAAGTGAGAGTGCTGAAATAGAAATGTATACATTTTGTATTTCTTCTCTGTCTTTCTCACTGAAAAAAGAGAGTTGCATGCAACAAAGTTGCGTGGTGTAAATATGGTATTTCTTGATAAATCTATACCGAAAAAGGCTAATTTGGCACCATTGCTTAGATTATAAAAAAACCAATTAAACCCAATAAAGCCCAATAAAACCCAAAAAAGCCCAAATAAAACCCAAAAAACCCATGAAAAAACCCGGGTTTTTTCCAACCCTGTTAGGTTATCAAAATATTGTTATTGCATGTGGTTAACAACCAACGACACGAAACAGCAACTCGGCACCGTTAACTGCCACCAACTTGCTAATCACATGCGGGGGGTGAGACGCAAAGCTCTCGAAGGCCAATAAGCGAACAGTGGCCTGGTTGCATTTACGAAGTAGTTGCCAACGACGCGTGATGTTGACTCGCCCAGAGCTGCTTTACGACTGGCCATTTGAGTTACGAATATAGTCGAACTGTATGGTTTCTATTAGGGATGCGAGATTTATCGATTGATATAATTTTTGATTAATCAAAATTGTGATTAATCAATTAATCGATTAATCAAGAATCACAATTAATCAAAATGCTGATTAATCAAATAATTTTAAATTTGATTATTTAAAATATTTCAATTCTAAATTTCAGCTTATTTTCTTACACATACTTCTTATGGCAGCCTGAATTTCAGGCAGAGGTGCGTACTAGGCTTTAGAAAGAAATTCTAAAGCATTTAATAATTGAACATTCAAAAATTTGGTTGTACGAACTGTAGGGTGTTCCCTAATACTGGACTTAATTTTATATTATTTTGTCTAATCTAGTTTTTATATGTTCTTACTTTAAAACTTCCAATATTTTTATAAAAATAATATTCATTAAAAAAGATTACTTTGTCAAGACTTATACATTATACATAAATGTTTAAATAAATAAAATCAATAATTTTTATAAATAAAAACGAATCCTATAATTGGCGATCCTGCATCGAACTTGTATATTAACATTTTAAGAATGATTTAATGCTAACTACCAATAAAAACTAAATCTTCAACATTACAATTATTTTCAACGTTAATTTTGAAGAAAGGAAACCTTTGTGAGAGTAAAGAAGACGCTTTTGGATTACTAATAAAGAATGGCCCACGTTTAGAATAATTCAGAAAATTATATATTTTGGATTCTTACTTGCGATCTGTTTGATCTCATTTTAAACTCTTTAAAGGAAATAGCAATTATTCATCAATATTCCTGAAAACATCACCGCTTTTAAGAAACAACTACATTGGATAAAATATTTTAACAAATATCTCCAGATAGGTTATTTTTTTTGAATTTGTTCAATTAGTTTAAGTATTTAGGTTTGATTCGAAGCTATACAATTGTTTTATTGATATATTGTAATCCCACATCAGTAGTCTAATTAAAATAATGGTTATAACACGTTCTTTTGTTGAAACTAACCCACCATTGATTGATATAAATAATACTCAAGTTAATAACTCCGAAACTACATCACAAACTGTAAATAACTTACGTACAAGCAATTCTAACACTAACATTAACCAAAACTCGACAATGTTACGAAATCAATGTCTTAAGCTACCAAGTTTTTGGTCCGAGTCGCCTGAAGCATGGTTCATTCATGCCGAAATACAATTCACTCTAAATAATGTTACTGATGATACAACAAAATATCATCATATTATAATATCATTACCACAAGATATAATTAACAAAGTTTTAGATATTGTACAAGTTCCTCCAACTATTAACAAGTATGAAAGTATTAAAAAATCCTTATGTAATAGATTTACTATTAGTGAAGAATCTCGGTTGGAGCAATTATTCTCTAATTCAAAGCTTGGAGATCGCAAGCCTTCTGAGTTATTTCGTTATATGAAAATGTTAACAAACAATGATAATATTATAACTCAAGAGTTTTTATATAAATTATGGTTGCGTAAACTGCCACAAATAGTACAGTTACATTTAGCGTCTAGTGTTTCTCAAAATATTAAGAAAAGATATCACTTGCAGATAAGATCTATGAAGTTCAGTATAATTCAGTGAATTATCTTGAAGAATCTATTAAAAAACTAAGCGATTTAACCTCTAATCTTTGTCTTAATCTCAATAACGTCATGTTAGAAGTCGGAGAGTTAAAATATAGGGGACATACGTCACGTAGATCTAGTTCTCACAATCGAAACATATCTCGGCAGCGTTCAAAATCTCGTAATCAAAAATTTTGTTGGTATCATTCGAGGTTCGGTAATAAAGCATATAAATGTATTAAACCTTGCAAATTTGGTGATTTTACTAATAACAATACAAACGGTTTTTTAAACTAAAAAAATCCATCATGCCGGTGGCTTATGATGGAGATTTCCATAAACCTAAAAGCCGCCTATTCATTTTTGATAATACAAACAAGTTAAACTTTTTAATTGACACTGGCGCTGTAGTTTCAGTAATTCCATTTTCTAAATTTAAATCAATAGCTAGAAAATCAGATTTAGATTTATCTGCTGCCAATGGTTCAGTTATTTCCACTTATGGTACACAACTTCTTAGAATTAATTTAGGTCTTCGAAGAGATTTTGAATTTCCTTTTTTAATAGCAGATATTGATACACCCATAATAGGCTTTAATGTTTTAGAAAAGTTTGGTATAACTGTTGATGCTAAGAACAAGCTATTAATTGATTCAAAAACTTCGGTTCGTTCAAGAGGTTCTATAGGATGTTGTTCTATTTATTCACTAAAACCACTTCTTAACATTTGTGATAGATATATGGAATTACTGAAAGATTTTCCGTCTATTACATCTGAGCCAGATTACACAAAATTAGTTGATCATAGTACTGTTCATCACATAGAGACTAAAGGTAATCTTCCATTTTGTAGACCACGACGACTTGGTCCTGTCAAACTTAAACATGCTAGAATAGAATTCGAATACTTAGTAAAAATAGGAGTTTGCAGGCCTTCTTCATCTCCATATGCGAGTCCTTTACATCTTGTTGCTAAAAAAGATGCCAATGACTGGAGACCGTGTGGAGATTATAGAAGACTAAATTGTATAACAGTGCCTGACCGGTATCCATTACCTCACATACACGATCTTACTATTAATTTTAAAGAAAAGAAAGTATTTTCAAAACTAGATTTGGTAAGAGCATATCACCAAATTCCAATAGCACCGAATGATATTTGCAAAACGGCCATCACTACTCCTTTTGGAATGTTCGAGATTCTACGAATGCCTTTCGGTCTTAGAAATAGCGCACAAACATTTCAACGTTTTATAAACGAAGTGTTTGTTGGTTTCGATTTCGTTTTTACGTATATTGACGATATTTTAATTGCTAGTGAAAATGAATGCGAACATCTTATACATCTAAAACAGGTTTTTTCTCAATTATCAAGATATTCATTAAATATAAAACTATCGAAATGTATTTTTGGTGTTTCATCCATAAAATGGATAAAATGGATAATAACGAAAATAACCTTATTATTGGTGATTTTAATATTGATTGGTTTGATTGTAGCGTTTATAAAACAAGAATCCAAGAGATAATTAATGATAGTTATTGTTCACAAATCGTATCACAGCCCACAAGAATATCAAATACGTCATCTACTCTAATAGATTATGCTGTAACAAATATTCAAAACATCTTAGTAACTACAGATTATGAAATGAAAATAAGTGATCACGAATCTTTAGTAGTTAAAATTCGTAAAAAACATGAGACTAAATACACCGAAAGTAAAAGGATAAAATCACTATATTTTAATAATAACTGTTTTCGCAATAACCTGCTGGTTGGTGAATTGAACAACATTTCATCAAATCAGAGTATTAACGAGTATTCTAATCTACTAGTAAATAGTATTAATTCAGCCCTACGTCCGATGATAGCTACAAAAAATATAAGAAGCGAATCTACAACAAACCAGTGGTTTAATAGTAACCTAAAATATATGAAAGAAATAAAACTACAATTGTATCATACAGCTGTATGGAGTAACAATGTTTTTGACTGGAACAACTACAAAATGTTTAGAAATAGATACCGAATGGAGTTATTAATTGCAAAACGAAATTTTATTAATAACAAAATATCCAGCTGCTTTGATCAGAAAACCATGTGGAAAACTATAAAGTCCCTGGTATTAAAAAAAGATAATTCTAGAATACAGGAAATAAGCATAAATGGGAAAATAATATCGAGTGAACAAGAAATAGCGACGGAATTAAATTCATTTTTTATATCAAGCGTCCAACAAATAGTTAATGGTATACCATTTACACAATACGAAAACATAATAGTCGAAAATCCCCAATACAGCTTTAAATTTAATATTTTAGACAAAACCATGCTCAAAAGTTTAATGAAAACTATGAACAACAAAAAAGATCAGAGTTTTGTGACGGTAAAAATGTTAATAGATAATTATGATATTATTGGAACATATCTACACAGTATGATGGCATCCTCTCTAGAGACTGGAACTTTTCCAGATTGTCTACAAGAATCATGTATAGTCCCGATCCAAAAAGTAAAAAATACAAAAGATCCTCAGGAAATTAGACCAGTTAACATGTTAATGATAATAAGTAAAATCTTGGAAAAGGTGGTGCATTCTCAACTTAATAAATATTTTAAAGAAAACAATTTACTGAGTGAAACTCAATCTGGATTTAGACAAACCCATAGTTGTGAATCTCTACTCAATCTGGTAGTTACTCATCTTTTCGCTTTCTTTAGTAATTACTTTGCCCATATATTTGGAATGGACGCTTTTTGACAAAATCCTGTTTTGATAGTAGTATAGAATTGTTCAACAAATTACAGTCTAGGCACCCTAAATAGCCCAAAAAACTAATGTGTACCTTGAAAATTTTAGTTTTTACCGGTTAGGCTATACTTTTATTGAATTTTTTTCACTGTATTTGTTATTTTTCCACTTCTTATTGACTTTAGTATTTGCTAAATTTTTATTGTTTGTTGTTGTTTTGCCAAATATTGTTAGTGAAAAATGTGGAGTCGCTGTAAGTTATGCCGAAAAAAGTGTATAAAATACATACATATGTAATTGTTTCCTATACATATTTAAAAAAAGTGCGGAAAAATTACTTTTTTGCACAAGATGTTGATGAAACACAATATAACATAACAGAGAATTATGCATTATGAATATACTATTTAAAAAAATTTTTTAGCATAAACAAATAGTGAAAACCCAAACTTTTTAAGGTAAAACGTGACTTGTGTGAGCTATTAGGGCGGCTAGTCAAGTTCAATTGTATTGATATGTTCACAAAACTTGTTCAGCTCTACCGTAACTACAAGTTTGCCGAATATTGTTAGTAAAAAATAAGGAGTACCAGTAAGTTATTCTGAAGAAAGTGAAAACAAATTTTTTTCTTAATTTTTTCAACAAAAAGTGCACGAAAAATTTTGTGGCATTAAATGATAAAAAAACTGTTAAGCGGACTCTTAGCTACATTATTGCCATATACAGTTAAGCGGTATCATTAAGTTTGAATTAGCTGTTGGCCAAATACTGATGACACCGTTTTTTGAGGACCCACTGATTTTCAGAAATTTTGGAGGTCCATAAAAAATTGGTTGCCGAATTCGCAAATTGAGTATAGGGTTTTACTACCACCGTGATAGTAAAATCGAAACTGTACTGTCAAGTCCTTGTGTTTTTCCAAAAGTCTTCATTTGTCGCATAGTTGTATTAATGATTTTTACCATATTTACACTATGCAACTTTGTAGCATGCAATTTTCATTTTAAGTGAGAGTGCTGAAATAGAAATGTCTACATTTTGTATTTCTTCTCTGTCTTTCTCACTGAAAAAAGAGAGTTGCATGCAACAAAGTTGCGTGGTGTAAATATGGTATTTCTTGATAAATCTATACCGAAAAAGTCTAATTTGGCACCATTGCTTAGATTATAAAAAAACCAATTAAACCCAATAAAGCCCAATAAAACCCAAATAAAACCCAAAAAACCCATCAAAAAACCCGGGTTTTTTCCAACCCTGTTAGGTTATCAAAATATTGTTATTGCATGTGGTTAACAACCAACGACACGAAACAGCAACTCGGCACCGTTAACTGCCACCAACTTGCTAATCACATGCGGGGGGTGAGACGCAAAGCTCTCGAAGGCCAATAAGCGAACAGTGGCCTGGTTGCATTTACGAAGTAATTGCCAACGACGCGTGATGTTGACTCGCCCAGAGCTGCTTTACGACTGGTCATTTGAGTTACGAATATAGTCGAACTGTATGGTTTCTATTAGGGATGCGAGATTTATCGATTGATATAATTTTTGATTAATTAAAATTGTGATTAATCAATTAATCGATTAATCAAGAATCACAATTAATCAAAATGCTGATTAATCAAATAATTTTAAATTTGATTATTTAAAATATTTCAATTCTAAATTTCAGCTTATTTTCTTACACATACTTCTTATGGCAGCCTGAATTTCAGGCAGAGGTGCGTACTAGGCTTTAGAAAGAAATTCTAAAGCATTTAATAATTGAACATTAAAAAATTTGGTTGTACGAACTGTAGGGTGCTTCCCTAATACTGGACTTAATTTTATATTATTTTGTCTAATCTAGTTTTTATATGTTCTTACTTTAAAACTTCCAATATTTTTATAAAAATAATATTCATTAAAAAAGATTACTTTGTCAAGACTTATACATTATATATAAATGTTTAAATAAATAAAATCAATAATTTTTATAAATAAAAACGAATCCTATAATTGGCGATCCTGCATCGAACTTGTATATTAACATTTTAAGAATGATTTAATGCTAACTACCAATAAAAACTAAATCTTCAACATTACAATTATTTTCAACGTTAATTTTGAAGAAAGGAAACCTTTGTGAGAGTAAAGAAGACGCTTTTGGATTACTAATAAAGAATGGCCCACGTTTAGAATAATTCAGAAAATTATATATTTTGGATTCTTACTTGCGATCTGTTTGATCTCATTTTAAACTCTTTAAAGGAAATAGCAATTATTCATCAATATTCCTGAAAACATCACCGCTTTTAAGAAACAACTACATTGGATAAAATATTTTAACAAATATCTCCAGATAGGTTATTTTTTTTAATTTGTTCAATTAGTTTAAGTATTTAGGTTTGATTCGAAGCTATACAATTGTTTTATTGATATATTGTAATCCCACATCAGTAGTCTAATTAAAATAATGGTTATAACACGTTCTTTTGTTGAAACTAACCCACCATTGATTGATATAAATAATACTCAAGTTAATAACTCCGAAACTACATCACAAACTGTAAATAACTTACGTACAAGCAATTCTAACACTAACATTAACCAAAACTCGACAATGTTACGAAATCAATGTCTTAAGCTACCAAGTTTTTGGTCCGAGTCGCCTGAAGCATGGTTCATTCATGCCGAAATACAATTCACTCTAAATAATGTTACTGATGATACAACAAAATATCATCATATTATAATATCATTACCACAAGATATAATTAACAAAGTTTTAGATATTGTACAAGTTCCTCCAACTATTAACAAGTATGAAAGTATTAAAAAATCCTTATGTAATAGATTGACTATTAGTGAAGAATCTCGGTTGGAGCAATTATTCTCTAATTCAAAGCTTGGAGATCGCAAGCCTTCTGAGTTATTTCGTTATATGAAAATGTTAACAAACAATGATAATATTATAGCTCAAGAGTTTTTATATAAATTATGGTTGCGTAAACTGCCACAAATAGTACAGTTACATTTAGCGTCTAGTGTTTCTCAAAATATTAAGAAAAGATATCACTTGCAGATAAGATCTATGAAGTTCAGTATAATTCAGTAAATTATCTTGAAGAATCTATTAAAAAACTAACCGATTTAACCTCTAATCTTTGTCTTAATCTCAATAACGTCATGTTAGAAGTCGGAGAGTTAAAATATAGAGGACATACGTCACGTAGATCTAGTTCTCACAATCGAAACATATCTCGGCAGCGTTCAAAATCTCGTAATCAAAAATTTTGTTGGTATCATTCGAGGTTCGGTAATAAAGCATATAAATGTATTAAACCTTGCAAATTTGGTGATTTTACTAATAACAATACAAACGGTTCTTTAAACTAAAAAAATCCATCATGCCGGTGGCTTATGATGGAGATTTCCATAAACCTAAAAGCCGCCTATTCATTTTTGATAATACAAACAAGTTAAACTTTTTAATTGACACTGGCGCTGTAGTTTCAGTAATTCCATTTTCTAAATTTAAATCAATAGCTAGAAAATCAGATTTAGATTTATCTGCTGCCAATGGTTCAGTTATTTCCACTTATGGTACACAACTTCATAGAATTAATTTAGGTCTTCGAAGAGATTTTGAATTTCCTTTTTTATAGCAGATATTGATACACCCATAATAGGCTCTAATGTTTTAGAAAACTTTGGTATAACTGTTGATGCTAAGAACAAGCTATTAATTGATTCAAAAACTTCGGTTCGTTCAAGAGGTTCTATAGGATGTTGTTCTATTTATTCACTAAAACCACTTCTTAACATTTGTGATAGATATATGGAATTACTGAAAGATTTTCCGTCTATTACATCTGAGCCAGATTACACAAAATTAGTTGATCATAGTACTGTTCATCACATAGAGACTAAAGGTAAACTTCCATTTTGTAGACCACGACGACTTGATCCTGTCAAACTTAAACATGCTAGAATATAATTCGAATACTTAGTAAAAATAGGAGTTTGCAGACCTTCTTCATCTCCATATGCGAGTCCTTTACATCTTGTTGCTAAAAAAGATGCCAATGACTGGAGACCGTGTGGAGATTATAGAAGATTAAATTGTATAACAGTGCCTGACCGGTATCCATTACCTCACATACACGATCTTACTATTAATTTTAAAGAAAAGAAAGTATTTTCAAAACTAGATTTGGTAAGAGCATATCACCAAATTCCAATAGCACCGAATGATATTTGCAAAACGGCCATCACTACTCCTTTTGGAATGTTCGAGATTCTACGAATGCCTTTCGGTCTTAGAAATAGCGCACAAACATTTCAACGTTTTAGAAACGAAGTGTTTGTTGGTTTCGATTTCGTTTTTACGTATATTGACGATATTTTAATTGCTAGTGAAAATGAATGCGAACATCTTATACATCTAAAACAGGTTTTTTCTCAATTATCAAGATATTCATTAAATATAAAACTATCGAAATGTATTTTTGGTGTTTCATCCATCGATTTTCTTAGTTATCGTATTACATCGAATGGCATTCAACCATCAGAAGAGCGAGTCAAAATTATTTTAGATTTTGAAAGACCTTCTTCAGTTTCAAAATTACAGAAGTTTTTGGGAATGGTCAATTATTATCATCGATATGTACCAATGCTAGCTTCAGAACTTAGTCCTATTCATGATATTGTCACAACAGCAAACAAAAATAAGGAAAAGAAAGTTTTTTGGAATGATATTGCAAAGGCATCTTTTGAAAAAGCTAAAAAACTTTTTGCCGAAAACACCCTACTAACACACTTTGATGATAACTGTCAGTTGTCATTATCCGTAGATGCTTCTAATCTTGATATAGGTGCAGTTTTACAACAAACGAACAATTCTGGTAATAGTGAACCACTTGCTTATTTCTCAAAAAAAACTTACATCGACAGAAAAAATGTATTCAACTTTTGATAGAGAACTTTTGGCGATATACAGAAGTATTAAACATTTTAGACATTTTTTGGAAGGTCAAGACTTTATTGTATACACAGATCATAAACCTCTAATATTTGTTTTAAATTCCAAAACAGAACGTTCTCCTAGACAGACAAGACAACTCGATTATATTGCACAATTCACTGATAATATTCAGTATATTATTGGAAAAGAAAATATTGTTGCAGATTTACTTTCACGTTTTCCTGAAATTTAAGCAATATCTACAAGTGATATTAGTATTCAGTCACTTTATGCTGAACAGAAAAATGATGTTATTCTTAAATCCATTATATCTAAACGTGATTCTAAATTCAATTTGAAAGAAATATCTATTCCAAATTGTAATATAAAAATTTGGTGTGATGTATCCACAAACATTCCTAAACCGTATGTTCCACAAACTTGAAGAAAGTCAATTTTTGACAAAATTCATTCTCTATCACATCCAGGTGCACGAGCTACTAGAAATTTATTTTATTTATATTTATTTATTCAAAAAAATATGTCGCAAGCCCGTAGGGCCAAGTTGACTAGTCTACAACATTATATAAATGTACGTGTGTATATAATTATGTAAAGTGATATAATCCAATAAAGTGTATGATATTCAACAATATTTATAAACAATATATTATTATACTAGAAATATCCTGTTAAATGATATTAGTAAGAAAAGAAAACCCCTGATTTTTGCACATACTCAAAGAAAAGATCTATACGTATACAATAGTTGAAAAGTTTGTCTGTGAGCGAAATCACAGTACCAAATACCAGTGAAGATCGATTAACAGAAACCAACGATTAAATCAAACAACACAATATATGCCTTTATCCAGTAGATTTCGTTTTTACGTATATTGACGATATTTTAATTGCTAGTGAAAATGAATGCGAACATCTTATACATCTAAAACAGGTTTTTTCTCAATTATCAAGATATTCATTAAATATAAAACTATCGAAATGTATTTTTGGTGTTTCATCCATCGATTTTCTTAGTTATCGTATTACATCGAATGGCATTCAACCATCAGAAGAGCGAGTCAAAATTATTTTAGATTTTGAAAGAACAACAGTAGAACCAAGTAAGTAACTCAAAATTTAAAATTGAAAAGGATATATTGCGTTGCTGACATATGCCGGATCACTAAACTTAAACTTCAAAATAACATTATTCGCATTATAAGTATGAGACAAATCTTTTTAAAAGCAGATAGGGAGTGGTTGAATCGGCGGTCTTGATATGGTATAACTGTATTCCATAATCGCGAGGTCCTAACTAGGTAGGATCTCTCCATCATCAGCGAAACATGTGCAGGACAGACCATAGAGTGTTTTCTACCAGAGACGCCAAAATGGAATTTTTCTGCCAAATATGACGGACATCCATATTTAACAGTTTTATAGAAAAAGAGCATCTGTCTTAGTTTGATGTATTGATCAAACCTACAGCCAAGCAAGTCCGTCTGATAGTGAGAAACATGTTCCCCAACCCTAATTTTAAAAATATAACGAATAACCCTGTTAAAGCAAATTCTAAGTCTTTCCATATTTAGGGATGACGAACCAGAAACAAGTTCAATACCATAATTAAACAACGGCAGGCATAATGACATAGCAACTCGGCGTCTTACTGTAATGGGCAAAAAACAAGCAACATTATATAGTCTTCTCAATGTCCAAGCTGTGCGGGAAATAACAGAATTTATGTGATAGTTAAATGTTAACTTGTCGTCTAAAATAACACCAAGAGTCTTATAATGAGAAACAGAGTCCAACAGTACATTATCAAGAGAGATTGCTTAGAAAATATCATTATTTTACATTTCGTAGAGTTTAACTGCAAAAAGTTTTCCCTGGACCACCTCTCTACGCACGCTAATTCCCAGTTTATTCTTTCCTCGGCAGCATTAGCGGTCATTAGATCACAAGATGCTAAGAGTTGAATATCATCAGCATAAGTATAAGCATCTAAAAAATTTTATACGCTAAATACGTCATTCACATACAAAAGGAACAAAAGAGGACCTAAAATGGAACCCTGAGGTACACCACGATAAACCGGAATAGTGCCCGATATTTCCTGACCTACCTGAACGAATTGTTTACGCCCTGACAAAAAAGACCAGATGAGCTTACAACCACTGGAACTAAATCCGAATAGCCGAGTAAGCTTATCAAGCAAAATTTTATGATTCTATTATCAAATGCCTTCCTAAAATCAAGGAAGATCTACACACTAGCCCTGGATTTATCATAATTATTTCTTATTTTCTCGGTGATATCCAAAAGAACTCCTGTTGTACTATACCCATTCCTGAAACCTGACTGTTTGGCATGAATTAAGTTATTATTGATAAGGTGACACAACATTTGATTCCTAACAATTATTTCTAAGATCTTAGAACAGACTGAAAGAATACTAATAGGTCGAAAATCAGCACAACAGGTAGGAGTTTTAATTTTTGGAATCGGAATAACTCTACCAACCTTCCAAATATCCGGAACGGATGATGTTGTTAAAACTTTATTAATAATAAATGTCAAATGTCTAGATATCATGGGGAATATAACCCTTAAAAAGTTTATTTGAATATTGTCCGGGCCAACAGCATGGGATTTTATAACAGAGACAGCCTTGGAAACATCGCTTTCATTAATATTCCTGAATGTAAGCCCTGCACCAAAAGGAATATCGATAAACTCGTCTAAAACGAGGCTAGGCATTCTAGAAAACTCATTAAAATCATCCAATTTGATTGGAGTCTGTCTACTTTGAGGCGATTTGAGCGCTCCAATTTGTCTTATTTTGCTCCACAAATTCCTATGGTCACAAGTCGAAAAAATCTGAGGCTGAAACTCCTTCGCACTTTTCGCATAATAAATTTCAGTCTGTTTCTGTATTTACAATAGGTTCTAAAATTTTCATGCGACCTATTTTCTCTATAGGCACGGTATGCTAAATCCCGCTCACGTTTCGCACTACTGATACGATTGTCATTTATCCAATCGTTATCACTATTACTAACTACTCTGCGAAAGGGCACATTATCATCAAAAATTCTATGTATAATAGAATTAAGGCATGCAACACTGTCATTTATATTTATGCTGTTGTAGATACCATCGAAATTTGCAGTCTGAAGCTGGGAGAAACAATTATCAATATTTAGTTGTCGATAGTCTCTATAAAAGAATATATTTGAAGCATAGCTGCCATAGACATTATAAGATATAAATACTGCTGCATGATACGAGTTCAGTGCAGGAATTTGGAATTGGCATTTATGAGTTACTAACTCAATATTTGAAACTAGGTAGTAATCAATGAGTGAGGTTGTTGTCTGTTGAGGAGAAAAATGCGTTGGTAGAGAATTATGCACCACAGTTAGAGACAAGCGATCACATACTTCACGAATCAATGTGCCTCTAGTAAAGATGTTTGTATTGAAATCCCCCATAATCAAAATGTTAGCATACCTGTCAGAAAGATTGTTAAGTACATGTTCACACTGAGAGAAATTTCCCTTAGGGAGGTACACAACACCTAAGAGAATTATATCGTTATTGTCCAGGACAACTTCAACAAAAAGGCATTCAATGTTGACATCATATTGTTGATCATAGATAGCTCTTGTCATTAAGTTCTCGCGAATATATAGACACACTCCACCACCTCTTCTATCCACACGATCGTTTCTAAAGAGTTTATAACCGGATATTGATACTGCCGAATCATCTATTGACTCTTTATACCAAGTTTCCGAGACACCGAAGGCATCCACCAAACACCCTTCCATTAAAAATCGAATCTCATCAAATTTAATGTTATTTTCACGCGGTACTAAGCTCTGCGCGTTAAAATGAAGAACATTCAAGTTATTTGACCGTATGACCGCATTAATTACACTGGCATCTGAAGCAATCTCGCCCAAATTATCAACCCGCTCCATGTAAGATCTGAATCGTTAAGCATGTGCAAAAACCTGTTTGCCCCCCATTAAAAAATAACATTGTACAATTCATCTAATCATAGCAGAGATCGCAAAGAGAAAACTGATAAAGAAAATATGTGATAAGGAATAAACATGATAAGGAATATACATGAAAGGTCAGAATTATGACAAGCCAACATCCACTTCACCATTCGCATCCAAAAGACTAGCACAATGCGCTGTATCCCACACAACGCTTTTTCCATCCAGTTTGACAACCTTGGCCTTCGGCATATCCATATTGATAATGTTAAATTTTTTTATTTTCTTTGCTGACAGCGATTTGCGGCAGATATATTGTAATTTTGATGATGCAGGAGATAAATTGTCATTAAGATAGACCCTTGAATCAATTGAACCACCAATAATATCTTTCAGCAACAATGGTTGAGACTTAAAGTAATTTTTCATTATTGTATCACGTAGCTGTACTGAGTTAAATTTCAATAAGAATTGTTTACGTCTCCTAATGTAACAACAGTGGTAGATATCAGAACCATTTATCACCACACCAACCAGATTAGCAATTTTTACCATATTTTCGCAGACGTTTTCTAATGAGCAGGTCAGTCCACTAACCAAAATGTCTGATCTGTTAAGACGCCTCTCAAGCATATTATTTTTAGCCTGTAATAGCATGTACTTAGCCTCATAAGATTTTTCTGCTTCTTGGACACTTGAAACGCAGCGAGTAACATCAGATTTAACCTTTGTCATTTCATTATTAATATCTATACGGAAATTATTAATGAGGTGATTCATTTTAGTTTCATAATTTTGAAAACAACTATCTACTCGGGACTCAATGTCCTTTTTGGTAGCTTCAATTTTGGTTTCAATCGAATTTTGTATTTTGAGTAGATGCTTAAGTAAGTCACTATTATCGTTACCACAGGTATTTATCTCATGTTTTTTGCACTCAGTACATGTAAATTTCGTGATGTTTTTCCGAATTGAGGTTAGGACATCATCCGGGACACCTGAACATTTCGCATGATAATAAACTCCACAGCTGCCGCAACCAACACTGAGCTGGGTTTTGGTTACATTTAATTTGCACGTTGGACACTCGAATGGCACCTTCTGTGGCATTGTGTACTCTTAGTATTGTTTATGTTGTAATTAATGTACTGTTTATTTTTCCTGTACAAAGTAATATATTTTGCAAAAGTTCAACACACTTAGAATACCACAAAATATTTATTTTGGTTATTTAACTGCAATAATTTAATTCAAAATAAATATTTCTGGCCGAAAATGAGAAAAGACATATATGAATGGGTTGCGAGCTGCCATCCTTGTCAAAGCTCAAAAATTAATAGGTATACGAAATCACCAATTCAACCGATTGAAATTCCAAAGAATAGTTTTGACCATATTCACATAGATTTAGTTGGACCTCTTCCAGTATCCAATGGTTACAAATATATATTTACGATCATAGGTAGATGCTTAGATGTAATAGTCTATCAAGGCACACAGAAGTCAAAATTGTGAATAATAAAAACAAATATACTTTAGTTGGAGTATATAGATCACCAGATAGACGAATTTCCCCTCCCCAAGATTTCATAAAATTCTTCGAAGAAGAAATGGATAATAACGAAAATAACCTTATTATTGGTGATTTTAATATTGATTGGTTTGATTGTAGCGTTTATAAAACAAGAATCCAAGAGATAATTAATGATAGTTATTGTTCACAAATCGTATCACAGCCCACAAGAATATCAAATACGTCATCTACTCTAATAGATTATTCTGTAACAAATATTCAAAACATCTTAGTAACTACAGATTATGAAATGAAAATAAGTGATCACGAATCTTTAGTGGTTAAAATTCGTAAAAAACATGAGACTAAATACACCGAAAGTAAAAGGATAAAATCACTATATTTTAATAATAACTGTTTTCGCAATAACCTGCTGGTTGGTGAATTGAACAACATTTCATCAAATCAGAGTATTAACGAGTATTCTAATCTACTAGTAAATAGTATTAATTCAGCCCTACGTCCGATGATAGCTACAAAAAATATAAGAAGCGAATCTACAATAGTAACCTAAAATATATGAAAGAAATAAAACTACAATTGTGTCATACAGCTGTATGGAGTAACAATGTTTTTGACTGGAACAACTACAAAATGTTTAGAAATAGATACCGAATGGAGTTATTAATTGCAAAACGAAATTTTATTAATAACAAAATATCCAGCTGCTTTGATCAGAAAACCATGTGGAAAACTACAAAGTCTCTGGTATTAAAAAAAGATAATTCTAGAATACAGGAAATAAGCATAAATGGGAAAATAATATCGAGTGAACAAGAAATAGCGACGGAATTAAATTCATTTTTTATATCAAGCGTCCAACAAATAGTTAATGGTATACCATTTACACAATACGAAAACATAATAGTCGAAAATCCCCAATACAGCTTTAAATTTAATATTTTAGACAAAACCATGCTCAAAAGTTTAATGAAAACTATGAACAACAAAAAAGATCAGAGTTTTGTGACGGTAAAAATGTTAATAGATAATTATGATATTATTGGAACATATCTACACAGTATGATGGCATCCTCTCTAGAGACTGGAACTTTTCCAGATTGTCTACAAGAATCATGTATAGTCCCGATCCAAAAAGTAAAAAATACAAAAGATCCTCAGGAAATTAGACCAGTTAACATGTTAATGATAATAAGTAAAATCTTGGAAAAGGTGGTGCATTCTCAACTTAATAAATATTTTAAAGAAAACAATTTACTGAGTGAAACTCAATCTGGATTTAGACAAACCCATAGTTGTGAATCTCTACTCAATCTGGTAGTTACTCATCTTTTCGCTTTCTTTAGTAATTACTTTGCCCATATATTTGGAATGGGCGCTTTTTGACAAAAACCTGTTTTGACAGTAGTATAAAATTGTTCAACAAATTACAGTCTAGGAACCCTAAATAGCCCAAAAAACTAATTTGTACCTTGAAAATTTTAGTTTTTTACCGGTTAGGCTATATTTTTATTGAATTTTTTTCACTGTATTTGTTATTTTTCCACTTCTTATGTTGTTGATTTTAGTATTTGCTAAATTTTTATTGTTTGTTTTTGTTTTGCCAAATATTGTTAGTGAAAAATGTGGAGTCGCTGTAAGTTATGCCGAAAAAAGTGAATAAAATACATACATATGTAATTGTTTCCTATATTTAAAAAAAGTGCGAAAAAATTACTTTTTTGCACAAGATGTTGATGAAACACAATATAACATAACAGAGAATTATGCAATTGAATATACTATTTAAAAAAAATTTTAGCATAAACAAATAGTGAAAACCCAAACTTTTTAAGGTAAAACGTGACTTGTGTGAGCTATTAGGGCGGCTAGTCAAGTTCAATTGTATTGATATGTTCACAAAACTTGTTCAGCTCTACCGTAACTACAAGTTTGCCGAATATTGTTAGTAAAAAATAAGGAGTACCAGTAAGTTATTCTGAAGAAAGTGAAAACAAATTTTTTTTTTAATTTTTTCAACAAAAAGTGCACGAAAAATTTTGTGGCATTAAATGATAAAAAAAACTGTTAAGCGGACTCTTAGCTACATTATTGCCTAACTGTTGGCCAAATACTGATGACACCGTTTTTTGAGGTCCCACTGATTTCCAGAAATTTTGGAGGTCCATAAAAAATTGGTTGCCGAATTCGCAAATTGAGTATAGGGTTTTACTACCACCGTGATAGTAAAATCGAAACTGTACTGTCAAGTCCTTGTGTTTTTCCAAAAGTCTTCATTTGTCGCATAGTTGTATTAATGATTTTTACCATATTTACACTATGCAACTTTGTAGCATGCAATTTTCATTTTAAGTGAGAGTGCTGAAATAGAAATGTATACATTTTGTATTTCTTCTCTGTCTTTCTCACTGAAAAAAGAGAGTTGCATGCAACAAAGTTGCGTGGTGTAAATATGGTATTTCTTGATAAATCTATACCGAAAAAGGCTAATTTGGCACCATTGCTTAGATTATAAAAAAACCAATTAAACCCAATAAAGCCCAATAAAACCCAAAAAAGTTCAAATAAAACCCAAAAAACCCATGAAAAAACCCGGGTTTTTTCCAACCCTGTTAGGTTATCAAAATATTGTTATTGCATGTGGTTAACAACCAACGACACGAAACAGCAACTCGGCACCGTTAACTGCCACCAACTTGCTAATCACATGCGGGGGGTGAGACGCAAAGCTCTCGAAGGCCGATAAGCGAACAGTGGCCTGGTTGCATTTACGAAGTAATTGCCAACGACGCGTGATGTTGACTCGCCCAGAGCTGCTTTACGACTGGTCATTTGAGTTACGAATATAGTCGAACTGTATGGTTTCTATTAGGGATGCGAGATTTATCGATTGATATAATTTTTGATTAATCAAAATTGTCATTAATCAATTAATCGGTTAATCAAGAATCACAATTAATCAAAATGCTGATTAATCAAATAATTTTAAATTTGATTATTTAAAATATTTCAATTCTAAATTTCAGCTTATTTTCTTACACATACTTCTTATGGCAGCCTAAATTTCAGGCAGAGGTGCGTACTAGGCTTTAGAAAGAAATTCTAAAGCATTTAATAATTGAACATTAAAAAATTTGGTTGTACGAACTGTAGGGTGCTCCCCTAATACTGGACTTAATTTTATATTATTTTGTCTAATCTAGTTTTTATATGTTCTTTCTTTAAAACTTCCAATATTTTTATAAAAATAATATTCATTAAAAAAGATTACTTTGTCAAGACTTATACATTATATATAAATGTTTAAATAAATAAAATCAATAATTTTTATAAATAAAAACGAATCCTATAATTGGCGATCCTGCATCGAACTTGTATATTAATATTTTAAGAATGATTTAATGCTAACTACCAATAAAAACTAAATCTTCAACATTACAATTATTTTCAACGTTAATTTTGAAGAAAGGAAACCTTTGTGAGAGTAAAGAAGACGCTTTTGGATTACTAATAAAGAATGGCCCACGTTTAGAATAATTCAGAAAATTATATATTTTGGATTCTTACTTGCGATCTGTTTGATCTCATTTTAAACTCTTTAAAGGAAATAGCAATTATTCATCAATATTCCTGAAAACATCACCGCTTTTAAGAAACAACTACATTGGATAAAATATTTTAACAAATATCTCCAGATAGGTTATTTTTTTTTAATTTGTTCAATTAGTTTAAGTATTTAGGTTTGATTCGAAGCTATACAATTGTTTTATTGATATATTGTAATCCCACATCAGTAGTCTAATTAAAATAATGGTTATAACACGTTCTTTTGTTGAAACTAACCCACCATTGATTGATATAAATAATACTCAAGTTAATAACTCCGAAACTACATCACAAACTGTAAATAACTTACGTACAAGCAATTCTAACACTAACATTAACCAAAACTCGACAATGTTACGAAATCAATGTCTTAAGCTACCAAGTTTTTGGTCCGAGTCGCTTGAAGCATGGTTCATTCATGCCGAAATACAATTCACTCTAAATAATGTTACTGATGACACAACAAAATATCATATTATAATATCATTACCACAAGATATAATTAACAAAGTTTTAGATATTGTACAAGTTCCTCCAACTATTAACAAGTATGAAAGTATTAAAAAATCCTTATGTAATAGATTTACTATTAGTGAAGAATCTCGGTTGGAGCAATTATTCTCTAATTCAAAGCTTGGAGATCGCAAGCCTTCTGAGTTATTTCGTTATATGAAAATGTTAACAAACAATGATAATATTATAACTCAAGAGTTTTTATATAAATTATGGTTGCGTAAACTGCCACAAATAGTACAGTTACATTTAGCGTCTAGTGTTTCTCAAAATATTAAGAAAAGATATCACTTGCAGATAAGATCTATGAAGTTCAGTATAAGTCAGTAAATTATCTTGAAGAATCTATTAAAAAACTAACCGATTTAACCTCTAATCTTTGTCTTAATCTCAATAACGTCATATTAGAAGTCGGAGAGTTAAAATATAGAGGACATACGTCACGTAGATCTAGTTCTCACAATCGAAACATATCTCGGCAGCGTTCAAAATCTCGTAATCAAAAATTTTGTTGGTATCATTCGAGGTTCGGTAATAAAGCATATAAATGTATTAAACCTTGCAAATTTGGTGATTTTACTAATAACAGTACAAACGGTTTTTTAAACTAAAAAAATCCATCATGCCGGTGGCTTATGATGGAGATTTCCATAAACCTAAAAGCCGCCTATTCATTTTTGATAATACAAACAAGTTAAACTTTTTAATTGACACTGGCGCTGTAGTTTCAGTAATTCCATTTTCTAAATTTAAATCAATAGCTAGAAAATCAGATTTAGATTTATCTGCTGCCAATGGTTGTTATTTCCACTTATGGTACACAACTTCTTAGAATTAATTTAGGTCTTCGAAGAGATTTTGAATTTCCTTTTTTAATAGCAGATATTGATACACCCATAATAGGCTTTAATGTTTTAGAAAACTTTGGTATAACTGTTGATGCTAAGAACAAGCTATTAATTGATTCAAAAATTTCGGTTCGTTCAAGAGGTTCTATAGGATGTTGTTCTATTTATTCACTAAAACCACTTCTTAACATTTGTGATAGATATATGGAATTACTGAAAGATTTTCCGTCTATTACATCTGAGCCAGATTACACAAAATTAGTTGATCATAGTACTGTTCATCACATAGAGACTATAGGTAATCTTCCATTTTGTAGACCACGACGACTTGATCCTGTCAAACTTAAACATGCTAGAATAGAATTCGAATACTTAGTAAAAATAGGAGTTTGCAGACCTTCTTCATCTCCATATGCGAGTCCTTTACATCTTGTTGCTAAAAAAGATGCCAATGACTGGAGACCTTGTGGAGATTATAGAAGACTAAATTGTATAACAGTGCCTGACCGGTGTCCATTACCTCACATACACGATCTTATTATTAATTTTAAAGAAAAGAAAGTATTTTCAAAACTAGATTTGGTAAGAGCATTTCACCAAATTCCAATAGCACCGAATGATATTTGCAAAACGGCCATCACTACTCCTTTTGAAATGTTCGAGATTCTACGAATGCCTTTTGGTCTTAGAAATAGCGCACAAACATTTCAACGTTTTATAAACGAAGTGTGTTTTGGTTTCGATTTCGTTTTTACGTATATTGACGATATTTTAATTGCTAGTGAAAGTGAATGCGAACATCTTATACATCTAAAACAGGTTTTTTCTCAATTATCAAGATATTCATTAAATATAAAACTATCGAAATGTATTTTTGGTGTTTCATCCATCGATTTTCTTAGTTATCGTATTACATCGAATGGCATTCAACCATCAGAAGAGCGAGTCAAAATTATTTTGGATTTTGAAAGACCTTCTTCAGTTTCAAAATTACAGAAGTTTTTGGGAATGGTCAATTATTATCATCGATATGTACCAATGCTAGCTTCAGAACTTAGTCCTATTCATGATATTGTCACAACAGCAAACAAAAATAAGGAAAAGGAAGTTTTTTGGAATGATATTGCAAAGGCATCTTTTGAAAAAGTTAAAAAACTTTTTGCCGAAAACACCCTACTAACACACTTTGATGATAACTGTCAGTTGTCATTATCCGTAGATGCTTCTAATCTTGATATAGGTGCAGTTTTACAACAAACGAACAATTCTGGTCATAGTGAACCACTTGCTTATTTCTCAAAAAAACTTACATCGACAGAAAAAAAGTATTCAACTTTTGATAGAGAACTTTTGGCGATATACAGAAGTATTAAACATTTTAGACATTTTTTGGAAGGTCAAGACTTTATTGTATACACAGATCATAAACCTCTAACATTTGTTTTAAATTCCAAAACAGAACGTTCTCCTAGACAGACAAGACAACTCGATTATATTGCACAATTCACTGATAATATTCAGTATATTATTGGAAAAGAAAATATTGTTGCAGATTTACTTTCACGTTTTCCTGAAATTTATGCAATATCTACAAGTGATATTAGTATTCAGTCACTTTATGCTGAACAGAAAAATGATGTTATTCTTAAATCCATTATATCTAAACGTGATTCTAAATTCAATTTGAAAGAAATATCTATTCCAAATTGTAATATAAAAATTTGGTGTGATGTATCCACAAACAATTCACTGATAATATTCAGTATATTATTGGAAAAGAAAATATTGTTGCAGATTTACTTTCACGTTTTCCTGAAATTTATGCAATATCTACAAGTGATATTAGTATTCAGTCACTTTATGCTGAACAGAAAAATGATGTTATTCTTAAATCCATTATATCTAAACGTGATTCTAAATTCAATTTGAAAGAAATATCTATTCCAAATTGTAATATAAAAATTTGGTGTGATGTATCCACAAACATTCCTAAACCGTATGTTCCACAAACTTGAAGAAAGTCAATTTTTGACAAAATTCATTCTCTATCACATCCAGGTGCACGAGCTACTAGAAATTTAATTCAAAATAAATATTTCTGGCCGAAAATGAGAAAGGACATATATGAATGGGTTGCGAGCTGCCATCCTTGTCAAAGCTCAAAAATTAATAGGTATACGAAATCACCAATTCAACCGATTGAAATTCCAAAGAATCGTTTTGACCATATTCACATAGATTTAGTTGGACCTCTTCCAGTATCCAATGGTTACAAATATATATTTACGATCATAGGTAGATGCTTAGATGTAATAGTCTATCAAGGCACACAGAAGTCAAAATTGTGAATAATAAAAACAAATATACTTTAGTTGGAGTATATAGATCACCAGATAGACGAATTTCCCCTCCCCAAGATTTCATAAAATTCTTCGAAGAAGAAATGGATAAAATTGATAATAACGAAAATAACCTTATTATTGGTGATTTTAATATTGATTGGTTTGATTGTAGCGTTTATAAAACAAGAATCCAAGAGATAATTAATGATAGTTATTGTTCACAAATCGTATCACAGCCCACAAGAATATCAAATACGTCATCTACTCTAATAGATTATGCTGTAACAAATATTCAAAACATCTTAGTAACTACAGATTATGAAATGAAAATAAGTGATCACGAATCTTTAGTAGTTAAAATTCGTAAAAAACATGAGACTAAATACACCGAAAGTAAAAGGATAAAATCACTATATTTTAATAATAACTGTTTTCGCAATAACCTGCTGGTTGGTGAATTGAACAACATTTCATCAAATCAGAGTATTAACGAGTATTCTAATCTACTAGTAAATAGTATTAATTCAGCCCTACGTCCGATGATAGCTACAAAAAATATAAGAAGCGAATCTACAACAAACCAGTGGTTTAATAGTAACCTAAAATATATGAATGAAATAAAACTACAATTGTTTCATACAGCTGTATGGAGTAACAATGTTTTTGACTGGAACAACTACAAAATGTTTAGAAATAGATACCGAATGGAGTTATTAATTGCAAAACGAAATTTTATTAATAACAAAATATCCAGCTGCTTTGATCAGAAAACCATGTGGAAAACTATAGTCTCTGGTATTAAAAAAAGATAATTCTAGAATACAGGAAATAAGCATAAATGGGAAAATAATATCGAGTGAACAAGAAATAGCGACGGAATTAAATTCATTTTTTATATCCAGCATCCAACAAATAGTTAATGGTATACCATTTACACAATACGAAAACATAATAGTCGAAAATCCCCAATACAGCTTTAAATTTAATATTTTAGACAAAACCATGCTCAAAAGTTTAATGAAAACTATGAACAACAAAAAAGATCAGAGTTTTGTGACGGTAAAAATGTTAATAGATAATTATGATATTATTGGAACATATCTACACAGTATGATGGCATCCTCTCTAGAGACTGGAACTTTTCCAGATTATCTACAAGAATCATGTATAGTCCCGATCCAAAAAGTATAAAATACAAAAGATCCTCAGGAAATTAGACCAGTTAACATGTTAATGATAATAAGTAAAATCTTGGAAAAGGTGGTGCATTCTCAACTTAATAAATATTTTAAAGAAAACAATTTACTGAGTGAAACTCAATCTGGATTTAGACAAACCCATAGTTGTGAATCTCTACTCAATCTGGTAGTTACTCAGTGGAAAACAGAAGTTGAAAACAAAAATTGCGTCGTGGCGGTTTTTTGGACTGAAAGAAAGCCTTCGAGACAATAGACAGGAAGATATTATTGGAAAAGTTAGAAAAGTATGGTGTAAAGGGAATCGAGTTAAAATGGTTTACTAGTTATCTAGAAAACAGAACACAAAGAACAAAATGTGGATTTTTTATCAACGAGAGAAAACGTCAACATAGGAGTACCTCAGGGAGCAGTGTTAGGAACTTTGCTATTCCTTATATATATAAATGATCTCCAAAAAGCTTTATATATGGCAAAATTGTGTATGTTTGCAGATGATGCACTTATTTATATAAGTGGCAAGAATACAGAAGAGTGTGTGCGGGTCCTCAATAGAGAATTAAAAAATGTAGAGAAATATCTAAAAATGAACAAGTTAAAACTTAATGTAAATAAAACAAAGGCAATGATTATAAATGGCTATACGGATGAGAGAATATATATTGAGGATGCACAAATACCTCGGCGTCGTGCTGGACAAAAAACTGAAATTAGATCTGCACTTCAATTATATTTGCAAAAAGATTTCTAAAAAAATTGCTTTCCTAAATAGAATTCGCGAAAAAATTTCTATCGATACGTCTATACGAATATACTATACAACCGTGAAACCTCACTTTGAATACTGTTCAACACTACTATTTTTGGGTAACCAACAAATGAAAGATAGATTGCAAAAACTACAGAACAGGGGCATGAGGTGTATATTGCAGTGTCAGAGGTTAACCCATATTCGTGATATGCTACAGAAATTACAATGGCTCTCAGTTAATCAAAGACTGGCGATGAATGTTATAATATACATATATAAAATAAAATTCGGAAGGCTGCCAAACTATATGAAAAAACATTTGGTATATGTTGCAGATGCTCAACCTTACAATTTACGTAATGCTGGTGATTTTAGAATAAATTTTTGTAGAACAAATTTTAATCAAAATTCCTTATTTTACAAAGGTCTTAGTTTGTTTAATCAAATTACTTCAGAATTAAAAAATGAAACCAATTTTTATGTATTTAAGAAATATATAATAGAATATATAAAAAGTTCTTTTTAATGTATAAAAATTCATAGATTTAAGCTAAACTTATTGTTTTAAATATCATAAATGCTAAATAAATAAATGGAAAAAAATATACACGCTGGCCAGAGGCTTATCCGCTACGAGACATAACTGCTCAATCTGTTGCTAAATGTTTTATTGAAAATTATGTGCCGCGTTTTGGTGTTCCTACGAAAATTACTACAGATCAAGGAGCTCAATTCACTTCGGCACTTTTTACTAAATTATCTTCATTACTCGGATCACACAAAATTCATTCTTCACCGTATCATCCACAAGGTAACGGACTAGTTGAACGACTTCATAGACAACTTAAATCGGCTTTAATATCATCATCTAATCCGATTAAATGGTCAGAGATGTTACCATTTGTTTTATTAGGCTTGCGAACTTCAATTAAATTGGAATTAAAATGTTCTCCAGCTGAGCTTGTTTATGGGAAACACTTCGTTTACCAGGGGAATTAGTTGTTGAAAATAGTTTTGAAGCTCCAGTTGGGGAAACTTTACAAAAATTAAGAAAACATTTTGATCAAGTGAGGTCGAAAGTTGTTTATCATAATATCGATAAGAACTTTGTACCAAAACAACTTTTAACATGTGAATATGTATATGGAAAAGTTATCACTAAATCTGGACTAAATCCGCCTTTTGAAGGCCCTTTTCGTGTTGTTGATAGAAACGATAAAGTTTTTAAAATTCAGAAAGGTGACATTATAAAAAGTTATCATATTGACCACATTAAACCAGCTTTTGTTTTTAATGATACTCCTCAAAATATAACAATTATAAACAAAAAGGATAACAAAACTGTCACATTTAAGATAAATTAATATAATTAATTAAAGACTGTTCGTCAAATTAAATGAATTATTAAAATATTACATATTACAATTTTATGTTCTATTTATTTATGTATATTTTATGGATTTCATACTGGTGGGGGAGTATGTAGGGTGCTTCCCTAATACTGTACTTAATTTTATATTATTTTGTCTAATCTAGTTTTTATATGTTCTTACTTTAAAACTTCCAATATTTTTATAAAAATAATATTCATTAAAAAAGATTACTTTGTCAAGACTTATACTTTATATATAAATGTTTAAATAAATAAAATCAATAATTTTTATAAATAAAAACGAATCCTATACGAACATCGAAACGTCTGATGTCAGTTCAACTTTCCGTACAAACAAATGTATGTTGACTTATTACATGCTTTAGAATTTCGTTCTAAAATAAAAATAATTTAATTGAGTGATTAAATTGAAAACGATTTAATGCAAATTAATTAAAAAGCTTTGGATGAAATATATTTTCATAAAACAAGTTTGGGGATTTTCGGAGCTTATATATTGAAAATTTAGGGTAACATATAAAAAAATTGATAACCCAGAAATAAACAAAATATTTTTATTTTATTTTTTTTATTAAATTAATTTCAAAACCCCTTGAAGAAAATGGATGACAACTTCTAAACAGGCTAGCAAATTTAGCATTGTCACTTTTCAAACGAAAAACCCCAAATTAAAATCGGTCTACCCGTTTGGCAGCTAGGGAGCCACAGACACACAGATTCAAGAAGGCACAGCTAGGAAAGAAGATTTAACTTCTGAACGGCTGGACCGATTTTATTTGAACATAGCTAAGACACTCTCGAGTAAGTCACTTTTCAAACACAAAAAACTAAATCAAATTCAAGGTAGATTTATTTAAATAAGTCTGCCTTGAATCAAACTAAATTAATTTTAGAATGTTTATTTTTGAAAACAACGAATACTGAGAAATAGAAAATTAAAGATAATTTGAAAATTGAAATTCAATTCAGATAAAAGTGGAATATGTACGAGCGGACGAAAAGGATAAAATATTTTAGCACAATAAATAAACTGCAATAATGAGGTTTTCTAAAAAAAGTAGGAAAATTATTAATTGTACTAAATAAGCCATTGGTGTACCACTGAACTTTTAAGATTCGAGTGTACCAAAAATATTCAATTGTACCAACTTTCCCATCCCTGTTTTGGCCTGCTGTTTTTGACAGATTAGGTTTGTTCAAAATGGACGAACTGCATGTTGTTTTTGTATTGTTGTACTTGTTTTGATGACGAGTTTACCTGGTACTGAATTCGCCTTGCAATCGTCTTGAAATTTTTTTGATAGTTCTCTCAAGGCGAATTCATACTACGTAGCCGCAAGAGCCCAGCTGCTTACGTAAATGTTTACACATTTGGCCTGTCAGCAGTGTTAATGTATCGGCTTTTTTGACATCCCAAATTAAAATTCTCGACGGCGAATTCTCTTGCGACTACCTGGTGTTGATCTACCTTGACTTCTCTTTTGTAATAAAGTCTGTCCGTTCGTTATAAAAACAAATGCATGTATATTTTTAATTAAATATTAAAAAAAAATGACAGCGAATGAAATGCATACAAAACGCTATTTAAAAAAATAAAATTTAAGCAATTTAAACAACGAAAGAAATGAAGAAGAAGCAAGTGTCAAAAAATCCCCAAAAAATTTAAGTCGCCATTTTTCCTACCCCGTTTGCTTGTGTACACCTCTTGCCTATAAAATAACATTTCATGCAACTAATTTCATGCAAAATTTCATAATGTAAATTCAGTCTTAGTTGCTTGTTGCAAGTGCGGAAAAGCTAATGGGTTGAAGAAAATTTACAAAAACCACATGAAATTTTATTTCCTACCACTTTTTCAATCCAACTTATTTTCCAGTCCATTCTATTAGCAAATTCAGTCTAATTAAAAAAATACAAAGAAATAAATGGTTGATCGAAAAGTCGAAAATCGATTTCTTGCTTCGTTTACCATTTACTAGTAGATAGGACCTCTTGTTTCATAAAATCAGTAACCAAGATGTAACTATCGTAACTTCTTCAATATTAATACCAATTATTTAATTTTAGCAAAAATTATTTTCTTGACCCTTTTTTACTTATAGTGCGAAATTTTGTGGCAATTGTCAATATAATTTTTCATTCAAACCTTTTTTATGCTTCTCCTGTAAAATTTTTAAAATGTCAGGGCTTTTTGCATTTTCTGTGACGATATAAGAGCTTGTTTGTTTTTAGAATGATAAATATAGGAAAGGATCCAAGTTACATATTTCATAGTTCATAAAATATATATAATACGTTTTTGTGGTCCCTTTATTAAGGTTTCCAATTCTAATAATGACAATACTGACCAAGATTCTATACTACCGCTTTCTAACGCTTTTAAAAAAATTCTAAGCATAAATTAGCTAATCCGTAACAAATCTTCGGTTTTCAACTTACCTTGGAAAAGCATCAAAAAACCAGGTTCTTTTTGTATTTCTAAAAACTACTCGTAAGCCTGACATCAAAGGCGAATGAAGTATAACTGCCCCTACTTCGTGTCTTGTAGCAAGATCTACTGTAGGCACAGTTCCAATACTTTGACCATACAGAATTATTGTTTCCGGACTGATGTTATATCTTAAAAAAAAAATTTTTACAAAATAAGTTATTTGAGAAAATTGGCGTTTACCTTGTTCGCATTGCTTGCCAAGCGGCTTCAATGTCTGCATAAAGATTCTTTTCTGATGGTTTTCCTCCACTCATTCCATAACCCGAGTAATCATATCCAAATATATTACAATTAAGTTGTGAGCCTAATGATATATAAAAACTGCTCATTTGACCCAGATCAACCGCGTTGCCGTGGGAAAAGAGTAAAGTGTATTTAGCATTTTTACTACAGCGGACATAAATGCAAGTAATGAGATTTCCACGAGAAGTTCTAGTAAAAAATGCTTCAACCTTTGACTTATCCCTTTCAGAAAACTGCCATTCGGCACGGTCGTACAGGTGAAGATTGTACTTTATATTGGCGTCGTCTGCAGGTGTTAACTTATATGTCGGCTCTGGAGGTTGAAAGGCTAATTTTGCTGCTATTGGTCCAGGACATGGCGGGCAACAAAACATGCAACACAACTCACTTATGCTGAACATGTCTTCGCACTTCAACTTAATTTATCTTACAAAATTTTTTAAACATATACATATATATTCTTATTCCACTTATCTGTTTAAGCAATTAAAAATTTTTGTCATTTATTTGGAATTGCGGATATTAACAAAAAAAATGGGATACATAATTTTTAAACGATTCCTGAAATCTAAACTCTACTCTAAAGCCTGATTACAGAAGTATCGAATAAAATATCACAATTAAAAACATTTGGACGTTGTCCATTATTATTTTAGTTTTCTATTCCAACTACATACGTATGAATATGTACACGATATAACCGCAACCACTAAATGTAATTTTCTTCTAGTAATAAACTTCTAGCAATAAAAGTACAATACAGAAAAACAAGCCGAGGGATATTATCGGCGGCTGGGCTGGTTATCTGTCGACGGCTGAGTGCAGTTCAAGGTGAATTAATTTTATCAGGTGGTGTTGATTCTAAAACAACTACAACAATACAATAAAATTTGACATCTCAGCACCTATGTCAACGTATACAAATTTTGACATACGAGCATCTAATTTGCGGAAAAAGAGTAGAGCAGCTGTGCTTATAAAATCACCTGTATAAATCCATCTTGGTGCAGTTGAAATTTAAAACTGCCAGTGCAGCCAAATCCAAACGAAATGTGCAAAATAAGAGAGATATTGGGTGATATGCGAAATATCTAGTGGTATTACATACTAAAAAATGTAAGTGCATACTTCACTTTCAATGCAAAAAAAATTAAGTGTTTACAAGAACTGACATGTCATAAAATGATAACTTAGTAGGCACTAGAATACTTACAGCCAAATTTATAAAAAATTCTTATTTTAGGTTTAAGACTCACAATTGTTATTGAACAGTTTCACGCTAAAAACTGTTTAATATAAAATTGCATTCATAAACACTACAATAGACATTGTGTGTTTTAAGGAAATTTAGATATCTCGACTGTCAACACCACCATGTTTTGTAGCTAGTGTTGCAATAAAAAGAATATGCCCCCCTATTGTGAAAGGCGACGTCGACGTCACATCAACACGACATCAAAAAATTGTCACTTGTCTACTCTTTGTCGACAACAATTGATTAATATTAACATGCTGGACTAATTTCATAAGCTTCAGAAAATATTAACAGACTGTAAATAGCAGTCAATTGTTATCGACAATGAGTACACAAGTGACAATTGTTTACTGTCGTGTTGATGTGACGTCGACGTCGCCTTTCACAATAGGGAGTATGATTTCATCCGGATATTGAAATAAACGAATAGCTTTTTATTGTTTTCGTGTAAGTTGAGATTTTTTGAACTCTCTTTATAATATATTTCTCAACTTAATTAACACCAGTTTTGTATGAAGTAAAAGCAAAAAAGAGAAATGATTACAAAAGAATTCACACGAATCTTTTAATGATGTATGAAAAAGGTACTCGAATAACGTGCCTATTTTCATTTGTGTTGATTGTTTCTACATCACTAACATTTCTTTTTGCTTTTATGTGTTTTGATGGTGTTTTTTTTTGCTAATTTTGTTGCGAATTTTGTTTAACTTAAATAATTAAGTGACATATTCTATACAATTTAAAAAAACATACGTAAACGCTTATAGCGAAGACTTCAAGCTTTAATTTAAAGCATATCATGTATTCCTGTGTGCTAAATTTGCAAAGATATTTGAAGTTGAAATTGATATATCGATGATATGAATTTATTGAAAGTTTATAGTAGGTGCATACCATCTTTAAATCTATTTTAAAATTTTCATGTAATATAAATTTTTTAATGAAATTTTATGAAATTTTGCTTAAAAGTAGTCTGTTGCCCTGTTTTAAATATTTATGAATATGGCTGTTAGTATATACTTACTTTCGGAATGCGAAAAACATAAAAAAGGAAAAGTATAATAAGTATGCACTTAAGATGTGTTCTCACTATGTGTATTTCTCTTATGGAATATCACTTTTTTATACACATGTGATTTTATGTGTATAACAAAATTTGTGGTTTACATAAGGGTTATAATTTCTGTGTTCACCTGTTGGTATGTTACGTACATTTGACATAACCTATAAAGCATAACAATCATAAAACACGCGAGTGGTTATACATATTTTATTGTTATATATACTTCTTTTATTTAATTTTACACTTATTTTATTTAATTTAATACTTTATTAATTTAATGATTATTTTATTTCATTTTCCCGTCCGCAAACAATTGCTTTATTAAAAACCAGGTGATGTCAGATGCTTTGTCACTTCAAAATAGAACTCGTTCTAAATCATGTGTACTGTGCACAGAGAAATAACACAGGCTAATCACCCTTATTGTCTTTGGCGTTTTTATGACGAAAGTCAGGCGTTTTTACAATATGGTACCGTGGTTGGCAAAAAACGCCAATAAATACGACACTGTTTGTAAATCTATTACAAACGAGCCGTTAAAACGGTACCGTAATTAGCGTATTTGTCTGTCAAAAGTGAAAAAATTTGTCGTTAAGAATTTTTATCACGACATAATTAAAAAATCACTGAAATGGAAGGAAATAAAATGTAAGTCCGCAAAAAAATTAATTATTTTATTAAAATATGATTTTCTTATGTGATGTCATAAATTTTAGCGTAAAAATTACA
Source organism: Panzeria rudis (assembly GCA_956483635.1). NCBI lineage: Eukaryota > Metazoa > Arthropoda > Insecta > Diptera > Tachinidae > Panzeria > Panzeria rudis. The sequence continues at coordinate 85,098,008 of OY101447.1, forward strand.
TCTGCAGCACAGTTTGCGAAGTTGGTGGAGTTAATGGAGCAAAAACCTTACTTAGCAAAAGGCTTCCACAAAAGTTTAAAGAAAATAAATGTAAAGGAAGAGTGGAATACAATTTCTGAAGATTTAAATTGCATTGGCCCTCCATCCCGTTCTGGGGAAGGCTGGATGAAGGTGTGGGCCGATTTCAAATTTAAATTGAAGAAAAAACTCGCTCACAATAAAGCTGAAAGTCACGCTACAGGTGGCGGATCTTTCAAAAAATTTGTGTTGTCAACAGTCGAGGAAGCTGCCATTAATTTATTAGATATGCGTACGGTTATTGAGCATAAAGATCCATTTGGAATTAAAAGACCACGAGCTGTTTCCCCAGATCCTGAGCCAAATTTAGACAATAACGGCAGTCCTGACGAAACCGAACAACCGCGTACTTCAACTCCGCCTAGAAAGTACAAAAAAACTAAGAGTCAAGAGAGAGTAACGCTGTTAGAAGAACAAGTAAAAGTTCAAAAAGAGTTATGCTTAGAACTTAAAAATAAATTAACGGAAATAGAACGTTATAGCAGAAAAACTTTTAAAATTAAGGAAGAAAAATTACATTTGTACAAAGCAGAACTAAGAAAGAAAGATGCACATAGAAAAGCTCTTTTAGAAATTCGGAAAGTCGAACTAGAAGTTAAACAGAAAAAAATCGAACTCGAGGAATTAAAAAGTGGATTGGTTTAAAAAATGTTTATCTTTTATTTATGTTTGAATAATTTTTAATTTCATGTGCTTATCATTTAATTTAATGTGTTTATAATAAAATAAAAAAAATTAATTTAGTTGTTGCATTATTTTTAATCTAATATTTGAAGCGCTTAAGTTGTCTTCGTCAACATAATCTGGCATTACTTCATCGATTACGTCAAGGTCAGGCCACCCTATATGGAAATGAACACAAATATTGTGTAGAGCAGCGCAAACGGATGTAATTTTTCCAGCAAACTCAGGGCTGTAGTGTAGCTGTCTGGCTCCCAGCAGACACCGAAATCTGTTTTTTAAAACCCCTATGGTTCGCTCCACTGCATTCCTGGTTCGGGAATGAATGTGATTGAAATGACTTTCAGGTGTACCCTCTTGTGTCGACCGAAATGGTGTTATTAGGTAGGGTTCCAACGGATAGCCTGCATCTCCTGTAAATTAAAAAATTAATTAATTAATTCTTGTATCGAAGTAAAAATAAAAATTAATGTGAAATTTAATTACCTAATAGCCATGTATTTTTTTCTCCATTTTCATATTTTTGCTTAAGATAATGCTTTAAGTCACTTACATTCCATATAAGAGAATCGTGACTCGATCCCGAAGAATGCGTCTGAATGTATCTTATGCGAAGTTTGTGATCACAAACCTAAAATTAACAAAAAAAAACATTAAAAAATTTCATTAACAAAATATTTTTATATATACCAACATGATGTTTAGGGAATAAAATCCCTTTCTATTAAGATATTTGAAACGATCCTCAACTGAGATTGGTATAATGGAAACGTGTGTTCCGTCAACGCAACCAATTACCCCAGGAAATCCTGTTTTTCGGAAAAAGTTTTTCTTAATCTCATTTTGTTCTGCTTCGTCCATTTCAACTGAAATCCATCTTGGGCAAAGTTCGCTGTACATTGCTTCAATGCACTCACGAAATGATTCGCTTACTGTTGTTTGACAGAGGTTCACATTGTAATCGTTTCCAGCACCTTTCTGGTAACTGCCCTCTGCTAACAATCTCATTGTTGCGGTTAGCTTATTTAGCTTTGATACACCTGTGGTTCTTTTGGGATCTTTCAATTTCGGAGAAATTTTTTTCAACACATATTTAAAAGCATCTTTGTTAAGTCTAAAATATGCAATAAATCTAAAACAAAGTTTATCAACATGTTTTAGATTATATATTTCATAGCTTACTTTTTGTTAGGAAGGGTAAATATATTTGTTTGCTGCCTCAATTGTTTCCTTACAGCATTCATTTCCCGCACGCTGGTTGCATCTTCATCTTCAGAGGATGAATAAAAGGCCACACTCAACATTTTCACTTAATTTATTTAATTAATATATCGCGCCAAGAAATTTTAATTTTTGTTTTTTATTTAATTACAAACACCTGTTTTTGACAGTTTTTACAACAGGTTGTTTCATAATCAATAAAATAGGGAAATCTACTACATTTTGATTCTTTTACCAAATTGTCGTAGGCGAAAATTTTACACGGTACCATGAATTTTTAAATTCGACAGCATCTACGACAGTTGTCGTAATTCGACTACGCCAACCACAATAAGGGTGATTGTTTGAAGGGGTTCAGACTATATGTACAAATTTACCATGTGAAAATGTGACATTCCATATGGCAAATACACATAGTGAGAACACAGCTTTAATAATAACAAGTGTGCTTTAGAACCGTCTTGAAAAATTTGTGTTTTACTTTTGTGTTCTACTAGGCGTTCGTACTTTAGTTTTGCGTTCTCGAGCGCCTAAATTGCAGTTTCTGACTATACCAAGTAAAACCTTTTGTAATTTTTGTAATCGGCAGTACTTTATTAATGGGTTACAAAGTAATGAGTGGTAATTATTTATCTTATTACTATGCTTCAAATTAGAACTACTACTTAGTTTTTAATAAAATTAGTACATATTTTTTCATTATCTGAAACTAGTTATAATTCGGTGTAATCTATTTATTAATACAATAATTAGACAACCACTGTTTAAGTCAACATGTGTTTGTATATTAAAACTAATTTTTGTCGCTTAAACTTATAAGTCAACAATAGCTGAGTGGGTAAAGTAGTTGTCTTCAAATCTAAACGAGCACAGGTTCGTATCCTAGCTGGTTAAAAAAAATAACATATTTGTATACATTTAAAAAAATTTTATTTGTTTATTTGACTACTTATTTTGTAGCTTCAAGTAAGCCAACTAGTAACTAGTTAATTGCTGTGATAATGTATGTTTGTAATACGTATGTAAGGGGTACGTGACATTGGCACAGCTAGGATTTAAGGGAATTCCTATTTGTTACAGACACCTTACGCAGCAAAAACTTCGCTACCAGTAAGCAAAGTTTTTGCTGCGTAATAGGTCTATAAAAAATAGTACCTAATTCCTTTATTTCCTAGCTGTTTGCCAATTTCATGTCAACCCGACGACAAAAATTTAGCACTTATCTACCAGCTGTCAGCAGAAATTGACTGCTATTAAATAAAATCGTAAAATGCTGCCAAATCCTTTTTTATTGTAACTTATTAAATCACTGATTATTCATCTATTTGTGAATATATTGTTACGAAATGAAAATGCAGATTCAAATGTAACGACACAAACTGACAACCCGATCATTATCTGCTTTATACCCCTAAATCACTGTAATAAAATCAAAACCTGGCAACCAAGTACCACAATTAAACTTGGCATCACTCGACAACTGCCAATAGAATTCAAAATAACGGAAAATGGAAGTTTCCGGAATCTTCAGGAAACGGTAGCTAGAACTTTCAAGATTATTCGAGACTGCTTAATCGCAATTACAAACAGTGACATTAAACTTAAACTGCAAGAGATGTAGACTTGATGACAGCATAATTTGCTTAAGTTGCGAACATTAGAGTATGTGTGTGAGCGAGGATAAACAAACAGAAGAAAAATCTCATGCATCTACACACGCACATACACTACACTATAGCAAGACCAAATGATCATGCCGTATACTTAAAGATAAAAAGAGACAACTACATTCCAGAAAGTTAGCGAAGTTACCAGAAGGTTTTATAATTTACTATATAAGGGGAGGCTGCCAGACGACATGAAGAAGTGTGTAACTAAACTTAGACGAGTAAACATCGCCAAATATAGTTAGTGTGTACATCGCGTTAGTTGTACGTGTTTTTAAAGTAATAAATAAAGTGTTACTGAGAATTTATTTGTAAAATAAATACCCGTGTTTTATTTTATTGCAATTCAACGAATCCTGTGAATATAATAAAAACCGTTTTTATGTAAAGGACTAAAAACGTAACAATTGGTGTCAGAAGTAAAATTGCAAAATAAAATAAAAAAGGACATTATTAATTAATAAAATAAAAAAGGACATTATTAATTAATAAAATAAAAAAGGACATTAATAATAATAAAAAGGACATTAATAATAATAAAAAGGACATTAAAAAAAAAATAGAAGCCATGAAGTTTGAAGAGCTAAAAGTTGAGCAGCTAAAAAAAGAGCTGAGTAAGCTGGAACTGTCAACAACAGGCAATAAAGTGGAACTTCAGAAGAGGCTGATAGATGAGTTCAAGCAGCGTGGCATCGACATCGGGACATACGAATTTGAGGATAAAGAGGAAATAGAGGTATGTACTCGTGCCACGACAAGCAGCATGGACTTAAGTACAATGTTCGCCGCTATGATGGAAAAATTTCAAGAAGTTAAAGAAACATCTAGAGGTAACAATGAGAGAATGCTGGCTGAAGTTCAAGAAACATCTAAGGCCACAAATGAGAAACTTCAAGAAACATCTAAGGCCACAAATGAGAAACTTCAAGAAATTTCTGAGGCCATAAATAGAAGAGTAGATGGCATTGAAGTACAAGTCAGCAAATTTGACGAGAAACTCTCAGAACTAGAGAACAAACTCCATAGCCTAGAAATTGGCGGCGTCGAAGTGCATGTAAAAGATGTGGACGAGAAATTACATGAACTGGAAGCAAAAATTGTTAATCTTCAGTGTCAAGGAGGGCCAGTGAGAGTTATTCCAGAGGCTTCCAGCAGAGTAAAGACGCCTTGTTTCGATGGCAGCGCACCTTTGAACATCTTCAAGTTCCAGTTCGAAACAGTTGCTAGCAAAAATGGTTGGAACAGTGAAGAAAAGGCCATAGAGCTGATTTTGGCCTTAAAAGGAGCCGCAGCAGAAGTACTTGAAACCGTACCAGGGAGCTGCAGAAACAATTTTGATGACATAATGGCGGCACTGCAGCGGAAATATGGTGGCGAACATAAGCGAGATATATACCGCATGGAATTGCGATGTAGAGGACAAAAGCCCAATGAGTCTCTACAAGATTTCGCAATGGAAATTGAGCGGTTAGTGCAGCTTACGTATCCAGGTGAAAACCACCCATTCCTGGATCATGTCAAAACAGAGGCGTTTGTTAATGGCATCCGTGATCCTGACATCAAGCTTGCAGTGTGTGCTACACAAAAGGCTACATTCGCAGAAATGGTTTCATTTGCACTAGCTCAGGAGACTGCTAGGGTGATTTGGAAGCCACAGGTGTGCAAGGTGCGGAACGTGGAGGTCATTGCCGAAAATGAGAGTGATCTAGTCTCTAGCATCAAGGAGGCAGTGAGACAAGCATTGGCGGAGAAGGACGGCAAAGTAAAAGCTAAGTGTTATAACTGCGGCAAAATTGGCCACTTCCAGCGCAACTGCAAGGCGCCAAGAAAAAGAGCCAGATCTGTTTCGCCACCAAGGAATAGTAAACGGGTGAACCAACAAACAACACAAGAGTCCCCGTTAAACTAAAACGAGCTAGCACTAAGGGGCAAGAGCTAGCTCCCACAAACGACGGCCCCACAATCTCCATATCAGTAATGCAGCAGAAAAATAGCAACCTTACTGCATGTGGATACATCAACGGCGAAAAGCACATCTTCACCATAGACACAGGAGCGTCGCAGTCAATAATCAGGCCCGATATAGTGAAGGGGAAGTGTGAACCTTTAAGGAATATAAGACTACGTACAGCTACTGGGGAGCCTGCCACTGTCTACGGTAAGACTGAAGCGAAGGTGACTATAGCCAATATAAGCGTGAAACATGTGTTTATCGTTGCCGATATTGTTGACGAGGTTATTATTGGAGCCGATTTTATGATAAACCATGGCATCAACCTGCATATGGGGCAACAAGTGATGATTTGGCGTAATGTTGAAATACCGCTTGATGTTGGATATAACAATCAAACGCACGTAAGGAAACTAGTTGCTATTGAAAACCAGACGATACCACCGCAGTCTGAATCAGTAATATGGGCACGCATGGAGGGAGATTGTGAGGACAATCGGTTGTGGGTAGTAGAACCAACAGAAATTAAGAGCGAGCTATTAACAGCAAAAGCCCTCGTAAAAACTTGCAAAGGAGGAAAGATCCCTATAAGAGTACTTAATTTATCAGGCAACAAAAAAGTCGTCAGCGGAAATTCTGCTATAGGCCAATGTACTCCACCAGAGGCAATAATAAACTGCGAGCGAAAGCCTGAACCAGCCAATATGTCCGCAAAAGAGAGTGAACAATTTGAAGAACACGTGGGGAAATGGGTAGCAGAATTAGCAGCTCCTGATAGAAATAAAGCTAAACAGCTGCTAAAAAGGCACACCAGCGTCTTCGCCTTGAAAGATCAAAGCCAAGGGAGAACGGCAATAGTGAAACATGAAATAAATACAGGCGAAGCGAGGCCGATCAAACAGCCACCCAGAAGTGTACCCCTAGCAAAACGGAATGAGGTAAAAGAACTTGTCCATGAAATGGAGCGGAATGGTGTAATCGAGCCATCTGCAAGTCCTTGGAGTTCGCCCGTGGTCTTAGTCAAAAAGAAGGATGGCAGTACGAGATTCTGCGTTGACTACAGAAAGCTCAATGACGTTACTAAGAAGGACAGTTATCCGCTACCAAGAATTGACGACACTTTGGACACGCTGGCTGGAACGAAATGGTTCTCCACGTTGGACCTACAAAGCGGATATTGGCAGGTGGAGATTGCAGAGAAAGATAAGGAGAAAACTGCTTTTAGCGCGAGCGATGGATTATGGCAGTTTAAAGTTATGCCATTCGGGCTCTGCAATGCTCCAGCTACTTTTGAACGCCTAATGGAACGAGTGCTGAAGGGACTTCACTGGAAGACTTGCTTGGTGTACCTTGATGACATCGTCGTGATGGGAAAGACTTTTGATGAGCACCTCAAAAATTTGGCAGAGGTTCTTCAACGCATATCATCAGCTGGTTTAAAACTTAGCGTGAAGAAATGTGCATTGTTCCAGAGAGAAGTAAAGTATTTGGGCCATCGAGTTACAGCAGACGGAATCTCAACGGATGAAGATAAAATACGAGCAGTAAAGGACTGGCCTCGTCCGAAAAATCTTCATGAACTGCGCAGCTTTCTGGGCCTTTGTACGTACTACAGACGCTTTGTACCAAATTTTGCCAACGTCGCTGCAAGCCTACATGAGCTGACCAAGAAGTCGAGGCCGTATCACTGGGGCGAACAGCAGGAGAATGCGTTCCAGACACTAAAGGATTTACTGAGTACGTCACCAGTACTAGCCTACCCCATAGCTGGAGAAAAATTTTTGCTTGATACCGATGCGAGCGGCTATGGCATAGGAGGTGTGTTGTCGCAAGTTGTCAATGGCACAGAAAAAGTGATAGGCTATTATAGCCGTATACTCTCAAAGCCTGAGAGAAACTACTGTGTGACACGACGTGAGCTTTTGGCAGTGTTGGAGTGCATAAAACACTACCATAAGTACCTGTATGGCCAACACTTTACGCTGAGGACCGACCATTCTACATTGAGATGGCTGTTGCAGTTTAAAAATCCTGAAGGGCAGCTAGCGCGCTGGATTGAACGTCTTCAAAGCTACGACTTCAGCATCGAGCATAGAAGGGGCGTAAAGCATAACAATGCAGATGCTTTATCACGACGGCCCTGCAGCTTGGAGTGCAGACATTGTGTTAAGGCCGAATAGAAGGAATGCGTTATTGATGTTCGGCTAACGCACATCGATTCCGATGAGGACTGGTCAGCGGCACAGAGAAACGACACCATATTGGCGACAATTATAGCAGCCAAAGAGGAAAATAGAAGACCTGCTCGCAATGTAATATCAGCTGAAAGCCCACTTGTGAAATCTTATTGGGCTCAGTGGAATAGCCTGAAGCTGATAAACGGGTGCTTGTACCGCGTATGGGAAAGTGCAGATGGTAAAATGGCTTCCAACCTAATAGTTGTGCCATCCTCCAAGGTGAATAAGGTTTTGCACGAGTTCCACAATGGTCCTAGTGGCGGTCATCTGGGAGTGACAAAAACGCTGGAGAAGCTAAAACAGCGTTTTTATTGGGTTGGGTGTCAACAAGCCGTAGCCGACTGGATAGCAAACTGCCCACAGTGCATCGCAGCAAAAGGACCAGCAAGAAAAAGTCGAGGACAGCTGCAACAGTACAACTCAGGTGCACCATTTGAGCGGATAGCAATGGATATAGCAGGTCCTTTTCCCGTCAGCGACGCCGGGAATCGCTATGTTCTTGTGGTGATGGACTATTTTAGTAAATGGCCAGAAGTATATGCCATACCCAATCAAGAAGCAAGGACAGTTGTGAATGTATTTGTCAACAACTGGGTATGTCGCTATGGTGTTCCAATAGAATTACATTCTGACCAAGGTAGAAACTTCGAGTCTGCTATATTCCGGGAAATGTGCGAATTATATGGGATAAAGAAAACAAGAACGACGCCGCTGCACCCACAGTCCGATGGCATGGTAGAAAGATTTAATCGCACTCTAGAGGAGTACCTGCGAAAAGTGGTAAGCGCGCATCAAAAGGACTGGGACGAGCACATTCCCAAATTTTTGTTGGCATATAGGTCAGCTGTACATGACTCGACATCACGAACACCTGCTAAAATTGTCTTCGGGACGGAATTAAAATTGCCTGGTGATTTGGAATTTGGCGTTAAGCCTACACCAACAAGTGAAGAAGGCACCAGCTCTTCCCAAGAGCAAGAAAATTTAAATGAGCTTCATGAATTTGTACGCAACCGAATTAGAATGGCCAGTGACAAGATGAAGGCTAGATATGACCGACCTGCAAATTCTGAGGGATTCAATGAGGGTCAATTGGTTCTACTTTACAACCCACAACGAAAGAAGGGATTGTCTCCAAAATTGCAGACTCATTGGGATGGACCGTATAAGGTTATTAAAAGGTTGAACGATGTCGTCTATAGGATACAGAAGTACAACAGCCCAAGGTCCAAAATGAAAATCGTACACCTGGAACGACTGGCGCACTATGGAAAAGGTGATTGTGTGCCTATTCGGGACGAACAGGCTTAAGTGGGCGGCAGTGTTACGAAATGAAAATGCAGATTCAAATGTAACGACACAAACTGACAACCCGATCATTATCTGCTTTATACCCCTAAATCACTGTAATAAAATCAAAACCTGGCAACCAAGTACCACAATTAAACTTGGCATCACTCGACAACTGCCAATAGAATTCAAAATAACGGAAAATGGAAGTTTCCGGAATCTTCAGGAAACGGTAGCTAGAACTTTCAAGATTATTCGAGACTGCTTAATCGCAATTACAAACAGTGACATTAAACTTAAACTGCAAGAGATGTAGACTTGATGACAGCATAATTTGCTTAAGTTGCGAACATTAGAGTATGTGTGTGAGCGAGGATAAACAAACAGAAGAAAAATCGCATGCATCTACACACGCACATACACTACACTATAGCAAGACCAAATGATCATGCCGTATACTTAAAGATAAAAAGAGACAACTACATTCCAGAAAGTTAGCGAAGTTACCAGAAGGTTTTATAATATACTATATAAGGGGAGGCTGCCAGACGACATGAAGAAGTGTGTAACTAAACTTAGACGAGTAAACATCGCCAAATATAGTTAGTGTGTACATCGCGTTAGTTGTACGTGTTTTTAAAGTAATAAATAAAGTGTTACTGAGAATTTATTTGTAAAATAAATACCCGTGTTTTATTTTATTGCAATTCAACGAATCCTGTGAATATAATAAAAACCGTTTTTATGTAAAGGACTAAAAACGTAACAATATTTATCTATTTATTATTTTTTTATTGACAAACATATGTAAAAGAGGCAACCCAAACTTCTTATTTGCAAATAGCGCGTTAATCAGTAATTGTTTTCGTGAGTTAGTAATTTACAATAAAAATACATACTTGGTAGCACTACGTTTTATTTGCAAATAACTCGTGCGTATAAACGTACTAATAGTTTCTGTATAAAGATATATGTAATAGTTTTTATCCTCTTCCATCTGAAAAGCAATACATATTTTTAATTTCAGTTTTTTAATGTGAATTTCAGTCTTACGTTGTGATTATTTTTCATTAGAATCAGAAAAATTAATAAATTTGATTAATGTATGTTGTGTTTTTCTTCCGACGGGGTTTTTTGAATTTGGAACGATTATCCGCCATCCCACGTCAAATTTGGTTTGTAAATAGACCGGTTTCGGCTATGTGCCATCTTCAGAATTCTATTGAATACAAAAAAAAAATTATAATAATAGAACACTGAAGATGGCACATAGCCGAAACCGGTCTGTTTACAAACCAAATTTGACGTGGGATGACGGAAAATCGTTCCAAATTGATTAATGAAGTTTTTTGATGTGCAACGATTACATTTTATTTTATATTGCACGCATTGCTTTATTTTGCAGCTTTTGAAGTCTATTTATTTGGTTTGCTGTACAGCTAGTATTGCTGACCCAAATTCAAAATGAGATTTTATTATCACATTGTATATATTTATTGCCGTTAGTATGGCGATTTTATTTCTAATACGTTAGAAATAAAATCGCCGAATTTTTTTAACGATTTTTCTATATATATATTCAATATGTTCTTTAAATGTTAAATTTTTATCTAATATAAATACGAGATATTTAATTTGATCAACGTTCTCTATATTTTAATTATTAATTCTAAATACTGTTTCATTGTCAACATTTATTTGCATTACTTTCGTTTTGTTTTCATTTAATTTGAGTTTATTCATTTTCAGATATATATTCACAGATATATATTGACATTGCTCGTCAGAGGCCGCTTCGGTGTATATCAATGTGTCATCTGCGTAAAGAAGCATTTCACATTTTTGTAGTACGTTAGGTAATTCATTTACATATATGTATATATAATAAATAACAACGCTCCTAGAATTGAACCTTGCGGAACACCAAATTCGTTCTTTATTGTGTTTGATATTATATCATTTACTTTAACCATTTGCATTCTGTTAGTAAGATACGATTCAAACCACATCAACTCAATTCCTCTGCTCCCATACATGTAAAGTTTTTTTTTTAATTGTATTGTATATTGTAGACCTTTTTGTTAATACTATATAAAGTTGATTTTTTGTGTGGCTTAAGGTCCTTTTTGTATTACATAAACAAACACTCTTATATTATTATTTATTTACTTTCCAATATTTCGACCAACTTTGTTGGTCATCTTCAGGGAAATCTTTAATAACTAAAATAATGAATACCTATGTATAATAAAATTTTCTATAAAACAATAACAAACAAATTATATTTACATTATTATATGTTTCAGCGTCGTCCGTTGTTCACAATGGTAAGCTTGTCACTGACTGTTATTGTTTATCATTTCTATATTTGTTATTTGTGTATCTGTATATATGAGCGCAATTGTCAGTATCTCTTTTGTAATCAAAGCTGCCAGAAATGCCGATTTTTTACGATATGACATACTGTGCTGACATATCTTAAGTTTTTTGCGATATGAAAACACTGAGAAGGCAATACACCGTATATGACTTTCTCAGTGTTGTCATATCGTAAAAAACTTACGATATGAGAATACAGTATGTCATATCGTAAAAAATCGGCATTTCTGGCAGCTATGTTTGTAATTAATTCTTTTTTTAACTGGTATATTAATAATATGAAGCATCTCTTGCATATATCTTTTCGATGTATTATTCTCTCCCACAAGTACTCTCACTCTCTCAAAGTCTGGATGATGTCCAGTTCCTGCACAATGGGACGCAAGGGCGGTTTTTTTATTTAATGTTTTCTCTTTTGTTTTCAAGTCGGATTTGTGTGATGATAATCTTGTCTTTAATTTAGTCTTTGTTGTACCAACATGTACTTTGTTACATGTTTGATTTTCATCACCATTGCATTTAATCCTATATACTAAATTCGATTTGTCCATTATGTCAAATTTTGTTTTCATATTAGTAAATAGCTTATTAGTCGTATAAACAGTTCTCATCGCTAATATATATTTTTGTTTGTCGTAAATATCTGATTGTTTTATTCTTTCTGATAGCCCAGGTATATAGTCTATCGACTTATACATTTTTCTTGTTATTATATTGTCGCTGTTATGCACTTGTACTTTCTTTCTTGTTGCATAGTCAATTAAATTGTTTATTGTAATCTGTGGGAAATCATTTTTGGTAAGTATATCTCTAATTTTCTCCTTATTTTTCTTGTGATACTTTTCGTTGCTGATATCTAGCACCCTCTTAATAAAGTTTGTTGCTGTGTTGAGAATTATATTTCTAGGATATTTCGACTAAAAGTTAATAAGTCTGCCAGATGCCATAGATTTCTGATACCAGTCAAGTTTGATTATGTTTCCTTCTCGAATAATTAAGGTGTCTAGGTAAGGCAGTTTGTTATCAGTTTCTTTTTCTACAGTAAATTGTATCTGCCTATTAAATCAATTTAAAGCCTTTAGCGTTTCTCCACATGATTAGTTTTTATTATCCCAAACAGGTCATCTACATATTTCGTCATCATTCTAGGTTTTATTTCCATTTTGCCCAAAACAGTGCTAAGAAGTTCTTCCATGACTATATCAGCAATCGCCGGAGATGCAGGAGATCCCATTGGCATACCTTTGTTTTGTTGATAATATAACTCATTGAACTTAAAATATCTACAGTCTCTAATACAAAATCTCATTATCTCCATAAACAGTGTCTTTGGTATATTTTTGTGTTTTTCTAGTATGTCCCATTTGCCATCTATTATTTTCATTGTTAGATCCACTCGAATGCTGGGAAACAATGAAATCACATCGAATGATATTAATATTTCGTCATCTTTAATTTGTGTATTATCTAACTTCATCTTAAATTCTTTCGCGTCTCTTACGTTATATATTGAATTGATCGTCAAGTTCTTCAAAATATTAATTATGTATTTGCTAAGTCTATATGAGGGTGAATTGAGCGATGAGCAGATTGCTCATAGAGGCATGTCATCTTTCTGGACTTTTGGCAAACCATATATTTTAGGAGCGACTGCAATCCTTGTTATCAGTTTATTTTTCTCAAGTTGATTTATGAGGTTTAAGCTAAATAATTTTTCAACTAGACTATTATTCCTATTTTGTAAACTTAGAGTAGGATCTCTCTTCAGTCGTCTATATGTGCACATATCCCCGATAATATTTTTCATTTTTACAATATAGTAATTTTTGTTCATTGCCACAGTTTAATTGCCTTTATCTGAATTCAATATAATTATGTCACTATTTGCTTTCAAGAATTTCTTCGCCTGAGCCACTGTATCTAATATCAATGCGTCCCTTAAATCTGTTTTGCTCTTCTTCTGTGATCATCTAATAGTGTAACAATCTTTATTCTCGCCATTTCTTGCTTTTCCTTTTCGCTAATAGTTTGTATACACTGTTCTCCATCAGTGATATATTGGAATAATGGTATGGCACTTTTAGTAAATGGTAGTGAATATTTTCGGCTTAGAGATAATAGCCACTGTATGTTAGACGGTATCATTTTTCCTGTTTTATTAATAAACCACTCTTTGTTGAAATGTCTATTCATTTTTACGATTTCACACAGATTACAATAAACAATTTAATTGACTATGCAGCAAGAAAGAAAGTACAAGTGCATAACAGCGACAATATAATAACAAGAAAAATTTATAAGTCGATGTACTATATACCTGGGCTATCAGAAAGAATAAAACAATTAGATATTTACGACAAACAAAAATATATATTAGCGATGAGAACTGTTAATACGACTAATAAGCTATTTACTAATATGAAAACAAAATTAGACATAATGGACAAATCGAATTTAGTATATAGGATTAAATGCAATGGTGATGAAAATCAAGCATGTAACAAAGTATATGTTGGTACAACAAAGACTAAATTAAAGACAAGATTATCATCACACAAATCCGACTTGAAAGCTAAAGAGAAAACATTAAATCAAAAAAACCGCCCTTTCGTCCCATTGTGCAGTAACTGGACATCATCCAGACTTTGAGCGAGTGAGAGTACTTGTGGGAGAGAATAATACATCGAAAAGATAAATACAAGTGATGCTTCATATAATGAATATACCAGTTGAAAAAAAATTAATTACAAAACAGATACTGACAATTGCGCTCATATATACAGATATACAATTAATAAATATAGAAATGATAAACAATAACAGTCGATGACAAGCTTACCATTGTAAACAACGTACGACGCTGAAACATATATTAATGTAAATATAATTTGTTTGTTATTGTTTTATAGAAAATTTCATTATACATAGGTATTCATTATTTTAGTTATTAAAGATTTCCCTGAAGATGACCAACAAAGTTGGTCGAAATATTGGAAAGTAAATAAATAATATAAAAACAAGAGTTTTTGTTTCATTTATTTAATACAAAAAGGACCTTAAGCCAAACAAAAAGTCAACTATATAGTTTTTTTTAATCAAAATGTCTGTCAATGGTTTCAAACGCTCTCTTGAAATCCTAGAAAATTGTCATAATCTCATTGCTCTTGCCTCTATTCTTCCATCTGTTAACAATATATATAACCGCTGTTTCGCATGAGATCTTTTTTCTGAATCCAGTGCCCATGTTCTGTAACTTGTGAGAAGTTCTCGCATCGAGAAAAATTCAACAATTATAATAGTCATCCCGTATTGCAGGATGATTTATAAAATAATTAAACTGAATATATTAAAGTAAACAACGAAAATGTATGCCTTTTGTTATTCACCTTGTTTTCCACAGGATGATAACAATTTACTCGCATTGTAAAATTCTCACATTAGTTACAGAACATGGACACTGATTTATATTTGATAAAATGTTGTTATGCTCCATATACGTCTCTAGTTGATGTTTTACGACATTTTCCAGGATCTTTTCGCATATTTTAAGAGTATTTATCGGACGATACTCTTCACAATTCGTCGTATTTGATACCTTTTCGATAGGGGTTATTACAACTATTTTCCAATTATCCGGAAAAATTCCTGTTTCCAATGAATTATTTATCATGTTCACTAGGTTATTTCCTATAGTGTTCCAGTTATCGAGTATAATTTTGATTGAGAGCTTGTGGTGTAGTCTGGTTTTCCATTCCTTTTATTACATATTTTTTTCAGCTCTGATAACGGAACTGAAATATCGAGTTTATCACAGGGATTTGGTTCGCATATTGCACTTGCTCTATATCTGTTCTAATTAATTTAATTCTATCGAAAAAATAGTCGTTGAATTTACTAGGTATCCTATATTTATCTTTAATTTCTTCTTGATTAAATATCACAGTGGTTATCACAGATTTGTTTTTCTTAAGTATTAGATTTTTTATTTCTCTCCACATGGATTTTTGGTCGCTAGCGTTACTTATTGCGCTGTTAATAAATTTATTTTTTTCATATTCGCTTTTATTCTTATAGATATTTCGAATTATTTTGTAGTTGTTCCAAGCTCTGACTGTATTATCCCTTTTAGCTATTTGGTATTTTACTTTTTTTGCGTTTCATATCTCTTAGCTCTTGTGTAAACCACTTGCTAACAGTATTTTTCTCTATGATTTCTTTCCTGATTGTGAATTTTTTTATTGTATTTTCAATAAGAGTGTCGAATATGCGTACATTGTTATTTAGATCATACATTTAATTATTGAATAACCTCTTTCTGTATTTAAATATTACAATTTCCCGCTTTGTTGATTGCTCTTGCGTAATAACGTCCAATGATATTTCAATCGCTTGGTCGGCTATTTTATTTTCATCATTGTTTACCGCAACTATATTTTCATTGTTTGTTATGACATAATCTATTAATGTTCTGGTATTCGCCGTGATTCTTGTGTATTCGGTTACAATTTGCCGCAATCCATTATCGTTTAATATTTGTTGAATTCTATTCTTATATGTTCCCTCTTCCATCCAATCAATATTAAAGTCTCCCGCTATAACAATATCATTATTTCTTTCGCATGTTTCCTCAACAATTTCTTCAAAAGCGTTGCAAAATTTAACTTCACTGCTGCTAGGTGATCTGTAAACTGCCTAACTATAAATGTAATTTGTTTTTGTTTCGCTAAATATGCGCACATCCAGTATTTGGATTCAGCAGATTTTTCACATATAATTGTTAGTTTCCAACTCTAAATACATTAAACCCTTCCAGTTCGACTTGCGTTTGACAATACGGTATAATAGTCATACCCTCTTAATATATACTCTCTATCCTCTACATCACTGGTTACATGTGTTTCCGATAGGATGATGAATTTTGGTTTCTTTAATTCTGCCATAACTTCTACTTGGTTAAAATTATTGATTACAACATTGGGTCTTACGAGCGTTAAAATCGACCCTATTCGCATGACCCCATTTGGAGATTGTTACAAGATAACGATTAAGTGTATCATTCATGATTTGCCTCTTGGCCCCAATCTCCGACAAGATTAGTCTATTGATGAATGAATAAGAATGGCAAATGCTGCTGTCATCTGCGAAAGAGTAGATAGGGTTGGAAGTTTGACAGAGGTCATTGAGAAAAATAAGAAATAGGGTAGGAGAAAGAACGAAGCACTGCGGTACCCCTGAATTAAACTTGAACTCGTTTGATGAAATTAGTGTTATCTCAATGTTATAAGAATTTTTATAAGAGCGTTGTTATAAGAATTCTTATAACAACAATCTTATGAGATGAACTGACAAAAACCACATGTACATGAAAATAAAATAGAGTGCATGTGTGAGTGTTTAGTAAAATAAATAAAAAGCGATGCTTTTGATAAAAATTTCTGTGTTAAATAAATGAATAAATGTGTTTAATTGATTTATAAATTTAAATTTGTGTGAAAAATTAAAAACAAAATAGCTAATAATGCAAAAGTACTACATGTTAACTCGATGAGCATTTGCATAAAATGAAATCTTATCGGAAAAGTAAAATTACATACGTCTTCCCCTAGTATGAGATTAAGAGAAAATTCGATATTTTGTTTTTAGTATTCTGCCGACGTTTTTTCTCATGTTATCTCAAAATTAATGTCTCGTGAAGACGCTGTGTAAAACTTTCCATAAACTCATTAGATCAGGGTTGCATTTGCTACAGAAATCGAACGGCTTTTGTAAAACAGACATAAGTGATAAATATTCAACAGCACATATAGTTTGTTTACTGGTTTGCAGCATGGAACAAAAATGTTTTTTCAAGAACAACAATAGAGAATGTTAAGATTAGTTTTAAAAATAATAATATAATAAAAAAATAAAGTATTTCCTAAAATGTTGGCATAAATTTAACTAAGTGCATGGGTAGAATGGCACCTACTAAGTTTCTTAACTAATACCATGATACAATAATAGAAGGTAGTCCCATTCTCTCTTTTCATCGCGATATTAACGTTATGACATTTAATCGAACTATGAAAATTCATGCTACCGTATTAATATATGAAATTCAATTTTTTTGCTTTGTCTTTTTCTTTATTTAAAAATAATATAAAAAAATACAGAAAAATATTTGATAATTTTTATTAAATTGTGGTCAACTAAAATATTTAAATTTAAATAAAGATTTGTTGCCTTTTTCCGGAATGCAGTAACACAAGACACTTTTGTAAGGATTTTCGTGTAAAGTTGTTCAACCTTCCAACAATTCCTTATGTTAGGCAAAAGTGGCTTAGTGTATGCAAGATTAATGAGTCTGATTTACCAAAGACTGCTTTGGTATGCTCATTACATTTTGGACAAGATGACATAATCATAGGAGAGAAGTATGTAAAATTATATAAGTGTTTTCGCAGAAAATATAAGGTAAATCATTGCCTGAAAAACTAAGTTTTTTTAATATATACGAAAGTTTGCAGTTCTCAAGAAAAATTTAATAAATGCGATGGGTTTGACCAAGCAAATAATATACAATCAGCTCCTAAAAGTATGAAGGTTTTTTTGTATGGACCGCAAAAGAAGTCAGTAGAAAAGTGTTTTTCAATTCCACTTTGAAATTTAAAAGTGGTTTGATTACGAAGAAAATTTTCGTTTTGCGTTTTCTGAAAAAGCAACTTACGGAATTGAAACCACTTCCGGTCGAAATGGTATTCTGTGACATAACTGAATATGTAGAAAGGTATTTAAAATACAAAAAAATTCAAGATTATGTTAATACAGTGGTGTTGACATAATCAAAACAATTAGCCGTATCACAGATTCCGTTCGGATTGGTTTGATTCCGTAGTTGTCATTCCGAAAAAGTAAATTTTTGGTGCTTTAGATTCCGATTATTTTGTATTTCATTATTACAATGATAAAGTTTTTCTTCCTTGAGGCGTTTGTTTACTCTTATTTTTAGATGCAAAGCTCACATTGGGCTTTTTATTAACATGGAAAGCTCATGCCCAAATATTTATTTGACGCTCCTAAAAGTATGCACGCTTTTTAGTATTTACTGAAAATGAAGTCCGTAGAAAAGTTTTTTTCAATTCCACTTTGAAATTTGAAAGTGGTTTGATTATGAAGAAAATTTCCATCTTTCGTTTTCTGAAGAAGTAACTTACGGAATTGAAACCACTTCCGACCGGAATGCTATTATGTGACATGGCTGAATGTCTCTAACCCTTCCGGATTCGTAATTTTTACCTCGCTTATGTTGGCTTTATGCCCGTAATTTCAACGAATAGATAACTACCAGTGTAAATACCTAATAGTTATCTTTACCTAGATGGTAAAATCACGTTGGTAATTTCAATGTTTATTTTACCTACGTGTTTCTACACGATGGATATTTTGGACAATCTGGCAACATTCATGTTTGACGTTACTTTTTATGTCAAAAATATTTGTTAAATTAAATTATTTCTTATAAATATTGCAACTTTTTTTAAATAATTGAAATTTTTAAAATAAAATGTCTGCAAAAGAAAATAAAAGAAGTGCGAATTTCGCGGAGGGTGAAAAAACAACATTAATAAATTTTGTTAATAAATACGGAAGTATATTAGAAAGCAAAAAACGGATTCAGCTAGCAATCAGAAAAAAACATCAGTTTGGGCAAAAATAACGCAGACGTTTAACGCAACCAGTGGCAGATCTCCTCGGGATGCTTCCAATTAAAGATCGAAGTACGCCACAAATTGATGGATCGAGGCTGCATTCGACTACTGGATGGACGTACATTTATGAGTGGTAAGTGCACTTGATTACCTGAGAAGATAACGAAAAGTTATAGTTATTATTTGTGTTTATATATTAAGTAGAAAAAATTTTTGAATACTGACCTGTGCAGAGCCACTTGACCACAGAGAAAGCTCGGAAATGTACGGCAAAGTGGCATTTGAAAATGGACTAGGCTGCCGAGCTGCTGTAGTACCTTTTTTCGACCGGAAGTAGACAGAAATTTATGGAAAGTAGCTAATTTTATCTGAAAATAAAAAAGTTTATTAAATTTTATTTTTTATTTATTTTAGGCATACCGTGTAGAAGTATAACGGTATTTCAAACCCAACAAGGTTGTTGGGCAGCTAATTGGCTACCGGAAGTGGACTGAAATCCATGGTAAATGCTGTTTTATAACTGAAAATAAAGACGTTTATTGTTTTTATTAAAATGAATTATTTATTTGAGGCATACCGTGTAACATAAGACCAGAATATAAAACCCGACAAGGCTGGTGACCTGTTGGCCTACTAATTTGCTACCGGAAGTGGAAGGAATACTACGGCAAGTATGTTTTTTAACTGAAAATAAAAAAGTTGATCTTTTTATTAAAATTTTATTTATTTTAGTCATACCGTGTACATGTAGACCTGAATTGCAAACCCAACAAGGCTGTCGACCTGTTGGCGAACTAACTGGCCACCGGAAGTTGACGGAAATATACGGTAAGTACGTTTTTTGACAAAATAAAAAAGTTTATGTTTTTATTAAAATGTTATATTTTATTGTTTATTTTAGGCATACCGTGTACATGTAGATCTGAATTGCAAACCCAACAAGGCTGTTGACCTGTTGGCCAACTAACTGGCCACCGGAAGTAGGCGGAAATCCATGGTAAGTTACTTTTTTAACTGAAAATATAAAAGAACTATTTTATTAAAATATTTTTTATTATTTATTTCAGGCATACCGTGTTAAAGTAGACCGGCATATAAGACCCGAGAAGGCTGTCGACCTGTTGGCCAACTAATTTGCCACCGGAAGTGGACGGAAATCCGTGGTAAGTTCCTTTTTTAACTGAAAATAAAAAAGTTTATGATTTAATTAAAATTGTATTTTTTATTATTTATTTTAAACCCACCATCTGGGCCAAAAGTGGCAGCAATAAATAGGCAAGGCTACAGACCTATAGCAAAAACTGTTGGTGACCGGAAATGGATGGAAATCTATGGTAAGTAAATTATGTTATATGAAACTAAAAGATGTAAATGTTATCATTAAATTTTTTACTATTTACTAGGGTTCTGTGCTAACTTAGAGTGGCAATTTAGAATTTGAAGTTTGACTTCTTCAAAGATTAAATTTAATTATAGATAGTAGATACTACTATAATTAAATTTAATGCAAATAGTTTATATACACTATTTTTTAAATAAACTTCATTAAATAAAAAAAGAAGTATTGTTTTTTTGCATTAATTCTTAAATTTTAGTACTTTTTTTGTTCTGAATGTGTAGATGTTTCCAATTTATCTCTTTTTAAATATATTTTGTAGCCCTGAAAAGTGCTTTTGTATTTTTGGAAATAAAGTTTTTTTAATATCGAGAAATTGTTTATATTGAAGAAATAGCAGGGGATGCCTTTTTGGATTTTGCTGCTACAGCGCTCTCAGATTTGGGTGCTTTTGGTTTAGTTGCTGTTGCCTTTTTGACGGGTTTCGGGAATGCCATTTCTGAGCCAATTTTTAATTTTTCAAATGTTTTAAATAGGTTATAAGCTGTGTTACACATATTTAAAAGAGATTTTGATTTTAAACCCTTTCGCTAAAACATTCAAAAAACAAATTTTTAAAATTTCACTTTTTAATTTTTTCTTAAATTGGATGTCTTTTTTTTAAACTTTGCACTTCACCATAATTCTTTTTTGAGTTAAATTGAAAGCGTATTCTATATGAAGTAAAACAAGCCTTTAATTTTGAAAATCGGTTGGAAATTGGCAAAGTTAAAAAGATTTTTGGAAAACACCGATTTCCACATTTGGCAAAACTTGTAAACCAGCCCCCTGCATCCTTTCTGAACCGATTTTTGGGTTTTATTCGCTATGCGCAGTAACTTCGCTATAATTTTAATGTCTATTTACAGACATCCATTCCGTATCAGTTCAGTCTCAATGGAAATCAGCGTCGATCACTGACACCATTTCACACACATCCGTTGTACGTTCGCGTTCGACTAAATTTTCCACCATAGCAAACACAACTTATATAATAACTTTAAACCGTCAATGAAAAACGAAAAACACGGAACGGGCACATAAACAGCATTTATGGTAAAAGTCCAGCACTGTGCCGGACGTATGCAAGCACCTCCGTCTGGACCTGACGAAACGATATTTTACTTTACACTGAACTGACACGGAACGGCACGAATGTCTGTAAAGACCTTTAAGGATGACGAGCTCCAATTGGTTATCTATGTATTTACCAATTGGACGTAAAGCCGGAAACAGTTAGAAGAATATGATTTCATCCGGATATTGAAATAAACGAATAGCTTTTTATTGTTTTCGTGTAAATTAAGATATTTTGAACTCTCTTTATAATATATTTTTCTCCACTTATTTAACACAAGTTTTCTATAAAGTAAAAGGAAAAAAGAGAAATGATTACAAAAGAGTTCACACGACTCTTTTAATCATGTATGAAAAAGATACTCGAATAACGAGCCTATTTTCGTTTGTGTTGATTGTTTCTACATCACTAACATTGCTTTTTGCTTATATGTGTTTTGATGGTGTTTTTTGCTAATTTTGTTGCGAATTTTGTTAACTTAAATAATTAAGAAAATAATTAAGAAAATGAACTTGGCGCCAAAATTGATTTAACAAGTGTGGATTTGGCATTTAATCGGCAAACAGCTACAGTCTGTTCAATAGCCATCTCATGGGCCTTAACACGTGTAACACCTTCTATTACGAGCGATCTTTCGAGAGCATCAGCTAACTCATCCACTCTTTTTGCAAACACCGAATAATCGTTATCCCTAATTTTCAAGGCTGCGATTTTACCTGCTACGATCTTTGAGTCCTCTGGTTTGATCTTATTCCTCAACGACGTTTTTATATCGTTAATTGTTAATTCACCCTCAGGTAATGCCTCACGTGCCTTTCCTTCCAGTTTAGATTTTATAAATGCTATTAATGTGGAATTTAGGTTATCATCCGTAAGATCGTTTATCAAATCTACTTTATCCAAAAACGATTCTAATGCCAAGGGATCACCATTGTAGTTTTCCCTGACTAAACCAGAGCACATCCCAATAAATGATCTTTTCTGTTCTACTGTTGCCATCGCTGTTCTTTTAAAATTATAATCTGTAAAATCTTCCTTTAATCTTTTATCTGACCTACTGTCTTCTTTTTCCTCCTCTGACATATCCTTAACTTCGCTATTCTGTTTTACCTCATTCGAGTTGTCTGAATCCTCAGGCTCTGATTCTGTGAATTGTTCCTCATTTACTAATTCCAACAAAAGAACATCAAGTGGTACTCTGATTTTGCAGTCTAGTTTCCCAAAACATCTGACGAAAAGCTCTCTACAATGTCTTATTTTATCAAACATAAACGTCCTTTTAGCTGTCGAAAATTCATCAGAATGCAAACTAGTGTATGATAAAATAGCGTTATATGCATTTATAAGTGATTTTACATATTCATTTCTTTTACTTTGATTTGTAGATACAGGGCGATTTTGTAAAATTCTTTTTTTAATCTTGTAAAAATCGTTTAAAAGTTCCCCGAAAATTTTATCGACAAATCGTGGCATGAGCTAAAATCATTTTATTATTATTATGTCTTGAATATTTACTGCATTTAGTTATTTATTTCCCATATAAACATAGGATTCGAATTTGTATTAATTCGTTATATGAAAATAGATTCCAAAATCATTTTTGTTTTCAACCAATTTTATTTAGTATTGTTTTTGTAATTTTGTGTTAAATTTTATAATTTTCATTTTTCTCTGCCCGGTGCTTCTTATCATTCTCATGTACATAAACCCTGTGGTAAATAAGAGAACGTAAAAGGCATGCAAAATACTGTTGGTCCCATAAATGATGCAAAATAAAGATTAAAAAGAATTATTTTCCAACATTCATGATTAACCACGTTTAAATTCTGTACTTTATATAAATAATACCTATACAGTAGAGCTTGGATACAATGAATGCTTTTGTATGACATTAAAAGAAATATACATATCAAAATTACATGTAAATAATATCGTGTTCGTTATAACCAAGCTGCACTGTTTCCCATTTACCAGCTTTATATTCTCATCTTTGTTTTGCTTTGTATCCTATTGGTTCTGTTTCTATCAAGTCTGTTTATCGTTATTTAGTAAATTCATTGTTTTACTTTCTTTCTCAATCATGTTTTATTTACGAAATAATCATACATATATGTATATATAAGTACATATAATTAATATATTAATTAATACATATGTATGTAATATTTATTAATAATATATGTATATATGTTAATATAGGAATTGCAATCACATATATGTACATATATTTAATACCAAATACTTCAATTATATATATACATATATGTTCTGAATAATTTTATTACATATTCTATTAATACTCTCACTCAAATAATGATGTGTCCATATTAAAAGGGGTTGTTTTTCGCATCATTCTCTTCATATTTGATGTTGTTGTTGCTGTTGTCTTATTGTTCAGATGTTTCGTTGCTACTTGTGTTTCAGTAGTTTTGTTTTTCTTTATATGCTTTTATCATCAACAAGTTGTTTACTTCTATTATTTTCTTTGCTTTATTTATTTACTTAATTTCTGTTTATATTGTTTCACTGCTATCACCATATTCTTTAATTTCTGTTGATATTATTTCACCACTGTCGCAATATTCTCTTTTGATACTGTTAAATTTTTTTTCTTGCTTATTTTCTTTTCATCATTTAGATTTTTTTTTGATTTCAATTATTAACGGCTTTCCTTTCTTTAATATTTTTCAGTTTCTTTCTATATCGTTTCATCTTTTGGAATTTTTGATTTCACAGTTAACGGTTTTCCGTTAAATTGTATGTACATGTACGTATATTAGCTGTACCTGCATATTTTGTAAAAACTGTACTTTATTTTAGTTTTCCGAATTCACCAAACAGTCAATTTGTTATAATACTTAGATGGTTTTTTTTCACAAATTATAGGTTGTATAGGTTGCCAGCGTCTGGTTGATGTTAGTAGAACGTTGGTCTTTTGGTCTATGCCAATTATTTTATTTTTATATCAAAATTTAGTTCAATTTAATTCACAATTTAGAAACATATTCCACTTTATTTTATACGTAGGTATGTCTGACCACTTTCATTTATCATTGGTTGGATTCAATCAATTGCTTGCTCAATACTTTATTTATTTTAAATTATTTGTTTTCCCTTTTTTTCTTTATTTGCTCGGTCGCCATGTAATTTATGTAATTTATTATCCACTCTTTCCCGAAATCAAACTCACTTCTTTCATTGCTGCGTACCGACTGTGTCGTTACCGAACTTATCTTTTTATTATTCTCCATCTTATTATCTATGTTCAATATGTAAAATGATATTTAGATAATGGAATTTTTTGTAATAATGCAGGGTTGGGTGTTCCACTACATGACATATTCTATCAAATTAAAAAAAATACGTAAACGCTTATAGTCAAGACTTCAAGCTTTAATTTAAAGCATATCATGTATTCCTGTGTGCTAAATTTGCAAATATATTTGAAGTTGAAATTGATATATCGATGATATGAATTTATTGAAGGTTTGTAGTATGTGCATACCATCTTTAAACCTATTTTAAAATTTTCATGTAATATACATTTTTTAATGCAATTTTATGAAATTTTGCTTAAAAGTAGTTTATTGCCCTGTTTTAAATATTTATGAATATGGCTGTTATTGTTTAACTCACAGCTTATACACAGATAGGATACGGCCATCTCGCGGTAATATTTGTAACTAAAAATGGCAAAATTTTTGTCATAGTGGCATCATTAACTTAACCCCATAATTGTTAAAGGACAGAAAATTCTTGTTTTGTATATGTCTGTCTCTTTCATTCAGGGTTAAATAAAATTTATTTTGTTTACCTTTTTATTGAAAAAATTTTCTACAAATTGGCGGAAAAATATAGGAAAATTCATTTTTGCGGCCTTTTTGGCAGAAGTTCATCATATTTTTGCGCCAATTCGCTGCTAATAGTTCATTAGTGAATAACTGTTTGGCTAAGGAAGAAGAAACATTTATTCAAGACGAGAAAAGCAGAGCAAATCCAAGGAATATGTAAGTATTGTTTGTAAATTGTTAAATACATTTTATAAATATTTCTTTCAGGAGTCGCAGATGTATTATGGGTTGCCCACAAATGGACCGTCTTCATCGCTTTCCGAAGGATTCGCCAAGGTAAGTTCCTATAATTAATCTACACATGTCCGTAATTTTATAAAGTCGGAAAGTTAGTTATTAAACTGAGACAATTTGTCTTACCAAATGTAACTGTTTCCGGCTTTACGTCCAATTGGTAAATACATAGATAACCAATTGGAGTTCGTCATCTTTAAAGATCTTTACAGACATTCGTGCCGTGCCGTGTCAGTTCAGTGTAAAGTAAAATATCGTTTCGTCAGTTCCAGACGGAGGTGCTTGCATACGTCCGGCACAGTGCTGGACTTTTACCATAAATGCTGTTTATGTGCCCGTTCCGTGTTTTTCGTTTTTCATTGACGGTTTAAAGTTATTATATAAGTTGTGTTTGCTATGGTGGAAAATTTAGTCGAACACGAACGTACAACGGATGTGTGTGAAATGGTGTCAGTGATCGACGCTGATTTCCATTGAGACTGAACTGATACGGAATGGATGTCTGTAAATAGACATTAAAATTATAGCGAAGTTACTGCGCATAGCGAATAAAACCCAAAAATCGGTTCAGAAAGGATGCAGTGGGCTGGTTTACAAGTTTTGCCAAATGTGGAAATCGGTGTTTTCCAAAAATCTTTTTAACTTTGCCAATTTCTAACCGATTTTCAAAATTAAAGGCTTGTTTTACTTCATATAGAATACGCTTTCAATTTAACTCAAAAAAGAATTATGGTGAAGTGCAAAGTTTTTAAAAAAAAGACATCTAATTTAAGAAAAAATTAAAAAGTGAAATTTTAAAAATTTGTTTTTTGAATGTTTTAGCGAAAGGGTTTAAAATCAAAATCTCTTTTAAATATGTGTAACACAGCTTATAACCTATTTAAAACATTTGAAAAATTAAAAATTGGCTCAGAAATGGCATTCCCGAAACCCGTCAAAAAGGCAACAGCAACTAAACCAAAAGCACCCAAATCTGAGAGCGCTGTAGCAGCAAAATCCAAAAAGGCAACACCTGCTATTTCTTCAATATAAACAATTTCTCGATATTAAAAAAAAACTTTATTTCCAAAAATACAAAAGCCCTTTTCTGGGCTACAAAATATATTTAAAAGGAGATAAATTGGAAACATCTACACATTCAGAACAAAAAAAGTACTAAAATTTAAGAATTAATGCAAAAAAATAATACTTCTTTATTTATTTAATGAAGTTTATTTAAAAAATAGTGTATATAAACTATTTGCATTAAATTTAATTATAGTAGTATCTACTATCTATAATTAAATTTAATCTTTGAAGAAGTCAAACTTCAAATTCTAAATTGCCACTCTAAGTTAGCACAGAACCCTAGTAAATAATAAAAAAAATTAATGATAACATTTACATCTTTTAGTTTCATACAACATAATTTACTTACCATAGATTTCCATCCATTTCCGGTCACCAACAGTTTTTGCTATAGGTCTGTAGCCTTGCCTATTTATTGCTGCCACTTTTGTCCCAGATGGTAGGTTTAAAGTAAATAATAAAAAATAAAATTTTAATTAAATCATAAACTTTTTTATTTTCAGTTAAAAAAGGAACTTACCACGGATTTCCGTCCACTTCCGGTGGCAAATTAGTTGGCCAACAGGTCGACAGCCTTATCGGGTTTTATATGCGGGTCTACTTTAACACGGTATGCCTGAAATAAATAATAAAAAATATTTTAATAAAATAATTCTTTTATATTTTCAGTTAAAAAAGTAACTTACCATGGATTTCCGTCTACTTCCGGTGGCCAGTTAGTTGGCCAACAGGTCAACAGCCTTGTTGGGTTTGCAATTCAGATCTACATGTACACGGTATGCCTAAAATAAAAAGTAAATTATAACATTTTAATAAAAACAAACTTTTTTATTTTGTCAAAAAACGTACTTACCATATATTTCCGTCCACTTCCGGTGGCCAGTTAGTTCGCCAACAGGTCAACAGCCTTGTTGGGTTTGCAATTCAGGTCTACATGTACACGGTATGACTAAAATATATAACATTTTAATAAAAAGATCAACTTTTGTATTTTCAGTTAAGAAACATACTTGCCGTAGTATTCCTTCCACTTCCGGTAGCAAATTAGTAGGCCAACAGGTCACCAGCCTTGTCGGGTTTTATATTCTGGTCTTATTTTACACGGTATGCCTAAAATAAATAATTCATTTTAATAAAAACAATGAACGTTTTTATTTTCAGTTATAAAACAGCATTTACCATGGATTTCAGTCCACTTCCGGTAGCCAATTAGCTGCCCAACAGCCTTGTTGGGTTTGAAATACCGTTATACTTCTACACGGTATGCCTAAAATAAATAAAAAAATAAAATTTAATAAACTTTTTTATTTTCAGTTAAAACCAGCTACTTTCCATAAATTTCTGTCTACTTCCGGTCGAAAAAAGGTACTACAGCAGCTCGGCAGCCTAGTCCATTTTCAAATGCCACTTTGCCGTACATTTCCGAGCTTTCTCTGTGGTCAAGTGGCTCTGCACAGGTCAGTATTCACAAATTTTTTCTACTTAATATATAAACACAAATAATAACTATAACTTTTCGTTATCTTCTCATGTAATCAAGTGCACTTACCACTCATACATGTACGTCCATCCAGTAGTCGAATGCAGCCTCGATCTATCAATTTGTGGCAGTCATCCACCAATTTGTGCCTGTAAGTTTAAAGTAAACAATTATACATAAAATATTGATTTAAAGCAAATGTTTTTCGTTTTAGATTATACTTACCATTTTGCAGATCTAAAAACAAGTAATTTTTGCCATAAAATGTAATTTAAATGTACAATTAAAATTTTTTAAATAAAAGCAAAAATCATTTTCACAATAAAATTTGTTTGTTTACGTTTTTTATTAACTTTTTTTTTATATATTTGTTGCCACTTTCTTATTGCTTCTCGGGATACCATAGGATGCCACCTATATTCTTACTCTTCATATTAAGGGGTTAAAAAAGCACATGATATGGTCATTTGACATATGTCAGTGTTTCCATATCTGCTTAATTTACACCATGGCGAATTGGTATGGACAACGTGTTCACACGCGCACAGCCATTAAATACTACAGGCTAATGTTTGTGCGTGGTGCAAACATACCGCCGGCCTTGCACACTAGTGCAACAATCAAAGAAATTCAAGTTGAAAATAATAAATATGATTTAATAGACTAATAATAATAATATATATGATTTAATAGACTAAAGCTATATTTTTTAGTTACAAAAGTTAGAAATTCATTGGTTTTTGCAGTTGGAAATTTTGACATGATCAAAGTTTAATATGTTTTTCTTTTTTACGAACAAAAAAGTGCAATTTATAGAAAAATGAACTACAAATATATAAAATTATTTAAAAAAATGGAAGGCTTTTCTTTTTACCTTACAAATTCAATATAAAAAATATGAATCAATGAAGAGATGAAAACATATATTTTTTTTGTGATGGTGATCAATTATGCTTGATGATCATGGTCGAAGTGATTAAGCTGGATAAGCTTCGCCAAAGTATGTTACCCCAAAAATCGTGTCTTGCGAGTAAATTCTGCCGGGACGTCCTTGAGCAATGCCAGTAAAAATGTGGGGCGCCACATCTGCACCCAATATGAGGTAGTAACTTTGGCTTTTGTACCATGTGCCTGTTCTATTGTGACTTCAGAGCTTCGCCTATAGGCTCGGTCCTCCACTGCGCAGACAACCTTAACGCAACGACCCTCGAATCTGCTGTTGCATACGACAATTTTGGTACGACCTCTATACGCCACATCTCAACCGAGATGCTTCTTCGGACATAATTGCAGACTTGGAAATTGTGGGGTCGATTAGCGCTCGAGTCCATCGCTCTGTACCACCGGGGCTCGTAATAACGCGAATCATGGCGGTCATTTGTACCCAAATTTTTCCGTGCGGCATGGGGTGTAACCAGGTATTGTGATCCTGACAGCATCTCTTACAGCGATCTAGGCTTTTACATGCCGGGCGTTGATGCGTTTGCGCGAGACAGCTTGAGCAGAGACCATGGTGTGCTACGACCCGCATTTTGGAGTCTACTCGCATTACTAAGAACCGGGTGCACTGCCGTTTGGCGTGAAAGCGTTCGCAGAGCGGGCACACGAAATTAGGGTTGAACCATGCGTCAAACATATTGTCACGCTGAAATGAGTAGAGTGCAAGGATTATGTTAAACGTAAAATAGAGATAATAAAGGGGATATGTTTTAGTGCTTTTTCGAATAAACACGAAATTAGGGTTTAACCATCCGTCAAACATATTGTCAAGCTGAAATGAGTCGAGTGCAAGGATTATGTTAAACGTAAAATAGAGATAATAAAGGTTGTATGTTTTAGTACTTTTTCGAGTTAATACGGTTCCTCAAGCTTCGGCAATAGCACCAATTTATGAATCGGGCGTGTAGTTGTTCCATTTTAAGTTTTAAGATCTACCACCCTCACTCTACCGTCAGAACCCCGATGAACCTTTAACACTCGACCTAAACGCCAGTCCGTGGGACCCAACCTCTCCATCTTGAGCACTACTACGTCGTCTTCTTTAATATCAAGTTGGGGAATTTTCCTTTTGTTTCGCTTATGAAGGTCTCGCAAACACTCATCTTTCCACCGACAACAAAACTCTTGTTGTATAGCTTTTATCTTTCGCCAGCGATTGACAATGCTTATCGATGACTGTAATTCCTCTGGCTCTGCTGGGGCTAAGATTGGTGAGCCGATGAGAAAGTGCCCGGGAGTAAGAGCCACAGGAACTTCCGCTGAATCTGGTAGAGGGCCTAAGGGCCGAGAATTTAAACATGCTTCTATACTTGCAAGTATTGAGGAGAACTCTTCGAAAGTGCATTTAATTTGGCTAGACAACTTTTTAAAATGAGCTTTAAAGCTCTTCACACCAGCCTCCCAAAGACCTCCCATGTGGGGTGCTTAGACTGGTATAAAATGCCATGACAATTGTTGATGACTGTGCTTCGAAACCGCAGCGTCACGAAATTTGTGAAGACTTCTGATGTAATTTGAATCGATTTGTTTGGCAGCCCCGACAAAGTTTCTGCCGTTGTCGGAGAACATTTTACTTGGACAACCTCGGTGGGAAATGAACCGTGTTAGTGCAGCCTTGAATGCGGGAGTGGACAGGTCACTGACTACCTCGAGGTGGATCGCCTTTGTCGAAAAACAAACAAAGAGACATACATATCCCTTCGTAACTCGACAGTACCGTCCAGTAAAGATCTTAAGATCGAACGGGCCCGCAAAGTCAACGCCAGTGTTTGTAAATGGGCGACTAAAAGTGGTTCGTTCTTTTGGGAGAGGTGCCATAATTTGGCCTTTTAACCTTTTTTGGTGAATCACGCATATTTTACAATTCCGGACTACGTTTAGTACTAGACGCAGGCCACCATGACGAACGGGAGTATGGATAAACTCAACGTGCATACGAGCCAATCGATTCTGATAGGCAAGGATAATTGGGTGGCGCTCATTATAAGATAAGTCGTTAGCGAAGCTAAGGCGTCCGTTTGCTCTAATAATCTGGTTTTTGTCTAAGAAAGGTGTCAGAGTTAGCAGAGGGCTACTCGAATCAATTTTCTTTTGTTTCATCAAAGAGTCATACTCGTTCGGGAAATAAATTTGCTGTGATAGTGAAAACATGCGAGTCCTTACAAACGCTAGCTCGGAGGCGGTCACTTTCAACGTCTCATATTTAGGATTGCTATCATTGTTTTTTCTCGCGTTGTTGAGAAATCGGAGCAGATAAGCTATGACATGATACGCCCTTGATAAACAGGAAAAGTTATTAAGAATGTCCTCCTTATCTAGCGATCTAGCAACATAAACTTGGGACCCTTTAAGCTCTTCTCTTTTCTCCAATGCGTTTACGCTAATGGGCCACGACGATCTATCGGAAGTGAGACATTCTGGGCCATCCCACCAAAGAATTCTAGCTCTTAATTCCGATGCCATCAGCCCCCGGGCTGCTAGATCAGCAGGGTTATGATTTGATGATACGTGACGCCAGTTCTTGTTTCCAACTTTTTCTAAAATAGAAGCTACCCTATTGACGACAAAAGTTTTCCAATTGCAAGGCGGCTTTTTCAACCAAGCCAAAACTATGGTGGAATCGGACCACAAGTGAATGTCACACGGTCTCAAATTGAGGTGAGGTGATATGCTCTGAACTAATTTCGCTAAAAGAACTGCACCAAATAACTCCAACCTTGGCAAAGAAACCTTTTTCACCGGCGCCACTTTCGTTTTACCCACAAGCAGATTTGAAATAACTTTATCTTTGATTTGAACTCTAACATATAATGCGGCTGCATAAGCTAATTCCGATGAGTCGCAAAATCCGTGAAGTTCAATGCTAGAGCTTGGTGAGTAATGAACCCAACGAGGAATTTTAATGGTGTTTATGGCGTTATAGCTGGATATGAAATTTAACCAATTTTGTAAAGATACCGGTCTTATGATATCATCCCAGCATATTTTGTCGATCCACATTTGCTGCAACAGAATCTTGGCCGTTATTACCACTGGGGCTAGTCATCCAGCGGGATCAAAAAGACGCGCTATTGCTGAAAGTACTTCCCGTTTAGTGTATGATGATTTAATGATAATTTGCTCTGCGACAAAATAAAATGTATCTTCTGCAGCGTTCCATCGAACCCCTAGTGTTTTTGCTGTGCGTCGAGACATAAGAAGGAGGAGTTAGAAGATGATCAGGTGGAAATCTATTTCAAATTTCTTTTAAGAAATCCAGAATGTGTCTTTTTTCACTGCTAGACGGAGAAAATCTGAATTCTTATTGGAAAATATCTCAGCAGTTAGATTCTTCACGTCCGCAGAGAATAAAAAGATTAAAACAGCCAAAAATTAACAAAAATAAAAAAATTTTATAAAAGTCGAAAAAATTAAAAAAAATAATACTTTATTGTATAATAGGATTAATTTAGAAACATTAAAAAATAAAAAAATAAAACAAATAAAAAAATTAATAATATTAGGTTTAGGGAAAGTCTAAGTTTTGTGGTCGTTAGCTGTGTTTGGGTTAAGTGTTTTTAGGGGCAAAGCCTTGTGTGAAAGGATAGTGCTAAAAAGGTTGTTAAAATAAGAAAAATAGAACTTCCTTTTTTAGATTAGAAGGCAGACAGCCTGCATATATTTTTTCTACTGAGCTCACTAGGGAAATAATTAGGCAGGGACAT
This sequence comes from Panzeria rudis, assembly GCA_956483635.1. Lineage (NCBI taxonomy): Eukaryota > Metazoa > Arthropoda > Insecta > Diptera > Tachinidae > Panzeria > Panzeria rudis. The sequence continues at coordinate 85,130,989 of OY101447.1, forward strand.
AAAAATCAAAAAATTCAGTAATACCGGAAATAACTCTGTGACTTGGTGCTAAAAGGGGCAATATCAATATTTTGCTTTTTTGAATTAATCATTGCATTAGGTTTCTGTTCTTACTCTCTTTTATTTTGCTGAAATAGCCAATGTCTAATGTAAACCAGAACAGCTTCATAAGTTTTGCTAGCCAATGTTACTATGAACTCATATAGAAAACTTAAACTTAAATTGCCTTTTTCTCAAAAGTCAATATTTTGACATTGGCCCTTTTAGCACCAAGCCACAGAACTATATTTAGTGTTTCCGATATCATAGTTACTTTTTAGTTATCCTTAATATATGTCTCGTTAGGAATTATATGTATGTTATTATTTCATCCTTAGTTAGAATTTATAATTTTACGACATATTGACATTTAAATTAAAAAAAATAAGAACACTTTAAATATTTGTCTGGTATATAATACCGCTCGTTTAAATTATAAATCTGTGGATCTGAATGTTCATCCGCTTTGTAACAAAGGCTTTTTTCAGATGTGATTAAATTAAGATTAAAAGAAAAAAGAAAATTATTCAAATTCAAAATATTTGTTTTTATTCGGATGTCCTCACAATTTTAGGAATTGTGAACGATCATTCCCAGATTTATAACCTAGTTTAGCAATTAAGTGATTTTATTATTATTTTTATTTAAGTTAACCCATTAGAAAAAGAAAGTAGTAATTTAAAACCATTAGAATTAAGATTATTGTTTTATGTATTGTAGTTATAGTTGAACCTTTTTAAATAAATATGTCTTTTAAGTATTAATTGAAAAGATGTAAGACTAAATCGTTTATTAAAGGGATTTCAGAAGACAATGGTTAAGAAGATGGTATAAGGCGAGAGCAAATGGTAAAGTATGAAGAGGGGTCATCATAAAACGAACAAATTGTAGGGAAAGGGTGATGCATAATGGGAAGTTACATCATTCCCAGAAATTAATTTTGTGGTGATTGACATGTGAATTTTAGCTAAGTTTTTTTTACTTGTTTGTGACCGTCGTTTGTACATACGGGTTGAGAATCCATGCCGGAAATTTCTGAGCTAGTTGTGGCGGCATTATAAACCCACCCTACACCTAAAGGTTACATAACAGTAAATGGCGCCCAATCGTAAAGCATTAGTCCGTTGGTGTGTAAACTGTTCATGATCGTCCTAAAGCAAGTAAAGCGTTAGTTGCTTGTTTTGAAGAAGTAAATTACGCCAACTGGAAATAAAATAGAGAACATCAAAATACAATAGCCCAATTAGTGATCGTAAGTCGAGTTGTGTGGAAAGGAAAAAGTGGCTTGGAGCAATAGGGATTTCAATTGCACTATAAACCACTATACAACTAAGACCAGGCACAACAAGTTTTCTAGATTCTTGGCGACTTGAACCGGAATAGTTGTTCAACTGCGATAGGAACTTAGAATTTCACCTGACAGTTAATGTCGAATTAGATTTTTTGGTATCCCTTTGGATATGACCAAAACAGAAGGATAGATTTTGATGCACATCAGAGGGATATTTCAACATTTGAGCGATTATGGCCTGATGAATGTCATTAGTTAGCATAATCGTCTTTAGAGTACTAGTATGAATCATTACAAAGTTATTTTTTCTTAAAAAAAAGAAAAAAGGAGTAATGCATCAGAAACATTTTTTGCCAGACAATCGCCTCAGGAAAAGGAGGAAAACATTGAAGTATACATCTGAAAAAACTAAGAAACCATTGTCTATGAAATCCCTATATTATATGCAGTATCTGTTTTGTGAGTCTTAAGTGTATTGTGAAAGTTTATTGTAGTAATTGTGCGTGTTTGTTTTATTATGTTATTTAATGAATTTATTAGCATCCTAATTATATTTATTAGTTAGTCAGCATTGAGTTTATTTGTTTTATGTGATTATTTATTTAAGATTCTTTTTTTTTTCAACACTAATTCATATTAATAATACGAATATTTTATCCTTGATTTCGGTACTGAAATTTATTTTTTTTCTCCTCTAATTTATTTTACGACATATTTTTTATATTTATTTTAAGTAGTATGTATTTCTATTTTTGTTGGCTACAAAACAAAAACAGTGTTGACAATATAACAATATATGTTAAGCAAATTAGTGATTAGAAATATTTTTTATTGTAAAATAAAAAAGAAAATTACAAAAGTTAAACGTTATAATATATATGCATCAAGAATTTTTAAATAAATAAATTTATATGTTTTATTGTTATATACCTGCCTGTTCTGTAAATCGATTCGTTTTAAAAACGTAAGATTTAGAAAAATTAAATCCACTAATAGCAAACTTTTTTGATACTTTTCTGCAATTTCATATTTTTAGAGCTTAAAATACCATATCTGAAATTAATTTACTATATACGATTTAAAATACATCAATGGGGGCATTATTTATTTTTGGAAACCAAGAAATATACTCGTATCCGGTTTACCGAACAGAGCCGATAGAATAAGTCAAAAATACCAACATTATTGAAAATTAAAAAAAAACACAGGGTAATAGCCCTTTTTAACCTACAAATTTTAGTGTAATTTATTTCGGCGCTCTCTCCTGATTCCGGAGTTACGGGGCTCAAAACTTTAATATATTATTGATCATAAGTCCTACAATATAGAACGGATATAAACGATATATACTACGTTTATACGCACGGGTTATTTGCAAATAAAACTGTAAATTGTTGTCATATGTTGCGGGCCAATGCAGCACAGAACAGCATACATAAAATTGTTGTTGAATATGGTTGTTTTTTTTTATGAATCTGGGAGATTTCGACCACCTATTAATATGGAAGATATGTCTTCACCAGAATTTTGTAGCACACATGAAATATTTTCCAGTTTTAAGAAAGTGGTCAAATAAACATCCACTAAATCCTATTACATATACGTATGTACGTAGTAGGAATAATAATAAAAAAAAAAGAAACACTTATTATAGGCCTGCTGACCAACGTGGTAAATTCGTTTTTGTTGTTTTTGTTAGATATTTTTGTCATGCCTGTCTTTTCTTACAATGAAAACGAGGTTTTTCTTTTCGCAGTCCTCACATGAAGATCCCAAGAAATTTCTGAGTTGAATTAAATTAAAAATTTTTTTGTGAGTAGGTTGGATAAAATGTTTTTATTTATTTATGGAACTAAATAACGAATTAAGGGAAATCGCCGATGATGTGTGTGTAGCTGTCAAACGAATTTTTTTTTGTTATACTCACTATACAGTTGCTAGCACTGTGTAGTGTAATCCGGATTTATTTTTTTTTTTGCGGCGAAAACAGAGACAGGGATGGTATATTCATTCATACCCCGGCACACAAAAGCGGTTAGATTGAAAAAAAAGGACGAAAATGAAATGAAAACAAAATCGTTCTAAAAATTATGAGGACCTGATAGATGGAAAATCTTGAAGGGCGAAAGGGCGAGGGAAAGTGTATAATCAGGGAAAAGAATGAAAAGAGATGAAAATAAGATGTATTGGTTTATCAGAAACAGTTAGAAAAAAAACAAGTAAAACTAATTTTATTAAGTCAAAGAAACTTCTAGAAGTTCTAGAGAATCAAAAATAAAGATGGAGTATGAGGCGGGAGAATTTTTCGGTGGAAAAATGGAAAAATGGAAAAATTTAAGGAAGTTTTGAGAGGTTTAGCTTAGGGGGTAACTCAAAGCAAAGATCATTAGTTATCTAAATTCCGAAGTGCTCACAGTAAAAATAAATGAGTATATAATAAAAAAAAATAATAATAATAGAAAAATTCAAAGTAAAAAAATAGTGTTTAAGTAAAGTCCTGTGCAAGGAATATACTAATTGTGTAAAAGCTTGAAAAAAAATGTTAGTATACACATTTAAGTAAAAGGAGTTGTGTTAGTGCATTTTTTATGCGTTTTTTTTAGTTTTGTTGAAACGACAAGAAGAAAAAGGAACGGTGCCAAGAACAACAGTGAAACTATAGAGCTGGTAAGAGGATACGCAGCAAAGGAGATCCTGGTTAGGGAAAACGAGCGAGAAGCAGAAGGTAGATTCCCCTCCCTAAAGAAAACCAAATAAGGGAAAAGGTTGCAGGAATTCCCGCAAGAGTTTTCGGTGTCAAGCAAGTTAAAATAAAAAAATAACCAGGTAACCCATTTTATGTATTTAAGTGCGTATCCAAAAAGAAAAGGGAAGCTCGAAGCAATTAAAATTTAGAGCACTCGGGAAACAAAAGACTGTAAATAAAGCAAAAACAGAATAAGTATGTTGTCCATAAGGTTAAAATTCAAACAAAGAAAATTTTGAGCAATTTATGGAAAAAAAGAACATAAAAATAAAAATGAAAATCGTTAAAAGTTTGATAACAAAGAAATCTACAGAAAAAAAGAAACAATATTTTTAATTAACTTTTATCAGTATAAACGTAGTGTTAGAATTTTATATTTGTCAGTATTTTATTTGTTGTTGTACAATTAAAAGAGTTTTAAAGTTCTAGGTGTTGTGTATAACAGTTAGGTAATCCCTAAAAGTGGGCTAAGTTCGCGACTTTGCGTTATTTTGTTGAGTTGGTGCTAATTCCCAAAAGAGGGCACTAAGGTAGATACATTTCCGTTTTTATTAAATTTTAACCGGAAAAGAATTAAAAGTATCAAAAAGGTTCACATCAAATATATAGTTAATTAGAGAATAAAAACAGTGAAAAAGTGAAAATTTTGTGTTTTCTAGCCTCAGGGAGCTCCTTTAGGTTAGGTTTTGTGGTTAGGGCAAAAATTAGCCAAAAATTTTGGAAAAGTTTGATTTGGGCCTATTGTAAGGAAATTTAAAGAAGTAATTGGAAACAAAATAATTAAAAAAATTAACACGATAGCGCAGAGTTTCGAGGTTAGGGAATAGTTTAAGTAGTTTTAGTATAAGAAAAGTAAAAATTTTGTAGTTATGGGAAAATATATAAAAATAAGGAAAATTTAAAAAAAAAAAAGAAATTAAATAGAAAAAAAACTGCCTAAAAATATATTGTGTAAAATAAAAGAATGTGTGCATTAAATTAGGTTTGGAAAAAGGTTTATTTAGAAAGATTTGTTTGTAAAATTGAAATATTAAATAGTGTAGGATTTATAAAAATTTATATTAGTTTTAGAATTATGTAAATAAATAATATTTATAACGTGTCGAGAAAACATGTTTTAACTCAATTTTAAATTACAGGTGATGATGGAACGGTAAGGAAAGGGTAAGGTCAGGTGGATTGTGGGTTATGAAGACAAAAATCATTGTTTTTTATGGATTTTTCATGACTAGGTTGGGTGGGCAAGTGAGGAGAAAATACACCTATCTCCTGTGAACGGTCTCTCGTGGTATATTTTCAGGTACCGGGTGGTATGATGTTGAGTTAAGTTTTTTTTTGTTTTTTTGTTGTTTTTATCAGTTTTTTTTTGTTCAAATACGCGGCTGGCGAGAAGGGTTGGGACCTCCTGGGTATACACAAAATCTGAGCTAGTTGGAAACCTCGCCAGGTCAACCGGTTTGCAACACATATAATTGTTTTATTGCGACTTATTAACTCACGAAAACTATTCACAATTAACGCACTATTTGCAAATAAAATGTTTGGTGCTGGCTGCCCCGCTTTGTTAATAAAAAGCAATAAATAGAAAAATATTTCGCGAAAAATATTGATGAAAGAAAATAATGACAATTAAAGCAAATAATTATTTGTTCTTTTATACATTTCAACTATTTTATTTATTTACTTTTTTTTTAAATACAAACGTCTTCTATAAAAGTGCTACCAAGTTTTTGTATTTTGCTATGCCGTATAAATTTTCAAATATTTTTATTTGCGAATAGTCCGCGTATAAACGTAGTAATAGTTATCATTTCAAAATGCTCTAAAATACCTTTCTACTGGTATATACAATTTTGAAATCCATTAACCCATTGCGAGCAAAATGGAATTTAAAACATTTTTTTATATTAGTACGTTTATACGCACGAGCTATTTGCAAATAAAAACATAGTGCTACCAAGTATGTATTTTTATTGTACATTAATAACTCACGAAAACAATTACTGATTAACGCGCTATTTGCAAATAAGAAGTTTGGGTTGCCTCCTTTACATATGTTTGTTAATAAAAAATAATTAATAGATAAATATATTCACAAATAGATGAATAATCAGTGATTTAATAAGTTACAATAAAAAAGGACTTGGCAGCATTTTACGTTTTTATTTGCAAATAAGCTCTGCGTATAAACTATGTATATGACTTCTCACGTAAAAGCACCTTTATCTTAAAAACTGGCCGATACAATCGTTCTTAAATATGTATTTAGTTTAATAGAAAGCATTCCAAACTTTCATTTGATGTATAGTTGAAAGCTATCATCGATGAAATTCATCAGTTATGGCACTTTGAAAATAAATTAACTCATTTAACTCTTAAACTCATCTTTAAAGTACCATAGCTTACGTATTTCATAGGTGACAGCTTTCAACTATACGCCAATAAAAGCATGGAAAGTTCTCTATAAAACTGTACATATGTAAAGTATATATGAACTATGCATATGTACCGTTGTATCGACCAGTTTTTAAGATAACGCAGTTTCTGCGTCAAAAGTTAGATAAACAAACTTTTAAATTGCATTTCACTCGGAATGGGTTAATTGTTTTATTTGTATACCAGTAGAAAGGTATTTTAGAGAAGTTTAAAGTGATATCCATATGAACCGCGTAACTCCGGAGCCAAAAGAGACAAAAAAAAAATTACACTAAAATTATAAAGTTAAAAAAAGCTACTGCCTCATAAGTTTTTTTTTTAATTTTCAACGATGTTGGTATAATTGACTTAAGTCAATATCCAATTTTATTAAACAGTTATTTTCATTGTAAGAAAAAGGATAGGACAATCAAATTTATTGAAAAGTTAAACATGCATGTGCAAGACTTAAGGTTATACATATTCTACATTCGCTTTATTTTATTTTATTTTATTTTATGTATATTATTTGTTCTATAAAAAGGACATGCGAAAAACTCGTAACAAAGGGAAGATAATTTAAGAAAAAAGGATGTAAAACTTTTCATATAAAGTAAAATATCTATTTCTATCGAAAAAACCTATTAAGACAGACATGCGCATCTATGCTTTTTTTGTCATGCCGCAGTGACAAAGGAAAAAAAAATTTAAGAAAACCAGGACGTAAACATTTTCAAATAAAGCAAACCAGCGCGTGCATGCTTTTATGTATGTCACAGTATGTGGGTGCATTGGCTAAGTCTAATTTTTATTTGTTATAAGAAAAAATGGTTTGGGAAAAACTCATAAGAAAGACATGCGCATGATTGCTTTTCTTATGCACGTCGCAGTATGTGGGTGCGTCGGCTAAATCGAATTTTTATTTATTCTGAGAAAAAAGAGTAGTAGGGAACTGGGCTCACGGCCCCAATTAAAATTTTAAAATTTGGGTAATTAAAATTTGAAATTTTGAAATTTTAATTGTTAAATAACCAAAAGTGTAATTTGAAAAAGTGTTAGTGTGAAATTATATTATAGATAATGTTTTGTGTTATATGAATTTCGGATATGGGTGTATCTGTGGGTGAGTGGGGTTCGATACCTACCATAGACCCTGGATGTTTTCCGTTGCTTCGTGGGTTGTGGTTGTGTTGAGATAGTGACCTAGGAACAATTGGCTTAGTATAGACAATGTGGTTCTAATGGGGTGATATTGAGACAGTGGGTAGTGAGTTTGGAGCTTGAAAGTATTGGCTTAGTATAGACAATGTGGTTCTAATGGGGTCATATTGAGAGATTGGGTAGTGTTTTAGATTATATGTGTAAATAAAGAGTGTAGACAAGTTTGGTGACAACGTCACCAAACTTGTAGATAAAAAAGTCGACTTGGGTTCCTACAGGGTTTATTGTGTCGCTGTTATTATTTTTTTGTTCTTGATAATTTTTTGTGATGCTTGTGTTTACATTTGCTTTGTGCATGGTTGTGGGTGTGTGTGTGTGTTTCTTTTTTCTTATCTTTAGATTTGTGAAGAATGTGTGTATGTCGGTTCAAATGTCCGTCTTTTTTATTTCTTGGGATAATAATTTGAATATTTGTTCTACAAGATCATGTTTATTGCTTTGTTTATTCAGCTGCGCATTTTTTGCGTATTAGTCATCATTTGAAATGTCCGTCTGATTATTTGATTTGCAGAATCATGTTTATTGCTTTGTTTATTCAGCTGCACATTTTTTGAGAATGAGTCATCATTTGATAACAAAATTTCATTAGTCATCATTTAGTATAAAATAAAATATTACACAAAGTTATGTTCTAGTTCTTGCTGTTGCTATGTATACATATGAATTTCATTAACCTCGTAATATCAATAAGAAATTAGACTTGATGCCTACTACGCGAATCTCATAGGATGTATATAAGTAGAAGAAATAATGAAGATTTTCATCGGTATATTCTGATAACTCAATAAGTGCGGTTGAAAGCAAAACATTTATTAATAAACATTTTCATAGTGTTTTTACAATAGAAATTAAATAAAATAATTAAATAAAGTTAATTGTTACTAATTAAATAAATAGTTTGAAAACAAAAAATTGATTAAAAAGAAGTTTATAGTGTTTTTGAGAATAGGACTAAATAAATAAAATAAAATAATTAAATAAATTTGATTAAATAAATAAATAAAAAAATGAGTTCTTCTGTATATCAATGTAATTTGTGTAATAAGGTATACAAATACCAAAAAGCGTTCTTGGATCACGTCTGAAATCATGGTCAACCAGGTCAAGTGATCATCAATCAGGACTCAAATGGAGAACAACAACATCAGCACCAAGCTTCTCTACGGTACCAACCATATCCACTACCAATGAATTATGAGCAATACGGTATGTCTACCAGCTATCCGATACCAACGTCATGGAATAATCAGTTTTCAGTACCCACAAAAATTCCACATCATCTTCCTATTCCTTATCAATATACATCACCAATGCAATGGCGGCAGTATTATATGCCCAACTATTATCCTTCAGTTTTGAATAATCAATTTGCCTTGACGATGGACAGCTCCAGATATCCTCAACAGCAACAACAACCACAGCAACAATATCAACAGCAATAACAACCACAGCCACAACATCAACAACAACCACAGCAACAACAGCATCATCATCATCAACAACAACAGCAACAACTAGATGATATTGTGTTTGATGACATGGATACTTCAAATTCTCCCAGCGGTAAATATGATAATACTCCTTTGAATGTAGAACCAAAATATTATGAAATGAACAGTGCATTCGTTATATATGCAGATTTCGAGTGCATACTAGAAGACATTCAAACTACTGTAAGTGACAAAACTCAAGTTATAAAGAGGCACATTCCTTGTGCCTTTAGTTATTATATAAAATGTGTAGGTAATAATAGTTTAGATAAATTTAAGATATATACTGGTGAGGACGCATCTGTAAAATTTGTTGACTGGTTAATTGATGATTGTGAAGATATTTACAATCAGTTCCTCACCAGTAAGACAAAAATGAACAGCTTGACCCTTTCGGAAATAAACAGTTTTCAAAATTTAGACGGAGAAAATCTGAATTCTTATTGGAAAATATCTCAGCAGTTAGATTCTTCACGTCCGCAGAGAATAAAAAGATTAAAACAGCCAAAAATTAACAAAAATAAAAAATTTTTATAAAAGTCGAAAAAATTAAAAAAGTAATACTTTATTGTATAATACTTTATTGTATAATTTAGAAACATTAAAAAATAAAACAAATAAAACAAATAAAAAAATTAATAATATAAGGTTTAGGGAAAGTCTAAGTTTTGTGGTCGTTAGCTGTGTTTGGGTTAAGTGTCTTTAGGGGCAAAGCCTTGTGTGAAAGGATAGTGCTAAAAAGGTTGTTAAAATAAGAAAAATAGAACTTCTTTTTTTAGATTAGAAGGCAGACAGCCTGCATATATTTTTTCTACTGAGCTCACTAGGGAAATAATTAGGCAGGGACATAAAAATCAAAAAATTCAGTAATACCGGAAATAACTCTGTGACTTGGTGCTAAAAGGGCCAATATCAATATTTTGCTTTTTTGAGTTAATCATTGCATTAGGTTTCTGTTCTTACTCTCTTATTTTGCTGAAATAGCCAATGTCTAATGTAAACCAGAACAGCTTCATAAGAGTTTTGCTAGCCAATGTTACTATGAACTCATATAGAAAACTTAAACTTAAATTGCCTTTTTCTCAAAAGTCAATATTTTGACATTGGCCCTTTTAGCACCAAGCCACAGAACTATATTTAGTGTTTCCGATATCATAGTTACTTTTTAGTTATCCTTAATATATGTCTCGTTAGGAATTATATGTATGTTATTATTTCATCCTTAGTTAGAATTTAAAATTTTACGACATAGTGACATTTAAATTAAAAAAAATAAGAACACTTTAAATATTTGTCTGGTATATAATACCGCTCATTTAAATTATAAATCTGTGGATCTGAATGTTCATCCGCTTTGTAACAAAGGCTTTTTTCAGTTGTGATTAAATTAAGATTAAAAGAAAAAAGAAAATTATTCAAATTCAAAATATTTGTTTTTATTCGGATGTCCTCACAATTTTAGGAATTGTGAACGATCATTCCCAGATTTATAACCTAGTTTAGCAATTAAGTGATTTTATTATTATTTTTATTTAAGTTAACCCATTAGAAAAAGAAAGTAGTAACTTAAAACCATTAGAATTAAGATTATTGTTTTATGTATTGTAGTTATAGTTGAACCTTTTTAAATAAATATGTCTTTTAAGTATTAATTGAAAAGATGTAAGTCTAAATCGTTTATTAAAGGGATTTCAGAAGACAATGGTTAAGAAGATGGTATAAGGCGAGAGCAAATGGTAAAGTATGAAGAGGGGTCATCATAAAACGAACAAATTGTAGGGAAAGGGTGATGCATAATGGGAAGTTACATCATTCCCAGGAATTAATTTTGTGGTGATTGACATGTGAATTTTAGCTAAGTTTTTTTTACTTGTTTGTGACCGTCGTTTGTACATACGTGTTGAGAATCCACGCCGGAAATTTCTGAGCTAGTTGTGGCGGCATTACAAACCCACCCTACACCTAAAGGTTACATAACAGTAAATGGCGCCCAATCGTAAAGCATTAGTCCGTTGGTGTGTAAACTGTTCATGATCGTCCTAAAGCAAGTAAAGCGTTAGTTGCTTGTTTTGAAGAAGTAAATTACGCCAACTGGAAATAAAATAGAGAACATCAAAATACAATAGCCCAATTAGTGATCGTAAGTCGAGTTGTGTGGAAAGGAAAAAGTGGCTTGGAGCAATAGGGATTTCAATTGCACTATAAACCACTATACAACTAAGACCAGGCACAACAAGTTTTCTAGATTCTTGGCGACTTGAACCGGATAGTTGTTCAACTGCGATAGGAATTTAGAATTTCACCTGACAGTTAATGTCGAATTAGATTTTTTGGTATCCCTTTGGATATGACCAAAACAGAAGGATAGATTTTGATGCACATCAGAGGGATATTTCAACATTTGAGCGATTATGGCCTGATGAATGTCATTAGTTAGCATAATCGTCTTTAGAGTACTAGTATGAATCATTACAAAGTTATTTTTTCTTAAAAAAAAGAAAAAAGGAGTAATGCATCAGAAACATTTTTTGCCAGACAATCGCCTCAGGAAAAGGAGGAAAACATTGAAGTATACATCTGAAAAAACTAAGAAACCATTGTCTATGAAATCCCTATATTATATGCAGTATCTGTTTTGTGAGTCTTAAGTGTATTGTGAAAGTTTATTGTAGTAATTGTGCGTGTTTGTTTTATTATGTTATTTAATGAATTTATTAGCATCCTAATTATATTTATTAGTTAGTCAGCATTGAGTTTATTTGTTTTATGTGATTATTTATTTAAGATTCTTTTTTTTTTTTCAACACTAATTCATATTAATAATACGAATATTTTATCCTTGATTTCGGTACTGAAATTTATTTTTTTTCTCCTCTAATTTATTTTACGACATATTTTTTATATTTATTTTAAGTAGTATGTATTTCTATTTTTGTTGGCTACAAAACAAAAACAGTGTTGACAATATAACAATATATGTTAAGCAAATTAGTGATTAGAAATATTTTTTATTGTAAAATAAAAAAGAAAATTACAAAAGTTAAACGTTATAATATATATGCATCAAGAATTTTTAAATAAATAAATTTATATGTTTTATTGTTCTGTAAATCGATTCGTTTTAAAAACGTAAGATTTAGAAAAATTAAATCCACTAATAGCAAACTTTTTTGATACTTTTCATCAATTTCATATTTTTAGAGCTTAAAATACCATATCTGAAATTAATTTACTATATACGATTTAAAATACATCAATGGGGGCATTATTTATTTTTGGAAACCAAGAAATTTACTCGTATTCGGTTTACCGAACAGAGCCGATAGAATAAGTCAAAAATACCAACATTATTGAAAATTAAAAAAAACACAGGGTAATAGCCCTTTTTAACCTACAAATTTTAGTGTAATTTATTTCGGCGCTCTCTCCTGATTCCGGAGTTACGGGGCTCAAAACTTTAATATATTATTGATCATAAGTCCTACAATATAGAACGGATATAAACTGTCGCAGCTGCTTTTGTTGAAATTGCGTTTGGGGAACTGAAGATGTTGCCAAATGATCGACGGCGCTGGCATGCTGGCGTAAGCTCCGGCTAGGGCTCGCCGTATTGGGGTGGTTCTTGTCGACCATCAGGTAAATTAGACAGCTACAAAAAATCATGCCAGCTGTACTAAATAAATTTAGTAAAAAGGTATTTGTTATAAAAAACTTAATAAATATGTTCAGAGAACCCGAAAGCAATTGCATCTAGTTATCTCCCTGCTGCACACATTTTATCAAAATCTTCCGGCTGGTGTATTTGCCAGGAAAAACTGCCCTCCCCTACTGAGATCATGCGACCTCACCGTGGCATCATATATAGAGTCTGTGTATTTTGTAGATGCCCCTAAGATTTTTTATTTTTACAACTTCACACTTTCCCTTTTACTTACCGCATCCTAAACTTCCTATTCCTTCATATTAAAATGATAAAACAAAAAAAAATATTTCATTTCAAAATGTACATGGCCGTTTTATTTAATACCAGAAGATTTTAGCAATTCATTCTATGTTTTTACAAATGTAAGTTCTTGTGGTCTTGGGAAAACAGGAAGAATTATTAAAATTTTAGCAAAACATTAAATTACTTATATTTAACAAAGATGATGCAGGCGGATAATAATGAAATGTAATTTAAAAATTTCTTTACGTTTTAAAATTATTCTCAATATTAGTAATGAAATGCGATTTAAAATTTCTTTACATAAAAAAATTATTTCAAATCGAAAATTTTTCTTTTGCTTTAAAAGAAATTTTAAGGTTATAAAAATTCCTTTTTTTCTAATTATAAATTAACTTTTTCTGATCAACAGGCCTTTAATTTAATTGCATTTTTTTATTTATGATGAATCTTTAATAAAACTTTCCTTCTTTTTTTTCTACTTCATCTTGGATGCTTGGCTACTTCGCTTATTTTGGGCTTCCGAGCGACGCCGGTACTGCCGTCCGTCCGTCAACGTGTCCTTACGTCCGATTTGTCTTACACGGTAAGTTGCAAAAAAATCACTGTTTCTATATATATATTTTTCACCTTTCAAACTCCTTATATTAAGGAAAACACACCGATAATTGTGGGCAACTGACCCCTAACGCGAGACGTAACTAACCAGGCCTGAGCTCAACCCCTACTTAGCTGGACGCGCACTCCGGAATAATCTCTCAGAGGACTGAGTTTTCTTTTTCGGTACTACTAAAATGTTTTCCTATATATCGCGTTTTAATTTTATGATAAATATATATATTTTTATATTAGGTAGTCCGTGAGTCGTTCGTGTTATTACGTCCGAATGTCTATGGCGGTTACCTGGCACCCCAGGAGTGGCGGTGCCTGATGAAAATGGCTGAAGTAATCCCTCGTTGGAAGCGTAAGAGGTGGTAGTAGTTGGCGGGAAATTAGATGCGGTTATTATTTTAATACTTATATATATTTTTATATATTTAATTTTCACAGTTTACTTGTTTATTTTACTTTTGTTTTTTTTATAAATAAAAATTCGGTATTCAACCACACAAACTTGTCGTTGAACAAATTGTCACTATATCTTTTTTTTCTAAGTAGATTTCCTTTTTTTGGTTTGCTCTTTACCATTTTACGCTTCGGCGGATCCAATCAGAAAGGCTGACTTTTTCTTAGTTTCCTCTGACGAGACCTCCTAACCGATCGTACCATTTTCCACCATCTTTTCTCAAAAACTTTTCAGCTATTTAAAACCTACACATTTCCAGTACATTTTGTTTTGTTGTTTTCATTTCTTATACCCTACTCTTTCTGGCGAGCCATTCACAATAGGTGTCAGCTGACAAACATAAATTGTTGCCACCTAACTTACAACCACAGGGTACACATGACAAACCCAACCACTCCTGTAGACCATTTATGGACACAGGATGGGAGGGCGTGCATCCGAAACTGGCTAAACTAATATGATGCACATGGTATTTTGGCGATTGATTCATCAAAAAAAAAATCGCGACGGCAACACTGCTTTTGATTTCACCACCCTAACTTTTAGTAAAAATTGTCCTGCCCTAGCAACGCTGTCACTTACACATGAATGGATAGCCAAGAATGAAATTTTACGGCGAATTCGCCGTCTGTAATCTATACGTTGGTACTACATGTTTGTACGTTTTACGCAATGGCGATGGATTAGTGAATGGTAAGTAGAAATTAATTTAATAATTTTGTTAATATACAATGAAATTATTAAATTAATAAAGAATTGTTACTAATAAATTTTATATAATTTCCTTTTCAGCGGTTGTAGCTGTTTGCGTGCGGTGGCAGACTACACGCAGTTGGTAAGTAAATAAAATAATTTTTCATGGCTAATAATACTAATGACCCCTTTCTATCCTTTTTCCTACAGCAAAGACCGGACGACATGGCCCACACGCTAGGATATAGGTAAGTACATGAAATTAAGTATAAAAGTGTGCCATGGGCAGAATTAAATTCATTCATTCATCCCCATGCGGAAATTTTTCCTTCAGACCACCCGGCTGACCATTCTGCCGCCGGCGTTTGGCCGTCGCCGAAAAAATTTTATGTATTACTGAAAAGGTAATATTATTATACAAGAAATAATTCCTGCCCTAGAAACTAATAAAATATTAATTGTTATTGTTTCTATTTTATTTTCAGAAGCAAATAAATTATTTTGCAAAAAAAAAGAAATCACCAAACAGAGAGATGACCAAACCGTGATTAAGCAGTTGAGCGCTCAACACAAAAACTCGGAAATGGTTCCCCTAAACGCTACGCAAGCGACTTGTGCGCCATCATAAATTGATCATGCGTATGCTCGAAAGGTGTCTGTTTCGTCTATTGTTACTCGAGATTATGCTCGCTTTGTGTTGCCGCTCTTGTAGGCAATCCCTCAGCTGAGTGAACGGGGCCTAAGATTTCAGCACACTGAAATCTGGTTTGATTTCCAGTTGGAATTAACTTTGTCGGGTCAGGAGAGACCTCTCCCGACAAAAATAAAAATTTATGATCAAAGACGACCGCAAAACTCGAACATGATCTTTAATTTCATAAAATGCTAGCAGGGAGTCTACGCTTGTGGCGCCTGGCTTCATCATCACGAGGGTAAGTAAACAACCACAATTTTAACTAGACGACCATAACGAACCTCATTTTAATGCCATTTTTTTCTGTTTCCCGTATTCAGAGGATATCTTGCCACATGTACTGTATTATGAGTGGCATCGCAACTCCGGACAAAAAGGTAAGTTAAAAAATTCTTCTGTTGCGCTAGGATTTAGCCTTGCGTTTACATATAAAAGAGAACTAATAACTCTACGCGGCAAAATTTTTTTTTTTACATTTCGTTTCGCCCGAACACAGACGGGAAATAATCGCTCAAACGGTCGCGATTTTGTTTCTATTAAAAATTTAACACAGATTTCCGTCAACCTTGTAGAATTAATCCCTCAAGTAGTTTATCGGAAGATTGTTATAAATTTTCCGCAAAACCTTGCTTTAGCAAATTTGAAATTTGCAAGTTTAAATACATTTCTCTTTGTCGCTTGAATTTTATTTAACAAGAGAATTAAATTCGTAATTGGAATCATCCTTTACTTTTCCCTTCTGTGTAGGCTCAAAACTAAATTGAAAAAAAAAATCTTACTTGTACGAAACAGAAAAAAATAAAAATCTTGATGCTAGGTTAGCTAGTCAAGGTACTAAACCTTTCAACGCTGGGAACGCAGGGACTAAAACCCCCAAAGATTTTAAGGCTAACTTAAATCTTTGGCGTGAAGTACCCCCTGCGATTCCTTCAAAAAAAACTTTTGAACTCGCAGAACTTTTTCCGGTAAAAAAAACACAAAATACGATTAACTTTAGGCTCCCCAAAATGTTCAGCAAGGAAGTAAACTAAAAAAATTTTCTACTTCATATCTTTCCTTTCTGAGCATTACGGGGCCGCTAACTATTCCTAAGCAAAAACTTATACATGTAATCCACACTATTTTTTTTTTATTTTCATTTTTATTTTTTTTTTTAAACTATTCTTGTAATTTATACTTTAAATTTATCCTATTTCACTACTTCATTTCCACGCTTCATAGGTAAGAAAAATTCAATTGGACCTCGAGATGGAAGACCTAGCCTACCTGTGGACATCAGGCTTGCGTTCATTTACATGAATGCCCAACAGGCAATAAAAAGAAATAAAAATAAAATAAAAACCAAAATATGTTCGAATAAAAAGCATATGTACTAAAGTCCCTCTTTTATATTACAGGTGTCTTCTTACGCAGCACCTATAGACGGACGTCCCTGGAAGTAGTAACTCTAATTCATCCCCTTACTTCCAAGCTTATCTGCTAACATTATAAATAAATCTGCGGTGAGTACTAAACCTTATAATTATGTATAACTTTAGTATATAAAAAAAAACCCATGTCCGAAACTATGCAATTTAAATCTCTGGCCCTACCAGCAGTGTGAATTTGGCAGTACCAATGAAGCGAAAAAATGTGAAAACACCCTTTTTCCCAAATTCATTGAGCACCGCGGCTATTCCATCTAAAAGTATGGTCATGTGATTATTTGCATAACTACGGTACAGAACGGTATAAAAATATAGTAAAGTATACTCCATATACCTATTTAAAACAAAAAGGAAATTTTAGCAAAACTAACAATAGGCAGATAGATAGGCTTACTTACTAATCAAGGACATATCCGGGATAAACTTTCCCACTACTTGTATGCTTGACTTTCATGACTTTCCAACTCACTGTTAGTCTGATGTAGGCGACGTTTCTTTTACTTGACGCCAAATCACCCAATATCCAAATCCATCCATATATAGAAAGCTAGTCAGACTATTTTACCTCAACTTGCTGTAAGAACGGGCTCAGAAAAAGTTATCATACTAGGTGACAAACAATTCTCAGTCCTTAATGGCAAAGTTCCCCAGGGCGTTATTACAGAATTGCACTAATAGTATGGTGACAGTTACAAAAGGTAACTAGCTTAGAAACGTAAGCGCCATAGTTAAGTAAAATCTGCACTTTCTCTATAACTAACTGCGATTTGTGATATGGTGAAACACCTTCAAGCAAAACCGTCTCCCACTTCACCCTGACGTGAGCTAACAAAATCATTAGTGAAAAAATAAACAAATTGAAATACAAGTAGTTGAAACAAACATCAGAGTAATCAGGAAGTATATAGAGTATTTAGCAAAACGTTCCAATAACAATTTCGCATTGTGTAGGTGTTGGGTGAGGAAACGCTGGGACTAGAACCACCAAGGACGTTAAAGTTATTGCTTTAAATCCTTGGCATGAAATACCCCCAGCGATTTCCCTTGAAGATCCTCAATCTCATAGAGGCTATTCCCGACCGGTTTCACGATTCGACACTTTACGAACTTTCGTGCGAGCTTTGCATTAAAACCGCGCTTAAAATCGCTTTGTTGGAAATTCCTGCGATATACTTCTTGTCCCGGGACAAACTTTATCGTACGGCATCTAGTATTATAGGTTTTTTCGTTTCTTAAATACGCTTTATGCAACGATTCCCGAATTTGCTGTCAGACAAGAGACATTTTATCATGAGGCCCGACTTCTAACTCTGGGTCGGACAAACTTTTCAGTTTTCTCGCTAGTTTATAAATACTACCATGACCGATCATGTTCATACCGAAAAGTGCAAAGTATGGTGTTACTCCAATCGCATTTTGAACTGAAGATCGCAACGAGAATTCAATCTCGGATAAATGCTTGTCCCACTCGGACTGATCACTCTGCAAGTATGAACGTACTGCAGCTAAAATGGATTGGTTAACCCGTTCCGACGCGTTCGCTTGCGGTGAATGAGTTGCCGTTCGTAAATGTTTCATTCCGAAGTTTCTTATCAAATCCGCGAATTCCTGACTTACAAATTGTTTACCGTTGTCCGATACCAACACTTCAGGCGTGCCAAATTTATGAAACACCTCACTGATTAAAAACTTACTAACGTTTTTAGTACTAGCTTTTGGCATAGCCTTAAGAAGCACAAATTTCGTCAGGTGATCCAACACGATAAAAATATAGCAATTTCCGGCTTTCGAACGCGGATACGGACCGAGGAAATCTACAAAAATGCGCTGAAAAGGCCGTTCACTAACCGCCTCTGCTCCCATAGGTGGTCGCAAAGTATTATTAGCAGGCTTTGATTCCTTGCAGATTTGGCAATTATTAACAAAATCGCGAACTTGAACGGTTAAATTTGGCCAATAGAAGTACTCTTTGAATCTACGAAGAGTCTTCCCCACGCCTCCGTGAGATGCTTGCGGTGAGTTGTGTGACTTGTCGATGATAGCCTTGGTCAATTCTTGAGGCACCCACAGTTTCCAGGAGAAATCCTCATTCAAGACCACACCATCATAAGATCGCACTCTTTTGTAAACAAAACCCTCAACTACCTTTAAGTCAGGCAACCTTTCAGAATTTGCTTCTATGGTAGACGCAAGCTCTAAATAGTCCTCGGAATTAAATGCATTTGAGTCGAGGTCGACCAGCCCTGCTACATCTACACAGACTTCATCCATTTCGTAACGTGATAGGGTATCGGGTACTACATTTTGTTTCCCCTGCCTATGCTCTATGGTGAAATCATAAGCTTGCAAATGCAGACTCCACCGAGCTAACCGGCCCACAAGGTCTTTCTGTGACATAAGCCATTTAAGACTACTGTGGTCAGTTATCACAGAGAAGGGCATAAGTTCTATGTAGGGCCTAAACTTTTTAATCACAAGACAACAGCCAAACACTCACGTTCAGTAACAGAATAATTCTTCTGCGCCGGTGTTAATTTATGCGAAAAATATGCTATTGGGTGTTCACCATCAGAATCATCTTTCTGAAAGAGCACAGCACCAATGCCTACATCCGACGCGTCACACTGAACGTAGAAATGTTTGCTGAAGTCTGGGTGATTAAGAAGTGGTCTTGTTGTAAGAGCGTTCTTGAGGCGATCAAACGCGATTTTTGCTTCCTCCGTGAACTTGAATTGTTTACCCTTCTTCAGCGTTTGAAAGATTGGAACCGCAATGGTAGCAAAGTCTGGTATAAATTTCCTATACCAGCCTGTTGCTCCCATGAAGCTCCTCACTTGCCTCGCGGTCTTAGGGTAATCAAAACGGGTCACGGTTTCCACTTTACCGGGATCAGGTTTCACTTTACCTCCACCTACTACGTACCCTATCTTAATTCTTTGAAACAGAATTTAGATTTTTTAGCCACATTGATGGTTAGCCCTGCCTCTACCAAACTAATAGATACTTGTCTCAGCAACTCCAGATGTGTCTCGAATTCTGGAGATACTATCAAAAGGTCATCTAGATAGACGAAAACTCTATCACGTAATGCCGCTGGGATCACTTTATCCATTAACCGACATAACCTTTGGGCGGCATTACACAACCCGAAAGGCATGAAAGTAAATTGATAAAGCGGTCGCCCAGGTACCGTGAATGCAGTTTTCTCCCTACTAGACGGCTCTAGTGGAATCTGCCAGAATGCGTCTTTTAAGTCGACACTTGAGATAAAAATCGTATCTCCTAGCCGACTGAGCAAACCCTCAATGTGCGGCAGAGGATAGGCATCCTTGACCGTCAATGCATTTAGCTTTCGAGCGTCCAGGCACAACCGGTTCTTCTCGCCCTTACGGACTAAAGTCACCGGAAGACTCCATGGACTCTCACTAAGCTCAATGACACCGAGATCGAGCATCCTATCAAGCTCCGCGAACATAAGTTTTTGCACAGCCGGAGAGACAGGATAATGCCTACATTTAACTGGGGTTGCATCGCCAGTATCTATTGAATGGGTTTCCAAATGTGTCTTACCTAGTCCTTTTTTCGTATAACAGGGAAACCTTGATATCGCCAAATCTAATTTCTGACGCTGTTCAGCTGTCAAAACGTGCATCAAGACATCTAGGGGACTATCTGCCTCCTCACAGAGACTTACTCCATTCGTAGTTAAACTTTCTATATGGGCAAAGAATTTAAAAACCTTCATAAAGTCGATCCCCAAGAACAACTCTCGACTCAAGGTAGGTACTAAATAGAAAGTTATGACCTGCGTTGTTTGGCCAAACGTAACTTCTGCGCGTACACGCCCCACGATTTGATGCTCGGTACCATCAGCTGTTTTGATTTTTGTTGAAAATCCATAGACTTTCAGTCCAGCCTTCTCAACAAACTCCAAACAGTTGCGGCCTAAGCATGTCACCGTCGCGCCGCTGTCGACTAAACCCTCGATTTCATGGCCATTTATACTAATTCGGGAGTATAATCTGGTGTCTTTCCCCTCATAGAGAGACGCCGATGAAATCTCGAGTCTGGTCCGCTTGCGAATTTTGTACCGCTCACGCGCCTTTCTAATCCGACTAGAAACTGTTCCGAAAATTCTAACTTTTGCGTCATTATATTCTTTGATTCTGATATGCAAGGGTTTGAGTTCTCTACTTTTAGGTTTATTGGAATCTAATTCTATCTTTCTACTATTGTTTTGCAAAATTTTCATATTTTCTGCTCTAGGCTGAATTTGCTTAGAACCTACTGGGTTTAAACGGGTGTCGATCTCGTCTCCCCAGTTCGAGGCGAGTTTCGTGATCGGTTTCCCTGACAATTAGGGCATTTAGGAGCGACCACATTATCCCTACCACACCTAAAACAAAAAATTCTAGACACTGGCTCCGGACAATCAACAAACGTGTGACCTACGACTTTGCAATTCCAGCAGGTGTACTTAGTTGTTGTACGTAGTCCATCTACCTCCAAATCGATCACAGACTCATCATCATTGGGGTACGAAATTTCATTTACCCTCTGTGGGTAACTCGAGCGCTGCTGGTACAGTTGTCGCTGATTAATCAGCAAATTTTCTGCCCGCCTTACTTCCCGACAAAATTCAGATAAGGTCCTCAATTGCACAGAGAACATCATTTGGGCTAAATAAGGTTTCAGATTACCCCTCATGATCTCTACCAATTGTCCTTCCTCATAGCGATTTTCTTGTTGGTTTCGCAACTTGACTACCGCATTGTAGAAATCCTCCAAGGACTCTTGTGGTAACTGCCGTCGATTCAGGATTTGCATCTGAACTTGGTAATCCTTTTCGTATCGGCGATATTGGGCCAACAGTGCCTTCTCCAGCTCTTCCCATGTATTAATGTGCACTATTTTACGATAATCCCAATACCAATCTAGCGCGGGACCATCGAGCAGTAGGTGAAAACTCCTAAGAATTTCATCATCCGTGCAATTATAATCCTTCCGTAAGGCACCCACACGAAAAATAAACTCTTGCACATTGATTGATTTATTTGTGCCATCAAACTTGATCCCCCATTTAGGTAGTCTAAATCTGTCTAACGACGCATAGGGATTCGATGCGGGCCTAGGGAGAGAATAATTACCTTGCTGCGGCGGAAAAGTGTACGCGGGCCAGCTCTCCGGCGGGTAACCACGCTGATTATTACCAGACGGTAGATAATAGTTATCCACTGGCGGTGCTTGTTGTTGAGACAATTGATCGTGCAAAAACGGACTTGGGTGTGGCTGATTTTGTGTTGCTTGCCGATTATATTGCGATGGATTGTGTGCTTGTGGCAGGTGCTGTTGATATTGGGACCGTTGTGATTGTCGATTATCAGGCATAATATTTTGCTGCTGTATGACCTGTGAACGTTGTTGACCTGCTGTCTGTACTTGACGCGAAACTGGTGGTGGTGCGCCGCTTGCTGGTATCAATGGCGGCAGTTGTCCATAATAATATGCGTCACGCGCATATATATCTGGCAGTTGCTGATGAAATTGTTGTGCGCCCGCAGTCACTGCAGAAGGCCGGAAACCAACTGGTGGCTGGGATTGATGCTGCTGTAATTGTTGTGATGGTTGTAGTTGTTGCTGTTGTAACAGTTGTGATGGTTGTAGTTGTTGCTGTTGTAACAGTTGTGATGGTTGTAGTTGTTGCTGTTGTAAATGTTGTGCGCCCGCAGTCACTACAGAACGCCGGAAACCAACTGGTGGCTGGGATGCTGCAAACTGCATTTGAGCAGGGCTAGGCGGCACTCTAGCGGCATCTTGCGCTGAGTTCAAATTTCCTCCAGCTGCTGCTGCCATAGCCTCTTTTACCTCCAATATAGCCCTTTCAATTTTCTTATCGACTTCTTGTAACCATCTGGCCTGGCTTATGCCAACCGAAGCGTCGATAACTTGCTGCACTCCACTTATGTCCAAAGCGGCTTCAGCTATTGGACTAAACATGCCTTCACCTCGCCTTTCTCGGTGACTACTTAGCACTGGTCTACCCATGAACGGTGGTGATTCCCCACCCTCTGCCACATTTTCTGAGCTGACTGAGAAAACGTCCGCTGTCGATGTTGCAATTAATGGTTCAGCCAATGTAACAAACGTCGTGACAGTCGTGGTACTACATGACGGATTTGCTAGTGTTGAGTCTGTTGTCGTGGTGGTAGTAGAGGTACTACAAATAGCACTTGCTTGCGTCGTAGGCATATTGTTGGTGTCGGACAGCATCTGGCTGGCACTCCGTGTTAACACCATGAATATTAAACCAAAAGATTCAAAAAGCGAACACCAGTAATCAACCTCTTTCAACCGCGAATTAAAAACTTATCTTCGCCAATTCTGCAAAAAGGAGCTTACCTTTACAAATTCTACAAGGAATGGGCAAAAGCTAAAAAAATAAAATCTAACGCAACTAATTATGAAAAAAAGGAATCCACAGTAAATGCTGCAAACAAAGCGAAACTATCAAAATGTATTTTGATGACTTGAATGTTACTCTAAAATAATAGACACTATTTTAAAAATTTTTGGGCCTAACTCGGGAGTTAAAAATTTAATACGCTATGTATATTTGTATACGCGGAAGTATTTTGGGTAAAAGTAGAAGTTGCAAAAAGTAAAAAGTAAGTATATTTTGATATAATGTGTGTGTATGACAGTTAAACTTTTATTTAAATCATTCTTAATTTGTTTCAGGCGATAACAACAATCAAAAGGAATTATTTTGGGGTGAAAGTAAAAATAGTTATCCGCCCCCACCGATAATGCTTATACTGCATCTGTAAGAGAGGATTCATCACTCAGCCATTACAGGACTCGTAACAAACTCCACCGGTGGTTAGGGAATCGCAAGCACTAGTGATAAAGTGTAAGTAATTCACTTGTACTTTCGACCGAATTTACTATTCCGGGCTATTGTTTTTATTCCTATTATTTATAATAAGTAAGTCTAATTGCGTCTACTCCTTTCCTATTACCTGAGCAATTAAAAACTATTTCGTTTCTTACGAAACTATACTATTTAAGCCTCAAGTTGTCGGAAAGAATGCGACACCTGAATCTATAAATCCTCATGATCACCTCACTCCCATTATACGTCGCAACGCGATCCAAGATACTTTGTCCTGATAATCGGGACTTACATATATGTGAGTGTTGTGCTACATGAGGCTTTAAAAGATTCAATTACTAAGCCTACCGATGCAAAACTACATTTCTCGCTTGACGTAGTCGCGTCTAGTTAGGGACTCTTTTATTTTTACCTAACTGGTCATACGCGCCAAGTGAAAAGAACTGACGAACAAAACTATTTATTTGTATTGCAAAAGGGTATCCTTACGATGTACATTTGCTTTCGGGCCCAACTTCGTTGGGCGCCATTTTGTCGCAGCTGCTTTTGTTGAAATTGCGTTTGGGGAACTGAAGGTGTTGCCAAATGATCGACGGCGCTGGCATGCTGGCGTAAGCTCCGGCTAGGGCTCGCCGTATTGGGGTGGTTCTTGTCGACCATCAGGTAAATTAGACAGCTACAAAAAATCATGCCAGCTGTACTAAATAAATTTAGTAAAAAGGTATTTGTTATAAAAAACTTAATAAATATGTTCAGAGAACCCGAAAGCAATTGCATCTAGTTATCTCCCTGCTGCACACATTTTATCAAAATCTTCCGGCTGGTGTATTTGCCAGGAAAAACTGCCCTCCCCTACTGAGATCATGCGACCTCACCGTGGCATCATATATAGAGTCTGTGTATTTTGTAGATGCCCCTAAGATTTTTTTATTTTTACAACTTCACACTTTCCCTTTTACTTACCGCATCCTAAACTTCCTATTCCTTCATATTAAAATGATAAAACAAAAAAAAAATATTTCATTTCAAAATGTACATGGCCGTTTTATTTAATACCAGAAGATTTTAGCAATTCATTCTATGTTTTTACAAATGTAAGTTCTTGTGGTCTTGGGAAAACAGGAAGAATTATTAAAATTTTAGCAAAACATTAAATTACTTATATTTAACAAAGATGATGCAGGCGGATAATAATGAAATGTAATTTAAAAATTTCTTTACGTTTTAAAATTATTCTCAATATTAGTAATGAAATGCGATTTAAAATTTCTTTACATAAAAAAATTATTTCAAATCGAAAATTTTTCTTTTGCTTTAAAAGAAATTTTAAGGTTATAAAAATTCCTTTTTTTCTAATTATAAATTAACCTTTTCTGATCAACAGGCCTTTAATTTAATTGCATTTTTTTATTTATGATGAATCTTTAATAAAACTTTCCTTCTTTTTTTTCTACTTCATCTTGGATGCTTGGCTACTTCGCTTATTTTGGGCTTCCGAGCGACGCCGGTACTGCCGTCCGTCCGTCAACGTGTCCTTACGTCCGATTTGTCTTACACGGTAAGTTGCAAAAAAATCACTGTTTCTATATATATATTTTTCACCTTTCAAACTCCTTATATTAAGGAAAACACACCGATAATTGTGGGCAACTGACCCCTAACGCGAGACGTAACTAACCAGGCCTGAGCTCAACCCCTACTTAGCTGGACGCGCACTCCGGAATAATCTCTCAGAGGACTGAGTTTTCTTTTTCGGTACTACTAAAATGTTTTCCTATATATCGCGTTTTAATTTTATGATAAATATATATATTTTTATATTAGGTAGTCCGTGAGTCGTTCGTGTTATTACGTCCGAATGTCTATGGCGGTTACCTGGCACCCCAGGAGTGGCGGTGCCTGATGAAAATGGCTGAAGTAATCCCTCGTTGGAAGCGTAAGAGGTGGTAGTAGTTGGCGGGAAATTAGATGCGGTTATTATTTTAATACTTATATATATTTTTATATATTTAATTTTCACAGTTTACTTGTTTATTTTACTTTTGTTTTTTTTATAAATAAAAATTCGGTATTCAACCACACAAACTTGTCGTTGAACAAATTGTCACTATATCTTTTTTTTCTAAGTAGATTTCCTTTTTTTGGTTTGCTCTTTACCATTTTACGCTTCGGCGGATCCAATCAGAAAGGCTGACTTTTTCTTAGTTTCCTCTGACGAGACCTCCTAACCGATCGTACCATTTTCCACCATCTTTTCTCAAAAACTTTTCAGCTATTTAAAACCTACACATTTCCAGTACATTTTGTTTTGTTGTTTTCATTTCTTTAATCTTTTTTTTTTTTGACATGACAATCTTTTTTTTTTTTGACATGACAAAACGATATATACTACGTTTATACGCACGGGTTATTTGCAAATAAAACTGTAAATTGTTGTCATATAATTGTTTTATTGCGACTTATTGACTCACGAAAACTATTCACGATTAACGCACTATTTGCAAATAAAATGTTTGGTGCTGGCTGCCCCGCTTTGTTAATAAAAAGCAATAAATAGAAAAATATTTCGCGAAAAATATTGATGAAAGAAAATAATGACAATTAAAGCAAATAATTATTTGTTCTTTTATACATTTCAACTATTTTATTTATTTATTTTTTTTTAAATACAAACGTCTTCTATAAAAGTGCTACCAAGTTTTTGTATTTTGCTATGCCGTATAAATTTTCAAATATTTTTATTTGCGAATAGTCCGCGTATAAACGTAGTAATAGTTATCATTTCAAAATGCTCTAAAATACCTTTCTACTGGTATATACAATTTTGAAATCCATTAACCCATTGCGAGCAAAATGGAATTTAAAACATTTTTTTATATTAGTACGTTTATACGCACGAATTATTTGCAAATAAAAACATAGTGCTACCAAGTATGTATTTTTATTGTACATTAATAACTCACGAAAACAATTACTGATTAACGCGCTATTTGCAAATAAGAAGTTTGGGTTGCCTCCTTTACATATGTTTGTTAATAAAAAATAATTAATAGATAAATATATTCACAAATAGATGAATAATCAGTGATTTAATAAGTTACAATAAAAAAGGACTTGGCAGCATTTTACGTTTTTATTTGCAAATAAGCTCTGCGTATAAACTATGTATATGACTTCTCACGTAAAAGCACCTTTATCTTAAAAACTGGCCTATACAATCGTTCTTAAATATGTATTTAGTTTAATAGAAAGCATTCCAAACTTTCATTTGATGTATACTTGAAAGCTATCATCGATGAAATTCATCAGTTATGGCACTTTGAAAATAAATTAACTCATTTAACTCTTAAACTCATCTTTAAAGTACCATAGCTTACGTATTTCATAGGTGACAGCTTTCAACTATACGCCAATAAAAGCATGGAAAGTTCTCTATAAAACTGTACATATGTAAAGTATATATGAACTATGCATATGTACCGTTGTATCGACCAGTTTTTAAGATAACGCAGTTTCTGCGTCAAAAGTTAGATAAACAAATTTTTAAATTGCATTTCACTCGGAATGGGTTAATTGTTTTATTTGTATACCAGTAGAAAGGTATTTTAGAGAAGTTTAAAGTGATATCCATATGAACCGCGTAACTCCGGAGCCAAAAGAGACCAAAAAAAAAAAAAATTAAACTAAAATTATAAAGTTAAAAAAACTACTGCCTCATAAGTTTTTTTTTTTAATTTTCAACGATGTTGGTATAATTGACTTAATTGACAATATCCAATTTTATTAAACAGTTATTTTCATTGTAAGAAAAAGGATAGGACAATCAAATTTATTGAAAAGTTAAACATGCATGTGCAAGACTTAAGGTTATACATATTCTACATTCGCTTTATTTTATTTTATGTATATTATTTGTTCTATAAAAAGGACATGCGAAAAACTCGTAACAAAAGAAAGACAATTTAAGAAAAAAGGATGTAAAACTTTTCATATAAAGTAAAATATCTATTTCTATCGAAAAAACCTATTAAGACAGACATGCGCATGTATGCTTTTTTTTTGTCATGCCGCAGTGACAAAGGAAAAAATAATTTAAGAAAACCAGGACGTAAACATTTTCAAATAAAGCAAACCAGCGCGTGCATGCTTTTATGTATGTCACAGTATGTGGGTGCGTTGGCTAAGTCTAATTTTTATTTGTTATAAGAAAAAATGGTTTGGGAAAAACTCATAAGAAAGACATGCGCATGATTGCTTTTCTTATGCACGTCGCAGTATGTGGGTGCGTCGGCTAAATCGAATTTTTATTTATTCTGAGAAAAAAGAGTAGTAGGGAACTGGACTCACGGCCCCAATTAAAATTTTAAAATTTGGGTAATTAAAATTTGAAATTTTAATTGTTAAATAACCAAAAGTGTAATTTGAAAAAGTGTTAGTGTGAAATTATATTATAGATAATGTTTTGTGTTATATGAATTTCTGATATGGGTGTATCTGTGGGTGAGTGGGGTTCGATACCTACCATAGACCCTGGATGTTTTCCGTTGCTTCGTGGGATGTGGTTGTGTTGAGATAGTGACCTAGGAACAATTGGCTTAGTATAGACAATGTGGTTCTAATGGGGTGATATTGAGACAGTGGGTAGTGAGTTTGGAGCTTGAAAGTATTGGCTTAGTATAGACAATGTGGTTCTAATGGGGTCATATTGAGAGATTGGGTAGTGTTTTAGATTATATGTGTAAATAAAGAGTGTAGACAAGTTTGGTGACAACGTCACCAAACTTGTAGATAAAAAAGTCGACTTGGGTTCCTACAGGGTTTATTGTGTCGCTGTTATTATTTTTTTGTTCTTGATAATTTTTTGTGATGCTTGTGTTTACATTTGCTTTGTGCATGGTTGTGGGTGTGTGTGTGTGTTTCTTTTTTCTTATCTTTAGATTTGTGAAGAATGTGTGTATGTCGGTTCAAATGTCCGTCTTTTTTATTTCTTGGGATAATAATTTGAATATTTGTTCTACAAGATCATGTTTATTGCTTTGTTTATTCAGCTGCGCATTTTTTGCGAATGAGTCATCATTTGAAATGTCCGTCTGATTATTTGTTTTGCAGAATCATGTTTATTGCTTTGTTTATTCAGCTGCACATTTTTTGAGAATGAGTCATCATTTGATAACAAAATTTCATTAGTCATCATTTATATAAAATAAAATATTACACAATGTTATGTTCTAGTTCTTGCTGTTGCTATGTATACATATGAATTTCATTAATCTCGTAATATCAATAAAAAATTAGACTTGATGCCTACTACGCGATTCTCATATATAAGTAGAAGAAATAATGAAGATTTTCATCGGTATATTCTGATAACTCAATAAGTGCGGTTGAAAGCAAAAAATTTATTAATAAGCATTTTCATAGTGTTTTTACAATAGAAATTAAATAAAATAATTAAATAAAGTTAATTGTTACTAATTAAATAAATAGTTTGAAAACCAAAAAATTGATTAATAAAGAAGTTTATAGTGTTTTTGAGAATAGGACTAAATAAATAAAATAAAATAATTAAATAAATTTGATTAAATAAATAAATAAAAAAAATGAGTTCTTCTGTATATCAATGTAATTTGTGTAATAAGGTATACAAATACCAAAAAGCGTTCTTGGATCACGTCCGAAATCATGGTCAACCAGGTCAAGTGATCATCAATCAGGACTCAAATGGAGAACAACAACATCAGCACCAAGCTTCTCTACGGTACCAACCATATCCACTACCAATGAATTATGAGCAATACGGTATGTCTACCAGCTATCCGATACCAATGTCATGGAATAATCAGTTTTCAGTACCCACAAAAATTCCACATCATCTTCCTATTCCTTATCAATATACATCACCAATGCAATGGCAGCAGTATTATATGCCCAACTATTATCCTTCAGTTTTGAATAATCAATTTGCCTTGACGATGGACAGTTCCAGATATCCTCAACAGCAACAACAACCACAGCAACAATATCAACAGCAATAACAACCACAGCCACAACATCAACAACAACCACAGTAACAACAGCATCATCATCAACAACAACAACAGCAACAACTAGATGATATTGTGTTTGATGACATGGATACTTCAAATTCTCCCAGCGGTAAATATGATAATACTCCTTTGAATGTAGAACCAAAATATTATGAAATAAACAGTGCATTCGTTATATATGCAGATTTCGAGTGCATACTAGAAGACATTCAAACTACTGTAAGTGACAAAACTCAAGTTATAAAGAGGCATATTCCTTGTGCCTTTAGTTATTATATAAAATGTGTAGGTAATAATAGTTTAGATAAATTTAAGATATATACTGGTGAGGACGCATCTGTAAAATTTGTGGACTGGTTAATTGACGATTGTGAAGATATTTACAATCAGTTCCTCACCAGTAAGACAAAAATGAACAGCTTGACCCTTTCGGAAATATACAGTTTTCAAAATTTAGACGGAGAAAATCTGAATTCTTATTGGAAAATATCTCAGCAGTTAGATTCTTCACGTCCGCAGAGAATAAAAAGATTAAAACAGCCAAAAATTAACAAAAATAAAAAAATATTATAAAAGTCGAAAAAATTAAAAAAGTAATACTTTATTGTATAATACTTTATTGTATAATTTAGAAACATTAAAAAATAAAACAAATAAAACAAATAAAAAAATTAATAATATCAGGTTTAGGGAAAGTCTAAGTTTTGTGGTCGTTAGCTGTGTTTGGGTTAAGTGTCTTTAGGGGCAAAGCCTTGTGTGAAAGGATAGTGCTAAAAAGGTTGTTAAAATAAGAAAAATAGAACTTCTTTTTTTAGATTAGAAGGCAGACAGCCTGCATATATTTTTTCTACTGAGCTCACTAGGGAAATAATTAGGCAGGGACATAAAAATCAAAAAATTCAGTAATACCGGAAATAACTCTGTGACTTGGTGCTAAAAGGGCCAATATCAATATTTTGCTTTTTTGAGTTAATCATTGCATTAGGTTTCTGTTCTTACTCTCTTATTTTGCTGAAATAGCCAATGTCTAATGTAAACCAGAACAGCTTCATAAGAGTTTTGCTAGCCAATGTTACTATGAACTCATATAGAAAACTTAAACTTAAATTGCCTTTTTCTCAAAAGTCAATATTTTGACATTGGCCCTTGTAGCACCAAGCCACAGAACTATATTTAGTGTTTCCGATATCATAGTTACTTTTTAGTTATCCTTAATATATGTCTCGTTAGGAATTATATGTATGTTATTATTTCATCCTTAGTTAGAATTTAAAATTTTACGACATAGTGACATTTAAATTAAAAAAAATAAGAACACTTTAAATATTTGTCTGGTATATAATACCGCTCGTTTAAATTATAAATCTGTGGATCTGAATGTTCATCCGCTTTGTAACAAAGGCTTTTTTCAGTTGTGATTAAATTAAGATTAAAAGAAAAAAGAAAATTATTCAAATTCAAAATATTTGTTTTTATTCGGATGTCCTCACAATTTTAGGAATTGTGAACGATCATTCCCAGATTTATAACCTAGTTTAGCAATTAAGTGATTTTATTATTATTTTTATTTAAGTTAACCCATTAGAAAAAGAAAGTAGTAACTTAAAACCATTAGAATTAAGATTATTGTTTTATGTATTGTAGTTATAGTTGAACCTTTTTAAATAAATATGTCTGAGTGTTGTGTTTTTCTTCTTCCGACGGTGTTTTTTTGAATTTGGAATGTCTTTTAAGTATTAATTGAAAAGATGTAAGACTAAATCGTTTATTAAAGGGATTTCAGAAGACAATGGTTAAGAAGATGGTATAATGCGAGAGCAAATGGTAAAGTATGAAGAGGGGTCATCATAAAACGAACAAATTGTAGGGAAAGGGTGATGCATAATGGGAAGTTACATCATTCCCAGAAATTAATTTTGTGGTGATTGACATGTGAATTTTAGCTAAGTTTTTTTTTACTTGTTTGTGACCGTCGTTTGTACATATGGGTTGAGAATCCACGCCGGAAATTTCTGAGCTAGTTGTGGCGGCATTACAAACCCACCCTACACCTAAAGGTTACATAACAGTAAATGGCGCCCAATCGTAAAGCATTAGTCCGTTGGTGTGTAAACTGTTCATGATCGTCCTAAAGCAAGTAAAGCGTTAGTTGCTTGTTTTGAAGAAGTAAATTACGCCAACTGGAAATAAAATAGAGAACATCAAAATACAATAGCCCAATTAGTGATCGTAAGTCGAGTTGTGTGGAAAGGAAAAAGTGGCTTGGAGCAATAGGGATTTCAATTGCACTATAAACCACTATACAACTAAGACCAGGCAGAACAAGTTTTCTAGATTCTTGGCGACTTGAACCGGAATAGTTGTTCAACTGCGATAGGAATTTAGAATTTCACCTGACAGTTAATGTCGAATTAGATTTTTTGGTATCCCTTTGGATATGACCAAAACAGAAGGATAGGTTTTGATGCACATCAGAGGGATATTTCAACATTTGAGCGATTATGGCCTGTTGAATGTCATTAGTTAGCATAATCGTCTTTAGAGTACTAGTATGAATCATTACAAAGTTATTTTTTCTTAAAAAAAAGAAAAAAGGAGTAATGCATCAGAAACATTTTTTGCCAGACAATCGCCTCAGGAAAAGGAGGAAAACATTGAAGTATATATCTGAAACAACTAAGAAACCATTGTCTATGAAATCCCGATATTATATGCAGTATCTGTTTTGTGAGTCTTAAGTGTATTGTGAAAGTTTATTGTAGTAATTGTGCGTGTTTGTTTTATTATGTTATTTAATGAATTTATTAGCATCCTAATTATATTTATTAGTTAGTCAGCATTGAGTTTATTTGTTTTATGTGATTATTTATTTAAGATTCTTTTTTTTAACACTAATTCATATTAATAATACGAATATTTTATCCTTGATTTCAGTACTGAGATTTATTTTTTTTCTCCTCTAATTTATTTTACGACATATTTTTTATATTTATTTTAAGTAGTATGTTTGTGTACCTTCTGTATAATTTTTTCCCATAAGGATCAATGTAAAAGTGCACATCATGCTAGGTCTTGCCGTGGTGCTATTTTCCCATAAGGATCAATGCATGCTAGGTCTTGCCGTGGTGTTATTTTTCTTACTACTATGTACCTTGTGTATAATATTTTCCCATAAGAATCAATCCAATTAGAAAACTGTGAGGTTGTGGCACACGTGTATTTTTCCCATAAGGCTCACACCAATTAGCAAAAATTTAAAGAGAAACTCGAATGAGATATTTTATTTATAAAAAGTTTAATATAGATATTTTCTCCATAAAGAACAATTTCAATGAAATTCTCATTTGAGTAGTTTTATTAAAAACTAAAATGAGATTTCAATTGTTTCACTAAAATTGATATAAAAGTCCATTCAGAATTTTATTTTTAGTTATTGTTCTTCAAAGTTATGCATTAAACACATCCGCCACAGCAGGCTACCGACTACAACCTGTCAAAAATAGAATACATGTGTGTATATGAAAATGATTATTTTCACGACTGCACGGCTACACGACTGCAGGTTGTTGTCCATGCTACTTCGGTCGTGTAGTCAAATTAAACTAATGCTATAAACACATTCGCCACAGCAGGCTACACGGCTACACGACTACAAATGATGTTGGCAGCAATCGTCGTCGTATAGTCAGCTACTTAATTATTTTGAACACGGCAGCTACATCGTAACCAGCTGACATGTTGTTGTTGGAGTACATATTTCAGTGGTGCCACTTCAAAAGTTTTACTTGTATAAAAAAATCGCTTATTCAAAATGTTCTTACATCTCGCAAAATGTAAAAACAAATCAATTCATTTCTTTAAAACCTTTTGATTGTTATGGCACTTTTCATACTTAAATTTTTTGATGTTTTTTCTGTTTAATAAAATAGAATATTGACTTAAGTCAATAATAGCAGCACCGTTGAAAATTAAAAAAAAACTCATGAGGAAGTAGCTTTTTTTAACCTTATAATTTTTGTGTAATTTTATTTGGTCTCTTTTGGATCCGGAGTTAGGGTGTTCAAAACTTTTATTTTTTATTACCCATAACTCCTAGAATATAGAACGGATATAAGCCATATGGATATCACTTTAAACTTCTCTAAAATGCTTTTCTACTGGTATACAAATTTCTTAAAACAATTCATTTTTTTACCTGACTTTTCACGCAGAGACTCCGTTATCGTAAAAAGTGGTCGAAACAACGGTACATATGCATGTGTACAGTTTTATAGAGAACTTTTCATGCTTTTGTTTGTGTATAGTTGAAAACTGTCACCTATGAAATACGTAAGTTATGGTACTTTAAAGATGAGTTTAAGAGGTAAATGAATTAGTTTAATTACGAAATCTCATATTCAAAGTGCCATAACTTACGAATTTCATCGATGATAGCTTTCGAGTATACATCAAATGAAAGCTTGAAATGTTCTCTATTAAACTAAATACATGTTTAAGTACCATAGCAACGGCCATTTTTTAAGATAACGGTGGTTTTACGTGAGAAGTCATATAAAAAATTATTTAAATTCCATTTTGCTCGCAATGGGTTAATGGATTTCAAAATTGTATATACCAGTACAAAGGTATTTTAGAGCATTTTGAAATGATAACTATTACTACGTTTACACGAGGACTATTCGCAAATAAGTTAATTCATTGTTTATATGGCATAGCAAAATACAAAACCTTGGTAGGACTTCTATAGAAGACTTTTGCATTTAAAAAAAAAAGTTGAAATGTATAAAAGAACAATTAATTATTTGTTTTAATTGTCATAATTTTCTTCTATTAATGTTTTTCTATTTATTGTTTTTTATTAACAAAGTGTGGCAGCACCAAACATTTCATTTGCAAATAGTGCGTTAATCGTGAATAGTTTTCGTGAGTTAATAAGTCGCAATAAAACAATTATATGGCAACAATTTACAGTTTTATTTGCAAATAACCCGTGCGTATAAACGTAATATATATCGTTTATATCCGTTCTCTATTGTAGGACTTATGATCAATAATATATTTAAGTTTCGAACCCTGTAGATCCGGAATCAAGAGAGCGCCGAAAAAAATTACACTAAAAGTTTTAGGTTAAAAAGGGCTATTACCCTGTGATTTTTTTAATTTTCAATAATGTTGGTATTTAAGACTTAAGTCAATATTCTATATAACAACAAAACAAAAAAATTTATTTATTTAAAAATTCTTGATGCATATATATTATAACATTTAAATTTTTTAATTTTCTTTTTTATTTTACAATAAAAAATATTTCTAATCACATATTTTAATATATTTACATATTTTAATACATATTTACATATATTAATATATTTTAATATATTGTTAGCACTGTTTTTGTTTTGTAGCCAACAAAAATAGAAATTAGTTTAATTTGACTACACCACAGAAGTAGCATGGACAACAACCTGCAGTCGTGTAGCCGTGCAGTCGTGAAAATAATCATTTTCATATACACACATGTATTCTATTTTTGACAGGTTGTAGTCGGTAGCCTGCTGTGGCGAATGTGTTTAATGCATAATTTCTATTTTTGTTGGCTACAAAACAAAAACAGTGTTGACAATATAACAATATATGTTAAGCAAATTAGTGATTAGAAATATTTTTTATTGTAAAATAAAAAAGAAAATTACAAAAGTTAAACGTTATAATATATATGCATCAAGAATTTTTAAATAAATAAATTTATATGTTTTATTGTTATATACCTGCCTGTTCTGTAAATCGATTCGTTTTAAAAACGTAAGATTTAGAAAAATTAAATCCACTAATAGCAAACTTTTTTGATACTTTTCTGCAATTTCATATTTTTAGAGCTTAAAATACCATATCTGAAATTAATTTACTATATACGATTTAAAATACATCAATGGGGGCATTATTTATTTTTGGAAACCAAGAAATTTACTCGTATTCGGTTTACCGAACAGAGCCGATAGAATAAGTAAAAAATACCAACATTATTGAAAATTAAAAAAAAACACAGGGTAATAGCCCTTTTTAACCTAAAAATTTTAGTGTAATTTATTTCGGCGCTCTCTCCTGATTCCGGAGTTACGGGGCTCAAAACTTTAATATATTATTGATCATAAGTCCTACAATATAGATATAAACGATATATACTACGTTTATACGCACGGGTTATTTGCAAATAAAACTAAATTGTTGTCATATAATTGTTTTATTGCGACTTATTAACCCACGAAAACTATTCACGATTAACGCACTATTTGCAAATAAAATGTTTGGTGCTGGCTGCCCCGCTTTGTTAATAAAAAGCAATAAATAGAAAAATATTTCGCGAAAAATATTGATGAAAGAAAATAATGACAATTAAAGCAAATAATTATTTGTTCTTTTATACATTTCAACTATTTTATTTATTTATTTTTTTTTAATACAAACGTCTTCTATAAAAGTGCTACCAAGTTTTGTATTTTGCTATGCCGTATAAATTTTCAAAATGCTCTAAAATACCTTTCTACTGGAATATACAATTTTGAAATCCATTAACCCATTGCGAGCAAAATGGAATTTAAAACATGTTTTTATATTAGTACGTTTATACGCACGAGTTATTTGCAAATAAAAACATAGTGCTACGAAGTATGTATTTTTATTGTACATTAAAAACTCACGAAAACAATTACTGATTAACGCGCTATTTGCAAATAAGAAGTTTGGGTTGCCTCCTTTACATATGTTTGTTAATAAAAAATAATTAATAGATAAATAATAATAGATAAATAGATGAATAATCAGTGATTTAATAAGTTACAATAAAAAAGGACTTGGCAGCATTTTACGTTTTTATTTGCAAATAAGCTCTGCGTATAAACTAGGTATATGACTTCTCACGTAAAAGCACCTTTATCTTAAAAACTGGCCGATACAATCGTTCTTAAATATGTATTTAGTTTAATAGAAAGCATTCCAAACTTTCATTTGATGTATACTTGAAAGCTATCATCGATGAAATTCATCAGTTATGGCACTTTGAAAATAAATTAACTCATTTAACTCTTAAACTCATCTTTAAAGTACCATAGCTTACGTATTTCATAGGTGACAGCTTTCAACTATACACCAATAAAAGCATGGAAAGTTCTCTATAAAACTGTACATATGTAAAATATATATGAACTATGCATATGTACCGTTGTATCGACCAGTTTTTAAGATAACGCAGTTTCTGCGTCAAAAGTCAGATAAACAAATTTTTAAATTGCATTTCACTCGGAATGGGTTAATTGTTTTATTTGTATACCAGTAGAAAGGTATTTTAGAGAAGTTTAAAGTGATATCCATATGAACCGCGTAACTCCGGAGCCAAAAGAGACCAAAAAAAAAAATTACACTAAAATTATAAAGTTAAAAAAAGCTACTGCCTCATAAGTTTTTTTTTAATTTTCAACGATGTTGGTATAATTGACTTAAGTCAATATCCAATTTTATTAAACAGAAAAAAACATCAAAAAATTTAAGTATCAAAAGTGCCATAACAATCAATAGGTTTTAAAGAAATAAATTGATTTGTTTTTACATTTTGAATTAGGGGTTTTTTTATACAAGTAAAACTTTTGAAAGTGGCAACACTGAAATATGTACTGCAATAACAACATGTCAGCTGGTTACGATGTAGCTGGCGCGTTCAAAATAATTAAGTAGCTGACTACCCGACGACGATTGCTGCCAACAGCATTTGTAGTCGTGTAGTCGTGTAGCCTGCTGTGGCGAATGTGTTTATAGCATTACTTGAAATTACGTTCAACAAAATGGTAAGAAGATTTCTATATTATTAGAATTTTTTATTTTACTTTTATTTTTTTATTATATGGACGTTTTAGAAATACATATGTATATACAATTTATTTATTTTTCTTTGCTTTTAGATCTATCAACAAATACACGAAAATTGATATTCCTGTAAATGAACCTTACAATATTTTAAATTTTGAGTGGAAGGTTACACAGTATGGATCAAAAGTCATTGCATATTTAGACAACAATAAGTGGTTTTATCTTCCGCAACGAATCGTTAAATATTTCAATAGAGAGGACCCTTACTTAGCTAAAATGAATGATAAAATTTGAACAATTATTTACAAAGGACGACAATCAGCAAATGGCTCTGCAATATTCGAACTAAACTATAGCTAAATTTTTAATTGCCATTAAAATTTTTCTGTAGTTGAAATATATGTTTAATATAATAAATGTGTGTAGTAAGTGCAATGAAACCTGATTTTTTATTTTCATTGTAAGAAAAAGGATAAGACAATCAAATTTATTGAAAAGTTAAACATGCATGTGCAAGACTTAAGGTTATACATATTCTACATTCGCTTTATTTTATTTTATTTTATGTATATTATTTGTTCATATACATATTCTACATTCGCTTTATTTTATTTTATTTTATGTATATTATTTGTTCTATAAAAAGGACATGCGAAAAACTCGTAACAAAGGAAAGACTATTTAAGAAAAAAGGATGTAAAAATTTTCATATAAAGTAAAATATCTATTTCTATCGAAAAAAAACCTATTAAGACAGACATGCGCATGTATACTTTTTTTTTGTCATGCCGCAGTGACAAAGGAAAAAATAATTTAAGAAAACCAGGACGTAAACATTTTCAAATAAAGCAAACCAGCGCGTGCATGCTTTTATGTATGTCACAGTATGTGGGTGCGTTGGCTAAGTCTAATTTTTATTTGTTATAAGAAAAAATTGTTTGGGAAAAACTCATAAGAAAGACATGCGCATGATTGCTTTTCTTATGCACGTCGCAGTATGTGGGTGCGTCGGCTAAATCTAATTTTTATTTATTCTGAGAAAAAAGAGTATTAGGGAACTGGGCTCACGGCCCCAATTAAAATTTTAAAATTTGGGTAATTAAAATTTGAAATTTTGAAATTTGAATTGTTAAATAACCAAAAGTGTAATTTGAAAAAGTGTGAAATTATATTATAGATAATGTTTTGTGTTATATGAATTTCGGATATGGGTGTATCTGTGGGTGAGTGGGGTTCGATACCTACCATAGACCCTGGATGTTTTCCGTTGCTTCGTGGGTTGTGGTTGTGTTGAGATAGTGACCTAGGAACAATTGGCTTAGTATAGACAATGTGGTTCTAATGGGGTGATATTGAGACAGTGGGTAGTGAGTTTGGAGCTTGAAAGTATTGGCTTAGTATAGACAATGTGGTTCTAATGGGGTCATATTGAGAGATTGGGTAGTGTTTTAGATTATATGTGGAAATAAAGACTTTGGTGACAACGTCACCAAACTTGTAGATAAAAAAGTCGACTTGGGTTCCTACAGGGTTTATTGTGTCGCTGTTATTATTTTTTTGTTCTTGATAATTTTTTGTGATGCTTGTGTTTACATTTACTTTGTGCATTGTTGTGGGTGTGTGTGTTTCTTTTTTCTTATCTTTAGATTTGTGAAGAATGTGTGTATGTCGGTTCAAATGTCCGTCTTGTTTATTTCTTGGGATAATAATTTGAATATTTGTTCTACAAGATCATGTTTATTACTTTGTTTATTCAGCTGCGCATTTTTTGCGAATGAGTCATCATTTGAAATGTCCGTCTGATTATTTGTTTTGCAGAATCATGTTTATTGCTTTGTTTATTCAGCTGCACATTTTTTGAGAATGAGTCATCATTTGATAACAAAATTTCATTAGTCATCATTTATATAAAGTAAAATATTACACAATGTTATGTTCTAGTTCTTGCTGTTGCTATGTATACATATGAATTTCATTAATCTCGTAATATCAATAAAAATTAGACTTGATGCCTACTACGCGATTCTCATAGGATGTATATAAGTAGAAGAAATAATGAAGATTTTCATCGGTATATTCTGATAACTCAATAAGTGCGGTTGAAAGCAAAAAATTTATTAATAAACAATTTCATAGTGTTTTTACAATAGAAATTAAATAAAATAATTAAATAAAGTTAATTGTTACTAATTAAATAAATAGTTTGAAAACAAAAAATTTATTAATAAAGAAGTTTATAGTGTTTTTGAGAATAGGACTAAATAAATAAAATAAAATAATTAAATAAATTTGATTAAATAAATAAATAAAAAAATGAGTTCTTCTGTATATCAATGTAATTTGTGTAATAAGGTATACAAATACCAAAAAGCGTTCTTGGATCACGTCCGAAATCATGGTCAACCAGGTCAAGTGATCATCAATCAGGACTCAAATGGAGAACAACAACATCAGCACCAAGCTTCTCTACGGTACCAACCATATCCACTACCAATGAATTATGAGCAATACGGTACCAGCTATCCGATACCAATGTCATGGAATAATCAGTTT
Organism: Panzeria rudis; assembly: GCA_956483635.1. Classification (NCBI taxonomy): domain Eukaryota; kingdom Metazoa; phylum Arthropoda; class Insecta; order Diptera; family Tachinidae; genus Panzeria; species Panzeria rudis. The sequence continues at coordinate 85,171,366 of OY101447.1, forward strand.
TCAGTACCCACAAAAATTCCACACCATCTTCCTATTCCTTATCAATATACATCACCAATGCAATGGCAGCAGTATTATATGCCCAACTATTATCCTTCAGTTTTGAATAATCAATTTGCCTTGACGATGGACAGTTCCAGATATCCTCAACAGCAACAACACCCACAGCAACAATATCAACAGCAACAACAACCACAGCCACAACATCAACAACAACCACAGCAACAACAGCATCATCATCAACAACAACAATAACAACAACAACAACAGCAACAACTAGATGATATTGTGTTTGATGACATGGATACTTCAAATTCTCCCAGCGGTAAATATGATAATACTCCTTTGAATGTAGAACCAAAATATTATGAAATAAACAGTGCATTCGTTATATATGCAGATTTCGAGTGCATACTAGAAGACATTCAAACTACTGTAGGTGACAAAACTCAAGTTATAAAGAGGCATATTCCTTGTGCCTTTAGTTATTATATAAAATGTGTAGGTAATAATAGTTTAGATAAATTTAAGATATATACTGGTGAGGACGCATCTGTAAAATTTGTGGACTGGTTAATTGACGATTGTGAAGATATTTACAATCAGTTCCTCACCAGTAAGACAAAAATGAACAGCTTGACCCTTTCGGAAATATACAGTTTTCAAAATTTAGACGGAGAAAATCTGAATTCTTATTGGAAAATATCTCAGCAGTTAGATTCTTCACGTCCGCAGAGAATAAAAAGATTAAAACAGCCAAAAATTAACAAAAATAAAGAAAGTTTATAAAAGTCGAAAAAATTAAAAAAGTAATACTTTATTGTATAATACTTTATTGTATAATTTAGAAACATTAAAAAATAAAACAAATAAAACAAATAAAAAAATTAATAATATCAGGTTTAGGGAAAGTCTAAGTTTTGTGGTCGTTAGCTGTGTTTGGGTTAAGTGTCTTTAGGGGCAAAGCCTTGTGTGAAAGGATGGTGCTAAAAAGGTTGTTAAAATGAGAAAAATAGAACTTCTTTTTTTAGATTAGAAGGCAGACAGCCTGCATATATTTTTTCTACTGAGCTCACTAGGGAAATAATTAGGCAGGAACATAAAAATCAAAAAATTCAGTAATACCGGAAATAACTCTGTGACTTGGTGCTAAAAGGGCCAATATCAATATTTTGCTTTTTTGAGTTAATCATTGCATTAGGTTTCTGTTCTTACTCTCTTATTTTGCTGAAATAGCCAATGTCTAATGTAAACCAGAACAGCTTCATAAGAGTTTTGCTAGCCAATGTTACTATGAACTCATATAGAAAACTTAAACTTAAATTGCCTTTTTCTCAAAAGTCAATATTTTGACATTGACCCTTTTAGCACCAAGCCACAGAACTATATTTAGTGTTTCCGATATCATAGTTACTTTTTAGTTATCCTTAATATATGTCTCGTTAGGAATTATATGTATGTTATTATTTCATCCTTAGTTAGAATTTAAAATTTTACGACATAGTGACATTTAAATTAAAAAAAATAAGAACACTTTAAATATTTGTCTGGTATATAATACCGCTCGTTTAAATTATAAATCTGTGGATCTGAATGTTCATCCGCTTTGTAACAAAGGCTTTTTTCAGTTGTGATTAAATTAAGATTAAAAGAAAAAAGAAAATTATTCAAATTCAAAATATTTGTTTTTATTCGGATGTCCTCACAATTTTAGGAATTGTTAACGATCATTCCCAGATTTATAACCTAGTTTAGCAATTAAGTGATTTTATTATTATTTTTATTTAAGTTAACCCATTAGAAAAAGAAAGTAGTAACTTAAAACCATTAGAATTAAGATTATTGTTTTATGTATTATAGTTATAGTTGAACCTTTTTAAATAAATATGTCTTTTAAGTATTAATTGAAAAGATGTAAGACTAAATCGTTTATTAAAGGGATTTCAGAAGACAATGGTCAAGAAGATGGTATAAGGCGAGAGCAAATGGTAAAGTATGAAGAGGGGTCATCATAAAACGAACAAATTGTAGGGAAAGGGTGATGCATAATGGGAAGTTACATCATTCCAAGAAATTAATTTTATGGTGATTGACATGTGAATTTTAGCTAAGTTTTTTTACTTGTTTGTGACCGTCGTTTGTACATGCGGGTTGACAATCCACACCGGAAATTTCTGAGCTAGTTGTGGCGGCATTGCAAACCCACCCTACACCTAAAGGTTACATAACAGTAAATGGCGCCCAATCGTAAAGCATTAGTCCGTTGGTGTGTAAACTGTTCATGATCGTCCTAAAGCAAGTAAAGCGTTAGTTGCTTGTTTTGAAGAAGTAAATTACGCCAACTGGAAACAAAATAGAGAACATCAAAATACAATAGCCCAATTAGTGATCGTAAGTCGAGTTGTGTGGAAAGGAAAAAGTGGCTTGGAGCAATAGGGATTTCAATTGCACTATAAACCACTATACAACTAAGACCAGGCAGAACAAGTTTTCTAGATTCTTGGCGACTTGAACCGGAATAGTTGTTCAACTGCGATAGGAATTTAGAATTTCACCTGACAGTTAATGTCGAATTAGATTTTTTGGTATCCCTTTGGATATGACCAAAACAGAAGGATAGGTTTTGATGCACATCAGAGGGATATTTCAACATTTGAGCGATTATGGCCTGTTGAATGTCATTAGTTAGCATAATCGTCTTTAGAGTACTAGTATGAATCATTACAAAGTTATTTTTTCTTAAAAAAAAGAAAAAAGGAGTAATGCATCAGAAACATTTTTTGCCAGACAATCGCCTCAGGAAAAGGAGGAAAACATTGAAGTATACATCTGAAAAAACTAAGAAACCATTGTCTATGAAATCCCGATATTATATGCAGTATCTGTTTTGTGAGTCTTAAGTGTATTGTGAAAGTTTATTGTAGTAATTGTGCGTGTTTGTTTTATTATGTTATTTAATGAATTTATTAGCATCCTAATTATATTTATTAGTTAGTCAGCATTGAGTTTATTTGTTTTATGTGATTATTTATTTAAGATTCTTTTTTTTTCAACACTAATTCATATTAATAATACGAATATTTTATCCTTGATTTCGGTACTGAGATTTATTTTTTTCTCCTCTAATTTATTTTACGACAAATTTTTTATATTTATTTTAAGTAGTATGCTTGTGTACCTTCTGTATAATTTTTTCCCATAAGGATCAATGTAAAAGTGCACATCATGCTAGGTCTTGCCGTGGTGTTATTTTCCCATAAGGATCAATGCATGCTAGGTCTTGCCGTGGTGTTATTTTTCTTACTACTATGTACCTTGTGTATAATATTTTCCCATAAGAATCAATCCAATTAGAAAACTGTGAGGTTGTGGCACACGTGTATTTTTCCCATAAGGCTCACACCAATTAGCAAAAATTTAAAGAGAAACTCGAATGAGATATTTTATTTATAAAAAGTTTAATATAGATATTTTCTCCATAAAGAACAATTTCAATGAAATTCTCATTTGAGTAGTTTTATTAAAAACTAAAATGAGATTTCAATTGTCTTACAAAAATTGATATAAAAGTCCATTCAGAATTTTATTTTTAGTTATTGTTCTTCAAAGTTACTTGAAATTACGTTCAACGCATTTTTTTAAGAATGAGTCATCATTTGAAATGTCCGTCTGATTATTTGTTTTGCAGAATCATGTTTATTGCTTTGTTTATTCAGCTGCACATTTTTTGAGAATGAGTCATCATTTGATAACAAAATTTCATTAGTCATCATTTATATAAAATAAAATATTACACAATGTTATGTTCTAGTTCTTGCTGTTGCTATGTATACATATGAATTTCATCAATCTCGTAATATCAATAAAAAATTTGACTTGATGCCTACTACGCGATTCTCATAGGATGTATATAAGTAGAAGAAATAATGAAGATTTTCATCGGTATATTCTGATAACTCAATAAGTGCGGTTGAAAGCAAAAAATGTATTAATAAACAATTTCATAGTGTTTTTAAAAATAGAAATTAAATAAAGTTAATTGTTACTAATTAAATAAATAGTTTGAAAACAAAAAATTGATTAATAAAGAAGTTTATAGTGTTTTTGAGAATAGGACTAAATAAATAAAATAAAATAATTAAATAAATTAGATTAAATAACTAAATAAAAAAAATGAGTTCTTCTGTATATCAATGTAATTTGTGTAATAAGGTATACAAATACCAAAGAGCGTTCTTGGATCACGTCCGAAATCATGGTCAACTAGGTCAAGTGATCATCAATCAGGACTCAAATGGAGAACAACAACATCAGCACCAAGCTTCTCTACGGTACCAACCATATCCACTACCAATGAATTATGAGCAATACGGTATGTCTACCAGCTATCCGATACCAATGTCATGGAATAATCAGTTTTCAGTACCCACAAAAATTCCACATCATCTTCCTATTCCTTATCAATATACATCACCAATGCAATGGCAGCAGTATAATATCCCCAACTATTATCCTTCAGTTTTGAATAATCAATTTGCCTTGACGATGGACAGTTCCAGATATCCTCAACAGCAACAACAACCACAGCAACAATATCAACAGCAACAACAACCACAGCCACAACATCAACAACAACCACAACAACAACAGCATCATCATCAACAACAACAACAGCAACAACTAGATGATATTGTGTTTGATGACATGGATACTTCAAATTCTCCCAGCGGTAAATATGATAATACTCCTTTGAATGTAGAACCAAAATATTATGAAATAAACAGTGCATTCGTTATATATGCAGATTTCGAGTGCATACTAGAAGACATTCAAACTACTGTAAGTGACAAAACTCAAGTTATAAAGAGGCATATTCCTTGTGCCTTTAGTTATTAGGTAATAATAGTTTAGATAAATTTAAGATATATACTGGTGAGGACGCATCTGTAAAATTTGTGGACTGGTTAATTGACGATTGTGAAGATATTTACAATCAGTTCCTCACCAGTAAGACAAAAATGAACAGCTTGACCCTTTCGGAAATATACAGTTTTCAAAATTTAGACGGAGAAAATCTGAATTCTTATTGGAAAATATCTCAGCAGTTAGATTCTTCACGTCCGCAGAGAATAAAAAGATTAAAACAGCCAAAAATTAACAAAAATAAAAAAATATTATAAAAGTCGAAAAATTAAAAAAGTAATACTTTATTGTATAATACTTTATTGTATAATTTAGAAACATTAAAAAATAAAACAAATAAAACAAATAAAAAAATTAATAATATCAGGTTAGGGAAAGTCTAAGTTTTGTGGTCGTTAGCTGTGTTTGGGTTAAGTGTCTTTAGGGGCAAAGCCTTGTGTGAAAGGATAGTGCTAAAAAGGTTGTTAAAATAAGAAAAATAGAACTTCTTTTTTTAGATTAGAAGGCAGACAGCCTGCATATATTTTTTCTACTGAGCTCACTAGGGAAATAATTAGGCAGGAACATAAAAATCAAAAAATTCAGTAATACCGGAAATAACTCTGTGACTTGGTGCTAAAAGGGCCAATATCAATATTTTGCTTTTTTGAGTTAATCATTGCATTAGGTTTCTGTTCTTACTCTCTTATTTTGCTGAAATAGCCAATGTCTAATGTAAACCAGAACAGCTTCATAAGAGTTTTGCTAGCCAATGTTACTATGAACTCATATAGAAAACTTAAACTTAAATTGCCTTTTTTTCAAAAGTCAATATTTTGACATTGACCCTTTTAGCACCAAGCCACAGAACTATATTTAGTGTTTCCGATATCATAGTTACTTTTTAGTTATCCTTAATATATGTCTCGTTAGGAATTATATGTATGTTATTATTTCATCCTTAGTTAGAATTTAAAATTTTACGACATAGTGACATTTAAATTAAAAAAAATAAGAACACTTTAAATATTTGTCTGGTATATAATACCGCTCGTTTAAATTATAAATCTGTGGATCTGAATGTTCATCCGCTTTGTAACAAAGGCTTTTTTCAGTTGTGATTAAATTAAGATTAAAAGAAAAAAGAAAATTATTCAAATTCAAAATATTTGTTTTTATTCGGATGTCCTCACAATTTTAGGAATTGTTAACGATCATTCCCAGATTTATAACCTAGTTTAGCAATTAAGTGATTTTATTATTATTTTTATTTAAGTTAACCCATTAGAAAAAGAAAGTAGTAACTTAAAACCATTAGAATTAAGATTATTGTTTTATGTATTATAGTTATAGTTGAACCTTTTTAAATAAATATGTCTTTTAAGTATTAATTGAAAAGATGTAAGACTAAATCGTTTATTAAAGGGATTTCAGAAGACAATGGTCAAGAAGATGGTATAAGGCGAGAGCAAATGGTAAAGTATGAAGAGGGGTCATCATAAAACGAACAAATTGTAGGGAAAGGGTGATGCATAATGGGAAGTTACATCATTCCCAGAAATTAATTTTGTGGTGATTGACATGTGAATTTTAGCTAAGTTTTTTTTACTTGTTTGTGACCGTCGTTTGTACATGCGGGTTGACAATCCACACCGGAAATTTCTGAGCTAGTTGTGGCGGCATTACAAACCCACCCTACACCTAAAGGTTACATAACAGTAAATGGCGCCCAATCGTAAAGCATTAGTCCGTTGGTGTGTAAACTGTTCATGATCGTCCTAAAGCAAGTAAAGCGTTAGTTGCTTGTTTTGAAGAAGTAAATTACGCTAACTGGAAATAAAATAGAGAACATCAAAATACAATAGCCCAATTAGTGATCGTAAGTCGAGTTGTGTGGAAAGGAAAAAGTGGCTTGGAGCAATAGGGATTTCAATTGCACTATAAACCACTATACAACTAAGACCAGGCAGAACAAGTTTTCTAGATTCTTGGCGACTTGAACCGGAATAGTTGTTCAACTGCGATAGGAATTTAGAATTTCACCTGACAGTTAATGTCGAATTAGATTTTTTGGTATCCCTTTGGATATGACCAAAACAGAAGGATAGGTTTTGATGCACATCAGAGGGATATTTCAACATTTGAGCGATTATGGCCTGTTGAATGTCATTAGTTAGCATAATCGTCTTTAGAGTACTAGTATGAATCATTACAAAGTTATTTTTTCTTAAAAAAAAGAAAAAAGGAGTAATGCATCAGAAACATTTTTTGCCAGACAATCGCCTCAGGAAAAGGAGGAAAACATTGAAGTATACATCTGAAAAAACTAAGAAACCATTGTCTATGAAATCCCGATATTATATGCAGTATCTGTTTTGTGAGTCTTAAGTGTATTGTGAAAGTTTATTGTAGTAATTGTGCGTGTTTGTTTTATTATGTTATTTAATGAATTTATTAGCATCCTAATTATATTTATTAGTTAGTCAGCATTGAGTTTATTTGTTTTATGTGATTATTTATTTAAGATTCTTTTTTTTTCAACACTAATTCATATTAATAATACGAATATTTTATCCTTGATTTCGGTACTGAGATTTATTTTTTTCTCCTCTAATTTATTTTACGACAAATTTTTTATATTTATTTTAAGTAGTATGCTTGTGTACCTTCTGTATAATTTTTTCCCATAAGGATCAATGTAAAAGTGCACATCATGCTAGGTCTTGCCGTGGTGTTATTTTCCCATAAGGATCAATGCATGCTAGGTCTTGCCGTGGTGTTATTTTTCTTACTACTATGTACCTTGTGTATAATATTTTCCCATAAGAATCAATCCAATTAGAAAACTGTGAGGTTGTGGCAGACGTGTATTTTTCCCATAAGGCTCACACCAATTAGCAAAAATTTAAAGAGAAACTCGAATGAGATATTTTATTTATAAAAAGTTTAATATAGATATTTTCTCCATAAAGAACAATTTCAATGAAATTCTCATTTGAGTAGTTTTATTAAAAACTAAAATGAGATTTCAATTGTCTTACAAAAATTGATATAAAAGTCCATTCAGAATTTTATTTTTAGTTATTGTTCTTCAAAGTTACTTGAAATTACGTTCAACGCATTTTTTTAAGAATGAGTCATCATTTGAAATGTCCGTCTGATTATTTGTTTTGCAGAATCATGTTTATTGCTTTGTTTATTCAGCTGCACATTTTTTGAGAATGAGTCATCATTTGATAACAAAATTTCATTAGTCATCATTTATATAAAATAAAATATTACACAATGTTATGTTCTAGTTCTTGCTGTTGCTATGTATACATATGAATTTCATCAATCTCGTAATATCAATAAAAAATTTGACTTGATGCCTACTACGCGATTCTCATAGGATGTATATAAGTAGAAGAAATAATGAAGATTTTCATCGGTATATTCTGATAACTCAATAAGTGCGGTTGAAAGCAAAAACTTTATTAATAAACAATTTCATAGTGTTTTTAAAAATAGAAATTAAATAAAGTTAATTGTTACTAATTAAATAAATAGTTTGAAAACAAAAAATTGATTAATAAAGAAGTTTATAGTGTTTTTGAGAATAGGACTAAATAAATAAAATAAAATAATTAAATAAATTAGATTAAGCTCCAGTTTCTGACTTAATAATTAAATGGTTCTTAAACTTAATTTCTATTTAAATAGAAAACTCATTTTTATAGATCACATTTAAATATAACTTATAACACCAATCTTGTACACTTAAATTCGATTTAAGTTTTATAAATTACCATATGATTTTGACCGCTTGTTGTTCTTGTGCAAACAAACAAATTGTGGCCGCTGAAAATTCAACTTTTGTTGGCGTAAAATTTGGGCTTTCTTTGGGTATATTTGTCTTTTTGTGATTTTGTAAGCTGTTTTTATTATTTTAAAACATTGCAGAAACTCTTGATTATTCTTATTTTTTGCATGAAGAAAAATATATATTTGTTGGATTTTGCTTTGTTTATATTGAACAGCTGCTTTTTTAGGAAATTTATGGGAAATTTATAATAGTTGATGGTGCTACCATATTTTTGTCACAATTAAATAAGAACAACTAAATACGACTGAAAAACAGAAGTTGTGTTTAATTACAATTTAAATTTATATGAAAATCAACTAAATAAATATTTAATTGCTGAGTCAAAAACTGGCCATAAATAACTAAATAAAAAAAATGAGTTCTTCTGTATATCAATGTAATTTGTGTAATAAGGTATACAAATACCAAAGAGCGTTCTTGGATCACGTCCGAAATCATGGTCAACTAGGTCAAGTGATCATCAATCAGGACTCAAATGGAGAACAACAACATCAGCACCAAGCTTCTCTACGGTACCAACCATATCCACTACCAATGAATTATGAGCAATACGGTATGTCTACCAGCTATCCGATACCAATGTCATGGAATAATCAGTTTTCAGTACCCACAAAAATTCCACATCATCTTCCTATTCCTTATCAATATACATCACCAATGCAATGGCAGCAGTATAATATCCCCAACTATTATCCTTCAGTTTTGAATAATCAATTTGCCTTGACGATGGACAGTTCCAGATATCCTCAACAGCAACAACAACCACAGCAACAATATCAACAGCAACAACAACCACAGCCACAACATCAACAACAACCACAACAACAACAGCATCATCATCAACAACAACAACAGCAACAACTAGATGATATTGTGTTTGATGACATGGATACTTCAAATTCTCCCAGCGGTAAATATGATAATACTCCTTTGAATGTAGAACCAAAATATTATGAAATAAACAGTGCATTCGTTATATATGCAGATTTCGAGTGCATACTAGAAGACATTCAAACTACTGTAAGTGACAAAACTCAAGTTATAAAGAGGCACATTCCTTGTGCCTTTAGTTATTATATAAAATGTGTAGGTAATAATAGTTTAGATAAATTTAAGATATATACTGGTGAGGACGCATCTGTAAAATTTGTTGACTGGTTAATTGACGATTGTGAAGATATTTACAATCAGTTCCTCACCAGTAAGACAAAATTGAACAGCTTGACCCTTTCGGAAATATACAGTTTTCAAAATTCAATAAATTGTCACATATGTGACAAATTTCTCGGTAAAGATCGTGTAAGAGATCATTGTCATATAAGTGGTAAATATCGAGGTGCAGCTCACAATATTTGTAACTTAAAGTACCAAATTCCGAAGTTCATACCCATATATTTTCATAATTATTCATCTTATGACTCGCACCTCTTTGTTAAAGAATTAGGTAAAAAGTCCGACAACATAAAAGTCCTACCACTGAACAAAGAACTGTACATTTCACTATCTACATTCACAAAAATGACTGACAATTGCAATCTTAAACTCCGATTTTTAGATACTATTCGTTTTATGGCTGATAGCTTAGAATCCTTAGCTAATAATCTAACGGACAATGATTTCTATACGGTTAGGGCACACTTTAACAGAAAGACAGAATTTGACCTTGTACGAAGAAAGGGTGTTTTCCCTTATGAATATCTTGATTCATTTGAAAAATTGGATGATGGTCAGCTTCCATCAAGAGAAGATTTTTTAAATAAATTAAATAACAAGGAATGCTCAATTGAAGATTATGAGCATGCAATAAAGATTTGGCATACCTTTAATTGCAAAACCCTGCGAGATTATATGGAATTATATCTCAAAACAGATGTGCTTTTGTTAGCAGACATATTCGAAAATTTTCGAAAAGTCTGTAAGGGGATTTATAATCTAGATCCGTGTCAGTACTATACTGCTCCAGGACTATCATGGGATGCCATGTTAAAACACACACAAATAGAATTAGAGTTGTTAACAGACATTGACATGTATAACTTCTTTAAAAAGGGAATACGCGGTGGAATGGTACAGTGCAGTAAGCGATATTCCAAAGCAAATAATAAATATGTAGATGATTTTGATGAAGACAAGCCTTCAGAATTTCTAATATATTTAGACGCAAATAACCTTTACGGTTGGGCGATGTCTGAGTATCTTCCTTATGGAGGATTCCGATGGCTGACAAGTGATGAGCTGAATCTGGATGCGAAAAGCATAGATAATAACTCACAAGATGGTTATGTATATGAGGTCACTTTAGAATATCCTGCACATCTGCATGACTCTCACAATGACCTTCCCTTCTGTGTTGAAAACAAGAAAACTTTATAATCAAACCCAAAGAAATTAATTGCGGATTTTTCGCCAAAAAACTCTTATGTAATACATTACAGAGTTCTGAAGCAATGTTTGGAATATGGTTTGATTCTAAAGAAAACGCATCGTATTCTAGCATTTAAACAATCTCCATGGTTAAAAGGTTATATTGACTTAAATACCAAACACAGAGCCACTGCTAAAAATGCTTTTGAGAAAAATTTTTTCAAATTACTCAATAATGCTGTGTATGGCAAAACAATGGAGAATGTGGACAAGAGGAGAGATGTGAAAATTGTAACCAACTGGAACAGAACAAACTGTAACCATTTGGGGGCTCAAGATTGGATATCTAAATCCAATTTTCATAGTTTATCAATATTTTCTGAAGATATGGTAGCTATAGAAATGAATAGAGTCAAAACATATTACAACAAGCCCATATACTTGGGATTTTGCGTCTTGGAGCTTTCTAAATGGAAAATGTATAATTTCCATTATGGATTCATGCAGCCCAAGTTTAAAGCAAATTTATCTTTAAATTACATGGACACCGACTCATTTACATATACAATAAGAATAATGTTGGCAATGTTGGCTTCCAGTGCGTCAATCGAAGCGGGCTTGTCGCTATAGACATTAGCCTTAATTAATTGCCCCACAAAAAATAGTCTAGAGGCGTTAAATCGCACGATCTGGGCGGTCAATTGACTGGTCCCAAGCGTGAAATAAACTGTTCACCGAACTCGCCTCTCAATTGGTCCATTGTTTCGCGTGCTGTGTGGCATGTGGCACCGTCTTGTTGAAACCACATGTCATGCAAGTCAAGCTCTTCCATTTTGGGCAGAAAAAAGTTTGTTATCATCGCACGGTAGCGCTCACCATTCACAGTAACGTTGTGATTCGCATCATCTTTGAAGAAATACGGCCCAATGATGCCGCCAGCCCATAATCCGCACCAAACGGTTGTTTTTTGTGGATGCATTGGTAGCTCTTGCAATGCTTCTGGCTGCTCTTCACTCCAAATACGGCAGTTTTGCTTGTTCACGTATCCATTCAACCAGAAATGAGCCTCGTCGCTGAACACAATTCTTCGATAAAAAAGTGGATCTTCATCTAACTTTTCAAGAGCCCATTCACCAAAAATTTGGCAAGCGTTGTTCGTTTGTAAGACGATTCATGATTAAATTATAGACCAAACTGAAGATGTTTGACAGTGACACAAGATACAAAACGTGCGTGAGCTGTCAAAACTAGTGTTGCCAAAAAGATAATAGCAAAAAAATCACTCGTTATAATAAGAGTCCATTAAATTTTCTAATATAGCTTTCCGTAGAAATTATATCGAGCAGCTACATGTATCAGGTCCCTCCTCACAATTCGGATTATACCAGGGACAGCATTTGAAATGTCCTTCTGTGTTGTCTTCATCTTCCATAATATCAAATTCATTATTCTCGTCCAGCATATTTTGAAAAAATATGATCATTTCCCAATGATCGTATAGTCTAAAGTTATCAAAATCCGATATAAATTTATTAAGACTCCTTCTTATTTTACTCATTTTTTGTTAATATTCCGTATTAATTTTGTTGCTGCTTACTTTTTCAAAGGATTCGTCGATACTGATAATTTTTTCCTAAATATTTAGCTACAAAGTGAATAAAATTCAATATTATTTTTTCCTCCTCATATATCCTTCTCCATTTTCCTATAATCCTTCTAGAATAGAGGGTATAGAATATACATATTTCTCTTTCCAACTCATTTTCAAAGAGACTATTAAAAAATTAAAAGAAGGAACATTCATATTAATATTCCTATATATCTATCCCTATCTCTCTAGCACTATTTCTCCACATATACATATTAACCTTCTCACAATAAATATTTTCGGTTAGGCTTATTGGACTCATCATCACTACTTTCAGGATCAATTTCCATTAAAGATTCAAAGTGACAAGATCTATTTAAAAAATGAGCTCCTCAAAAAATTTAATATCAAAATTTAATTCACTAAACAACAAAAGCCTAATTCATATAAAGGATCTAGATGTAGCTGCTAAATATCCTGTTCAAAATATTACACGGTAACAACAAAATACGCACCAACACTAAGAGTTGAGATGGAAAAAAATATAATGTTTCTACCTAAAAGATATAATACTCTGACAGATGATGAAATTAAGGATCTCTCGAGTGGAATATTTCAAGTACGCAGAGCTGGAGAACAAACCTTAATCCTTGAGAGTGAGATGGACGAATTTTTGATTCAAAATGGTCAATATCCCATTTGGGTATAAAAATAATAAAAAATTAATTCTGTATTGTAAATTATAAATAAATAAATAAAAATCCATTAAAGAGTTTTGTGAAATATATATATATATATATATATATATATATATATATATATATATATATATATATATATATATATATATATATATATATATATATATATATATATATATATATATATATATATATATATATATATATATATATATATATATATATATATATATATATATATATATATATATATATATATATATATATATATATATATATATATATATATATATATATATATATATATATATATATATATATATATATATATATATATATATATATATATATATATATATATATATATATATATATATATATATATATATATATATATATATATATATATATATATATACAATTGTGTTTTTTATTTAATATTTTCAGTTATTTCATAAAGAAACTTAAGACATAAATGACCACAGGTAAATGTATTAAAATTCTGATGTTGATTATAGTTGTTTTTTATATTTGTGTCCAGATATTTGAGTACTTCCGAAGGAGGTTGTAAGTTTCCAAAACTATCGAAATATTCTTTTTCATTGATGTTTTTATAATATGCTACCCAATGTGTACCAGGTCCTGTTGATATATCCAAATTGATTATGCCACATTCTTTTTTCGTGGGTCGTTTTGGTAGTGAGTCCAACATGAAAACTCCTCCAAAATGTGGAATTTGTTTGAAAATTTTCTCAAGTCGACTTCTGATAGTGGTCTATTAGGTAGCATTTTTAAAAGTTTTTTGTCTGCTCTTTATAAACTAAACCATAACCCTTTTTATATGGTTTTAGGTAAAGTCCTTTCCCAGCAGCTATAGATTCCATCACTTTATTATGGCGAGTTGCTTCATCAAGCTGATTTTTTGCATTCTTTGTCGCATTTACAGCCTTAGCTATAGCAGCACCTCCAGTCGTTAGACTTCCAATTGCATCCAGAGCAGGTAAAATCGGTATTAGTGGTAAAAAACCACCAATTTTTGGTACATTTATTATGCGAGGTATTATAACTTGGGATTTTCTGCCTTTTAATGTTTTGTTGATCGTTTTACGTGCTATTCTAATAGCATTGTTAATGTCTAAAGGTTTTTTCTCCCTTAGTATTTTTGTTGCAGCTCTAATTGATGAACTGAACAATTTTTTACCATTTAATTTAGGTTTCTTAACAATTTTCTTTTTCTCCACACCCATACCAAATTTTGTTTTGGCTTTCATAGCGTTAGTAACCATATATGCAAATGATTTTCCTGCAAGACTTCTATCTTTTGATAAAACTCGATCCCAAGCTGAATTTTCAAGAATTTTATCAGCTTGATGTCTAATATTTAAATCTTTATTTTTAGAATAAGCTATGTCGTGATTTTTGCAGGCAGAGTCCAATAAATTGATTCCTTTATCACCTCGATTTAAACGTTTTTGTAGTTTAGTTCCAAGTCCACAGTATTGATATCCAGGAAGATGAAGTTCAACAGGAAGAGAGTTTATTATTTTATCTAGTAAACCTGCTCCAACGAAGGTGTTTTTATCACTAAATGACTTTTGATAATGTATAACCATCTTATTTATTTATTTTTTCTATAATAAAAGGTAACAAACATGAATTGCATTTAGTTATAAAAATGCAGTTAGTAAAACAACATAAAAATATTTTAGTTCGAAACATTGATGATTCATCGAACATCAGTTAAAAAATAAAACATATTTCACTCTTACCAAATTCTATTCGTGCTCTAATAGTGGGACCATCAAATTGTGGAAAGACTAATGTTATGATTGGCTTACTAGAAAGTCCGAATGGACTAAAGTTTGAAAACATCTATTTATACTCAAAATCTCTATATCAGCCGAAATATGAATACTTGAAGAGATTAATTACACCTATTAAAGGAATGGGATATTACACATTCACCGAAAATTAATCAGTTATTCCTCCTGACAAAGCTAAAACTAATTCAATTATGATATTTGATGATGTTGCATGTGAGAAGCAGAATAATATACGAGCTTATTTTTGTATGGGACGACATAGGGATGTTGATTCATTCTACTTGTGCCAAACTTATACCAGAATTCCCAAGCATTTAATAAGAGACAATGCGAATATGATTATAATGTTTAAACAAGATGAGACAAATATGAAACATGTTTATAGGGATCATTTTGCCAGCGATATGAGTTATGCAAAGTTTCATGAAATTTGTCGATTGTGCTGGAAGGATAAATATGCATTCTTGATGATAAGCAAAAATAATGAATTAAACAATGGGCGCTACAGAAAATTAATCAATTATTTCATAACAATATAAATTGCTCTACATAAAAGAAAAACTTTAGTATATAATCTGGCTTTAACCATAATACATCTACATAGCTCTTGAAATATCAACTATACCTGATCTAATTATCTACCTAATAAACTGATCTGATACCTAATAAGCTGATCTGATACCTAATAAGCTGATCTGATACCCAATAACCTGATCTGATAACCTGATCAGTTACCTAATAAGCTGATCTGATAACCTGATTTGATACCTAATAAGCTGATCTGATATCTAATAACCTGATCTGATAACCTGATCAGGTACCTAATAAGCTGATCGGATAACCTGATCTGATACCTAATAAGCTGATCTGATACCTAATAACCTGATCTGATAACCTGATCAGGTACCTAATAAGCTGATCTGATACCTAATAACCTGATCTGATAACCTGATCAGGTACCTAATAAGCTGATCTGATAACCTGATCAGGTACCTAATAAGCTGATCTGTAACCTGATCAGATACCTAATAAGCTCATCTGATATCAAATAACCTGATCTGATACCTAATAACATGATCTGATAACCTGATCAGATACCTAATAAGCTGATCTGATACCTGATAAGCTGATCTGATAACCTGATCAGATACCTAACTAGCTGATCTGATAGCTGGAAAATGGATGAAAAAATTTTAAAAGAGTTGGTTGCGACAAGAAATCTCTTGAAGAAAAAGCTTCGTAGTATAAAAACGGGCGAAATAGACACACGTGAACAACTAAAAGATACATTTAAACCTATAACAGATGTTTTAAACAAATTTATAAATAATTCTAATAATATCAATGGAATTATCAAAAAAGAAAAGAATGAGATGAAAACAGAAATTGAATATAATAACAGTTCTAATCATCTTAAGAAACCATCAATTAAGTTGGAGACAAGTACACCAAAGAAACTTGTAGAAGAATCAATATTTGATACCAGCAATTCACTTGCTGATCCTAATGGTGAAAGTACTATTGATAATGATGATGACGATGATGACGATTTTTACTCTCAAAATTCAAATGCTGAAGAGAGTTACACTGACTTATCTGTTTTGGAAGGAAGAAATGAATTAGATACTAACTATGGTCCACATAAAGATTTCAATAATGAATGGAAATTTGGTGATAGTAAGCTCAAATTAAATGAAAACAAAATACATGTTGGTAGTCAAATATGGGCTCTAGCACCAGGACTATTTTCTCTAATGTTTCATAAAATACCAAAAAACTATGATAAATATGAACTAGAACTCTACAAAAAAAATTTTAATTAATACAAATGCGTACTGAAGAGACTATAAACCTGATGGACAAATCAAGGGAACGAAAGCCTATAAATATAAACATATTATCAAAAAGATGTTAAAAGAGAGAAACCAACAGACTTTATCAAAATCAATACCAAATAAGACAATATCTAATTATAAAGGTGATGGATTGATGCAGTTTAACCCCCATAAACCAAACTATATACTAGGATGATCCAAATGACATGGTAGATCGACTTCGACTACTGGTATCATCACAAGCTGCAGGTCATACTAATCATAATAACGAAATTATATCAGTTATTGAAGAACTTCGCGAAGCTAATATAATAGAATAATCTATATAAAGTATGTTTCTTGATAAGGTTGGACATTATCTAAACGATACAAGCAATATAATTTCATTGAAAAATGCCCCAAAAATGTTGGGGTTCTTTATGGATACGAACAACAACATCGATGTCCAAAACAAAAGAATAAAAAATGTGGCAAAAGCTGTGGAAGAAAACGATGTTATCAATAAATTGTTTCTGCAAACTCAAATCGAAGAAATAGAACACAAGCTATTGAAATACTTTAAGGAAGATAACAACAATATTCATGATACTCTAAGAACTCAAATCAAAATGCTACAACATGCAATAATATTACAGTTGGAAGAGAATAAGAAAATGCAAGAAACTATTTCCAAAATCAAAAAATTTTTGGAAGACGGATATCTACAAAAATTTGTTGAAAGTATACAAAAGAAAAGTTAATGAGAAGATTTATAGATTTGAAAACTACATGTTTGTGTCAATAGCTAAAAGTGTATCAAATAGATCACAACACATCGAAAATAATTCTTAATACTAAAAAATGACTTCAAAAAGAATTTTAGTAAATGAACTCCATAAACAAGCTCGAAAATCTTTTTTACGTCGTAGAGTTGTGATGAAAGGAATAGATGATCTTTGGCAAGCTGATTTAGTTGAAATGGGAAATTATTCTATGGACAATAAAAATTATAGATTTTTGTTAACTGTAATTGACACATTCTCCAAATTTGCATGGGCAGTACCACTTAAAACAAAAACTGCACTTGAAACAACCCAAGCCATTTCATATATTTTTCAATTGGGACGAGTACCAAAAAAGAATTTTTCAATAAACACTTTGGAAAATTGATGGATAAGTACAACATTAATCACTATTCAACGTATAGCAGAATGAAAGCATCAATAGTAGAACGATTTAATACAACATTAAAAGGGATCATGTGGAAAGAATTTAGTTTTAATGGTACATACAATTGAATAGAAGCATATAACAGAAAAGTTCATCGTACCATTAAAATGGCTCCAATTAAAGTCAACTCTTCAAATGAGAAAAAATTATTGAATACAGTATACAGTCATTTGAAAATGTATAAAATATCGAAATTTAATGTTGGTGATCATGTGCGCATAAGCAAATATAAGCATATTTTTGAAAAAGATTATACTCCAAATTGGACAACAGAAATTTTCACAATTAAATCTATTCAAAATACATATCCCACAACATACATATTAGAAGATTATCGTGGAAATCCTATTAAAGTTGGATTTTATGATGAAGAACTTTTAAAAACAAGATTTCCTAATACATATCTAGTTGAAAAGGTTATTAAAACCAGAGGAGCCAAAGCATTTGTTAAATGGTTAGGATTTAGTAACGATCACAATTCTTGGATAAGTAAAGATGAAATATTATAGTTTAAACAATATCAGCAATTATTATACATACTTAGTACTTAAGATTATTATGTAAATTTTAAATAAAAATGATGAAATAAATATGTAAATCCTTTTTATAAACAATTTTGTGTTAAACTTTATTTATTCGTAATCAGACAGTCATAATGTCAATAACACTTACTCTAAGCTCCAACTCATCAGAGTTATCTGCTAATTACTTCCCACCTATTGATTTAAATGGGGCATATGAGTGCGCTCTAACTGATTTTCATTCATATAATAGCATCCCAAATGTTGATGTCTATAACAATTTGTTTCATATAGGTGAAAATGTTATTGAAATACCAATTGGATCTTATGAATTGAATGATATAGTGATTATATAGAGGAACAATATAAACGCTACAATCCAGAAAATAGAATTTTTATAGAAGCCAATAACAATACAATGCAAGTTAAAGTCAACAGCTCTAAGGATGCAATATATTTTAATAAGGAAAATACAATTGGAAAACTCTTGGGATTCAATAGTAAAATCCTAACTCCAAACGTAGATCATTATTCTGATCTTCCAGTTAATATTTTCAAGGTGAATCTGTTGCGAATTGAAAGTAGTATCGCTGTTAATACATATATGAATAATTCCAAGGCGCACACACTACATGAATTTCCGATTAATGTGCCTCCAGGCTATAAAATAGATGAGATACCTCGAAATCTCATCTATTTACCGGTGAACTCCACAGAGATAAGTTCACTTGCTCTACGAGTAGTTGATCAGCACGGTGATTTAATTAATTTCCGAGGAGAGGAAATAACATTACGAATTCATTTAAGACCAACTAAATAATGTTAATATTCAACTCGAGTATATCACAGAATATAGCAACACCATCAGCATACGAACATAAAATATTATCACGACCTAAACCACAATTAAAGAGGTCAATTCATCAAAAAACTCTAACGACAGCAAATAAAAATTTTCTCTACATGAATTTCCGATTAATGTGCCTCCAGGCTATAAAATAGATGAGATACCTCGAAATCTCATCTATTTACCGGTGAACTCCACAGAGATAAGTTCACTTGCTCTACGAGTAGTTGATCACCACGGTGATTTAATTAATTTCCGAGGAGAGGAAATAACATTACGAATTCATTTAAGACCAACTAAATAATGTTAATATTCAACTCGAGTATATCACAGAATATAGCAACACCAACAACACCATCAGCATACGAACATAAAATATTATCACGACCTAAACCACAATTAAAGAGGTCAATTCATCAAAAAACTCTAACGACAGCAAATAAAAATTTTCTCAAGTCATTGAATTTTAAATTGAAGGCAAAATGAGTTCAATAATAAATGTCTTAGATAAACCCTTATCTGATGAAAATATAATCAAAAAGGACTATCATACATATGTGCCATACCTACAATCCTACAACAATAATGATGAAATTCGCATTTCAATTCAAAATCAAGATTTGTATGTGTTACCTAGTGAAAGTTATATATATGTTGAGGGATCTGTTGTAGATGAGAAAACCTTCACATCTACAGACAACTTTAAATTAAAAAACAACTTTGTTGCATATCTCTTTGATGAAATTCGTTATGAACTTAATGATATTGAAATTGCTCATACAAGATACTTAGGAGGTACAAGTACCATAAAAAATTTGGTTTCTTTATCACCACCGGAAAGCACTGTAATGCAGAATGCTGGCTGGAATAAAATTGATGATTTAAAACTTGTTAATGGATATTTTAACTTTTATGTACCCTTAAAAATGCTTTTGGGCTTCGCTGAAGACTACAACAAAGTCATACTAAATGGAAAACATGAATTGATACTCTTGCGTAATAAGAACGATGAAGATCTTGTACACTCGAGCGTTTCCACGGAAAAATCAAAACTTTCAATTTCACTCATCTCATGGAGAATTCCACATGTACAATTATCTGATTTTAGCAAGTTGAATATGATAAAAATTATTAACAATGGTGCTTCTATACCGATGGCATTCCGTAGTTGGGATTGTCATGTTAATCCACAACTTAATACAGGAACAAGTCATATCTGGAATGTTAAATTAGCTGCAAGTAGAGAACGACCCCGCTTTGTATTGATTGCTTTTCAACAAGAAAATAAGTTTGTTCATTGCGACCTGACAAATTTAAAAGTACATTTAAATTCAGTATCATATCCATATGATGACCTAAATATCAAATTTAAGAATGAACGCTATGCAATTCTATATGATATGTATTTAAGATTTCAACAGAGCTATTACATGAGAGAATCTGAACCGCTTCTAACTGCTCAAGAATTTAAAAATAATGCACCGATTATTGTAGTAGATGTCAGCCATCAAAATGAATCGCTCAATAACGGACCAATTGATATAAAAATTTAATTTGAAACAGCTACAAATATTGCTTCAAAGACATCAGCTAACTGCATTCTTATTCATGATCGCATAATTGAATATGTACCCATAAAAGGAGAAGTCCGAAAAGTCTTATAAATTAAACAATATGGATGATAGTATAGTTTGTATAGATATGTAAGGATTCAAAAGCGATTCAAATGATTTCATCGCAAAAGAAGTAGCGATCGTTTTCAACAACAACAACAACAATGAAGCCATAAATTTCATTTTAGAACCCCCCCTTTGATTTTAAATGTCTATCGCCAAAGAAGCGAAAAGAAGTAAACTGGTTAACAAAGAACTATCATCACCTAAAGTGGAACGATGGATCACTCACATTTCAAAGCGTCTGCAAGTTTTTAAAAGATAATGTACGTTATTCTAAAATATATGTTAAAGGAGAAGAAAAGAGATAATGGCTAGAAAAAATACTTAAAAAAAAAGAGTTTTTAACATCGAGGACTTTGGATGCATCAACTTTAAACAAATGGAAATTAAATATCCCGATTATTTATACTGTAATTATCATACATATGGTGTTTGCGCATTAAGAAATCCTCTTTTACTAACAAAAGAAATATCTTGTTTAAAATAATTTATATATACAAATTATTATTATTATTATTGTCTTACAATTAACAATTTTAAAACTTTTTAATCACTTAAATATATTTAATAAAAATTAAATGCATAGAAAAAAATTAAAACAACTGTTTTTTTATTTCAAATACAACAGAACTAAATGATGACTAATAAAATTTTGTTAACAAATTATGACTCATTCTCAAAAAATGCGCAGCTGAATAAACAAAGTCATAAACATGATTCTGCAAAACAAATAATCAGACGGACATTTCAAATGATGACTCATTCTCAAAAAATGCGCAGCTGAGTAAACAAAGCAATAAACATGATTCTGCAAAACAAATAATCAGACGGACATTTCAAATGATGACTCATTCTCAAAAAATGCGCAGCTGAATAAACAAAGCAATAAACATGATTCTGCTAAACAAATAATCAGACGGACATTTCAAATGATGACTCATTCTCAAAAAATGCGCAGCTGAATAAACAAAGCATTAAACATGATTCTGTAGAACAAATATTCAAATTATTATCCCAAGAAATAAACAAGACGGACATTTGAAACGACATACACACATTCTTCACAAATCTAAAGATAAGAAAAAAGAAACACACACATACACACACATCCACGCACCCACAGCCATGCACAAAGTAAATGTAAACACAAGCATCACAAAAAATTATCAAGAACAAAAAAATAATAACAGCGACACAATAAACCCCGTAGGAACCCAAGTCGACTTTTTTATCTACAAGTTTGGTGACGTTGTCACCAAACTTGTCTACACTATTTATTTTCACATATAATCTAAAACACTACCCATTGTGTCAATATCACCCCATAAGAACCACATTGTCTATACTCAATCAACTGTTCATAGGTCACTATCTCAACACAACCACAACCCACGAAGCAACGGAAAACATCCAGGGTCTATGGTAGGTATCGAACCCCACTCACCCGCAGATACACCCATATCCGAAATTCGTATAACACAAAACATTACCTATAACATAATTTCACACTAACACTTTAACTCAATAATAATTCATCACAATTTTTTACCAACATTTTACCTACAGGGTACTTTCATTTTTTTCCCACGGGTATCAAATTACACTTTTGTTTATTTAACAATTAAAATTTCAAATTATAATTACCCAAATTTTAAAATTTTAATTGGGGCCGTGAGCCCAGTTCCCTACTACTAAAAGGATTTGGGAGAAAATTCATAAGAAAGACATGCGCATGCATGCTTTTATACATGTCGCAGTATGTGGGTACGTCGGTTAAGTCTAATTTTTATTTGTTCTAAGAAAAAGGGTTTGAGAAAAAATCATAAGAAAGATATGCGCGTGCATGCTTTTCTTATACATGTCGCATTATGTGGGTGCGTCGGCTAAGTCTATTTTTTATTTGTTTTAAGAAAAAGGGTTTGAGAAAAACTCATTACAAAAATTTAATATGTATTTGAAGGACAAACAAATTTTTCTGCTTAATTGTTAAAACTTAAGAATTGACAAGGTCATAAATGTGTTACAGTGTTTTATTACTTAATAGAAGGAAAAAAAGGAAACGAGGAATTCGAAATCAAAGATAATTATTTGTAGATGAATGTATGCATGTAGTAGTGTGTCCAGAAAAAGTATAAAATAACATATGTATTTTTTCGAACAAAATTCTAGTTCTGTGAAATTATAGCAAAGAGATAGAGTTATTAGTTACGGGAAAAATATTTGTAAAACTGCATTCTTACCATTCTTACCAGAACATCCGCAGAAGCAGATACAACAACAACACCAGCAAAATCAGCGGAACCAACAACATCAGAGCCAGCAACTCCCAAGACAACATCAGCGGAACCAACAACATCAGAGCCAGCAACTCCCAAGACCAACATCAGAGCCAGCAACGACAAGAGCAACTGCAAACAACGCCTGTTTAAGAGGTGGGAGTGTTGAGATAAAGGAAGTGCTCGTCCTTCCACCTATAGATGTGCCAATTTTCTTGGCCATTTATGAGGATAGGGACGAGGAAAGTATGCTTAAAGCGGTTGATGATGCTATATATGATGGCCAAGACGATTTGCTGGTGAAAGCTCTAGAGGACATAGAGAAGAGGCTTTAAGCCTTATATTTTAAATTTTTAAATACATTTATATATAGATATATATGTATATGTCAGTTTCTTAATAAATAAAAATCATCAGTTATATGCATTTTTCTATAATCTTTTTATTTTGTTATTAGGCTTTATGAAAATTGCAATTTTTGCATTTAGTTACATTGTATATATTGTAATAACTTTGCATTAGATGTTTTGCTTCTTCTTCTGCTTCTATATGTTTTCTTCTATAGTACGAACAGGAGCAGGTGTCTGGTCCACATGTTGTATTATTGTCAGACCAAGCACAATCTTCATAATGTTCTCCAAATCTATTTTTCTTTGTTTTCAATTCACTTGACCGATCTAGGTGTGATTGAATATTGATGAGTTTATATTTATCTTCATCAGAAACAATATGAGAACATCTTTTTAAGAAATCGTATATATATTTCAGCATCATCCTTAAAATTGAGTATGTTTAAATACTTGGACAAAATATTTGTAAATAAACATTAATATTTTTAGTTTTGTTATTTATACTGTTTTTAATTCTTTTCAATCGATAGAAAATCTAAAACTTACTTACTCATTGCTGTCTACATTATTAATAAAAAGATAACATCATTTTTTTTATTTTTATTAAAATTATTTATCTAAACTAACTATAAAATATAGGTAATTAGTATGCTTACAATAGTTTTCTTATTTCGTTTGTAAGAGGAATATATTCAAACATTTTGTCATGTATAATTAAACAATATGCAGATGTATTAGGTGGAATATTTTTCATGGTTTTTAGTTCAATTCTAATATCGATTGGTCCAGTTTTCACTGTTTCATTTTGATGAGTAACATCTAAGACAATTATTGTCGCCATAGTTTTAAAAATTTGTCTTGTTAATAGTGGTTGTGGATCGCGTGAATAATAACTTTGTTGAAAATTTAAATACATATCATATAGAATTGCAAAACGATTTCTGTCAAATTTAAGGTTTAGATCATCATACGGATATGTATCAGAGTTAAGATGTACTTTTATATCGGTCAAATAACAATGCTGAAACTTGTTCTCACTATTTCGAAGTCCTAAGAGCAGGAAACGCGGTCTTTCGTTTTCAGTGGCTAGCTTAAAATTCCATAAAACTGTTGTACTTTCTGGAAGTGAAGGATAGTAATACATATCCCAACTCCTAAAAGCAATGCTTAATGAATGATGATTGTTAATTGCTTTAAACATTTCTAATTTATAAGCATATGCAAGTTGAATGTGTGGCACTTTCCAAGAAACATTTAATATTGATAACTTGGTTTTTTCGGTTGATAGTTTAGATTTAAAAACCTGTTTGTCATTTTTAGATCGCAAAAGAATCAATTCATGTTTAGAATTAACTATTATTTAATTAAAATCTTCAGCTAATCCAAGTAATAACTTTAGTGGAACACAAAAATTGAAATAGCCGTCTACATGTGTAAGATCATAATTTTTGAATGGTGACCATCCTGCGTTCAGAAGATTATCACTTTCAGATTTATTCAATGACACATAGTTCTTTAATTCTGTTGCAATACCCAAGTGACGTGTGCGATCGATTTCTACGCCATTGAATTCATATCGAACCTCATCAAATAGATGTCCTATACAATTGTTTAGAAGAGTTATAGATGTAGAAACTGTTGAGTCTTCCTTTGTTGCAAGTCCTTCGATGTATAGAAGACTTTCGCCTGGTAAAACACAAATCTTGATTTTGAATTGTTATACGAATCTCATCATTATTTTTAAATGACTGTAAATATGATGTATAGCTATGATACTCTTTTTTGATAATTGAATTATCAAATTGTGGTTTTTGCAAAATATTAATAATATTACTCATTGTTCGTTCAACGTTTCTTATTTTTTCGTCTTCCGTTGATAAGGATAGAATGAATGGTGCACGCTTTTGCAATCCAGTTTTATTGTATATAATCATTCTCTCATAGGCTTCAAATGTAATCGTATTGTTATTTTCTCACCACGAAAATTTATTAAGTTTCCGTCTTGATCGACAACTTTTAAAACAGCACTATTTACTGTTCTTGAATAATCATTCTCTCATAGGCTTCAAATGTAATCGTATTGTTATTTTCTCACCACGAAAATTTATTAAGTTTCCGTCTTGATCGACAACTTTTAAAACAGCACTATTTATTGTTCTTGAATTTACAGGTAGATATATTACATTAGCCGGAGCCTCAGTTATTTTATAACCTGGACTAACGTTGAGTGAAAACTGATGCAAAATATGTGCAAACATGTTATTTATATATGATCCGCTTACAATATTGCATTCAACGATTACTGTATTAATTTTGGTTATATCAATTGTTTTATCGGAGTAATGTTCTATGCCAGATTCCAATACTCTTGTACTAAAACCTAATAAGGATCCAATTGAACTCGCTTTATTGAAATAAATTGAATCTGTAGTGCTTTTTATACATGTTTGTAGAGTGTTATACTTAGCTCGTATATCAAGGGATCCATTTACCTTTATACGATGATATTTATTTACTAGTAGTTCAGCTATATCTGATAATTCGTATGATCCAACTGGAACTTCTATTTCATGATTACCAATATGAAATAAATTGTTTTCTACATCGACATTCGGAATTGAGATATGTGTCAAAGCTTATTAAACCGCAAACATAATTTTCATTTAGTTCGATTGGTGGAAAATAGTTTGAAACAAGACATGAAGATTCTCCGTTTAATGTTAATGTAATTGACATTTTAACGTTTGATGAGTGAATAGTTTATTATTACAAAATTACATCAATTTTT
Source organism: Panzeria rudis (assembly GCA_956483635.1). Classification (NCBI taxonomy): domain Eukaryota; kingdom Metazoa; phylum Arthropoda; class Insecta; order Diptera; family Tachinidae; genus Panzeria; species Panzeria rudis. The sequence goes on from OY101447.1 coordinate 85,198,111, forward strand.
ATAAGAGTTGTGTTCTGTCGAAAATCCAAACCATTTAACGTAAGCCATATTTCTTCTTCTTTTTAAAATTTTTTTCAACTAAATATGTTTCTGGAAATTTAGTTTTCATAAGCTCATGTTCGTAAAAACCACCTTTAATTTCATGACCTTGATAGTCTTGCAGTATATAGGTATTAGGATTTGTATTTTTTATAGTTTTAATTTTAAATATTTCGGTAGTCCAATTGGTGTGTATACTTTTTCAAATGTATGCTTATATTTACTTATTCGGACATTATCATTTAATTTAAACTTGGGTTTTTTAAATACTTTTAAATTGTTGTAGACTATATTCAATAACAAATTTTCATTTGATGAATTTACTTCATTGGGTGTCATCTGTATTGTTCTATGAAACGTATTATTATATTTATCAACAAGTTCTTGATATTTGTTTATCCATTTATATGTTCCCTGGTAGCTAAACTTTTTCCACATCATTCCTTTTAAAGTTCTGTTAAATCGTTCTACTATGGATGCCTTTAAAACACTGTATGTTGAGTAGTGATTAATTTGGTTCGATTGCATTAGATGATGAAATTGATTATTGAAAAATTCTTTACCATCATCTGTTTGTAAATTTCTTAGTTTTCTATTATTGTTAATGAAAATACTTTTCATAGCATTCGTTACGCTGGTTGCAGTTTTATTTTTTAATGCTACAGCCCATGCTTTTTTTGAAAATGTATCTATTACTGTTAGAAGATATCGATATCTGTTATTATGTGCTGCATAATTTCCCATTTCAACCAAATCAGCTTGCCATAAATCATCAATTCCTTTCATTACAACTCGTCTTCTCTTAAAATTTTTTCGCGCTTGTTTGTGCAGTTCATTAACTATTTCTCTCTTATCGACGTTCATTTTGCATTTGTGAGTACACGTCTACAAGATTCTTATCTTATATAGGTCTTATATATTTGTCAATCACTTTGATGCTTTAATTTTAAGAAATTCAAGTTTTCGTTTTTTTACATCATCTACATTAGTATTTCTTTCAATTCTTTTAAAAATAAAATCTTCAATTTTATTAAATCTTCCTTCAACATTTTTTATAAAGTCTTTATTTGCAAAGTGTATTTGATTATTTACTGCTTTTTGAATGAGTTCAACATCTTTATCAATATCTTTTGTAATCGATTCTCGTAATAGTTTTATTTCATTTTTAATAATATATATTTGAGAGCCATATTCGTTTTTAAGTTCTTCAATTTAATTTAATTTTTTTTTCGATTTTATTTGAAAAGTCCACATTTTCATTGCGGAACTTTCGGTACTGGATAACATAAATTGACTCAATGAAGGATCTGCCAGTCCAATTTTGAAAGATGTTAGTAGTGAATTATTTATTTCGCTCATTAGAGCAACGGAATCTTGTGCACCGTAGCTTGCTTCTACTATTTCCTTGGCTATATTTTTAAGAGCTAAAAGTCTTCTGGAGAATGACTTGATATCCTCTGTTATAAGCTGACGCATCTGCTTGAGCTCTACCATAACGCTATCTTAAGCCCTTATGACACTACATTTTTCTTTCATTGTTTTGCTATAGGATTGAAAGAAAGAAATAGCAAATGATAGAAAGAAGCAACTATACAAAATGTAAACAAAACGTAATGGCTTCTTTAAGTGCTGCCTACTTTTTATCTATAATAAAACGACAAAAGAAAAATAAGTTGAAAAAATAGGCGCTAAGTCGCTGAATTTGTGAATAAACCGCTAACTTGGCAACACTTTAATGTTTCAAGCTTGAAATGTCAATTTTAAGTTGAACATTTTTAAATTTTTTTTGACAGGGCCCCATTTTTTATCGATAACATTAGTAAAAGCTTTGACAATTTGGTATTTATCTTAATATAGCTGAACTCTTTGCACATGGTAAAATTTCCCATTATATTCTATTTGCACTGTTTTCTAAAACTTGAAAAATGAAGAAAAAATGTAGCGTCATAAGGGCTTAAGGACCTGGCTCTTAAATAGGTGTATTTTATTAGTTTTATTGTATTCTTCAATGTTTTAATATTATTACATCGAACAAGTTCAAACGCATCACCTACCAGCCTTGTAATAAGTAATGAAACAAAAATTTCTTCATCTTTTCTACCTATACAATCAAATGCAAGTTCACACGCATTTACAAATTCATGCACCCTACTTGATAATTCCGGCGTTTGCGATCCCGAAAATTGAGGTGCTACCCTAGCTATATTTTTGCTTATTGTTTCGTACGACATATCTTTATTTGGCGTACACAATAATGGAGACCTTTTTGTTTTAATATTAGATATTTCAGTTTCAACTGTTACTAATAAATTTAAATTTGATTCTATTAATTCCTCTAACTCGGCTCTGAAACAGATTTAGATAATCTTGTGGACACGGCTCTATTTGATATTTGATATTTATTTTTTCCAAATATTTATACATTAAATATTAGTTTATTATTAAAACTAAAATATTATTAAGAGTTCCTTACATACTAAAGTATTTATCAAAGAATATATATATTACTAAAAAATTTGCATATCTTAAAAATTACATCCATCGTACTATTATTATTTAATCTATTATATATAAATTCCCCAAAAAAAGGAAACAAAAAGGGAAGCTTTTGAAATAATACTTACAAAACTAAAGAATCAGAAGGTGAAATTTGTTCGGCTCATTATATTAATAAAAGGAATAGGACTCATATTCTATTTCCTCATAAATATTGGTTAAATAGCTGATGTTTCATTAATACTAGTATCCACGTTCAAACGTGGTAAAAGCGAACAAAGGACGCTGATGATGACATCGTAGCAGCTGTCAAAATTAGTAGTACTAATCCGTTCTGCTAGTCTGATTAGATATTCTAATATTCCGCTCTTAAAAATAATTTGAATTTACATTAATTCAATTATTGTGAACTTAAGCAAATAGTAATTACTTCCGACTTATACACATTTTCAGTTCAAATAATAATTACGTACAAATATTAAAACTAAAGAACTTAATACTAATTGGCAAAGGAAAACTAACAAAATAAAAGGAAATAACGAAATTAATAATATTAATAAAATAAAATTACTGTGAAGTGTTATACACAGTATCACTGATATTCAGAGTACGAGCTCTTCTATGGTAAAAGAGAAGGTCTGCACCCTCGTAAAGTAGTCGCGCTCCCCTAAGAGTCAACAGATCCACCGGCGAAAGATATTTTGTTCTTTAAATGGCCTCCAGATTTCTAAGACTAGAAAAGCACCGTCTAACCAGATTGTGGTTAGAAAATTGTGCTCTATCAATAAATCTCAGGGCACCTTCAATCATATGCACATCTATTCGGCCAAAATCAATTGACCGATATATAGACATACATGACGATCTACGTAACTCACCTGTTCGACCTATATAAGGTCTCAAGCCCAAACAGGCAACAAGGACCAAGCGCTCCCACCTCCTAAGCCTTTCCATTTGGGATAAAGATATTACAAACCAAATCGGAAAGGCATAGTAAACGAGTGGACGTATAACCTGGCGATATATCAAAAGCCGTACTTTCAGGCTCAAACCACCCCTTCGCTTTAATATGCCCTGATAGCCAGAATATACGCGCTTAGCCCTCACTAGGATATCGTCAATATGTCTGTAAAATTCGAAGTTCTCATGGAAAGTAACCCTAAGATACTTCATTCTGTCCGATGTCCTGACGATTTCCCCTCCAACTATCTATCAAACAAGGTATATACGATCTACAATTTGGATAAATATATTTCCGTCTACCCTTCAACATAACCGCCACAGTCTTCTGCAAATTAAGATTAAGTCTCCACTCCGTAAAATACCCCGTCAATCAAGCCAAATATCGGTTAAGTCGAGCATTAACTATTCTTGCCAATGGTTCAGTAGACGCAATAAGGATATCATCGGCATAGGTCAACAAAAGGTCCCCTTCAGGAGGCGGAGGTATATCCGACACATAAACATTATACAAAACTGGCCCGACCAAAGACCCCTGTGGTACGCCAGCAAAAATTGAACCTTCATGAGAGAGAACGCTTCCAACCCGAACCCTAAACATGCGGTCCTTTAGAAAGCTATTAATCATACGGCAAACATTATTTCCAAATCCCATAGTTATCAGCTTATAGATTAAGCCATCATGCCAAACCGTATCAAAGGCCTTGGAAATGTCGGGCATTTCCTATTCAGGCCCCTGGCAACATAGTCCGTCAGTACCGTCAGCGCGTGCGTTGTCGAAAGTCCTCTCCTAAAACCAAATTGAAAGTCTCTCAAAATGTCCCTGTCAATAATAATGTCGTTGATTGCTGCCAGAAGGACATAGCTCTGAAAACGTATATTTTATATATGAATAACTCTAACCAAATGTATCCACAATATGGCCAAATTCAGACTCAAACACCAAATCAGTGGCCAACCCAATATAACAAGTTTACCTAATTATAACGCCTTAAGCCCAACAATACCTATTTTTAATCCGCAAATTACTCAATCTTATTCTCAATAATCCTAACCACACGTATGCTGAATGTAGGCAACATCGTAACACCGCTTATTGTGGAAGTTGCAACTCCTATGGACGTATAGAAGACACCCGTCCAAGGTCAAAAATATTAGTAACCAACACACATAAAAATAAAATAAAATGTAGGTGGTGTTCTAGAATAGGGCATTTAGAGGAAAATTGCTTTAGTAAGAAAATTATAATAAACAAAATGAGGGAAACGACCAGGGGGCCGGCGAGACCAACTAGGCTGCGCTCCAACTAACTATAATTCTAAAGAATCCAAACCCAAAAACCCAAACAATATTTTAAAATCCTCACTCATAGAACAAATTACTGAATTAGTAGACAATGAATTTGGCTCAACTGTCAGTTCTAAGCAAAACATTTTGCAAACCACTTTACCAAATCAATCTGATCCAACGGAGTCAGTCAATATTTCTTTTGAATTTCAAGAATTTCCAGAGAGCGAGGAACCAACCGCTGGAAATGTACTGAATCGAAATCTTGACGAAATTTGAAAATCAAACACACTCAAAAATAAAGAGAGTGTTAAAATCCGTAAAAATCCAACAGTTTTTAAATCTGCCGATAATAAATTTAGCGAAAGTGAAAAAATTCATATCTGTCAGTATTTCACATTTTTATCTTTCATCTAATTTCAATTTGGAATGCTTTAAAGTACCACACGTACAAATGTATATATGTATAGTAAAAGCGAAATGCAAAAAATTAATTGCAAGTAAAAGTAATAGACTTTTTATACTCAAACTACTTGAAAAAAATTACACTTTTGTAGAATTACCAATGCCATTAGCAAAAAATGGGAAAATACGTATCTTAGTGGATGCAGGGGCAGATACAAGTCTCTTAAAATTAAGCTCTTTAATTAAACTTAATAAAATTAAAATAAATAAAAAAGAAATAAAGGAACTGGGGGTGTTTTTGGTGGTAATAGTATTACTCTGGGCTCAGTAACTGTAGAACTGTCTTTATCAAGAATGTTCAAAGCGAAATGGCACGTCGTAGATAACCTTAACGACATACCAGCAGATGGTATATTGGGTCGCGACATTCTGTGGAATCGCTCGATAATCGACACAGTATCCAAGACGCTAAAAATATTTAATGATAAACAGGGAATTCTTACGTAATCACCACTCAAAACTTTAGATTATTTCTTAGGTAATACAAAATATAAAACAAAAATAGCAGCACGTACACAAACAATTGCTCAAATACATATAAAAACAGGTTTGCTGAGATCCTTGTGAACTCGCAAGAAATCGAACCTGGAATTTATATAGCAAATACTGTAGTAAGCGTAAACGATGGGGTCATTAACGTTCCAATACTAAACGCCACTACAAAAGATTATATTATAGACAATAATTTTATACCTAGTTTTAGTAACTTCAATCAATTTAAAATAGTTAGTGAAAACCAAAGTAAAGTTTTCAATATTACTTGTAAAAAAACTTTGGCGACTGTAGCTGCCTCTTGATCTGGTAAGGCAGCACAATCCGAGATGTCATAAGTGCTGCCCAGAATTCGATATCGGATTGAAAAATCACCAGAGCCAAAAATTAAGTGACAACCAAGTTTTAAACAACGATATGAAACATGATGAAGTCGGACTTTAAATGGCGGCGCTATGTGTAAAACACAAAAATTGCTATATTTTTGACCGTGGCAAAAATATGTTGTTTAGTCATAGAAACGTCATTGATGTACCCTTCATTCTACGATGTAATTTTTTATTTTATTTTGTTTGACTTGGTTTTATGTAGTATGTATTTGAAAAATAAAAAGGGGCTTACCTTCGGGGCATGGCATAAAAGTGAGGATATTAAAATATAGACATACTAAGTGTTTACGTATGAAATACCCCAGTTTAATGTTCAGTCAAAGCTCATCTTTTTTGACATTTTTCTTTCAATATATTTTCTTCTTCATCTTGGCGCTTAAACTTTTTTTTTTGGTATATTAAGTTTTTTGCTATATTCATTATTATTGTTCTAAACGCAAACCCGAACGTAAGTGCAAAAAAACGAGTCGAAATAAATTTTGAATTTGCCCCCAAATTAATTCTTGTTTTTTTCCTGCATATCTTCTTTTGAGAAAATATTTCACATAAACATTTTTGGTCCTTCGAACCGGATATCCCTAACCCCAGTGAAATATTTTCAAAAGAGATATTTTTACTTTCAGAGCAAATCCCGAAGACAATTGATAATGTTTTTTTTACATAAAGGCAAAAAATACAAGTGAATTTGTAACAACAACAATTACATTAAACTCCCTGTTTTTGGTCTGTTAAGCCAATGTTAATAAAAAGCTTTCAACAGCATAAACCCAGTGCTTCCTAAGCTGCAGTTTTTTATTGGCTCTATTATTATACAATCCGAGATAAAATATACATACATACATACATACATACATACATACATACATACATACATACATACATACATACATACATACATACATACATACATACATACATACATACATACATACATACATACATACATACATACATACATACATACATACATACATACATACATACATACATACATACATACATACATACATACATACATACATACATACTCGATAATAAAATTAACAAAATAGACGGTCGGCCGTGTTGTAAAATTTAATATAATAAATTTGTGCGTGTGTCATTATATTTTAAAGAAATTAAAATTAAATATTTAATACATATCAAAGCTTAGTAAGCTTTTCTCTCTCACGATAAAAAGTGATGTTGTTGTGTACATTGTAATTGTGCCTTTTTAATTTGCTTTTATATTGTAACACACATTACAATAGTGTTGCACTGTTTCCGAGCTAACGATTAATACGAGCACCCGGTTATTTTTTAATAATTTTTTAGACTTTGCCCTATAATACGCATTAATAATTACACAATAGTGTATAAATCGCGTATGAGGCATAAAAATAGATATATTTATTAATAAATCTGTGCTCAAACGAGTTATTCTTTGAATAATCATATTATTCGTTAAACCCGAATTGAGTAGCCGTGTTTTTTAATTGTGCAACACTTTTGTAAGTACGGGGTTTAACCCTTTTTTAAACCCGTATATATTAATTTTAAATTTTAAAAGTGCTTTTACACTGTGAAAAGTTATTATATTTCGTGTTGCGAAATATTGCTGTATAGTTTAACCCTTTTTTACAGAAACTGATAACAACAGTGTACTAGTGTTTGAGTATATTTCCATATATTTTCGAATAACATTTAACAAAGAGAAAAATACCCCCAATTTATTTGATACACGGCGTGTGCCTTGCGTAATTTTTCTCCTTGTATCACCCCCGAAATAACCGAAAGTATAATATTTTTTAAATTATTGTGTGCTTTATTGAATTTTTCGATTTTTTTAAATTTATACCCCTATTCCGTGTGCTTGCTTGGCAATTTTTGGCACTTTTGTTAGCAAAAATAAATAAAGATTTCGAAATGTCGACTCTACAGGACTTGATAAGGAGCGGTGATCGTTTAGCAGAGTGCGAAGCTTACTTAAGCGTTATCCCTCCATCAGATCATAGCATTAGCTCTTTGAGAATTCATGAGAAGGAATTAGGTTGTTTATGGGAGGAAGTTAGAGAAACGTATGACTCACTGCTAGTTGTACCTTGCTTGGCAATTTTTGGCACTTTTGCTAGCAAAAATAAATAAAGATTTCGAAATGTCGACTCTACAGGACTTGATAAGGAGCGGTGATCGTTTAGCAGAGTGCGAAGCTTACTTAAGCGTTATCCCTCCATCAGATCATAGCATTAGCTCTTTGAGAATTCATGAGAAGGAATTAGGTTGTTTATGGGAGGAAGTTAGAGAAACGTATGACTCACTGCTAGTTGTACCTGAAACTGAGAAGATAGACATCGTTGTGGTGAAATCAAAGTACAGGGGATCGTATGATACCTATGTTCGTGGTGCCTCCCTCATTTCTGATCACTTAGAGCGTTTAAAAGCTCCTCTGAGAAATAAGAAAGATCAAGAGCGAAATTTCATTCCATCTGCCCATTTGCCTCCGTGCGAAATAGATCCATTCTACGGAGATTACTTAAAGTGGCCTTCATTCCGCGAATCATTTAAAAGTATGGTTGTCGAAAATCCCCGAATCGACTCTGCTTCGAAAATGTACTACCTTTTGCAGTACGCCAAAGGCGAGCCCTATAAAATGATTCGTACCTGTCCATTGACCAGTGATGGTTTTCTAATAGCATGGAAAAGCTAAATGGACAGATATGAGAATAAACGCGTTCTGATTAACGCTCAGCTGAAAATTCTTTTCAATATCAACCCTGTTACCCGCGAAACTGGCCCTAATATTAAAGAATTGCAGAGAACTATAAACGATTGTATCACTAATCTTTCATTGCTGAAAGTAAAAACTGATAGTTGGGACGTACTATTTGTTTATATTGCTTCTACAAAACTTCCTGATAGTACCCTAGATCTCTGGGAACAGTCAGAAAAGGTGGATGCAGATATGCCACTGTGGAGTGAAATGGACAAATTTCGGACTTTGCGTTACAAAACTCTGGAATCGGTTTATGATATAAAAGGTTCGCATCCAAACCCCCCTCAAAATCCCGTTAAAAATAATACCACTAATAATTCGAAAAAGTCAACTGATTCCAGAAAAGTTAAAGCATTTGTGCCTAAGACCAACCCGGGTCGGAATATAACTCAATGTGTTTTATCCCCTGAGAAACCTCCCCTTAGGTTATGTTCAGTATTTCTTGGAAAAAGTGTTGATGACCGTTTACTAAATGTGGAAAGGATGAAATTTTGCTCTAACTGCTTGGCATCTTCCCATGAGTATAGAATTTGTAAGAGCGTTCATGTCTGTTTCATTTGCAAACAAAAACATCATTCGCTTCTGCACAAGAATCTTAATCGAAACTCGAATAACTCCTTATCGAAAGGTACAGATCACCCTAACCCCACTCGCTTGAACCCTTCTGGTTTTCACCCTAATGAAAATAACTCCCGAGGTTCTCGCACCCATGGTTCAAATTACAGTCCACCCCAACAAAACCTTGATGATAGACCCTCTACCTCAAGCGCCGCTATATCGTTCCAGACGTATGCCTCACATGTAGACTCCAATCCCCAATCTACAGTATTGCTAGGGACAACAACTTGTGAAATTGTCGTTGGCGATATTAAATCTGTGGCACGAGCGCTGATTAACCCTGCTTCTCAAGCAACTTTCATTTCGCAAAAATTACAGCGGAAACTTTGTTTACCTACACTTTCATCTGCTTTGGCAAAAATTACAGGCCTTAACGGCAGTTTATCGGCAGGAGCTTCTAAAATATGTTTCATCACGATTGGGTCTAAAACAAACCCAGATTTCAGAATTCAATGTGAAGCATATGTCGTGGAGAAGTTGACCGGCCGGTTGCCTACGTGCTCGATTTCTGACATCCGATTTCATTGAGATTGGACAAACTGATGTTAAGTTTACCCGTATGGATCTTCTGCTGGGGGGAGACGTTTATACCCGAGGTCGAAAAGCATCCGAATGGTAACCTTATCGAGCAGAATACCATGTTCGGTTGGATTGTGAGTGGTAAGGTGTTTCACAATAACCCCCTACACTCGATTGAGGCTTATTTCAATCAAATTGATTTGAATAATCAGCTTTCACGCTTCTGGGAACTTGAAGAAGTTCCAAAAACAACCCAACTGTCTGACTCTGACAAGTTTTGTGAACAACATTACCAGTCAACAACCTATAGGAACCCCGATGGTCGTTATGTAGTTTCCTTGCCTTTTAAACGTGAATTTCCGGAAACCCTGTCTCTAGGAAATTATCGAAATTGCGCGCTGTCTCAATTTAAGAGAAATAAAACTCGTCTTTTACGAAACCCCGAATTAAAATCTCAGTACGATAAAGTGATTGGCGAATATATTGAATTAGGACATATGCAAGAAGCTCATCCAAGTAGTGCAGAAAATGCTTCTTATTATTTACCTCACCATGCTGCAGGGTTGGCTGCCCACTGGGTAACCCAAAAAACCCCACCCGGGTTTTATGGGTATTTTGTTTTAAAAAACCCAAGCGGGTTTTTTACGTTATATCCATTCAAACAAAGATGAAGATAGTTTTGAAGTTTCATTTACAGAAAAATAAAATAAAATCATTATAAAATTCATATAAACGAATAACCTAAGTACATACACATGTATTTATATGCCCATTTGTGTGTATGTACATTTAACCCTAGTGGGTTTTTCAGTACTTTTAATTTAAATAAAGATATATCAAAGATATATCAAAAAAAATTTAAGACTATAATTTAAAAATTCATAAAAAATAGTAGTCCAAACACGTACATACATAAAAAATTGTTTTAAATCAGTTACCACTCTGGTGGCTCAGATTTGAAATGCTTTTAACTGCCCTTTTCATAATGTACTATTCAAATTTAACGCGGACTTTAACAGCAAGTTTTCTATGCCGAACATGCCATTAAAGTCCACGTTAACTTTTAATCGCACATTGTAAAAATGGGCGTAAGAGAGCTAATGCTTTTTCCAATCTAAGGCCATTTCAAAGGTTACTCCATATAAACCATAAGATGAGAACATTCTTTCTATTGATGGTGGCAATTCATTACTGAAGTGAAATAATCGCAAAAGTTTGCAGGTAAAAATTACTAATTTTTTGTCTTTTAATATCTTCAACCATTGTTTTTTTTGTGGAAAGTGTTCTGCATCTTTAGTTTTAGATGCCCAAAAAAGGGGACTAAAAATGGGATGCTTTTGACTTACGCATTCTTCTGCTATCTTTTCGCTTTCTTTAGTAATTACTTTGCCCATATATTTGAAATGAACGCTTTTTGACAAAATCCTGTTTTGACAGTAGTATAGCATTGTTCAACAAATTACAGTCTAGGCACCCTAAATAGCCCAAAACACTAATTTGTACCTTGAACATTTTAGTTTTTTACAGGTTAGGCTATATTTTTATTGAATTTTTTTCACTTCTTATGTTGTTGATTTTAGTATTTGCTAAATTTTTATTGTTTGTTGTTGTTTTGCCAAATATTGTTAGTGAAAAATGTGGAGTCGCTGTAAGTTATGCCGAAAAAAGTGAATAAAATACGTACATATGTAATTGTTTCCTATATATAAAAAAAAAGTGCGGAAAAATTACTTTTTTGCACAAGTTGTTGATGAAACACAATATAACATAACAGAGAATTATGCAATTGAATATACTATTTAAAAAAAAATTTAGAATAAACAAATAGTGAAAACCCAAAATGTTTAAGGTAAAAAGTGACTTGTGTGAGCTATTAGGGTGGCTAGTCAAGTTCAATTGTATTGATATGTTCACAAAACTTGTTCAGCTCTACCGTAACTACAAGTTTGCCGAATATTGTTAGTAAAAAATAAGGAGTACCAGTAAGTTATTCTGAAGAAAGTGAAAACAAATTTTTTTCTTAATTTGTTCAACAAATAGTGCACGAAAAATTTTGTGGCGTTAAATGGTAAAAAAACTGTTAAGCGGATTCTTAGCTACATTATTGCCACATACAGTTAAGCGGTATTATTAAGTTTGAATTAGCTGTTGGCCAAATACTGATGACACCGTTTTTTGAGGTCCCACTGATTTTCAGAAATGTTGGAGGTCCATAAAAAATTGGTTGCCAAATTCGCAAATTGAGTATAGGGTTTTACTACCACCGTGATAGTAAAATCGAAACTGTACTGTCAAGTCCTTGTGTTTTTCCAAAAGTCTTCATTTGTCGCATAGTTGTATTAATGATTTTTACCATATTTACACTATGCAACTTTGTTGCATGCAATTTTCATTTTAAGTGAGAGTGCTGAAATAGAAATGAATACATTTTGTATTTCTTCTCTGTCTTTCTCACTGAAAAAAGAGAGTTGCATGCAACAAAGTTGCGTGGTGTAAATATGGTATTTCTTGATAAATCTATACCGAAAAGATAATTTGACAACATTGCTTAGATCATAAAAAAAACCAATTAAACCCAATAAAGCCCAAAAAACCCCAAAAAACCCAATAAAACCCAAAAAAACCCATGATAAAACCCGCCGGGCTGGGTTTTATTTAAAAAACCCGGGGTTTTTCCAACGCTGCCATGCTGTCTTCAAACCTGACAGCATAACTACCAAACTCCGTGTTGTCTTTAATGCGTCCAGCCCGTCGTCAAACAGGCGTGAGCTTAAATGACACCCTATACCCCGGTCCTGTGCTACAGGCGGACCTTACAGTCTTGATGCTCCGTTGGCGACTTTATCGTTTTGTGTATAATGCCGACATTGAAAAAATGTACCGGCAAATAATGGTTCATCCTAATCATACCCCATTTTAGTGGATTCTATTCCGTGAAAATCCCGATGACGAAGTCAAGGATTTCGAGCTTAATACGGTCACTTTCGGAGTGAACTGTGCACAGTATCTGGCCATACGCACTCTTATTCATTTAGCCAATGAATGTGAAGCTCAAAATCCTGCGGTGTCCGAAATATTGCGAACCCAAATGTACGTCGATGATGTTCTCGCTGGTTCTCATGAATTAGATGAGGCCATTGTGTGTCGTAATGATCTGACAAACGTACTAGGTTCGGCTGGTTTTGTTCTCCGAAAATGGACTGCGAATCATAAACGTTTGTTAGAGGATTTACCCAGAGAGAAACTGCTAGCTCCAGATTTCTTGAAATTTTCGGATACAAGCACGACTAAGACACTCGGCTTGCGATGGAATGCAAGTTCCGACAGTTTCTATTTTAGGCTTGTAACGCCGCCGAACAGGGATTTAGTTACGAACCGTGCTGTCTTGTCAGAAATAGCAAAGTTATTTGACCCTTTGACATCAAATCCTACAGTGGGAGAGGTTGTCGAATTTCAAAGGGTTATGTTGTGGTATTTGTTTGCTTTGGTACAAAGGCGATTCATCTCGACGTGACTGAAGATATGAGTTCAGAAGCTTTTCTCGCAGCATTTACCCGTTTCATATCACGTCGCTCGGCGCCTCATCATATGTACTCTGATAATGGCACGGCTTTCGTTAGTGCTGCAAAGCTACTTGCCTGCGACCGTAGGAAGTTTTTGCACGAATTGAGAAGTAAAGTTCTTTCACTGGGTGGCGAAGAGCCCCTGGAATGGCATTTTATCCCCCCTGGTGCTCTTCATATGGGTGGCCTATGGGAAGCCGGTGTAAAAAGTTTCAAGACCCATTTAAAAAGAGTTTCTTATTCACAGAAATTTACATACCCTGAGTTTGAAACAATGTTGACCCGTATTAAAGCCTGCTTGAATTCCAAATCCTTGTGCGCAATGAGTGATAACCCAACTGATTTTATTCCTCTGGCCCCCGGTCATTTTCTTATCGGGCGCCCATTATTCGGACGTGCCGAACCAGGCCATTCGGGATTGTCGATAAGTTTGGCTAACAGATGGCAGAAACTTAAAATTCTCCACCATCAGTTTGCTGGAAGGTGGAAAGAGGAATATTTAAAGGAACTCCACAAGCGGACAAAGTGGAAATTACCCGAACGAGATTTTGTAGTAGATGACCTGGTGGTCGTCCGCCAAGACAATTTGCGCCCTACTCTATGGATAATAGGTCGCGTTGAGAGAGTGTACTATGGTCAGGACTCTAAAGTTAGAGTTGCTGATGTGAGAACGGCTTCTGGCATTATTACCCGGCCAATTGTGAAGCTCGTTCTCCTACCTAATTCGGATTCTAACTAACGTACTGTTTTTTCTTTGCTCTTTTGTTTCCTGCTAGATTTTCCCAATGTATAAGCCAGTCGCTCGTTTTGAGGTCCATCGTACCGCTGAGAAGTCGCTAGAAGCTCCCCCGGAAGTCAAACCGGTCCCATGCGAAGAGAGTATGCGGGATTGCCGTGTATGCAAAAGTGAGCATGCCATTCGGAAGTGCCTCAAATTCCGCAAGATGTCTGTCGGAGAGCGGGTGGAAGGTGGTCACGAAATACAGCTATTCCTTTAATTGCCTTGCACACTCCCATATGCGAAACAAGTGCATTAGCAGGGAAAGTGGTATGGATTGTTCAGTAGAGCATCACACCCTCCTTCATCGTTTTAAGGGTCGCAAGTCAGAAGCGTACACGATGGCTCACGAAACCGATCAGAATGGAAAGCGAACAGATGAGAAGCAAAAGGAAAAGGAAAACTAGCAAAAGAGCTTGTCCCAACCATACTAAAAACACCCAACAACTACAATTAGAAATACAACAACTAAAACAGCAAATACAACAACTGCAGCAACAATCACAACAAATGCAACCACGTACGGAGCAATTGCAACAACAACGCGGTTCTTCGAACGGAACTGCTACAATCGTTATAAACGTCCGAATTGGACATTTTCCCTAAGCTTTCATGTACTTTTTTTTCTATCTTAGTTTTTTTTCTGTTTTATTTAGTAAATTATAATGAATATGTATAACAAATTAGATTTTTTTCTCTTTATAATTACATTTTGGCCTCCACTGTTGCACTCGTGCAGGGGGGGCGGGATGTTTACGTATGAAATACCCCAGTTTAATGTTCAGTCAAAGCTCATCTTGTTTGACATTTTTCTTTCAATATATTTTCTTCTTCATCTTGGCGCTTAAACTTCTTTTTTTGGTATATTAAGTTTTTTGCTATATTCATTATTATTGTTCTAAACCCCAACCCGAACGTAAGTGGAAAAAAACGAGTTGAAATAAATTTTGAGTTTACCCCCAAATTAATTCTGTTGTTTTCCTGCATATCTTCTTTTGAGAAAATATTTCACATAAACACTAAGTTTCAGGAAAGCTTTCTTGCCACGTGCAAAAACTTTTACATTTGTGGGGAAGGATTCGAGATGTCACTGAATTTGATGTCGGATTAAAAATTTACCAAAGCAAAAATGTAGCTATAGTCACTCCATGAACAACGATATGCATTATGTTATGATCGGACTACAAATGGCGGCGCAGCGTACAAAGGATTAGAGGGGCGGTGTCCAGGGGCGTGACAAAAAATTTAAAAAAATATTTTGGGAATTGTTTCCAATAAATCTTTATTCCTAGGGGGTGACCGGGCCAAATTTTTTTTCGAGCCACCTTAGTGTAGTCGGAATTTTGCCTGAGACCTACTCTGGTAATCGGTACATCTTTCCAAGATGTTTTGACGAAATATATGAAATGTGCTGCCTTACCAGATCAAGACGCAGCTACAGTCGCCAAGGTTTTTTATGAGGAAATCATAACAAGATATCGAATACCTAAAGTCCTGGTTACTGATAATGGATCCAACTTTACTTCCAAACTATTTTCGCAAACGTGTAAATTCTTAGGAATTAAAAAATTGCATATCACCGCATGTTTGTTTGGATTCAAGTTTGACATGTCAACAAACTTAAAAAGGTCTCCTACACCAGCGAATAACCGAGAAGATTACCCAATATGCCTCCGATATCAACTACAAAAAACCCATCAAATTGCAAAACAGAATCTCGATAAGGCAAAATTAATTTCAAAGAAATCATACGATAACAAGGTAAACCCCGCTACTTTTCGAAAGGGTCAAACAGTTTTACTAAAAAATGCTACAAGAAAAGAAATTCTCACCCATATGGACTGGACCATACGAAATTATATCAATAAATAGTCCAGTCACTACCTCACTTCAAATAAATAATAAAATCAAAAAGGTCCGCAATAACAGAATTAAATTATTTAACGAGTAGAAATGAAGAATATTAGTTGGAATTTATTATGAAACTATTTATACACAAAAAATATATAATTGTTTTTTTACACAAATTGGCTGCCAGGATTATGTAAATATCGCTTTCATACATTTTCCAAAATGAAAGGTACACAATAACAGAATTAAATTATTTATTAGTTATGTAACTATTTATGCACAAAAAATATATAAATTGGTTTGTTCTATACAAATCGACTGCCAGGATTTTTTATCATTTGAAAAATTAAATAATTAGCAAGCACGATTTTTATGACAGAAAATTAAGTGATTAGCCGCCGATATCAGGCATACAACTTTTACAGTTTTACTGGAGAAAACTGTGAGAAGTTGTGAGCTCAAATATTTTTAAATTATATAAACAAACTTCACATTTGCAAATAATAACGATTTTCTATTCCAGATAAACGAGGACTACCTCGAGGAGCTACAATTAATTTAGGACACAAAAAAAGATTTTTATATAATTGGCATAAGATATAAATTTAATAACATAATTACTAACGTGGAATTAGTCAATTATATGTGTTAATGAATTTTTTTATATGAAACTATTAAAACTCAAAATATTGTTGATAAATATTAATGATTAGAGAAACAAATCAAATTTAGATTTCGTTATAACTAATAAAAGATTTTATAAAAATTTAATAAGAATTGAAAATCTTAGTTAAGATATATATAAAAAATGGAAATAAATTCACTGCTATCCATTTATGTGATCGTTATTACTTGGACGTTAGTCAAAAGAACCAACATATCACAGCCATTCCAAAATCTGCAAATGAACGCCACACCGGTAGTATTTGAAAAAATTGGCAGCGGCGTTTTCTACAGAGATGTTTGGACGATTCTAACAAAATTTACACCATTAGACTATTCGACTGTTGCAGACATCGCGGATATGTACGATGAAAAAATTTAACAACTATGCGGCCTGGTAAAAGAAAACACAGTTTCAGCGACAAGAGGTTTTAAACAATCGTGTTTGTTAATGGTAAAGGAAACATCAGTCATCAACAACAACAACATAAGAAAAACCAACGAGCGCATGCAACACATATTTGTAAAGAATAGGGCGAAGAGAACTATTGAAGTAATAGGAAATTTTGCTAAATGGGCTTTCGGCACGATGGATAGTGAAGATGCACATAAAGTTTACAATCAATTGGCGATTTTGGAGAAGAACGATGCTAAAAACTTTGATCTAATCAAACATCAAATAACAGTAATGGGATCAAACTTCAATAAACTGAGTGCACCAATCAAAGAACTCGTTACAGACGTTGACAGCATTGCGAAAAATATACGCGAACTTAGTGTGTCCTATGGTAACTTCACAATAACAAACAAAGATGAGATTAACACTCTAAAACTGAAATCAGAAATCAACGAGCTTCTCTCAATAATAAACTCTCAACTGTTGGAAGTGCATCATCGTCAATCTATAGAGTTCTCTATTCTAAACGACTTGTACATGAACAAGCTACTCATCCTAGACAGCGAAACCATAACCAATGCGTTGAAACGTTTATCGACAACAACTAGCATGCAGCCGTTTTTTCAAAAATTTTCCACCCTACACCAAGCGGCACAAGTATCTGTATTTCAAGACGACAAAAGTTTGTTAATCAAAGTTAAAATCCCGCTGCCCGATCCTATTACATATTCAGTTCATCGAGTATATCCATTAACATCAGCCCTCAATCAAAATTGGGATGCGTTACCTTCAATATTAGTAGAATACATTGCAGAAGCTACAAATCAGGCATCGATATTGAGAACCTTGCAAGCTTGCGAAGTAAGTTCTAAGCAGATAAGATTACCATATGAAAAATTGACGTACACTCAGACTAGTTACAAAAGATCAGAAGTTGACCATTCAGTTTTCCTTGAATCTCTGAAACTCCAACTGGATAAAGGCAACGATCAATTAAAAACTTATAAACCGTCCAACCTGAAGATTGGAAATCATAAAGAAATTACAACTATCCTTGCAGAAGGAAGGAAGTCCATTGAAGAGCTTACGGGAGAGGTGAATTGAACAATTGAAGCGAGAATCATAAATAGAAACGAATGGGAGCTGACAGTTCATCCCTTCTCATTATTTTCTATACTTATTATTTATACTGCTCATTATCGGCGCTATTATCCTAATTATGAGAAAAAAAAGCAACGGCAAATCGAAAGATGTGGAGTTAAACGTTACCAATATAACTACCGGTGCACCTAGTTACGACCAGGCAGAAGACGTTATAAAACCGATCACATCCCCGAAATTGTTAAGAATTGCATCCAGAAAGTCAACTAAACGTCCAAGTAATTTAACCTTTGCATGCGTATAGAGTTCTTGTTAATAATACTTTTTCGTAAAAATATATACAAAAAAACATTTTTCAGCGTGAGGTAGTAAAAAATTCCCATTTTTAAAAAATATTCTATAGGAACTGATTTTAATTATATATATATATATATATATATATATATATATATATATATATATATATATATATATATGTATATATATATATATATATATATATATATATATATATATATATATATATATATATATATATATATATATATATATATATATATATATATTTATATATATATATATATATATATATATATATATATATATATATATATATATATATATATATATATATATATTTATATATATATATATATATATATATATATATATATATATATATATATATATATATATATATATATATATATATATATTATATATATATATATATATATATATATATATATATATATATATATATATATATATATATATATATATATATATATATATATATATATATATATATATATATATATATATATATATATATATATATATATATATATATATATATATATATATATATATATATATATATATATATATATATATATATATATATATATATATGTATATATATATATATATATATATATATATATATATATATATATATATATATATATATATATATATATATATATATATATATATATATATATATATATATATATATATATATATATATATATATATATATATATATATATATATATATATATATATATATATATATATACATATATATATATATATATATATATATATATATATATATATATATATATATATATATATATATATATATATATATATATATACATATATATATATATATATATATATATATATATATATATATATATATATAATATATATATATATATATATATATATATATATATATATATATATATTATATATATATATATATATATATATATATATATATATATATATATATATATATATATATATATATATATATTGAAGAAAAATATTTGTTGACCATAACTAGTGGATTCAATTGATATCTTTTTTCATTGACTTATAACTGATTATAATCGATAAATACCTTTTTCTCTTACCCATGACTATTATTAAAGATTTTTATTCTTTATATTTACGATAACAATTATTTTAATATTATTTTTTTTGTACACTAGTATCAAAGATAAATTTTATTATTTTTTAAGAAAATAAAACTGTATTTTCCAATTTAAATTGTTTACCTACAAAAACACACCTTTTAAAAAATAATTTGCTTTACTAAACTTTAATATGAAAAATGTTTTATAACTGTTACATAATATTTTTATTCATAAAAACATATCTATCGGATAGTAATAGTTAAGCCTGAGATATACTTTTATTTGATGCCCATAATGGTTATCAGCAACTTTTAAAAATAAAACTTGGAAATAATAATTATTCCTAAGAAATAAAATAAAAGTTTGTTCATAACAATTATGCGCAATTTTTATCAAATATAAGTTATAACTATTAAATCCTTGGTAAAAAAAACAATAATAATAACTTTATATTAATTTCTTTTAAGAAACTTTTGTAATAATATCAACAATGAAATTTTTTATTAAATAAATAAACAAAATCAGACGTTCTCTTGAATCGAAAGCATGCCGGTAGCATTCTTCAAAGGGGAAGTGATGTTGTGCATTTTGGTTTGACACGTTTTGCATAGCAAACCTCAACAGAAATACGAGACCCGTCCAATTAGGGAGGGGTCTAATTAAAGTATATTTGCAAATATTGCACTTGATTTAAAATAATTAAAGTATAGTTGCAGATCTGCAAATATTGCACTTGATTTAAAATAATTGTTGAAGTTTTTCCATGATTGCGGTTCTGCTGACTTGCGAAGCGTGCCAGCTCAATTTAATTAATAAGATTTGTTGACTTGCGAAACGTGCCAACTCAATTGAATTATGAAGGCTTCAATAATTTTGGGATTCAAGACGATCGTAAGTCTGGAATCAACGTTTAATTAAACAAAACGTAACACATATACTTGTGATCACCCTACGGTCGGTCAGTTCGAATAACATTTCATTTGTCAAAATATAACATTGTATTTTATTTTAAATTCTACGTGATTAATTCTTATTTCATTAAATATTTAATTAAATTTAAAATAAATTCTATTGTGAAAGAAAATTTAATTTCAATAAATTATGACTACTTCATTAGAAAAATTTGTTAGGGCCACTGATGCTATTGTCATGTTTAAAACTTGTTGCAACGAAATTCAAGAGGACACACATACGGTGTTTACACTGGAGCTTCATGATGAAGAATTGAAGCCTTTATTGGAGAAAGTAAAACTGACATATTGTTACGAAATGAAAAATGCAGATTCAAATATAACGACATAAAAATAACAGCTATGATGATAATCTGTATTTGTACCACTAAATACAACACTGCCTATGCAATGTCAAAATAAAAGCATTGGCAGCACTTTTTGGATAGCCGTTAGAATAACTCAAAATAACGGAAAATGGAAGTTTCCGGAATCTTCAGGAAACGGTAGCTAGAACTTACAAGATTATTCGAGACCGCTTAATTGCAATTACCAAGAGTGACATTAAACTTAAACAACATCAGCTGCAAGAGATGTAAACTTGATAACAGCGTAATTTATTTAAGTTGCAAACATTAGAGTATGTGTGTGTGCGAAGATAAACAAACAGAAGAAAAAATCTCATGCATCTACACACGCACATACACTACACTATAGCAAGACCAAATGATCATGCCGTATACTTAAAGATAAAAAGAGACAACTACATTCCAGAAAGTTAGCGAAGCTACCAGAAGGTTTTATAATTGACTATATAAGGGGAGGCTGCCAGACGACATGGATAAGTGTGTTTTTAAACTTAGACGAGTAAACATCGCCAAATATAGTTAGTGTGTACATCACGTTAGTTGTACGTGTTTTTAAAGTAATAAATAAAGTGTTACTGAGAATTTATTTGTTAAATAAATACCCGTGTTTTATTTTATTGCAATTCAACGAATCCTGTGAAAATAATAAAACCGTTTTTATGTAAAGGACTAAAAACATAACAATATGAAAAATGTCTATAGTTTAAAGTCTCCGAAAGGTACTGAGACCGCGGATGATACTGAGGCTACAGATGCGAAAGTAGTTACAGCTAAATATCGTGCTGCGTATTCCTCATATATATCTTGCTTAGGAAATACAAGGAAGAAAAAACATGAGTTAAATCAGAAAACAGTTGGCCCAACAGATCAGAGTAAAGGTGATATTTCAAGTCACACTTCGAATTTACCTCCTTGCGATGTGGATGTGTTTGGTGGGGATTATTTGTCATGGCCAACTTTTAGAGACCTTTTTACTGCTCTATATATAAATAATAGTCGATTTATGGCTTCGAGTCTAGACGCATTAGCGAAAAATCTTGATAACAGTGATTTCAATACTGTTCGATCATGTTTCGCTAATGTTGATCATTTCGAACTGATGAGAAGAAAGGGTGTGTTTCCGTACTCCTACATGGATTCCATGACTAAGTTTGAGGAAACTAAACTCCCTAGTAGAGAAGAGTTCTTCAATATTCTAACGAATGAAGAATATGATATATTAGAGTATAAACATGCTCAAAAAGTATGGAGCGAGTTTAATTGTAAAACCCTCCTTGACTATACTAAACTCTACCTAAAGACTGATGTTCTTCTTCTAACAGACGTGTTTGAAAATTTTAGAAATATTTGTAAAGGTATATATGATTTGGACCCCTGTCACTATTTACTTAAAACCACTCAAGTTACATTAGAACTGTTTACCGATTCCGAAATGTATATGTTCATGCAAAATGGAATTAGAGGTGGACTAGTTCAATGTTCACAGAGATATTCTAAAGCTAACCACAAGTACTTAAAAGATTTTGATAGTACAAAACCATCTGAATATTTAATGTATTTAAATGCAAACAATTTGTATGGGTGGGAAATGTCGGAATATCTTCCCTGCGGAGAATTTGAGTGGGTATATGATCCTGATATGAAAAAATAAATGTCTGATACATCAGAATATGACTACATATTGGAGGTGGATATAGAGTATCCCGACTCAATACATGATCTACATAATGATTTACCATTTTGTTCTCAAAATACGACTGTCGGAGGATCCAAATTCAAAAAATTAATTGCAGATTTACGCCCAAAAACAAATTATACAGGCCATTATAGAGTTTTAAAACAATGTATTTCAAATGGCCTAATCTTAAAACAAATCCATAGAACTCTTAAATTTAAGCAATCCCCTTGGCTTAAGAAATACATCGATTTAAACACATTCCATAGAACAAATGCTAAAAATAACTTTGAAAAAGATTTCTTCAAACTTTTAAACAATGCTGTGTATGGTAAGACAATGGAAAACATTGAAAAACGTAGGGACATTAGAATTGATTCATCTTGGGAAACAACAAACAGAAATCATTTGGGACTCAGAGCATTAATTGCGAAACCAAATTGTATATATATGACAAAATTTTCTGATGATATGTATGCGGTGAAGTTGAAAAAATGGAACCAGAGTATAATAAACCCATATATGTTGGCTTTACAGTGCTAGAGTTATGCAAGTGGAGAATGTATGATTTCCATTATGGTTTCATGAAACCTAAATTTGGAGATAACATTTCTCTCAACTATATGGATACTGAATCTTTTATTTATTCGATTCAAACTGATGATTTTTACGATGATATCCATAATGATATTAGTTTGAATTTTTACACATCAGAATAACCGATAGATAATTCCGTTTACCGCTACTCAATAAGAAGGTTTTGGAAATGATGAAGGATGAAAACAAGGGAGATATAATGACAGAGTTTATAGGTTTAAGATCAAAAATGTATTCTCCATCGACTCTTCACTCGGAAGATGTTAAAAAATCAAAAGGGGCTAAAAAGTCTGTAATTAAAAAGTTGACCATTAATGATTACAAAAGGTGTCTATTCGAATCTAAAATTATTTCAGATGAAATGGTTTTGTATAGGTCTAAAACACATCAACTATATACTCAAAAATTACAAAAAATTGTACTTAGTCATTCTGATGATAAGAGAAATATAATGTCAGATAAAATAAAAACGCGTGCTTGGGGACATTACATACATAGATCAAAATAGTGAATCAATGGATGTAGATTAGTATGATTTATTTCGAAAATTACCCTTAAGAGGAGAATGAAGATTTAATTTTGTATTGTTTGTATTAGTTTATATTTATTTAGTTATTTAATTATTTATTAATTTACTTATTAATTTATTTATTTATTTAATTATTTATTAACTTACTTATTAATTTATTTAATTACTTATTAATTTACTTATTAATTCATTTATTTATTTAATTATATATTAATTTATTTTTTAATTTAGTATACTGATGACAATCTGCATTATTTCTTCTACTTATATACATTGTATGAGCTTCGCATAGTAGTCATCAAATATTATCAAATTTTTCTATCGATATTACGACATATGATGAAATTCATATGCTTAGCAATAGCAAAAACTCGCATGGTCAGCACAAAATCAAGGACAACACATACATATATATATATATATATAATTATATATATATATATATATATATATATATATATATATATATATATATATATATATATATATATATATATATATATATATATATATATATATATATATATATATATATATATATATATATATATATATATATATATATATATATATATATATATATATATATATATATATATATATATATATATATATATATATATATATATATATATATATATATATATATATATATATATATATATATATATATATATATATATATATATATATATATATATATATATATATATATATATATATATATATATATATATATATATATATATATATATATATATATATATATATATAATGGGTGATTTTATAAGAACTATCGGAAAGTAAAAAAAAAAACACATAAAATTCAGAAAAATGCATGAAATATTTATTTGGATCGATAGTTGGGTCGATATAATTTAATGTTTGAAGATTATTTCATGCAAATGTTGGCCGCGGCTGCGCCTCAAATGGTCTATCCGCTTAGTCCAATTTTGGCATACTCTTTCCAACATTTCGGCCGGTATCTCACGAATAATGTTGGCAATGTTGGTTTCCAGTGCGTCAATCGAAGCGGGCTTGTCGCTATAGACATTAGCCTTAACATAGCCCCACAAAAAAATAGTCTAGAGGCGTTAAATCGCACGATCTGGGCGGCCAATTGACTGGTCCCAAGCGTTAAATAAACTGTTCACCGAACTCGCCTCTCAATTGGTCCATTGTTTCGCGTGCTGTGTGGCATGTGGCACCGTCTTGTTGAAACCACATGTCATGCAAGTCAAGCTCTTCCATTTTGGGCAGAAAAAAGTTTGTTGTCATCGCACGGTAGCGCTCACCATTCACAGTAACGTTGTGATTCGCATCATCTTTGAAGAAATACGGCCCAATGATGCCGCCAGCCCATAATCCGCACCAAACGGTTGTTTTTTGTGGATGCATTGGTAGCTCTTTCAATGCTTCTGGCTGCTCTTCACTCCAAATACGGCAGTTTTGCTTGTTCACGTATCCATTCAACCAGAAATGAGCCTCGTCGCTGAACACAATTCTTCGATAAAAAAGTGGATCTTCATCTAACTTTTCAGAGCACGCATTTTGGTAATAAAATTCAATAATTTGCAAGCGTTGTTCGTTTGTAAGACGATTCATGATTAAATTATAGACCAAACTGAAGATGTTTGACAGTGACACAAGATACAAAACGTGCGTGAGCTGTCAAAACTAGTGTTGCCAAAAAGATAATAGCAAAAAAATCACTCGTTATATATATATATATATATATATATATATATATATATATATATATATATATATATATATATATATATATATATATATATATATATATATATATATATATATATATATATATATATATATATATATATATATATATATATATATATATATATATATATATATATATATATATATATATATATATATATATATATATATATATATATATATATATATATATATATATATATATATATATATATATATATATATATATATATATATATATAGTATACTGATGACAATCTGCATTATTTCTTCTACTTATATACATTGTATGAGCTTCGCATAGTAGTCATCAAATATTATCAAATTTTTCTATCCATATTACGACATATGATGAAATTCATATGCTTAGCAATAGCAAAAACTCGCATGGTCAGCACAAAATCAAGGACAACACATACATATATATATATATATATATATATATATATATATATATATATATATATATATATATATATATATATATATATATATATATATATATATATATATATATATATATATATATATATATATATATATATATATATATATATATATATATATATATATATATATATATATATATATATATATATATATATATATATATATATATATATATATATATATATATATATATATATATATATATATATATATATATATATATATATATATATATATATATATATATATATATATATATATATATATATGGGCCACCAAAAAAATATATATATACGTACATCGGCGTTGTTAAAGTTTATATCTTGAATTCATTTTAGGGGCCTTACGTTAACGTATAATATGTTTTCAGCACTTATAATGGGCCTGATTGTGTAAGGGGCTGGCGTTAACGCCTGTCGTTTTTTTTGTAACAGATTAAAGCAACGCACAACCCGTGCTGTTTAATCTACTACAAAAACGACTAAGCGTCTACGCCAACGTCTTACACAATCAGGCCCACTTTAACTTCCCCTAAAAAATCAGATGTACACCTTAAAAACGCCGGTATTTTAAAACTTGACTAAACATTCTTTTCACACAGTGCAATTCAATGCCTTGATTGTCATATATATATAAACATGATCTTTTTGCGCACAAGCTATCATTGTGTGAACATGTAAAAAACTAACCTCTGCTACCTCTTCCATAACGTTTATCTCGCAGTGTAACTTCTTAGTGACCCAATCAAAAGCCGCTACGTGACCTTTGCGCCCACCTAACAACAAGTGTCTACCGAATATCGCATAGAATAAGGACCAAAGTCTAAATTTAATTTGAATAGTTTGGCTGCCGATTGTATATCAACATTTGCAGCAATTTCCTCTTGCCTATAATCTGCAGTTACTTCTTCTTCTTCTGGTTCTATAAATCCTTGTTGTTCCGTTAACAAAAGCTCGGTTCTGGCAGCCTGTTCTGCAGCATATTCCAAATACACCTCCTTGCGTTGTTGTTTATCTTTAAAGAAATTAGTTTTAATACCCGTTCCATCCACTTGTTCGCCACGTTTATACTTTTTTAATAGTTCTGCTGATATTTTTGGTTTCTTGTCTTTAAGTTGGTCCGCATTTATTTTAAAACTTTTCTTACGTTTCAGATATGACGTAAGTGACTTCGGAAGCTTTTCATTTACTTTGATAAATTCTCCTTCGAACTCTTGCTGATTTTAGGGCTTAGGTTTTATTGGTTTCACTTCTTCCTCTGAAACTGGATCAATAAAGTAGCGCTTATTCCGCGCATTGGTATTTTCCTCATTTACTTTTTCAGACATTTTATTTAACAAAAATTCAGTTTATATAAATAGCTTTTAGTTTCTGGTGAGCACTTTCCGTTTTTTCTGAAATAAAATAGGAATAAATACATTTATTTAAGCAAAACTAAAATTTTTTCCATCTTTACGCTTACCTGTGAAAATTCGTTTTAATTTTATTGCGCTAGAAAATTAATATGTAAACAAACATGAAAATTTTGTATTTTCTTTTGGTCATATAGTTCGTATGAGGGAGATAGATATAGCTACATTATCACGGTCCTCTCGTGTCTCGTCTGGTAGTCTGTGGCACTACGTGCAACTTCACTAAATCCTTTTACAAGGTAAAATTGGTAAATAAAGAGAGAGATTTATTCTCAATTTTAATTCAAAATATTAATTCTTCTTTGTTTTATTTGTATATTTGCTCCTCATCGGATTTACGCCGAAACAATTTGCTTAAATTATGTTTAATCGTATAGTGGAATTCCAACCAGTCAGTGGCATTAAATAAAAATATTGAATGGCGTTTTTTTTTCAAAAAGCGAAAGTTAATAATTTGTATTTTTGCCGTTAAAACTGTAATTGGACACATAGTGCAATGGGAAAAATAAAATTCATTTGCGAGAGAATTCAATTCGAGCATTCCTTGTACTCTGTTTTATACTTACCCTGCAAAAACTTTGCTTACAGGTAGGCACATCATTCCAAGAAAGAGCACAGAGCAGTTATTAAAATACAGTTGTTGAAGGCATGACTACGCAGCAATTTGGCACCTAAGTAGATGGGTAATGGGAACGTATGACATTTATCTGTCAAAAATCCTAGAATTCTAAAAAAGTTTAGCAAAATCCCCTTAAAATCTCTCTAGTTCTAGACCCAAGCTTAAGCTCCTTGTTGTGTGATGGGTTCTTTAATACTAGTTAAATGACTGTACTTTAAACATATTTTTTAATTTGAAAAAAATCTGCTTGTACAATGAATGTATTTTGCTAAAATTTGTGTTCTAGTTTTGTGATATATTTCTTTTCACCGGTCATAACTCGCGAGCATTTCGTAACATTCCCAATTTCACCTGCCATAGGAAGAGTAAGTTCAAGACGATTGGTACAACATTTGCCGCAGGGTATGTACCATGCTATGATCCATGTAACTCCTACCGCAGCACTATTATTGCTGATTTCAGACATTATAAGCGATTTAGGTGAGTAGATGGGTAATGAGAACGTACGACATTTATCTATCAAAAATCCGAGAATTCCTAAAAAGTTTAGCAAAATCCCCTTAAAATCTCCCTAAACAAATTTGACAGTTGGTCAGAGTTGCCAGATTGTTGTAACTACATAGAGTTGCCAGATGGTTGTAACTACAGAGTTGCATTTTAGGTGACAGCTATCAAAAATAGCTGATTGACATTTTGACAACTAGGTGGCGTAACTATACCAAAACAGCTATCTGAAATGTATGATAGCGTATGTTCACGACAAAATAAACTAGAAGGTTGTATCGTCATCACTTGTGTGCATATGTGTGTGTCTAGTTTGTATTATGTCTTCACTTTTATGTGAGTGTACTTGTATGTTGGCCTGTGTGCGCTACTTTTTGTTGTGGTGGCAGAGAAATATTATAGTGACAAAGAATCTGTGTATTTCTGCGTATGCAGTGATCGATGTTTGATAGATTTGGTTTTGCTGCTGTGAGCTGTTACTGCTATGTGTATGTACGATTATTGTGGATATATATTTTTGAGGATATCTGGGGAAATAATCTAATAGCTGCAGAGAGTGGCAACCCTGATAGCGGTTGTGAATGGTGGTGGAGAGGGAATGTATTTGATAATGTATGTATGTGTTAAAGTAATGTAAGTGATTGTATGTATTTTTGCTTTGAAGCGTACATGTGTTTGTCTGTATTATGAATATAGAAAAATATTGTGTTGGCACAGGTTTTTGATGAAGAAGTGCTTTTCAGATGCTGAATCTTTAGGACCATCAGGTTAATAAGCAGAGTTTAATGAATAGTAGTAATGAGCTTGTGATAAATATTTTCATTTTTTATTTTAATGTTAGATTCTAGAGCATTTTTGAATGATTTTAAGATAACACATTATTTTTTTTAAGGAGTTTTGAGAGTCCGACTGTTGGTAAACACTTCTGTGTGTGCATATGTGTATGTGAGCGCTGGTTTGTGTATATGTGTATGTGAGTGCTGGTTTGTGTGTGGGTGTATGCGTATATATATATATATATATATATATATATATATATATATATATATATATATATATATATATATATATATATATATATATATATATATATATATATATATATATATATATATATATATATATATATATATATATATATATATATATATATATATATATATATATATATATATATATATATATATATATATATATATATATATATATATATATATATATATATATATATATA
>OY101447.1:85228196-85257879 GCA_956483635.1 Panzeria rudis
CATAACAATATATATATATATATATATATATATATATATATATATATATATATATATATATATATATATATATATATATATATATATATATATATATATATATATATATATATATATATATATATATATATATATATATATATATATATATATATATATATATATATATATATATATATATATATATATATATATATATATATACATTGTAAATATATAAATAGTGTATATAAATATATACAGTGTAAATATATAAATAGTGTAAAAATAAATCAAGCAGCTTAATAAAGGTAGTTTTTTTTTGTCTATTTCTCGACAAAACCTTTCCCAAGTTATAATATCGGTGTAGCAGCCTCTTCAAAACCCAATTTTTTTGCAAAACTCAGGTAATTTCACTTTATTGTGAATAAGATCATTATTTATCCACCGATTTTCATGAAATAGCTGTACGTAATATGTGAATAGCTCCAAATAATATTTATAATTTTTTTTATAAATATTTATAAATTTGTTTTATTTTATTAATTCGTTTTCATGTTTTTTTAGGAATTCATACAAACTGTACGTGAAACTAAGCAAAATATAAAATCTGACAAAGTGGATGATGATGATGATTTTATACCATTGGAAAGCGAAACAAAACCTAATGTATTGTATCGTTTTAAATCCAAAACTTTAAAAAAGAAAACAATAAACTGAAACTAGTTTTACATACATATATTAAAAATTGTGTATATTTATTAAATAAACAAAAAACTACGTAGTTGTTAATATATATTGGCAATAGCCAGCTATTCTTTTGTCCGTGATCTTGCATTCAACATCATGCAACAGCTTTTCCAATTCGTCCTTGTTGACGCTCTTTTGAGGATTCAACCAATAAAACAAATTCATAATATGTTTTTTACCCTCGAACACATTAATTGCTCCTGCAACTTGAATTGTCTGCAGATGATCCACGACCTCAGAGAGGATATTTCTCAAAGCATTGGCTTGGAAACTATTTATTGCTATTTAGTAGACCAGCAGCACCGTCTAATGTATGACGGGTATAATCAATGGCAGGACATTCTTTTGGTGTTTTATGGGCAGCACATAAAAATATGCATTGATCGGTGGCAGTCATTTGGGTGCAAGTAGAGGGCGAACATTGCTTTTGCAAACGCACTGCAAGACCATTTAGTTCCATGCAAAATTGCCTGGACAATATAACAAAAAAAGCAAAACACATTATTAATTAACTATAAAAGAACAAGGGAAGCAAAGAAAGTTTAGTACCACCTTAAATGTTCATACTTCCACACACCCTCGTCTTGAGCCTCAGGCATAGTTAAAATTAGTTCCACATTTGAGGGATCCATTTTTATCAATTGTTGTATGTACTGTTGTACATCCAATGTACTGTCCATTTCTTCTAAAGGTTCATCAGGCCAACGACAAAAATCCTAAAGATTAAACAACAGAAACCATCAAATACCGAAGTGATTCTTTAAAAATATTTAGACAAATTAATTTGTTTTACCTTTGCTTTAGTTCCTGGTCTATTTCTACGTACAATGGTTGTGCCGTCAGCCATCTTCATGTTTTCTTTCTACTTCTTTTCTGCTACTCTGCCCCACCGAGAAGTAATGCGAGCCGTAACTTTAAAAAGTCTAAGTTCCCCTTTAGTCCTCAACAATTTTAACTAAACTAATTTCTACAGATGAATATGAAAAAAATTTATGATAAACGTCTTTGGATTTGATAAATTTATAGATATTTTATAAAAAAGCCACAGAGCCTGCACTTGGATGGCAATCTATAATACGTACAAGGTTTTATAAATAAATATATGTATGTATATCTAAATTCGATAAATAAAAGCTTACCTTTTTTTCCTCCGAATTCCAAAATGCAATATAACCATTTGTACTAGACGAAGCCATAATTGGTGGTCCGTCTGTGTGACTCCTGTAAATATGGCTTATATGCTTGCCAGCACACTACGCATAAATGCATTTATTGCAAGCTGTGTAAATATGAAAACGATCTGTAGCCACTGCGGTGATTCATCCGGATGTTGGCCGCTGACATGAAAATAGGTTGATGTGGAAACTTGAAATGAACGTGTCTTTCAGGTTATCTATTTCCATTTCACTACCGTATTTCATTTTGATTCTTTTTTTTAAGCTTTTCTTTTAAAATATTTTTAATATTCAACAATTGGTACAAATTATGAAAAACACGCGGAACTGAATTTGCTGGCACAGAATATGGAATAGTCTGTGGCTCGGGTTTGCTTGGATGTAGTCGAAAACAAACACATCACTTGTTAATTTTTATTTATTTCTTTTTTTATGCAATTATGTTATTTATTTATTTTATTTGAATCACAAACTACATCACAGACTACACTACATTTGAACATAAAATTTGATAATTTATACACATAAAATTTTTTTGTTTTGTTTATTTCTACTTCTTCGTATAACTATATCTGTCCCTTTTCAATTGATTATATGAGCAAAAAAGCTGATTTTTTCATTTTGGAAATGTCAAAAGTGACCCCTCTGTCATACTTTGTGGTAGTGCTTCGTTGACTTCCAAATGACGAGTAATTATTTATATATAAACACTAGTACAACTAGTGAAATTTGTCAAAACAATGCTTAAATACCGTTAACGGTTTACTCGTTGAAACACTCATAAAAAAGCCTTTCAACAAGGTTGAAAGAAAAAGTACTTTAAGTTTTGATTAAACACTGAGAGAAAAGCATAAGCCGAGACATAAACAATTTGTACTTAAACATTGCCGGCCACCTTGCAGCGATGTGTGTTGCAAATAAATTAAATATAAATTGAGTCATGAGGGACTCTTGATGAATATAATACAATATTATATAATTGAGCCATTAGGGACTCCTGATGTATATAATATAAAATTATATAAGTGAGCCATTAGGGACTCCTGATGAGTAGAATATAAAATGAGTCATTAAGGACTCTTGTGGACTGTATGTAGGTTAGGTCATGAGGGACCTCTGATGATCTATTACAAAATAGATATAAATCATGAAGGATTCCTGATGAAAAAGAGGTTTAGTAATTGCAAATTGATAAAAAAAAGTGATATAAAATTTATATGTATAGTCCATTTAATACAAGTTTTGCTAGTGGTCGATTGGTTATCCCGTTTTAAGTGCAAATATTTACGATACGAATACGACTGTCGATAATTGTTTTCTATATTCATTTTACATAATTGCCAAACCTCACGAGGAGTTTGTTTGAAATTATGTTTCTTGGAAAAGCAAATACGTGTGGAAAAAGTGTTAATGGAGTTGTTAACGGAAGAATTTATAGGACCCGTGAGAATCCACCCGAAAACAGTTTTTTGACCCATTAAAGATACATTCCTCCGAACTTCGTTCAATATTATGTGTGGATATAAATCAGCTCCAAGTAAATGATTTGTCGGCCTACTTTTATAAAAATGATTATCTGCCAATCGCAGATTGTGTAATTCACCTTTAATATCCGAAGGACAAATAAAGGAAGGTAAATTATTCGAAATTGATGGCAAAACAAGAGCATGTGTCTCTAAAACAAGTTTCTTATCAACTGGAGATCCAATTTGAATAGTACCATGTTTTCTAGAAGTGGTAGAAGCTTCTTTACTAACGCCGGCAATCTTTACATTCGTAGAATGTGACGGAAGTCGCAATTTATTTCGCAAGCGCTCTGAAATAAATGAAACCTCTGACGCAGGGTCAATTAAAGCCCTTGCGGAATAAGTTTTATTATGACAAATAATATTTACCATAGCCGTTCCTAACAAAACAGACGAATTTTGTGATATGTGGAAGGCTTGGCGACTCCACTAGGATAGCCAGGTGCCGATGTCGAAGGCATTTGTGGGTGGATTTCATTATACTGAGTAGATTTGTTATTATCAGGCAAATCTCTATGCAGAAGGGT
Source organism: Panzeria rudis (assembly GCA_956483635.1). Taxonomy (NCBI): domain Eukaryota; kingdom Metazoa; phylum Arthropoda; class Insecta; order Diptera; family Tachinidae; genus Panzeria; species Panzeria rudis. The sequence continues at coordinate 85,232,154 of OY101447.1, forward strand.
GTGGTGCCTCTTATTGCATTTGCAACAACTATGTTCGCTTTTGCAATCTTTGACTTCGTGTGGCATTAAAAGACAGTTATATATATATATATATATATATATATATATATATATATATATATATATATATATATATATATATATATATATATATATATATATATATATATATATATATATATATATATATATATATATATATATATATATATATATATATATATATATATATATATATATATATATATATATATATATATATATATATATATATATATATATATATATATATATATATATATATATATATATATATATATATATATATATATATATATATATACATATATATGTATTTAATTTATTTCTAAACTTTTTACAGCATTTTTCGAAAGCTGATTTTATGACTCAAGACAAAATCCTTATGGTCGACTGTTTCACCCGCATGACGGGTGAAACAGTCGACCATTCCCTTAATGAAGTCGCCTCCATGCTTCCATTAAAAACTTTGGAAGAAGTTGATGCCATTGAGGAAAAAATTCAATCGCCGGACTTCGAAATGACAGTAGTAAGCAACTTAAATTTAAAATTAAATACACGTAACAAATTTCAATTTAAATCTTCTTACAGAAAACGTTTATGTTTAAAGCCAAGGTAATGGCAGAAGACATCAGTGAAGTCATCCGTACCCTTATGACGGATGAACTCCTGGACAAATTTAATTGGGAAGGGCGGTGGGAGAAGAAAGCGTTGGGGAATTTGCTACTTTTCAATAAGCTTTTAAGAGGTATGTAGCTATTTTGGCCTACCAATTAATTAATTATTATGTATACACCTGTTTAGTTTTACTTTTTAAAGTTCAGATGTCTTTCCCCAGCAATCCTCCATTGAATTTGAGAGGGGTTTAAGGAAGGCAGTGGACAAAAGCCACCATCGACAAAAACAAAAAATTTATTTAAAAAAATTAACAACAAAAGTAATTTGTTAATTTCATTTCATTTGTTATATTATTTTGCAGTCGGCTCTTGTACTATAGTACAATATATTATAATATATTATATTAATTTTGAATTAAATATATATTTTTTTTAATTTGTTAATTTCTTTTTTAATTGATTAATGTTAGTATTACTTTTTGATTAAATTTTTAAAATTTTTATTTAAAAAATTTAAAACAATCTTTTTTTTGTAAATAATGTACCAGTCAGCTATGACTGGTTTATACATCAGTACTGATTAGCCAGCTATGACGATATTTACATAAGCACTGATTAATCAACTATAACTGGTTTATACATCAGTACTGATTAGTCAGCTATGGCGATGTTTACATCAGTACTGATTAGTCAGCTATCACGATGTTTACATCAGTACTGACTAGTCAGCTATGACGGAGTTTACATCAGTACTGACTAGTCAGGCAAGACAATATTTACATCAGTACTGATTAGTAAAATACTGTGGAGTGAGCACTTCAGATGTATATTTCACAAGTTTATGAAGTTCACAAGTATAAGAGAGAAACAAAATCACACGTACACGAATGTTTCCATCAGTTTTTTCATATCGCCCTTAATAAAATGATAGAAACTTCTGATGTATATACCCATCAGCAATGCCCATCAGATGATGCATCAAATGACTGTCATTGTTCTTGTAGGGATAGTTGTTGCAACATATTCTCAATAAATAATCTTGAGCATACACTGTCAAATTTGTACGGCATTTGTTGTTTGGGCGAATTAAATATAATAAACTTGTGGCTGCGGTAAAAATTGTAGACGGTAAGTCATGTTAGGTGTGGACCGCAGGTTATGTTGGGAAATAAATATTGCGCGTGGGGATGTACTGTTAGCCGCCGCCGATCAAATTTGATCGACTTAAGGGCCGTGGCAGTTTAACAAACAGTTTGTTCAATTTCATGTATGGATTAGTAACATTTTGTTTTGCTTAGCACAGCAACTTATCAAATTCATATCATCAAACTTTATTTAAAAGAACATTTGATTTTTTGGGCGGAAATGTCTCATTATTTATTAAAAAACTTTTACATTAGTTATTTTTACTCCCATTTTTAATTCCTTTTAACTCTTTGTCCATATGCAGTTCGAGGAGGGTTAAAATTTTGTGCAACATCCCTTTTTAGCATTTGGGTTTTTTTCTGTGTATGTTTCAAGCAATATCTCGTACTAAGCATTTTTTTATTTCTATTGCTATATTGCTTCGATTTAACTAGCCATAAAGCAGGCAAACCACGATAAACTTCAATAAATTCAATTTTGTTCATCTGTTTTTTTTTAAATAGCGCGTCTCCATAGAAATGATGTGGTCGCTGCGAAAACCATAGACTAATAACTAGACGCGACACGGGCGAATTGAAGAGAATTCGCCCGTATAAATGTTGCGATAGAGATGGCAACATTGGAGAATTTTTCTATATTTCTCTCTATCGCACCAAGTATACGGTTTTGACGTTTATAAAATTTAGTGTTTACAAAAAATAAAATTTCTTGGCAGGATTTGGCGCAAAGTGGAGAAAAAGTGTTATTGCGCCAAAATCCTGCCCAAAGTTGGTAATTTGTGGACAAAAATTGATAGTTCATTTTGTCCACTAATTGCCAACAATGAGAAAATAACAAAAAGAAAATTGCTAACGTTAAAAATAAGCAATTTTCTTGGAGCAGCAGACAAACAGGTAAAGTGAAAATGTAAGTATTTTTAATTTTTAGTTATTTATAGGATTTTTACTAATATATTCTTCTTTTTCCAGGAGCAACAGATGCATTTTGGGATGTCCTGAAGGGGAGAAACTACATTTGTTCCCGAAAGAACCAAGGTTAGTAATTTGTGTGAATACATTGTGTGTAGTGATTTTTAGAAATTTTGTTCATTGGATGGGAAAATTATGTTCTTGTCCAATGTACAAACACAAACGTAGGTTATATGTCGCGGGAACAACATTCCAATTGATCTTTGTGTGATTACTTCGTACGTAATGTGCACGATTGTGTTAGTACAGTATGTGTAAACTTTTGTACGTTGGACATAACAATGATGTTCTTGTTCAATGTACATATATGTACATACATACGTTGTTCAACATGTCGCGGTAAAATGAAGTAGTCAGATCAATTGGAATCCAAATATGTTCACTTTGTTTTATATTTTCGAAAATTTTTCATAAAAAAAGCTTATGCTTGTAATGTAATGTAATGTAATGTATATAAATGAAGTGCATTTACTTTAAGTGTAGAATCTTGTACATTGGAATGGACACCGGTGCTCCTCATCAATGTACAATGACACATGCTAATAAGCAGAGGAATAATTAAGTGCTCAAGTGCCACCAAGTGTATTCCAAGTGATATGTTTTTTTGTGTTGTTTACAACTTCTTAAGTAATTTGTACGTACCAACGTAAAGTGAATTTGATGTGATAAATTTGTAGATTAGATAAAACAACAAATGCACAAGTATGTTGGTTAACAAGTTTGTGTAATATAAAGCATTCAGTTCAATTGGAATCCAAATGTGTGCACTTTGACGTAGTTTTTTTAAGGTCCTTAATAAAAAATTAGTTTTTTGGGTCATGTTCTTGTTAAAGAAAAAATTGCTTGTGCGAAATTTTGTACATTGGAAAGAACGAATAAGTCGCGGGAAAAACAAGTGTTCGGGTCAATTAGGACTCAAATGTGTTCTTTTTACTTAATCTTTTACAAGAACTTGGTTCAAAACCGAACAAAAAATACTTTTTGAAACGTTTTTTGTTATTTTTCAAGAAAAACTCCAACTAAAAAAATTAAATAAGTTTTTATAATGAAAATTAAATTAAATTTTAGTTATTATTTTTTAGTTTTTGTAAATTAGCAATCTTTAATGCATTTTTTTATACTTTTGAATTAATTATACATAGCTACATTTTGCTTTACTTAAAAGATTAGAAATAAATAGCGGATTTCTGTATTGGTTACTATATTACATTTCATGATTTGGTATTTGGGTAAATATTTCTGACTTTTCGCAATTTTTTGAATTTTGAATTTTTGTAAGTTTTATTCATAACAAATATAATATAAATAAAAATAATTTTTTTATATTTGGTTTTTTTTATTTGGTACGGATTTTGAAAATTCTTTCATTAATGGAATTTTAAAATTCTTTCATTAATGGAATTTTAAAATTCTTTCATTAATGGAAAGCTACATTATCAGCGTCAAACATATAATGCATATGCATTTAAAGCTTCTCCTTACTCAAGACCATCATGCGTGGCGAAGAGTCACATCCTACAAGAGGTGATGCTGTTTTTAACAGAACATGATGGATCTAGACCAGATAAGGTCGAAAAAAATCATATAAAAAGCCCTTTTCAGGGCTACAGAATATTTTCCAAAAGAGATAAAGTTTTGGCTTTACTACTAAATATACAATTTTAATGATATACAAATTCCAATTTTTTTTATTTTTATTAAATTATTAAATTTTCATTAAATTAAAAGAAGTTTTACGGGCTACAGAATATTTTATAAAAGACATTAAACTTTTATTTTATAGATACATATATAACCTTAGTACAATAAATAAAAAGCTCTTTTATTTTTTCCAAAAAAGATAATTTTTTTAAACTAAAAAACAAGGATGAATGTTTGAAAGGAAAACAACTTTAGGATTTGGTTGCATAAATAAAAGTATTTTTATTTCAAGTTATTGTAAAAAAAATCAATTAATTATATTAATAAATACTCTTGTTTTGTTTTTGTTTACAATGTGTGTAGTGCAGTTCTTATTCAATATTCTGCGGCGAAAACTAAACAAACATGACATTTGAAGTAGTTACACAGCCACACATCAAACAACCTTCAAATTTCGTCATCGGCGGTAGTGAAAATCAAAAGTGTTTTGTTTTTCACTAAACTCACATCAACCCAAAGCGAATTCGCTTTGCATCAAACTATACGTGTGAGGTTTTTTGCACTTCCAGTCAACAAAATCTAGGAATAGCAAACAGTTTGATAAGTTGCAATACCGCTTTAGGGACTTTGTACCCGCCGTCAGAGTCGGCGCCGTACTCTGTACCAGAGTTCAAAGCCGAGGTATATTCATCGGCGGCTCGGACAACATTGGTCGGCGGCGGCGTTTACAACGATAACTCGGTGGCGGCTTAAATGTCGGCTTGAATGAAAACAAGGCGAATTCAGTAGCAGAGCACGAAGCCGATATTATTCGATTATCGGCGGCGGCTTACCTAGAAAGTAACCAGCGGCGGCTAAGCGCCGGCTGTAAGTCTATAATTTTCCTCGACGGCGGCTGAATGAAAAGTGTCGGCTGTCGACTGGCTCACGTAGTATGTTTATCTAGCAAAAAAAATTTTAATATTTTTATATTTCTGACAAGCAATATCTAATTTTTTTGTTGTGTTTGTACCAAACTTATATTATATAATAGACACTTGTCGGCTGATTCGTGCGCCGATCACAGCCGTATACATCGGCGGCGACGCAATTTAAAAACAAAACTTGGCGGCGGCTGCTACGCCGGCTATGCGCCGAACGGCTTCGTGCTCTGTTCAGTAACCTTATTATCACAGATGATCATCAGCTGATTACAACCAATTAGTCAAACTCTATCGGGCATATTGCGCTATAACCGCCAAAAAAGCTTAAGCGCCATAAAGTAAATTTTACAGGAGAAGTATTTTTTAGTTAACCTTGGTTTAAATCGAAGTAGAGCCCTTTTATTGGCTATATAGGATTGTAGTGGACTGTTATATGTAATGTTAATAGTTTTATTAAATTTCCTATAAGACAACGCATGTTTGTAAGGGTTTTTGACACTAGTTTTGCTGTATTTGCAAAAAAGAATTTTAGCTTAAGCGACATTTTGCAGTTACAAAAAAATGTAAACAAATTAAAAATTTAAAGGGAAAATGCACTTAAGCTAAAATTTCTTTTGCTGTATTTCCGTAACGGTACATGGCAGGACTTTGAAACTTTGACAGATAGTCCGATTTATCGTAAATAATCGATTTTCGTCCAAAAACGATTTTCGAAAAGCATGTCGCTTGAGTTTTTTTGGCGGTTATGGCTCGATATTCTGAAAACCATTGCGTTTTGAAATCGCTAAAATTTCAAAAACGAAAAACGTGTTGTTCTTTTAATCGCACAATTTAGTGCATTCGATGCTAAGTTCTGATAAAATATCTCAAACATCTAAAATATAAAAAACAATTAAAAAGCTCCAATATGTGAGATTTTTTGCTGAAGTCTTTCCTGAGATTTGGCGATTTCAAAACGAAATGGTTTTCAGAACATGGCCGTATATAAAAAAAGAGAAAAACTTTAACCCGAACTGTCAAAGTATAAATAAAAATAGTCCTTCACCTACTTTGTATGTGTGTTGTTTTAATGATAAGGCCACTTGATATTAATTCGCTTTGAACGAAAATATACTGAAAAAATTTAAAAAAAAAATTAAAAAAAAAAATTTTTCTAGCTGAAAAATTGTAATTCATAAAAAATAGCTGTTTTGTATAACACAGCGTCTTCACGAGACATTAACTTTGAGATAACATGAGAGAAAACGTCGGCAGAAACTAAAAGCAAAATGTCGAACTTTCTCTTAATCTCATACTAGGGGAAGACGTAATTTTACTTTACCGATAAGATTTAATTTTATGCAAATGCTCACCGAGTTAACATGTATTACTTTTGCATAATTAGTTGTTTTATTTTTAATTTTTCACACAAATTTAAATTTATAAATCAACTAAACACATATATTCATATATTTAACACAGCAATTTGATCAAAAATATCGCATTTCATATATTTTAATAAACACTCAGACATGCACACTATTGTATTTCTATGTAGATGTGTTTTTTGACAGTTCATCTCATAAGATTGTTGTTATAAGAATTCTTATAGCAACGCTCTCATAAATAACATTGAAATAAAACTGTAACATTGAAATAAAACTAATTTCAAGTCTACACGTAACATAATTCTCTCTGCGATTGAATTTGACAATATCATCTTACATATTATGTTACAAGGTGGATTTATACAGGTGATATCATAAACACAGCTGTTCTACTTTTTTTTCCGCAAATTAGATGTTCGGATGTAAAAATTTGTATACGTTGACATAGGGGCTGAGATGTCAATTGTTATTGTAGTGTTGTAGTTGTTTTAGTATTAACACCACCTGATAAAATTAATTCACCTTGATTATGTTACGTGTAGACAAGTAACAAACGTTAATCGGCGGCGGTGCGGCTTGGAGAAATATGACCGGCGGCGGCTTGCCGCCGATTTTGAGCCAATCCGCTTGTAACTCTGCTCTGCACTAATCGATTTTTTCACTCGCTTGGGTCGCTGTTTTATTAAAAAATTGTAGAACATACATAAATAATTATTTCTATGAGAATAACAAAGTAAAGATTCTTTTGTTTATCTAACGGCAAAGGTATGTAAATCATTACATTTAATTAGGTGGATTGCTCCAATTTTAAGTTAAAACTATCTGAGGCTAGTGGAACATTAAAGTAAAAATATTGTGAATCTATGAACTTGCTGAATTATCCATTACAAGGTTTTACATATGGATGTGCGTATAAAATGTAGAACATTCATATAGCAAAAAATTCTTAATTAAATTTTTTCCGTGCTGATTGTGTCTCCATAGACGACTTGTGGTGCAAATATGTATTTTTATTCTGGGACAGAATTCCCGGTAAATCTAAATGTACATACAATTACATATGTATGTATATAAGGATGTTGTATAGTGAAAAAAATACACTTCATTCAAATAATCGATTTCTTATAGAATCAATATGAAATAAAACCCGACAATATATGTATATACCAAAATGTGTTCAATATCGAAGGAGAAAGGGCTTAAATCTAGTTAGCGACACATAGGGGGTTAGAAAATGCAAAAATAAGAACAAAATGTAAAAAATGGGGAGAAACGCATAGTTTTCGAGTTATAGCCTATGAAATTTTCATATACATATATAGGGTATTTTCCACTTTATTTCGGAACGTACATATGTGGCCCATATTGGTATCATTTTAAAGCATTTGAATGGATTTTTCTGCATATTCAAAATGTTTTAAAACTCATTACGAAGCGGGGATGAGTTTGCGAAAATCAAGTTTGGTTCAAACATTGGCGTAGCTTAAGGCTGCCAGATTTCTGAACCCGCGACCAGGACATTTATAATACATATCACAAACAAATGTACAACAAAAGCTTATATATTCTTAGTCGTGTTTTGTTTCCGTTACTGCTTTTTGCTCCCTCCCCCATTTATTAACCTGCTTTCTCGCTCTTTTGATGTCTTCTAGTGAGAGTATGGGTCCTATTGTGACTGTTAACTCTTATCTTAGCAATGCTTTGCGTGGTGGCCAGGATCGCCTTCGTGTGGGTCACATGAACTGTCGTTCTCTCAGGCCGTCTGCGATTTCTACTAAATATGATGAAATTCGCTCTCTCCTTGAGGATTCTACGTTTGACTTGTTTGCTGTTTCTGAAACTTGGCTTGATTCTAATGTCTCTGATCAAACTATTAGTATTCCAGGTTATGAATTTTGTCGTCTGGATCGTCCGTCTAGAGGGGGTGGGGTTGGTATTTTGATGTCTAAGGGAATTCGATTTAGGGTTGTTTCTAGAACCTGTCAAGTTGGTTCCTGTGAATCTCTTTTTATTGTTCTTGAGTGTGGTGGCGTTAGGGTATTATTTGGTGTTGTATACCTGCCTTATGGGAATCTCCTTATGTTTGATGAACTTCATGACTGCCTACTCTCTGAATATAGTAAAATCATCGTGTTTAGTAATTTTAATTGTAACCTTTTTAATGAAGGCAGATCGAGTCAGTTTAGGTCTCTATGTCTTAGGTTAAACCTATCTGTTGTGCATAATTCTTAACCTACGCATAATGATGTGGCTAATCATACCACTTCTCTTTTAAACTACTTTCAGATCAGTGATATTAACTTATTAAACTTCGCGGGGCAGGTTCAGTGTCCTTGGTTGACTGATCATGCCCTTATATATGCGTGCTTTCGTCTGCAGGTTCCTGCTGCATTGGATTACTTTGAATATCGTGACTATCGTAATATTGATTGGGCTGAGCTCCTACTATCGGTTACCAATTTTGATACTGCTCTTATATATGGTTTAGCTGATGTTGACCGGAAGTATGCTGCCTTCTTATCTCTGTTAACTTGTCTTTTTTCGTTTGTACCGATTGTAAGGAGAACTATACCTACAGATGGTGATCGTTGGATGCGTTCACCGGATATTTTTTAGGCTATGTCTCTACGTGATTTAGCATTCTCTACGTTTAAGTTGAACCGTTCACCTGAAAATTGGAGACAGTACTGTATTTATAGGAATAGGGCTAAGAATGTCATTCGTTGTAAGAGAAGGGAGTACTTTTGTTGGCTATTTACTGGTCTGGATTCTGCCGGTTTGTGGAGAGTACTTCGGAATTCTGGTTGCGCTGGTGATGCTAGTGCTTCGTCTTTGGGGTGGGGACACTGACGCCATGAATAGGGCCTTTGTTGGGGATTTTAATCCGGATGAGAGTGATGATTTTGTTGGATTTATGAGTGCTGCTGATTCCTTTTCTTTTCGTTGTGTAATGGATGCGGAGGTTCTTGATGCCCTGCTCAAAGTTAAATCGGGTGCTATTGGTGTTGACCACATTCCTATTAAGTTTGTTAAACTTGTCTTTCCCTCTGTCTCTCAGTTGCTTACTCACGTAATTAACTGCATTCTTACTACTTCTCTTTTTCCTGCCTCATGGAAGACTGCTAGGGTTGTGCGTATTCCAAAATGCAAGGTGGTGAGTAGTCCCGATGATTTGAGGCCTATTTCTGTTCTCCCCTGTTTATCTAAAATAGTCGAGCACCTTATGAAGGATCAGGTGTTCCAATCTGTTTGCGCGAGTTTATATGACTCACAATTTGCGTTTCGGAAGGGGCATATTACTACTTCGCTCTTGCTTGCTCTTACTGACTCCATTAGGGAAGACTTGAATGTTGGGAAACTCAATGCTCCGATTTCACTTAATTTTTCCAAGGCCTTTAAAAGCATCAGTCATCAGACGCTTATGAATAAACTCAGATATCAGTTTAATTTCTCTTCTACGGCGTGTAAGCTGGTGTTTTCATACCTTAATGGGAGATCTCAGTTTGTGGACTATAATAAAAGTATATTTTATTTTGCTATGAAGTTCATATATAACATAAAAATAGGAAATTGTCCTGCATATTTAACAGAAAAACATTCATCATCAATCATCAAATACATAATTATAACACAAGAAGACGTAATGACTTCCGGGTAGTAGAAATTATATCTGAAGCCGACCGTGCAAATCTGTATTATAAAGGACTGAAACATTATAATGAACTACCAAATGAAATAAAGAATTGTGAAAAGTAAATAAATTTAAGAAACTAGTGCACCAACATTGTAAACATAGGCCTATTAGTTAGTTAAAATTAGGTTCGAAATGAACTGTAAACAAATAAATAAATAAATAAAAATGGCAGTAGTTCCGAGTTACTCAGTCTTGGTGCGGGTGTTCCCCAGGGCTCGGTTCTGGGTCCTCTGTTATTCATCATGTATGTTAATGATTTGGTGGAGTTTACTAATCCTGCAACCTGTAAAACCTTTCTTTTTGCGGATGATGTCTTCCTTTCATTTACGGGTGATCGCGCGGCTCCTGATCTCTCAAGAGATGTTAATCATTTATTTATTTATTTCAGTCTGGATAAAAAATCCTTACAGACTAAGATAACAAAAATACCTATAGTTATATTGTATAAATATCTAATTTAACAATGAAGTATGTGTAAAACCAGGGTTGGAAAAAACCGAGGTTTTTTAAATAAAACCCAGCCCGGCGGGTTTTATCATGGGTTTTTTGGGTTTTATTGGGTTTAATTGGTTTTTTTTTATGATCTAAGCAATGTTGTAAAATTAGCCCTTTTCGGTATAGATTTATTAAGAAAATCATTAATACAACTGCGACAAATGAAGACTTTTGGAAAAACACAAGGACTGTGACAGTACAGTTTCGATTTTGGTGACCAATTTTTTTCATGGGCCTCCAAAATTTCAGAAAATCTGTGGGACCTCAAAAAACGGTGTCATCAGTATTTGGCCAACAGCTAATTCAAACTTAATGATACCGCTTAACTGTATATGGCAATAATGTAGCTAAGAGTCCGCTTAACAGTTTTTTTACTATTTAATACCAAAAAAATTGTTTCTTGCACTTTTTGTTGAAAAAATTAAGAAAAAACTTTGTTTCCCCTTTTTTCAGAATAACTTACTGGTACTCCTTATTTTTTGCTAACAATATTCGGCAAACTTGTAGTTGCGGTAGAGCTGAACAAATTTTGTGAACATATCAATTCAATTGAACTTGACTAGCCACCCTAATAGCTCATACAAGTCACTTTTTACCTTAAAAATGTTGGGTTTTCACTATTTGTTTATGCTAAAATTTTTTTAAATAGTATATTCAATTGCATAATTCTCTGTTATGTTATATTGTGTTTCATCATCATCTTGTGCAAAAAAAAAGTAATTTTTCCGCACTTTTTTTTACATAGGAAACAATTACATATTTTATTCACTTTTTTCAGCATAACTTACAGCGACTCCATATTTTTCACTAACAATATTTGGCAAAACAACAACAAACCATAAAAAATAGCAACTGCTAAAATCAACAACATAAGAAGTGGAACAATAACAAAGAAAGTAAAAAATTCAATAAAAATATAGCCTAAGCGGTAAAAAACTAAAATTTTTAAGGTACAAATTAGTTTTTTGGGCTATTAGGGTGCCTAGACTGTAATTTGTTGAACAATGCTATACTACTGTCAAAACAGGATTTTGTTAAAAAGCGACCATTCCAAATATATGGGCAAAGTAATTACTAAAGAAAGCGAAAAGATAGCAGAAGAATGCGTAAGTAAAAAGCTAAAAATGGGGTGCTTTTGACTTACGCATTCTTCTGCTATCTGCACCTATTTTTGGCATCTAAAATTAAAGATGCAGAAAAGTTTCCACAAAAAAAAAACAATGGTTGAAGATATTAAAAGACAAAAATTAATAATGTTTACCTGCAAACTTTTGCGATTATTTCACTTCAGTAATGAATTGCCACCATCAATAGAAAGAATGTTCTCATCTTATGGTTTAATATGGAGTAACCTTTGAAATGGCCTTAGATTGGAAACAGCATTACCTCTCTTACGCTCCTTTTTACAATGTGCGATTAAAAGTTAACATGGACTTTAATGGCAAGTTCGGTATAGAAAACTTGCTGTTAAAGTCCGCGCTAACTTTTAATAGTACATTATGAAAAGGCCAGTTAAAAGCATTAAAAATCTGAGCCACCAGAGTGGTAACTGATTTAAAATAACTTTTTATGTACGTGTTTGGACTACTATTTTTTTATGAATTTTTTAATTATTGTCTTAAATTTTTTTTGATATAATATAAATGGTATACATATATTTAAGCTTGTAAAATAATTTTTTTTTGTTTTTGGTATGCATTTATGTTTATAAACCACATGGCGATTGCTATTTTTTATTTTCTTATTAATAGAAATTAATAAAACGACGAAAAATGCTTAGCTTCATTTATGCCGATTTTTCGAATTGAAGTGCCGAAAATGTCGATTTTTTCCACACTGAGTGCTGATTTTTTATCAAAATCATTTGGCAGCCCTGGCCCAGGCAACAAATCGTCAGGTTATTATTGGTTTGCTGCTTTCTAATGCTTTTTCCTATGTTTATGGGTCAAACCAATAATAAGGTGACAAAATGCAGGTAAAATTGCTTCATGTAAACAGCGTTATAACAGAAAGCTTAACCTCTGTTCATATCAAAAATCAGCAGAAATTAAATTTTGTCTGCATTGACCTGTATCAAAAAATCAGGACAATTTAAGAGTGGACCAGGACACCAGGACCATTTGTCTAAAACCAGGACAATCCTGGAAAACCAGGAAATATGCCAGCCCTAGCGTAGCTATACATTTTTTTTAGCGTGGGGGGTAGTGGGCAAAATTTTTTATTATTATTATTTTTTTAATTTTAATCCGGTTATGGATTTTCCTAACTAACCACTAACTAACCACTATACCACTAAAAAATCAATTGCTATAATAACACTGCTTACAAGCTTTTTATTTTTTGAAGTTTTTAATTTTCTAAAGCAATTTTTTAGAATAATTATGACGTGCTAAACAAAAAAGGAATACAAAATTTAATTTCGGCCATTGTGCATAATATAACGGCTCATTTTCGTTTTTCGGTGTACATATACTTCTTGTTAAAGCGTCATTCAGCATTAAAGGGTGGTTCGTTTAAAATGAAATATATTATTTGAAAGCTACTAATAAGCAGTGTAGCTACGTGAGGGGATTTGTCCCCACATTGGGGATTTCAAATTCTACTTGGGGACAGATTTTCGTAGAAGGGCTTTGGGGATTTTTTCATTATAAGCACTTTTAAAACAATATAAATTTTTTTCCACTTGTAGTACGAGTAGATATTTCGATTATTTTAAAATTGTGTTTTGTTAATGAGTTTGATTTGTTGGAATGCATTTTAATCAGTGTTGCCACCAAACAAACTAAAAATAGTACAGAAGTTAAGCAAAAATAGTACAAAACCAAGTGAATAGTACAAAAAATTTTTCTACAAAAGTAACTAACTAATACCCTCCGTAATCAATTCCAATGCATATAAAAGATCCAAGAAAAAACTAGTGTTACAAGCGAGTGCTTACGCAAAAGTACATGTTGACATCACTACCCATTATTGTTTGCGAAAACAATATGTAGCTGTTGTTTTTCAAAACCTCGGCTACATTCGTAAATTCAGTAATTGTGCAGTAGTCCTGCGTTCGAAAACCATCATTTGGCAGAAGGTGTATTCATTGTACAAGCTGGCAGCATGGCTGCAAAAATGCAACAATACAAAAAACAACAGGCATTTTGTTTTTGTAAGAAACGTACGACATGTCAAAAACAGATGATTAATTTTTGTAGTATTTGTTTATATTTTGCCTTTCCCTTTTCCATCTTCTTTCGGCACACCCAACAGCAGAGCCATACGCCATCTTTTGTTTGCATAAACAAAACAAAACAATGCATAAACAAAACAAAACAATGCAAATTTGACAACTAGCGCCTTAAAGTAGAGCAAAAAATAATCAGCTGCCGCGGTGCTGCCACCTTGTAAAATTAATACATCTTGATGTGGCAATACTTTTCTGCGTGGAAAGTTTCTTTAAGCAAACAATTGGTAGTGCTGATGCAGATTTCTGGAACTACGGCAGCATTTTTATTAGTACTGCAATAGTTTGCATACCGGTTGCACATATTTACTGCATTTACGAATTCACCCTTCATGTTGCTTGATAACACGATCAATGCAACCCTTTAATGACAACCATCTAGTTCTGATAACTTAAAATTTTATAAACTGAAAATATTGTTGAAACTCTTGGAGCTTAAATTGCCGTAAACAGTTGCAATTAAAGTAAGATCTAAGCATTCTCAACAAATCTTCTAAATAAGCTGGAATATATTTCGTCACGTAAGCGCCAACAACCTCATTTATCAGAAAATGAATAAAGCTTAATAACTTTCTAAATATGGGTTTTAAAAATTTTTTTTTACAAAACAGCTGTGCGACTCTCTGAAGGGCGTAGAAATATTTTTTGAAAAAAAAAGTTTATATAAAAAACAAAAAATTGGTGGGTGAGCCTTTTAACATTTCCAACTTTAAATATTTTTTAAAATAATTTTTTTACAAAACAGCTGTGCGACTCTCTGAAGGGCGTAGAAATATTAAAAAAAAATTTATATCAAAAACTAAAAATTGGTGGGGAGCCTTTTAATATTTCCAACTTTAAATATAAAAACCATCATATTTTGCATGCAAATGTCTTTTTGTATGGCGCTTACGAGCTTTTCGAAACGGCTTTAATATTTTTGTTTTCCATACAAAGTTGTCAAGATGAGAATGCAATCGGGTGACAACTGTTATTTTAAAATATGTTAAAAACCAAAAAAGGTTAATATCGAAAAAATGGCGCTTATGTAGTTGAAGAAGAAACGCGTCGATTTGGAAACTACTTGATGTACAAGTGATAAGTGTTTGGGCGAGAAGGCAGAAATTTCAGGAAATAAAACACAATCAGTTTTTTCATACAAATATAAAATATCTTTGTTTTTATTTACCTTTATAAAAGAATGAAGAGGTTTGGTAAGAACAATCCAATAATTTTTTGTATTTGTGTGCGTCGCACTTTAACAGATATCGACAAGTGAAGTAATTTATTTTTTCATAAAGATGGCGAAAGCAATATTTAAGTGAACCGTTAGCGATTTACTCGCTGGACAAAAACTAGTTACTCCGAAGACCACAGTTTTTAATTCCAGAAGTAAATTTTTTTTATCCAAAAAGGAGTAAAAATAACCCAACTAACCAACTTACATATAAAAATATGTGAAGTAACATAAATTGAATTTTGACTTAAACATTGCCGGCCACCTTGCGAGAACTTAATTCGATGCAATTAAACGATAATGATTATTATACTCAACTATATTAGAAAACAAATTCATACATTCTAATATAAATAAAGCGGGAATATTTTAAAAATAATATGGTTTTTACAACAGACCCATCAACTGACAAATGAATGGTTTTTACAACAGATCCATCAACTGAAACATGAATGGTTTTTACAACAGATCCATCAACTGAAAAGGTATATTTAAATAGGTGATGTACCGGATACGACCCATCCAAAAATTGTATATTGGACCAATAAGGAACCCGGACTCGAAAAAGTTTTTCCACTTATAACTTTGGAACTCACATCAGGACCGAGTACCATTGCAACCTGCCCAGAATGAAAAAAAGAGGGATCAGCATACTGAAATCCCGGAAATTGTTCTCGCACCTCTTACGAAACGTCTTCCGTCGGGGTTTTTATTCCATGCATTTTCTTGACTTTTGCCGTAATGGAAATCCATTTAGCGTTGTCGTAGATAGATCCAACTGTCAGGTGGACATGAGCATCAATTACTGGAATTTTTAATTGTTTTACCAGATGATCGCTAATGTAGCTCGCTCGACAACATGAAATTAGGTACCACTGAACGAGAATCCGATTTTTTTTTTGAAGTTTTAGCTTTTTGTTTGGTCTGTTTTGTAGCTTTCTGAGGTGGAGAACATAAGAAATGGTGGTGGTCGCCCTGGCATTTCCAACATTGCTTGTTACTTTGGCAGTTTTTGCTCGCATGACTCGATGATAGGCATCGAGAGCAACACCCATGTAGCAAAACGTGCCGCAATCTCTTTTCTGGAGCTAGACCACGAAAGCGGAAACATGCTCTCAATGGATGATGTTTCTTGCAAAGGTTGCATTGATTACTCAGCCTTTGCAAATCCCTCGGCTTTGGAGACACTTTCGGATCCGAATCTTTGGCCTCACTGGTTGTAACGCAGTTCAAAGTCGAGCCGTTCGCGACATCATCAACTCCAGTTGCACCGGCCTCTGAGTGGTTGGGATCAACCTGTACCGGATCCACCTCATCGGTTAAAGTTGGTGATGCGGTTAGTGTTGGGGGATCTAATGAGGGTGCAGGTGATGCCACAGGGGACGGCCCAGCTACCTCCATTGCTTCCTCGTATTCGTCGAGAATGGCGTCATCAAAAAAGGTTGGTAATGTGTCCATTTTACTAGGAAACAAAGAGGATTAATAAGTGATATATTTTAATTGGTCAGAATGACCAATTTAGTAATTGGTCGTTTCACAACTCCGTTTGCAGTACGTACATCTGCGACACGAACGTGGTCATCACTTCCTGGATAAGTCTTAATAACGCGCCCTAGTTTCCAGGAAGTCGGAGGAAGCTGTTCATGGCGAATAGCTACCAAGTCGTCGACTTGTATATCCCTTTCAGGGAATTTCCATTTATATCTTTTGTGCAAATTTTGAAGGTATTCTTCTTTCCATCGTCGCACAGTGGCGCCATTTGACTTTTTTCGTTGCAAAAATCATATCTTTTGAACCGAACAAGATAATCGAATAATTTAAATTGCATGTCATAGATAATTGTTCAACCTATAAAATGAGCGGTTGGAGTGGACGCTACACCTTATAGGTGCTTACTTATGGGTTTTCAAAGTTAAAATTTGTGAAAAAATCCAAGTTTTGGTAACAAAAAAATTTTTTTTAAGAATTTTATATTTTTTTGTAGTTCTTTTGTAAGCTTTTCATGTTTTAAGATATTACCTAAAAAATTACAACAAAAGATTTTTTTTTTAAATGATTTTTTCAATTTTCTGTAAAATATTCATTTTCTTGGTAAGACAAAGTATGTCTAAAATACAAATCATTTCTAAACTCTAATTTTTTTCTAACTCATCTATTTTATGGTAACAAAATCAAATTATTTTTACCAATCTTATATTTCTTAGTTCTTTTGAAAGCTTTTTCTGTTTTAAAGTTATTAGCCAACAAATTAAACAAATTTTTTTTCAATTAATTTTTTGAATTTTCTGTAAAATATTCATCACAATTCGTAACAGAAGGTATATCTAAAAGACTAATCATTTCTAAAGTATAATTCCATTGTAGTTCTTTTCGTGACTTCACATGCCGCAGGGAAGAAATAAGTGGATCGGAAGATGCTGCTAACATGTTGAAGAGGTCCTCATTTTGCCTCACCCTTGATGCTTTGAACGTGTTCTGCAATCTATATTTTTTGTAAAATTTGTTAAGAGACTCCTGCGCTTCTTCAGAAAGCTCTCCAATTGGCAAAGACTGGTACTCAATTATATCTTTGCCATGCGCCAATATTTTATGGACGGTCGGGGTCAACTTCTTCTGTGGATAAATTTTTGCTAAAAGAGATGCAGTTTCCGATGCATATTCTCCAAATTTTGTAGAATTAACACTTTCTTGGCAGTTTAAAACATTCAAGATCGTTCCCAATCTTTTGACGATTTCATTGTCAATTCCAGTGATTCTACTTACTGCCTCATCATTTGCAAAAAATCTCCTTGAAGTGTTTCCATCGTTTGAGTTACCGTATCCACACTTGGGGCAGTCTACTTTTAGTCCAAGTTGTTTCCAAAAAGCATTCTGTATTTGCTTCTTTCTGATCTTTTCCTTATCCTTAATTGATGTATTTTCATCGATGTTTTCATCTTGTTGTGGTAGGGTATACGCCAGTTTTAGCAAGAACTCCATACA
The DNA here is from genome assembly GCA_956483635.1 of Panzeria rudis. NCBI lineage: Eukaryota > Metazoa > Arthropoda > Insecta > Diptera > Tachinidae > Panzeria > Panzeria rudis. The sequence continues at coordinate 85,250,471 of OY101447.1, forward strand.
CCTTATCCTTGCGTGCAATGGTGACATTCCATATTCGTAATTCTCCTCGTTTGTAGAATCGTTTAAATTACCGAAGTTCTTCTGACTCTTTTTGCAAATCGGGCATGTCAATGTTGAGGTTGTTCCTGTCAGTTCGTTTACGACTTTTCCGTCAACCATGGTCAGGTGGAACTCGTAACTACATTCAATATATTTTCCTTCTCCAATTTGCAATTTTGTATGCTTAATCTTGCTTATTTGTTCTTCAATGTCCTTCACCGTGGTCCTTATGAGTTCTGCCGATTCCTTTGCAAACTGAAACATTATTGGTCGGCAATAATGCACTGATGACGGTCGATGATTTTTCCAGTGTAGGGAAACATCAGATTTTAGCCGCAATGGAACAACAGATGCCATAAACATATTTCCGTCAGATATTGTAGTGTCATCGGAAGATATCCTTTGCTTATAAACGCTTTGTCCGGATGATCCATCGCAGCCCCATTTGCTGATCAATGTTAGTTTCTGAGGAAGAATTTCCACCTCATTTTCAGGAAGACTTTCCAACAACCGTTTTGCTGTATGGTCCATAAGATCCTGCAGATTGGCTTTCGCAGAGACTTCCGTAAACTCCGTACGCAATGGTCGTGAATTTATTTTGGCTTGCGTAATATGCTTGTATCCGGGGAAAAGGTCAGCCCCGTGTCGCATTAAAGATGCCCGTAGTATCTCATATTTCTCTTTGGAAAGTTCTAAGTCCAAAAACAGAGCCAAGGCTTCTTCGGAACTATACTTTTTAATATGTGCGTTTGTGGGAGTGGGAATGCTTTCCTTAATCCTTTTTAGTCGCAGTGGGCTTGCATCAGCAACAGATTTTGTAATCTGCGACCTAACTCGTTCACTATCCTTTATGTATTTAATAGACAGCGCATCCGATAAATCCTTCGTGGTCAAGTCATTGGTGGCATCGGCAAGTTTCCTCTTTCTTGTGAAAATTGAACACTCCTCCATACTTTTTTTTGGCCTTCCTTTTTCTCCTCTGGTTGATGTGGAGGGTTTATCTACTGCCAATATATCCAGGATGGTGTCTTCATTAAGCCAGTCCTCGTATTTGGAGTTGAAGATGTTAATGGTTCGATTGCATTTCACCCATTTTGTCTTAATTTTGGCATGTATCATACAAAGATTATTTTTTATACTTTTGCTTCTCTCAATATTTCCGTATAAGCTATCGAGTTCTTCTAAAGCAGCTTCCGCGAAACACGTTGGTGTAATTGACTTTCTAAACAGTTCAAATAATTTTAAATTGTTCAACGCCATGTTTTCAATACTTGTTTCGCCAACTTTCAGTCGTAGACTAATGCAGGCATTAAGCTTGTTTTGCAATATATAGGCCTATGCTACCATGTCTACAAATGTACCTGTTACATGCATACATATGCATTTGGGCTGAATTATACAGTTTTGATATTATGCACGTAGCCAAATGAGATTTGTGCCTACCTGTACCATAAGTCAGTATTGTTCTTCACCATATGTACGCCAAAAATAATTTTTAAGTGAGGTGCGTACCTGCTTATTTCAATGAGTAGTTTTTTGTGCATCTTGTGTCTGTAACGGAATATTAGGACCAAATTTTTCGCCAGAGGCTCTCAGGTAGACAACTGACTCAAAATGCAATTTTCAAACTATTACATCAAAGTAACTGTCAGTCAAGGCATGTAAGGGATGCCCGCCATACAATTTCTGCAACAATGTCTTTTTAACGTTTTTTACCTGTAGAAGCCAAATAGGCACGTAAAGGCAGATAAAACCTTTTGAGTTATGTAAAAGACTAGTTAAAGAACATATTTTGAAAATATGGCGGAGGTAAAAAAAGGTAAATTTTTTTTATTTTCCGTCAAAGTTGAAGAATAGTGAAAAAATGGATAGTTTTTAAATACTGATTTACCTAGAGAAACACAAAGCAAACAGCACAATTTTTTTTATTGTTATACATTTAATAAGCACATCAATCACTAAAAACAAAAAAAAATACTATTCGTTGCCTAGTTTTCGTGATATTACACCTGAAATCGGATCAAACTACCTAAAAATTGTGTGTTTTTTTAAATCCGAAAATTGGTTAACTTTGAACAGTTATGTCTTCTAAACTAAAAATCTGATATTGTTAAGAGTAGCATATTTGAGATCGTTGAAAAGTTTACTATAAGATGGATTCATTTAAAATTTCGCAGGCGCACATGAAAATTTTGATTTTTGCAACCTCGTTTGCTCTACGGGCGCCACTGTGCGTCGACAGAAATCATGAGAGAATGCCTTAATTTTTCTATACCGATTAACTAAACTTATAGCAGATTCAAAAATAGATGGCTCCGGCGGTGCCAATAGGGGACCACCGATCAAAAAATGACCGGGAGACCTACAGGGTCGTTTGGGTTGTCTGACATAGGACACAGCGGACGGGAGTTTAAACAGGCTTCAATTCTGGCTAGTATAGTAGAAAGTTCTTCAAAAGTATATTTAACAAACTGAGCCTCCTTACGAAAGTGCAGTTTAAAACTTTTGACAGCTGCTTCGCACAAACCACCCGTATGGGGAGCGCCCGCCGGTATAAATCGCCACGACAGACCCTTAATACCAAATGTGGAACACATTCTGGCTTTATTTTCTGCAAGAAATGTACGAAATTCTTTTTCAATCTCACGCGAAGCTCCTACAAAATTACTACCATTATCAGAAAAGACAGTCAATGGACAGCCTCGTCTTGCAATAAATCGATGAAAAGCTGCCAAAAAAGCATCTGTGGTCAAATCTGAAGTGGCCTCTAGATGAACTGCTTTAGTTGCAAAACAAACAAAGATACACACATATGCCTTCGTAATTTTGCAACCTCTACCAGTAAAACTTCGCATATCAAACGGTCCAGCAAAATCTACCCCTGCAGTGGTAAATGGTCGTGCCAGTATTGCCAAACGCAGCTTCACTTCTATGATCTCACTACTAGATATTGCAGTAGATAAAAAATTCACGTTTACCCTTATATGAAGCATGTGTTCTAAAATAAAATCGAAACATATACGCTATCACCCTAAGAGCACGATCAAGTTTTGAAAATCTCTCTAGAATATCGTCGTAATTAGAAAAAAACGTCGCATGTGCCTTGACAGGTTTTGCCTCAACATCTGTCTCCAATGAACGTATATCGTTTATTTTCCATTCACTTTTTGCATCCTCTAAGCCAGGCAGGTCCATTCCACCAAATATCACTTTTAGCTAGTTCCGAAGTAGTGAGTCCTCTGCTAGCTAAATCCGCAGGATTTTCTTCAGACCTAACATGGTACCAATTATGATTCCCAACATTCTCTTGAATCCTACACACTCGATTGGCCACAAAGGTCGTCCAACTACTGGGAGTTTTTCTTAACCAACAAAGCACAATTGTTGAATCTGTCCAACAATATATTTGACTGAGCCTAATCTCTAGTTCATTCATTAATGTCTTCAATAGTTCTGAAGCTAATACTGCACCACAAATCCAATCGAGGCAGTGAAATAGATTTAAGTGGAGCTTCTTTAGTTTTACACGATAGCAGATGAGTATATATTGTCCCTAGTGACTCAATTCGTATATAAATTACCCCGGCGTATGCTTTTTCTGAGGCATCAGAAAAAACATGAAGTTCGGCTGACGTATCAGGGTTATAGTGTACCCATCTAGGTATCTTTATATTGTTCACTTCTATGTAAAACGAAACGAATTTTTCCCATTCATTCCTCGTGGAGTGGAGTAAAAAATCATCCCTGTCTATATTATCCTTCCAAATATTTTGCATAATTATTTTTGCAACCACAGTGACTGGACCAAGCCATCCTACAGGATCAAACAGTTGAGCAATGGTGGACAAAACTTCTCTTTTATTGTACTGTGCCTTATAAGTAATAGGCTCTACACAAAAATAGAAACAATCCAGTTGAGCATTCCATTTAATACCCAACAAAGGTCAATAATTTTGTGTCTACTAAATATTCCGTGGGAAGATCTTTTGTAATTTGGATTTCATTAGAAGTCCATTTTCTCAATTCAAATTTAGCTGAGGACAATACCGTTATCAATTCATTTCGCGATTTTAAGGCAGATGAAACATCATGTGCGCCCGTAAGTACGTCGTCAACATACATATGCTTGCGTAAAATATGTGCTACAAGAGGGTGCTCCGTCTCTGAATCTTCTGTTAGTTGTAAAAGGGTCCTTATTGCCAAATAAGGAGCGCAATTTACACGGAAAGTAACGGAATGCAACTCATACTCCTTCACCTCCTCTGTTGGAGATGAGCGAAAAAGTATACGTTGAAAAGGAGTGTGAGCTTAATCCAAACGAATTTGTCGATACATTTGAGTTATGTCGCAATTAAACACGTATTTGAACAATCTCCAACGTAATAGTAATAGCACTAAATCAGATTGTAAAGTGGGGCCCACATAAAGACAATCATTTAGGCTTGTCCCATTGGAGGTTTTGTTCGAAGCGTTGAATACGACTCGCAGTTTAGTAGTTTTGCGGTCAGGCTTTATTATTGGATGATGAGCCAGATAACAAGATAGACCTGGATTTGCCAGCTCGCGCACAACTGGCCTCATATGATCCAATGACAAATATTCTTTTACAACACTATCATATAGTGTCTTAACGTCAGGTTTACGTAAAAGAGACGCTTCGTTTCTCAAGAACTGTGCCATCACATTCTGTCTAGAAACGCCTAAATTTATATCATGAGGAAATTCTGGCTTAAAAGGTAGCGTCACTACATAACGGCCATCGGAATCACGTCGTGTTGTTTTCCTATAATTATCCTCACAGAATTTATCAAAGGGACTCAATAATTTTCTATTTGGAGTCTCTTCTAGCTCCCAAAATTTAAGAAGATTTCTATTTAAACTATCCTCCGGAGATTCTTCTATTCTGACAGAATATACTTGAACTTGTGGCTTTGGAAGAGATCCTGTTATAATCCACCCGAATACAGTTCTCTGAGCTAACAACGCTCCCACAGTTGCACGATGAATTTCTCCTAGAATGATTTGAGGATACAAATCGGCCCCTAACAGTATATCAACTGACCTAGGTTGCCCAAAATGAGGGTCAGCTAGTTGTAAATTAGGAAAATAGTCATGAAGATTTGAGTCAATAATAAACGAGGGCAAGTCCCCTGATATCTTTGGCAATACTAATGGCCATGGTTTCCAATAGAACAGTTTGATCTAATGGAGAACAGATCTTCAAAACACAAATTTTCCTAGTCGTAGCAGAAAGAGTTTGATTTATGCCTGAAACGGACACTTTCGTCGAATGTGGTCGCAATTTCAAACGATTTTGCAAGTTTTCAGAGATGAACGATGACTCTGAAGCTGGGTCAATAAGGGCTCTAGCAGGGTATGTCATACCCTGATGAACTATATTCACCATTGCTGTCCCCAGAAGCACATGGCGGTTCTGAGAGACATGAAACACTTGCCGAGAAAAATTATTAGTGGAATAGATTCCTGTCGATGTAGAAGGCAGAGATGAATTTACATCAGTATTGTTTACCACGTTGCTCGTACTAGGAATGACACTAGTATTATGGGCTACTGTACTTGCAACTGTTGCAGAATGATCTCGAGTCGCAACTTCAGTGTTAGAACTTTCCCGATGTAATAAAGTATGATGTCTTTTATTACACGTTGAACAATTAAAAGCACTTTTGCAATTTTTAACCTCGTGTTCACGGGACAAACAATTAATACAACAGTGATGTTTTTTCACCGTTGAAAATTTCTCCGAAATTGAGAGATTTTTAAACCGTTTACAGGATCGCAAAAAATGATCAGAAGAACGACATAAAACACAAGAATGAGTATTAGAATTTACCACATGAGCCCTAACTTTCGGAGCTGCAGGTTTCGTAGAGGGTTGTATATCTTTGAGTTCACGAACACATTCTAAAGTTTGAACTCTTTCTGTCAGAAAGGTATCAAAATCTTTCCAAGAAGATAAAGCTGATTTATTTCGTACACTTTGTTCCCACGTACTAACAGTGGACGTAGGTAGGCGTTGTATGCACATAAAAATTAAAATCGGGTCCCAATTATCAGTACAGACTTTGTAAATTGAAAGTGCATTTAGACAATTGTTAATCCCTCGTTGTAGGTTTTTTATTCTGCACTAGATTCCTTATCAATCGAAGGAAGGTTAAATAATTTTTTCAATTGGTTATTAACCAACATACGAGGATTCTCATATGCTTCTTTCAGATTACGCCAAGCCATATCGAACCCTTCATTACTCAAGGGACATTTTGAAACTATTTCATTTGCTTCCCCACCTGTCTTACGTATCAAATGACAGAGTCTTTCAACTTTACTAAGACGCGAACTCTTAATATATATAGCACTGAATAAATCCCTAAACGCGGGGCACTCAACATAATCACCTGACAACGTTTTAACATCACATGGTGGAAGCGTAAGGTTATGGTCAGAATTGTCAGTGTGCACATTTTTTATGGAGGCATTCTCAGTTTCGAAACGATGCACTTTCTCATTTATCGTGGACAAGCAATTAAGATAAGCTGTATACGTTACACTGTGTTTAGCTGTAGCTGCAGAGGTGTCACTAAAATCTGCTGTCTCTTTACTATCTTCACCATCTAAATAACGTTCATATGCTACCTTTACCTTTTCCCACAAATATTTTAATTCTTCCCGGTGAATTTCTAATGTATACGCGGTATGTAAATCTTCACGAATATCATTAAATTTCGCTTCAAATTGTATAAGAGCATCCGATACTCTAATAAATTTTTTGAAAGTTGCAGTTGCCATTTACTTTTTTATTTTTTATTAATTAAAATACGTAAAATTTTTTGCTCTTTATTATATTTGCAAATATTACAAACACATTATTTATTTTTTTTAAAAAATTCTCAACAAACACTATCTTGACCAATTCGACCGACAGTAGGGTGACAATTGATCAAAAGGAAAATACAACAAAAGAAAATAAAAAATAAAAAATTGCACAAGTATCTATATGTATGTATGTATATTTTATATACAATATATACGTTTATATTTCAATGAAATTAAGAAATAAAATTTTATATTAAATTTACTATTACTTCTGAAATTCACCGATAGAATTTTAATTATTTTTTATTAATTCCGTCCGTCCGAGTAAACAAAACGCACTGTTGATTTATTATGTGCCGAACACCAAAAAATCACTTTAACAAAGTTCACTATATAAATTATTTGTATGTAAATATACACCATATATGTTTGTATATATGTGAATGTGTATATACTTCCCTATTCTCTTTTCTTCACTCGCACTTGTATTTATGTATGTATGTACATATGTAATTTAAATGATTTTGTACGCACCTTTT
>OY101447.1:85258079-85370579 GCA_956483635.1 Panzeria rudis
ATATATATATATATATATATATATATATATATATATATATATATATATATTCTACAGATTATTCTACAGATTATTTGAAACTCATAAAACCAATTGTTTTGGTACTCATATTAAAAGCGATTTAGCAAAAATTATAAATTCGGAAATGTATTCATTCTGAAAATCATTTATATTCCATGGTATACATATAGTTAAGCTTGTAAAATAATTTTTTTTTTTTTTTTTGGTATGCATTTATGTTTATAAACCTCATGAAATTACTGGCGATTGCTATTTTTTATTTTCTTATTAATAGAAATTAATAAAACGACAAAAAATGCTTAGCCTTATTTATGCCGATTTTTCGAATTGAAGTGCCGAAAATTTCGATTTTTTCCACACTAAGTGCAGATTTTTAATCAAAATCATTTGGCAGCCCTGGACCCCAGGCAACAAATCGTCAGGTTATTATTATTGGTTTGCTGCTTTCTAATGCTTTTTTCCTATGTTTATGGGTCAAACCAATAATAAGGTGACGAAATGCTGGTAAAATTGCTTCATGTAAACGGCGTTATAACAGAAAGCTTAACCTCTGTTCATATCAAAAATCAGCAGAAATTAAATTTTGTCTGCATTGACCTGTATCAAAAAATCAGGACAATTTAAGAGTGGACCAGGACACCAGGACAATTTGTCTAAAACCAGGACAATCCTGGAAAACCAGGACGTATGCCAGCCCTAGCGTAGCTATACATTTTTTTATTGGTGGGGGTTAATCAATTCCAATGCATATAAAAGATCCAAGAAAAAACTCTAGTGTTACAAGCGAGTGCTTACGAAAAAGTACATGTTGACATCACTGCCCATTATTGTTTGCGAAAACAATATGTAGCTGTTGTTTTTCAAAACCTCGGGTACATTCGTAAATTCAGTAATTCTGCAGTAGTCAAAGTCCTGCGTTCGAAAACCATCATTTGGCACAAGGTGTATTCATTTTACAAGGTGGCAGCATGGCTGCAAAAATGCAACAATACAAAAAACAACAGGCATTTTGTTTTTGTAAGAAACGTACTACATGTCAAAAACAGATGATTAATTTTTGTAGTATTTGTTTATATTTTGCCTTTCCCTTTTCCATCTTCTTTCGGCACACCCAACAGCAGATCCATACGCCATCTTTTGTTTGCATAAACAAAACAAAACAATGCATAAACACAACAAAACAATGCAAATTTGACAACTAGCGCCTAAAAACAAAGTAGAGCAAAAAATAATCAGCTGCCGCGGTGCTGCCACCTTGTAAAATTAATACACCTTGATGTGGCAATACTTTTCTGCGTGGAAAGTTTCTTTAAGCAAACAATTGGTAGTGCTGCTGCAGATTTCTGGAACTATCGCAGCATTTTTATTAGTACTGCAATAGTTTGCATACCGGTAGCACATATTTACTGCATTTACGAATTCACCCTTCATGTTGCTTGATAACACGATCAATGGAACCCTTTAATGACAACCATCTAGTTCTGATAACTGTTAAAAAATTATAAACTGAAAATATTGCTGAAACTCTTGGAGCTTAAATTGCCGTAAATAGTTGCAATTAAAGATTATTAGGCTAAAGTTCGTAACGTTATATTCAGAAAGAATTGGGTATGATTAATATTCCAAGGAACAAGGGAAAAATTAACATCAACTTAATTTTCCAACGTACACAGCAGAACAGAGTAGCGCCACTTTCGGAAGCCGCTACACTTCCATCGTCAGTGGTCACGTGTATTTGCTATCACCACTTGTCAGGTGGCTCTGTTGAATGTGATTTTAATTCTTATATATACAACTTTTTCGTGAAAGTTGAATACAATTAAATCACTCTCAAGATGATATTTAAGTGCACTTTCCCAGCGTTGCCATCGGTTTATTTTTCTTCATTCCCATTTTTCTGATTTTTGTTCTACTCAAGAAAATTTTTTTTGGTTTGATTTTATACTTAAGTATATAGGAACATGTAAACATGTGAAAAGCTCAAGCCAGTAGGTAATTGTTTATTAATATGATTATTTCGAACGTATTTGCTTTGTGAATCTAAATTGATTATAAGGCTAAGGTTCGTAACGTTATATTCAGAAAGAATTGGGTATGATTAATATTCCAAGGAACAAGGGAAAAATTAACATCAACTTAATTTTTCAACGTACATAGCAAAACAGAGTAGCGACACTTTCGGAAGCCGCTACACTTCCATCGTCAGTGCTCACGTGTATTTGCTATCACCACTTTTGTCAGGTGGCTCTGTTGAATGTGATTTTAATTCTTATATATACAACTTTTTCGTGAAAATTGAATACGAGAATTAAATCACTCTCAAGCTGATAATAAAGTGCACTTTCCCAGCGTTGCCATCGGTTTATTTTTCTTCATTCCCATTTTTCTGAATTTTGTTCTACTCAAGACAAACTTTTTTGGTTTGATTTTATACTTAAGTATATATGAACATGTAAACATGTGAAAAGCTCAAGCCACAGAGTAGCGCCACTTTCGGAAGCCGATACACTTCCATCGTCAGTGCTCACGTGTATTTGCTATCACCACTTGTCAGGTGGCTCTGTTGAATGTGATTTTAATTCTTATATATACAACTTTTTCGTGAAAATTGAATACGACAATTAAATCACTCTCAAGATGATATTTAAGTGCACTTTCCCAGCGTTGCCATCGGTTTATTTTTCTTCATTCCAATTTTTCTGATTTTTGTTCTACTCTAGACAAACTTTTTTGGTTTGATTTTATACTTAAGTATATATGAACATGTAAACATGTGAAAATCTCAAGCCAGTAGCTAATTGTTTATTAATATGATTATTTCGAACGTATTTGCTTTGTGAATCTAAATTGATTATTAGGCTAAGGTTCGTAACGTTATATTCAGAAAGAATTGGGTATGATTAATATTCCAAGGAACAAGGAAAAAATGAACATCAACTTAATTTTTCAACGTACACAGCAGAACAGAGTAGCGCCACTTGCGGAAGCCGCTACACTTCCATCGTCAGTGCTCACGTGTATTTGCTCTCACCACTTGTCATGTGGCTCTGTTGAATGTGATTTTAATTCTTATATATACAACTTTTTCGTGAAAATTGAATACGAGAATTAAATCACTCTCAAGCTGATATTAAAGTGCACTTTCCCAGCGTTGCCATCGGTTTATTTTTCTTCATTCCCATTTTTCTGATTTTTGTTCTACTCAAGACAAACTTTTTTGGTTTGATTTTATACTTAAATATATATATGAACATGTAAACATGTGAAAAGCTCAAGTCAGTAGCTAATTGTTTATTAATATGATTATTTCGAACGTATTTGCTTTGTGAATCTAAATTGATTATTAGGCTGAGGTTCGTAACGTTATATTATGAAAGAATTGGGTATGATTAATATTCCAAGGAACAAGGGAAAAATTAACATCAACTTAATTTTTCAACGTACACAGCAGAACAGAGTAGCGACACTTTCGGAAGCCGCTACACTTCCATCGTCAGTGCTCACGTGTATTTACTATCACCACTTGTCAGGTGGCTCTGTTGAATGTGATTTTAATTCTTATATATACAACTTTTTCCTGAAAATTGAATACGAGAATTAAATCACTCTCAAGCTGATATTAAAGTGCACTTTCCCAGCGTTGCCATCGGTTTATTTTTCTTCAATCCCATTTTTCTGATTTTTGTTCTACTCAAGACAAACTTTTTCGTTTGATTTTATACTTAAGTATATATGAACATGTAAACATGTGAAAAGCTCAAGCCAGTAGGTAATTGTTTATTAATATGATTATTTCGAACGTTTTTGCTTTGTGAATCTAAATTGATTATTAGGCTAAGGTTCGTAACGTTATATTCAGAAAGAATTGGGTATGATTAATATTCCAAGGAACAAGGGAAAAATTAACATCAACTTAATTTTTCAACGTACACAGCAGAACAGAGTAGCGCCACTTTCGGAAGCCGCTACACTTCCATCGTCAGTGCTCACGTGTATTTGCTATCACCACTTGTCAGGTGGCTCTGTTGAATGTGATTTTAATTCTTATATATACAACTTTTTCGTGAAAATTGAATACGACAATTAAATCACTCTCAAGATGATATTTAAGTGCACTTTCCCAGCGTTGCCATCGGTTTATTTTTCTTCATTCCCATTTTTCTGATTTTTGTTCTACTCTAGACAAACTTTTTTGGTTTGATTTTAGTCTTAAGTATATATGAACATGTAAACATGTGAAAATCTCAAGCCAGTAGCTAATTGTTTATGAATATGATTATTTCGAACGTTTTTGCTTTGTGAATCTAAATTGATTATTAGGCTAAGGTTCGTAACGTTATATTTAGAAAGAATTGGGTATGATTAATATTCCAAGGAACAAGGGAAAAATTAACATCAACTTAATTTTTCAACGTACACAGCAGAACAGAGTAGCGCCACTTTCGGAAGCCGCTACACTTCCATCGTCAGTGCTCACGTGTATTTGCTATCACCACTTGTCAGGTGGCTCTATTGAATGTGATTTTAATTCTCATATATACAACTTTTTCGTGAAAATTGAATACGACAATTAAATCAGTCTCAAGATGATATTTAAGTGCACTTTCCCAGCGTTGCCATCGGTTTATTTTTCTTCATTCCCATTTTTCTGATTTTTGTTCTACTCTAGACAAACTTTTTTGGTTTGATTTTATACTTAAGTATATATGAACATGTAAACATGTGAAAATCTCAAGCCAGTAGCTAATTGTTTATGAATATGATTATTTCGAACGTTTTTGCTTTGTGAATCTAAATTGATTATTAGGCTAAGGTTCGTAACGTTATATTCAGAAAGAATTGGGTATGATTAATATTCCAAGGAACAAGGGAAAAATTAACATCAACTTAATTTTTCAACGTACACAGCAGAACAGAGTAGCGCCACTTTCGGAAGCCGCTACACTTCCATCGTCAGTGCTCACGTGTATTTGCTATCACCACTTGTCAGGTGGCTCTATTGAATGTGATTTTAATTCTCATATATATGAACATGTAAACATGTGAAAATCTCAAGCCAGTAGCTAATTGTTTATTAATATGATTATTTCGAACGTATTTGCTTTGTGAATCTAAATTGATTATTAGGCTAAGGTTCGTAACGTTATATTCAGAAAGAATTGGGTATGATTAATATTCCAAGGAACAAGGAAAAAATGAACATCAACTTAATTTTTCAACGTACACAGCAGAACAGAGTAGTGCCACTTGCGGAAGCCGCTACACTTCCATCGTCAGTGCTCACGTGTATTTGCTCTCACCACTTGTCATGTGGCTCTGTTGAATGTGATTTTAATTCTTATATATACAACTTTTTCCTGAAAATTGAATACGAGAATTAAATCACTCTCAAGCTGATATTAAAGTGCACTTTCCCAGCGTTGCCATCGGTTTATTTTTCTTCATTCCCATTTTTCTGATTTTTGTTCTACTCAAGACAAACTTTTTTGGTTTGATTTTATACTTAAATATATATATGAACATGTAAACATGTGAAAAGCTCAAGTCAGTAGCTAATTGTTTATTAATATGATTATTTCGAACGTATTTGCTTTGTGAATCTAAATTGATTATTAGGCTGAGGTTCGTAACGTTATATTATGAAAGAATTGGGTATGATTAATATTCCAAGGAACAAGGGAAAAATTAACATCAACTTAATTTTTCAACGTACACAGCAGAACAGAGTAGCGACACTTTCGGAAGCCGCTACACTTCCATCGTCAGTGCTCACGTGTATTTACTATCACCACTTGTCAGGTGGCTCTGTTGAATGTGATTTTAATTCTTATATATACAACTTTTTCCTGAAAATTGAATACGAGAATTAAATCACTCTCAAGCTGATATTAAAGTGCACTTTCCCAGCGTTGCCATCGGTTTATTTTTCTTCAATCCCATTTTTCTGATTTTTGTTCTACTCAAGACAAACTTTTTGGTTTGATTTTATACTTAAGTATATATGAACATGTAAACATGTGAAAAGCTCAAGCCAGTAGGTAATTGTTTATTAATATGATTATTTCGAACGTTTTTGCTTTGTGAATCTAAATTGATTATTAGGCTAAGGTTCGTAACGTTATATTCAGAAAGAATTGGGTATGATTAATATTCCAAGGAACAAGGGAAAAATTAACATCAACTTAATTTTTCAACGTACACAGCAGAACAGAGTAGCGCCACTTTCGGAAGCCGCTACACTTCCATCGTCAGTGCTCACGTGTATTTGCTATCACCACTTGTCAGGTGGCTCTGTTGAATGTGATTTTAATTCTTATATATACAACTTTTTCGTGAAAATTGAATACGACAATTAAATCACTCTCAAGATGATATTTAAGTGCACTTTCCCAGCGTTGCCATCGGTTTATTTTTCTTCATTCCCATTTTTCTGATTTTTGTTCTACTCTAGACAAACTTTTTTGGTTTGATTTTAGTCTTAAGTATATATGAACATGTAAACATGTGAAAATCTCAAGCCAGTAGCTAATTGTTTATGAATATGATTATTTCGAACGTTTTTGCTTTGTGAATCTAAATTGATTATTAGGCTAAGGTTCGTAACGTTATATTTAGAAAGAATTGGGTATGATTAATATTCCAAGGAACAAGGGAAAAATTAACATCAACTTAATTTTTCAACGTACACAGCAGAACAGAGTAGCGCCACTTTCGGAAGCCGCTACACTTCCATCGTCAGTGCTCACGTGTATTTGCTATCACCACTTGTCAGGTGGCTCTATTGAATGTGATTTTAATTCTCATATATACAACTTTTTCGTGAAAATTGAATACGACAATTAAATCAGTCTCAAGATGATATTTAAGTGCACTTTCCCAGCGTTGCCATCGGTTTATTTTTCTTCATTCCCATTTTTCTGATTTTTGTTCTACTCTAGACAAACTTTTTTGGTTTGATTTTATACTTAAGTATATATGAACATGTAAACATGTGAAAATCTCAAGCCAGTAGCTAATTGTTTATGAATATGATTATTTCGAACGTTTTTGCTTTGTGAATCTAAATTGATTATTAGGCTAAGGTTCGTAACGTTATATTCAGAAAGAATTGGGTATGATTAATATTCCAAGGAACAAGGGAAAAATTAACATCAACTTAATTTTTCAACGTACACAGCAGAACAGAGTAGCGCCACTTTCGGAAGCCGCTACACTTCCATCGTCAGTGCTCACGTGTATTTGCTATCACCACTTGTCAGGTGGCTCTATTGAATGTGATTTTAATTCTCATATATATGAACATGTAAACATGTGAAAATCTCAAGCCAGTAGCTAATTGTTTATTAATATGATTATTTCGAACGTATTTGCTTTGTGAATCTAAATTGATTATTAGGCTAAGGTTCGTAACGTTATATTCAGAAAGAATTGGGTATGATTAATATTCCAAGGAACAAGGAAAAAATGAACATCAACTTAATTTTTCAACGTACACAGCAGAACAGAGTAGTGCCACTTGCGGAAGCCGCTACACTTCCATCGTCAGTGCTCACGTGTATTTGCTCTCACCACTTGTCATGTGGCTCTGTTGAATGTGATTTTAATTCTTATATATACAACTTTTTCCTGAAAATTGAATACGAGAATTAAATCACTCTCAAGCTGATATTAAAGTGCACTTTCCCAGCGTTGCCATCGGTTTATTTTTCTTCATTCCCATTTTTCTGATTTTTGTTCTACTCAAGACAAACTTTTTTGGTTTGATTTTATACTTAAATATATATATGAACATGTAAACATGTGAAAAGCTCAAGTCAGTAGCTAATTGTTTATTAATATGATTATTTCGAACGTATTTGCTTTGTGAATCTAAATTGATTATTAGGCTGAGGTTCGTAACGTTATATTATGAAAGAATTGGGTATGATTAATATTCCAAGGAACAAGGGAAAAATTAACATCAACTTAATTTTTCAACGTACACAGCAGAACAGAGTAGCGACACTTTCGGAAGCCGCTACACTTCCATCGTCAGTGCTCACGTGTATTTACTATCACCACTTGTCAGGTGGCTCTGTTGAATGTGATTTTAATTCTTATATATACAACTTTTTCCTGAAAATTGAATACGAGAATTAAATCACTCTCAAGCTGATATTAAAGTGCACTTTCCCAGCGTTGCCATCGGTTTATTTTTCTTCAATCCCATTTTTCTGATTTTTGTTCTACTCAAGACAAACTTTTTGGTTTGATTTTATACTTAAGTATATATGAACATGTAAACATGTGAAAAGCTCAAGCCAGTAGGTAATTGTTTATTAATATGATTATTTCGAACGTTTTTGCTTTGTGAATCTAAATTGATTATTAGGCTAAGGTTCGTAACGTTATATTCAGAAAGAATTGGGTATGATTAATATTCCAAGGAACAAGGGAAAAATTAACATCAACTTAATTTTTCAACGTACACAGCAGAACAGAGTAGCGCCACTTTCGGAAGCCGCTACACTTCCATCGTCAGTGCTCACGTGTATTTGCTATCACCACTTGTCAGGTGGCTCTGTTGAATGTGATTTTAATTCTTATATATACAACTTTTTCGTGAAAATTGAATACGACAATTAAATCACTCTCAAGATGATATTTAAGTGCACTTTCCCAGCGTTGCCATCGGTTTATTTTTCTTCATTCCCATTTTTCTGATTTTTGTTCTACTCTAGACAAACTTTTTTGGTTTGATTTTAGTCTTAAGTATATATGAACATGTAAACATGTGAAAATCTCAAGCCAGTAGCTAATTGTTTATGAATATGATTATTTCGAACGTTTTTGCTTTGTGAATCTAAATTGATTATTAGGCTAAGGTTCGTAACGTTATATTTAGAAAGAATTGGGTATGATTAATATTCCAAGGAACAAGGGAAAAATTAACATCAACTTAATTTTTCAACGTACACAGCAGAACAGAGTAGCGCCACTTTCGGAAGCCGCTACACTTCCATCGTCAGTGCTCACGTGTATTTGCTATCACCACTTGTCAGGTGGCTCTATTGAATGTGATTTTAATTCTCATATATACAACTTTTTCGTGAAAATTGAATACGACAATTAAATCAGTCTCAAGATGATATTTAAGTGCACTTTCCCAGCGTTGCCATCGGTTTATTTTTCTTCATTCCCATTTTTCTGATTTTTGTTCTACTCTAGACAAACTTTTTTGGTTTGATTTTATACTTAAGTATATATGAACATGTAAACATGTGAAAATCTCAAGCCAGTAGCTAATTGTTTATGAATATGATTATTTCGAACGTTTTTGCTTTGTGAATCTAAATTGATTATTAGGCTAAGGTTCGTAACGTTATATTCAGAAAGAATTGGGTATGATTAATATTCCAAGGAACAAGGGAAAAATTAACATCAACTTAATTTTTCAACGTACACAGCAGAACAGAGTAGCGCCACTTTCGGAAGCCGCTACACTTCCATCGTCAGTGCTCACGTGTATTTGCTATCACCACTTGTCAGGTGGCTCTATTGAATGTGATTTTAATTCTCATATATACAACTTTTTCGTGAAAATTGAATACGACAATTAAATCAGTCTCAAGATGATATTTAAGTGCACTTTCCCAGCGTTGCCATCGGTTTATTTTTCTTCATTCCCATTTTTCTGATTTTTGTTCTACTCTAGACAAACTTTTTTGGTTTGATTTTATACTTAAGTATATATGAACATGTAAACATGTGAAAATCTCAAGCCAGTAGCTAATTGTTTATTAATATGATTATTTCGAACGTATTTGCTTTGTGAATCTAAATTGATTATTAGGCTAAGGTTCGTAACGTTATATTCAGAAAGAATTGGGTATGATTAATATTCCAAGGAACAAGGGAAAAATTAACATCAACTTAATTTTTCAACGTACACAGCATAACAGAGTAGCGTCACTTTCGGAAGCCGCTACACTTCCATCGTCAGTGGTCACGTGTATTTGCTATCACCACTTGTCAGGTGGCTCTGTTGAATGTGATTTTAATTCTTATATATACAACTGTTTCGTGAAAATTGAATACGAGAATTAAATCACTCTCAAGCTGATATTAAAGTGCACTTTCCCAGCGTTGCCATCGGTTTATTTTTCTTCAATCCCATTTTTCTGATTTTTGTTCTACTCAAGACAAACTTTTTGGTTTGATTTTATACTTAAGTATATATGAACATGTAAACATGTGAAAAGCTCAAGCCAGTAGGTAATTGTTTATTAATATGATTATTTCGAACGTCTTTGCTTTGTGAATCTAAATTGATTATAAGGCTAAGGTTCGTAACGTTATATTCAGAAAGAATTGGGTATGATTAATATTCCAAGGAACAAGGGAAAAATTAACATCAACTTAATTTTTCAACGTACACAGCAGAACAGAGTAGCGCCACTTTCGGAAGCCGCTACACTTCCATCGTCAGTGGTCACGTGTATTTGCTATCACCACTTGTCAGGTGGCTCTGTTGAATGTGATTTTAATTCTTATATATACAACTTTTTCGTGAAAGTTGAATACAATTAAATCACTCTCAAGATGATATTTAAGTGCACTTTCCCAGCGTTGCCATCGGTTTATTTTTCTTCATTCCCATTTTTCTGATTTTTGTTCTACTCAAGAAAATTTTTTTTGGTTTGATTTTATACTTAAGTATATATGAACATGTAAACATGTGAAAAGCTCAAGCCAGTAGGTAATTGTTTATTAATATGATTATTTCGAACGTATTTGCTTTGTGAATCTAAATTGATTATAAGGCTAAGGTTCGTAACGTTATATTCAGAAAGAATTGGGTATGATTAATATTCCAAGGAACAAGGGAAAAATTAACATCAACTTAATTTTTCAACGTACATAGCAAAACAGAGTAGCGACACTTTCGGAAGCCGCTACACTTCCATCGTCAGTGCTCACGTGTATTTGCTATCACCACTTTTGTCAGGTGGCTCTGTTGAATGTGATTTTAATTCTTATATATACAACTTTTTCGTGAAAATTGAATACGAGAATTAAATCACTCTCAAGCTGATAATAAAGTGCACTTTCCCAGCGTTGCCATCGGTTTATTTTTCTTCATTCCCATTTTTCTGAATTTTGTTCTACTCAAGACAAACTTTTTTGGTTTGATTTTATACTTAAGTATATATGAACATGTAAACATGTGAAAAGCTCAAGCCACAGAGTAGCGCCACTTTCGGAAGCCGATACACTTCCATCGTCAGTGCTCACGTGTATTTGCTATCACCACTTGTCAGGTGGCTCTGTTGAATGTGATTTTAATTCTTATATATACAACTTTTTCGTGAAAATTGAATACGACAATTAAATCACTCTCAAGATGATATTTAAGTGCACTTTCCCAGCGTTGCCATCGGTTTATTTTTCTTCATTCCCATTTTTCTGATTTTTGTTCTACTCTAGACAAACTTTTTTGGTTTGATTTTATACTTAAGTATATATGAACATGTAAACATGTGAAAATCTCAAGCCAGTAGCTAATTGTTTATTAATATGATTATTTCGAACGTATTTGCTTTGTGAATCTAAATTGATTATTAGGCTAAGGTTCGTAACGTTATATTCAGAAAGAATTGGGTATGATTAATATACCAAGGAACAAGGGAAAAATTAACATCAACTTAATTTTTCAACGTACACAGCAGAACAGAGTAGCGTCACTTTCGGAAGCCGCTACACTTCCACCGTCAGTGCTCACGTGTATTTGCTATCGCCACTTGTCAGGTGGCTCTGTTGAATGTGATTTTAATTCTTATATATACAACTTTTTCGTGAAAATTGAATACGAGAATTAAATCACTCTCAAGGCCGTGTCAGATAAAACTTTGTCGCTTTGCGTGACGTTTTTAACTTTGATAGAAAAGTGTAAAGCAAAAGGAGTATGACACAATGAAAACTTTGACAACACTCGCGCACAGAGCACGAAGCTGGTCGGCTAATAGCCGGCTATTAGCCGCCGCCGCTGATTTTCACAATCACTTAGACGCCGCCGATTATTGCGGCTAATATCGGCTAGCGGCTAAGCCGATTTCTTATAATAAAAAGTGGATATTTACTAATATGCGCATATAAAAATATTTAATTCGGTTTTGGAACATATGAAAAAAATTTCTTATGAAAATTATTTTTATAAATAAGGCAGTAAATCGTCTAGAAAGGCAAGTTTATTTATAATTGGGCCGAGTATACCTGTTGTAAATATACCTTGTATGTAAGTAAGCAAGAAATACTCTGTTAGCCGACCGTTAGCCGATAAATTTGGGTAGCCGCCGCCGGCGAAAAATTTTCGGCTCTTAGCCGGCTAATAGCCGCCGCCGACTATATTTGTTCTTAGCCGGCGCCGATCACCATTTTACATCGGCTTCGCCCTCTGCTCGCGCATTGATCGTTTACCAAAAAAGAAGTTGATAATTTTGCTATTTATATATATATTTTTTATAAAAATAAAAGTCAATTATGTTATTTTACGATTTATTATAAATAAATAAATGTCACATACATATTTACCTCTTATTAAAACAGATTCAAACGCGCAATATGTTTCGTTTGGCAATATAATAAAAGAAAATTATTCCAGCTGATTGTCAAAGCAAGCAAAAAGATGAGAGTTGCCGAACTTTTCGCTTCACGCTGCGTTAAAAGTGCTTTATGTGGCATGTTTCGTATAAGTATGTACATTTCATCTTAGACGTCAAAGCGAATCTGTAACGCAACGCGAAGCAAAAGTTTTATCTGACATGGCCTTCAAGCTGATATTAAAGTGCACTTTCCCAGCGTTGCCATCGGTTTATTTTTCTTCGTTCCCATTTTTCTGATTTTTGTTCTACTCAAGACAAACTTTTTTGGTTTGATTTTATACTTAAGTATATATGAACATGTAAACATGTGAAAATCTCAAGCCAGTAGCTAATTGTTTATTAATATGATTATTTCGAACGTATTTGCTTTGTGAATCTAAATTGATTATTAGGCTAAGGTTCGTAACGTTATATTCAGAAAGAATTGGGTATGATTAATATTCCAAGGAACAAGGGAAAAATTAACATCAACTTAATTTTTCAACGTACACAGCAGAACAGAGTAGCGACACTTTCGGAAGCCGCTACACTTCCATCGTCAGTGCTCACGTGTATTTGCTATCACCACTTGTCAGGTGGCTCTGTTGAATGTGATTTCAATTCTTATATATACAACTTTTTCGTGAAAATTGAATACAAGAATTAAATCACTCTCAAGCTGATATCAAAGTGCACTTTCCCAGCGTTGCCATCGGTTTATTTTTCTTCATTCCCATTTTTCTGATTTTTGTTCTACTCAAGACAAACTTTTTTGGTTTGATTTTATACTTAAGTATATATGAACATGTAAACATGTGAAAATCTCAAGCCAGTAGCTAATTGTTTATTAATATGATTATTTCGAACGTATTTGCTTTGTGAATCTAAATTGATTATTAGGCTAAGGTTCGTAACGTTATATTCAGAAAGAATTGGGTATGATTAATATTCCAAGGAACAAGGAAAAAATGAACATCAACTTAATTTTTCAACGTACACAGCAGAACAGAGTAGCGCCACTTGCGGAAGCCGCTACACTTCCATCGTCAGTGCTCACGTGTATTTGCTCTCACCACTTGTCATGTGGCTCTGTTGAATGTGATTTTAATTCTTATATATACAACTTTTTCGTGAAAATTGAATATGAGAATTAAATCACTCTCAAGCTGATATTAAAGTGCACTTTCCCAGCGTTGCCATCGGTTTATTTTTCTTCATTCCCATTTTTCTGATTTTTGTTCTACTCAAGACAAACTTTTTTGGTTTGATTTTATACTTAAATATATATATGAACATGTAAACATGTGAAAAGCTCAAGTCAGTAGCTAATTGTTTATTAATATGATTATTTCGAACGTATTTGCTTTGTGAATCTAAATTGATTATTAGGCTGAGGTTCGTAACGTTATATTATGAAAGAATTGGGTATGATTAATATTCCAAGGAACAAGGGAAAAATTAACATCAACTTAATTTTTCAACGTACACAGCAGAACAGAGTAGCGACACTTTCGGAAGCCGCTACACTTCCATCGTCAGTGCTCACGTGTATTTACTATCACCACTTGTCAGGTGGCTCTGTTGAATGTGATTTTAATTCTTATATATACAACTTTTTCCTGAAAATTGAATACGAGAATTAAATCACTCTCAAGCTGATATTAAAGTGCACTTTCCCAGCGTTGCCATCGGTTTATTTTTCTTCAATCCCATTTTTCTGATTTTTGTTCTACTCAAGACAAACTTTTTGGTTTGATTTTATACTTAAGTATATATGAACATGTAAACATGTGAAAAGCTCAAGCCAGTAGGTAATTGTTTATTAATATGATTATTTCGAACGTTTTTGCTTTGTGAATCTAAATTGATTATTAGGCTAAGGTTCGTAACGTTATATTCAGAAAGAATTGGGTATGATTAATATTCCAAGGAACAAGGGAAAAATTAACATCAACTTAATTTTTCAACGTACACAGCAGAACAGAGTAGCGCCACTTTCGGAAGCCGCTACACTTCCATCGTCAGTGCTCACGTGTATTTGCTATCACCACTTGTCAGGTGGCTCTGTTGAATGTGATTTTAATTCTTATATATACAACTTTTTCCTGAAAATTGAATACGAGAATTAAATCACTCTCAAGCTGATTTAAAGTGCACTTTTCCAGCGTTGCCATCGGTTTATTTTTCTTCAATCCCATTTTTCTGATTTTTGTTCTACTCAAGACAAACTTTTTGGTTTGATTTTATACTTAAGTATATATGAACATGTAAACATGTGAAAAGCTCAAGCCAGTAGGTAATTGTTTATTAATATGATTATTTCGAACGTTTTTGCTTTGTGAATCTAAATTGATTATTAGGCTAAGGTTCGTAACGTTATATTCAGAAAGAATTGGGTATGATTAATATTCCAAGGAACAAGGGAAAAATGAACATCAACTTAATTTTTCAACGTACACAGCAGAACAGAGTAGCGCCACTTTCGGAAGCCGCTACACTTCCATCGTCAGTGCTTACGTGTATTTGGTATCACCACTTGTCAGGTGGCTCTGTTGAATGTGATTTTAATTCTTATATATACAACTTTTTCGTGAAAATTGAATACGACAATTAAATCACTCTCAAGATGATATTTAAGTGCACTTTCCCAGCGTTGCCATCGGTTTATTTTTCTTCATTCCCATTTTTCTGATTTTTGTTCTACTCTAGACAAACTTTTTTGGTTTGATTTTAGTCTTAAGTATATATGAACATGTAAACATGTGAAAATCTCAAGCCAGTAGCTAATTTTTTATGAATATGATTATTTCGAACGTTTTTGCTTTGTGAATCTAAATTGATTATTAGGCTAAGGTTCGTAACGTTATATTTAGAAAGAATTGGGTATGATTAATATTCCAAGGAACAAGGGAAAAATTAACATCAACTTAATTTTTCAACGTACACAGCAGAACAGAGTAGCGCCACTTTCGGAAGCCGCTACACTTCCATCGTCAGTGCTCACGTGTATTTGCTATCACCACTTGTCAGGTGGCTCTATTGAATGTGATTTTAATTCTCATATATACAACTTTTTCGTGAAAATTGAATACGACAATTAAATCAGTCTCAAGATGATATTTAAGTGCACTTTCCCAGCGTTGCCATCGGTTTATTTTTCTTCATTCCCATTTTTCTGATTTTTGTTCTACTCTAGACAAACTTTTTTGGTTTGATTTTATACTTAAGTATATATGAACATGTAAACATGTGAAAATCTCAAGCCAGTAGCTAATTGTTTATGAATATGATTATTTCGAACGTTTTTGCTTTGTGAATCTAAATTGATTATTAGGCTAAGGTTCGTAACGTTATATTCAGAAAGAATTGGGTATGATTAATATTCCAAGGAACAAGGGAAAAATTAACATCAACTTAATTTTTCAACGTACACAGCAGAACAGAGTAGCGCCACTTTCGGAAGCCGCTACACTTCCATCGTCAGTGCTCACGTGTATTTGCTATCACCACTTGTCAGGTGGCTCTATTGAATGTGATTTTAATTCTCATATATACAACTTTTTCGTGAAAATTGAATACGACAATTAAATCAGTCTCAAGATGATATTTAAGTGCACTTTCCCAGCGTTGCCATCGGTTTATTTTTCTTCATTCCCATTTTTCTGATTTTTGTTCTACTCTAGACAAACTTTTTTGGTTTGATTTTATACTTAAGTATATATGAACATGTAAACATGTGAAAATCTCAAGCCAGTAGCTAATTGTTTATTAATATGATTATTTCGAACGTATTTGCTTTGTGAATCTAAATTGATTTTAGGCTAAGGTTCGTAACGTTATATTCAGAAAGAATTGGGTATGATTAATATTCCAAGGAACAAGGGAAAAATGAACATCAACTTAATTTTTCAACGTACACAGCACAGAGTAGTGCCACTTGCGGAAGCCGCTACACTTCCATCGTCAGTGCTCACGTGTATTTGCTCTCACCACTTGTCATGTGGCTCTGTTGAATGTGATTTTAATTCTTATATATACAACTTTTTCGTGAAAATTGAATACGAGAATTAAATCACTCTCAAGCTGATATTAAAGTGCACTTTCCCAGCGTTGCCATCGGTTTATTTTTCTTCATTCCCATTTTTCTGATTTTTGTTCTACTCAAGACAAACTTTTTTGGTTTGATTTTATACTTAAATATATATATGAACATGTAAACATGTGAAAAGCTCAAGTCAGTAGCTAATTGTTTATTAATATGATTATTTCGAACGTATTTGCTTTGTGAATCTAAATTGATTATTAGGCTGAGGTTCGTAACGTTATATTATGAAAGAATTGGGTATGATTAATATTCCAAGGAACAAGGGAAAAATTAACATCAACTTAATTTTTCAACGTACACAGCAGAACAGAGTAGCGACACTTTCGGAAGCCGCTACACTTCCATCGTCAGTGCTCACGTGTATTTACTATCACCACTTGTCAGGTGGCTCTGTTGAATGTGATTTTAATTCTTATATATACAACTTTTTCCTGAAAATTGAATACGAGAATTAAATCACTCTCAAGCTGATATTAAAGTGCACTTTCCCAGCGTTGCCATCGGTTTATTTTTCTTCAATCCCATTTTTCTGATTTTTGTTCTACTCAAGACAAACTTTTTGGTTTGATTTTATACTTAAGTATATATGAACATGTAAACATGTGAAAAGCTCAAGCCAGTAGGTAATTGTTTATTAATATGATTATTTCGAACGTTTTTGCTTTGTGAATCTAAATTGATTATTAGGCTAAGGTTCGTAACGTTATATTCAGAAAGAATTGGGTATGATTAATATTCCAAGGAACAAGGGAAAAATTAACATCAACTTAATTTTTCAACGTACACAGCAGAACAGAGTAGCGCCACTTTCGGAAGCCGCTACACTTCCATCGTCAGTGCTCACGTGTATTTGCTATCACCACTTGTCAGGTGGCTCTGTTGAATGTGATTTTAATTCTTATATATACAACTTTTTCGTGAAAATTGAATACGACAATTAAATCACTCTCAAGATGATATTTAAGTGCACTTTCCCAGCGTTGCCATCGGTTTATTTTTCTTCATTCCCATTTTTCTGATTTTTGTTCTACTCTAGACAAACTTTTTTGGTTTGATTTTAGTCTTAAGTATATATGAACATGTAAACATGTGAAAATCTCAAGCCAGTAGCTAATTGTTTATGAATATGATTATTTCGAACGTTTTTGCTTTGTGAATCTAAATTGATTATTAGGCTAAGGTTCGTAACGTTATATTTAGAAAGAATTGGGTATGATTAATATTCCAAGGAACAAGGGAAAAATTAACATCAACTTAATTTTTCAACGTACACAGCAGAACAGAGTAGCGCCACTTTCGGAAGCCGCTACACTTCCATCGTCAGTGCTCACGTGTATTTGCTATCACCACTTGTCAGGTGGCTCTATTGAATGTGATTTTAATTCTCATATATACAACTTTTTCGTGAAAATTGAATACGACAATTAAATCAGTCTCAAGATGATATTTAAGTGCACTTTCCCAGCGTTGCCATCGGTTTATTTTTCTTCATTCCCATTTTTCTGATTTTTGTTCTACTCTAGACAAACTTTTTTGGTTTGATTTTATACTTAAGTATATATGAACATGTAAACATGTGAAAATCTCAAGCCAGTAGCTAATTGTTTATGAATATGATTATTTCGAACGTTTTTGCTTTGTGAATCTAAATTGATTATTAGGCTAAGGTTCGTAACGTTATATTCAGAAAGAATTGGGTATGATTAATATTCCAAGGAACAAGGGAAAAATTAACATCAACTTAATTTTTCAACGTACACAGCAGAACAGAGTAGCGCCACTTTCGGAAGCCGCTACACTTCCATCGTCAGTGCTCACGTGTATTTGCTATCACCACTTGTCAGGTGGCTCTATTGAATGTGATTTTAATTCTCATATATACAACTTTTTCGTGAAAATTGAATACGACAATTAAATCAGTCTCAAGATGATATTTAAGTGCACTTTCCCAGCGTTGCCATCGGTTTATTTTTCTTCATTCCCATTTTTCTGATTTTTGTTCTACTCTAGACAAACTTTTTTGGTTTGATTTTATACTTAAGTATATATGAACATGTAAACATGTGAAAATCTCAAGCCAGTAGCTAATTGTTTATTAATATGATTATTTCGAACGTATTTGCTTTGTGAATCTAAATTGATTATTAGGCTAAGGTTCGTAACGTTATATTCAGAAAGAATTGGGTATGATTAATATTCCAAGGAACAAGGGAAAAATTAACATCAACTTAATTTTTCAACGTACACAGCATAACAGAGTAGCGTCACTTTCGGAAGCCGCTACACTTCCATCGTCAGTGCTCACCTGTATTTGCTATCACCACTTGTCAGGTGGCTCTGTTGAATGTGATTTTAATTCTTATATATACAACTGTTTCGTGAAAATTGAATACGAGAATTAAATCACTCTCAAGCTGATATTAAAGTGCACTTTCCCAGCGTTGCCATCGGTTTATTTTTCTTCAATCCCATTTTTCTGATTTTTGTTCTACTCAAGACAAACTTTTTGGTTTGATTTTATACTTAAGTATATATGAACATGTAAACATGTGAAAAGCTCAAGCCAGTAGGTAATTGTTTATTAATATGATTATTTCGAACGTCTTTGCTTTGTGAATCTAAATTGATTATAAGGCTAAGGTTCGTAACGTTATATTCAGAAAGAATTGGGTATGATTAATATTCCAAGGAACAAGGGAAAAATTAACATCAACTTAATTTTTCAACGTACACAGCAGAACAGAGTAGCGCCACTTTCGGAAGCCGCTACACTTCCATCGTCAGTGGTCACGTGTATTTGCTATCACCACTTGTCAGGTGGCTCTGTTGAATGTGATTTTAATTCTTATATATACAACTTTTTCGTGAAAGTTGAATACAATTAAATCACTCTCAAGATGATATTTAAGTGCACTTTCCCAGCGTTGCCATCGGTTTATTTTTCTTCATTCCCATTTTTCTGATTTTTGTTCTACTCAAGAAAATTTTTTTTGGTTTGATTTTATACTTAAGTATATATGAACATGTAAACATGTGAAAAGCTCAAGCCAGTAGGTAATTGTTTATTAATATGATTATTTCGAACGTATTTGCTTTGTGAATCTAAATTGATTATAAGGCTAAGGTTCGTAACGTTATATTCAGAAAGAATTGGGTATGATTAATATTCCAAGGAACAAGGGAAAAATTAACATCAACTTAATTTTTCAACGTACATAGCAAAACAGAGTAGCGACACTTTCGGAAGCCGCTACACTTCCATCGTCAGTGCTCACGTGTATTTGCTATCACCACTTTTGTCAGGTGGCTCTGTTGAATGTGATTTTAATTCTTATATATACAACTTTTTCGTGAAAATTGAATACGAGAATTAAATCACTCTCAAGCTGATAATAAAGTGCACTTTCCCAGCGTTGCCATCGGTTTATTTTTCTTCATTCCCATTTTTCTGAATTTTGTTCTACTCAAGACAAACTTTTTTGGTTTGATTATATACTTAAGTATATATGAACATGTAAACATGTGAAAAGCTCAAGCCACAGAGTAGCGCTACTTTCGGAAGCCGATACACTTCCATCGTCAGTGCTCACGTGTATTTGCTATCACCACTTGTCAGGTGGCTCTGTTGAATGTGATTTTAATTCTTATATATACAACTTTTTCGTGAAAATTGAATACGACAATTAAATCACTCTCAAGATGATATTTAAGTGCACTTTCCCAGCGTTGCCATCGGTTTATTTTTCTTCATTCCCATTTTTCTGATTTTTGTTCTACTCTAGACAAACTTTTTTGGTTTGATTTTATACTTAAGTATATATGAACATGTAAACATGTGAAAATCTCAAGCCAGTAGCTAATTGTTTATTAATATGATTATTTCGAACGTATTTGCTTTGTGAATCTAAATTGATTATTAGGCTAAGGTTCGTAACGTTATATTCAGAAAGAATTGGGTATGATTAATATACCAAGGAACAAGGGAAAAATTAACATCAACTTAATTTTTCAACGTACACAGCAGAACAGAGTAGCGTCACTTTCGGAAGCCGCTACACTTCCACCGTCAGTGCTCACGTGTATTTGCTATCGCCACTTGTCAGGTGGCTCTGTTGAATGTGATTTTAATTCTTATATATACAACTTTTTCGTGAAAATTGAATACGAGAATTAAATCACTCTCAAGGCCGTGTCAGATAAAACTTTGTCGCTTTGCGTGACGTTTTTAACTTTGATAGAAAAGTGTAAAGCAAAAGGAGTATGACACAATGAAAACTTTGACAACACTCGCGCACAGAGCACGAAGCTGGTCGGCTAATAGCCGGCTATTAGCCGCCGCCGCTGATTTTCACAATCACTTAGACGCCGCCGATTATTGCGGCTAATATCGGCTAGCGGCTAAGCCGATTTCTTATAATAAAAAGTGGATATTTACTAATATGCGCATATAAAAATATTTAATTCGGTTTTGGAACATATGAAAAAAATTTCTTATGAAAATTATTTTTATAAATAAGGCAGTAAATCGTCTAGAAAGGCAAGTTTATTTATAATTGGGCCGAGTATACCTGTTGTAAATATACCTTGTATGTAAGTAAGCAAGAAATACTCTGTTAGCCGACCGTTAGCCGATAAATTTGGGTAGCCGCCGCCGGCGAAAAATTTTCGGCTCTTAGCCGGCTAATAGCCGCCGCCGACTATATTTGTTCTTAGCCGGCGCCGATCACCATTTTACATCGGCTTCGCCCTCTGCTCGCGCATTGATCGTTTACCAAAAAAGAAGTTGATAATTTTGCTATTTATATATATATTTTTTATAAAAATAAAAGTCAATTATGTTATTTTACGATTTATTATAAATAAATAAATGCCACATACATATTTACCTCTTATTAAAACAGATTCAAACGCGCAATATGTTTCGTTTGGCAATATAATAAAAGAAAATTATTCCAGCTGATTGTCAAAGCAAGCAAAAAGATGAGAGTTGCCGAACTTTTCGCTTCACGCTGCGTTAAAAGTGCTTTATGTGGCATGTTTCGTATAAGTATGTACATTTCATCTTAGACGTCAAAGCGAATCTGTAACGCAACGCGAAGCAAAAGTTTTATCTGACATGGCCTTCAAGCTGATATTAAAGTGCACTTTCCCAGCGTTGCCATCGGTTTATTTTTCTTCGTTCCCATTTTTCTGATTTTTGTTCTACTCAAGACAAACTTTTTTGGTTTGATTTTATACTTAAGTATATATGAACATGTAAACATGTGAAAATCTCAAGCCAGTAGCTAATTGTTTATTAATATGATTATTTCGAACGTATTTGCTTTGTGAATCTAAATTGATTATTAGGCTAAGGTTCGTAACGTTATATTCAGAAAGAATTGGGTATGATTAATATTCCAAGGAACAAGGGAAAAATTAACATCAACTTAATTTTTCAACGTACACAGCAGAACAGAGTAGCGACACTTTCGGAAGCCGCTACACTTCCATCGTCAGTGCTCACGTGTATTTGCTATCACCACTTGTCAGGTGGCTCTGTTGAATGTGATTTCAATTCTTATATATACAACTTTTTCGTGAAAATTGAATACAAGAATTAAATCACTCTCAAGCTGATATCAAAGTGCACTTTCCCAGCGTTGCCATCGGTTTATTTTTCTTCATTCCCATTTTTCTGATTTTTGTTCTACTCAAGACAAACTTTTTTGGTTTGATTTTATACTTAAGTATATATGAACATGTAAACATGTGAAAATCTCAAGCCAGTAGCTAATTGTTTATTAATATGATTATTTCGAACGTATTTGCTTTGTGAATCTAAATTGATTATTAGGCTAAGGTTCGTAACGTTATATTCAGAAAGAATTGGGTATGATTAATATTCCAAGGAACAAGGAAAAAATGAACATCAACTTAATTTTTCAACGTACACAGCAGAACAGAGTAGCGCCACTTGCGGAAGCCGCTACACTTCCATCGTCAGTGCTCACGTGTATTTGCTCTCACCACTTGTCATGTGGCTCTGTTGAATGTGATTTTAATTCTTATATATACAACTTTTTCGTGAAAATTGAATATGAGAATTAAATCACTCTCAAGCTGATATTAAAGTGCACTTTCCCAGCGTTGCCATCGGTTTATTTTTCTTCATTCCCATTTTTCTGATTTTTGTTCTACTCAAGACAAACTTTTTTGGTTTGATTTTATACTTAAATATATATATGAACATGTAAACATGTGAAAAGCTCAAGTCAGTAGCTAATTGTTTATTAATATGATTATTTCGAACGTATTTGCTTTGTGAATCTAAATTGATTATTAGGCTGAGGTTCGTAACGTTATATTATGAAAGAATTGGGTATGATTAATATTCCAAGGAACAAGGGAAAAATTAACATCAACTTAATTTTTCAACGTACACAGCAGAACAGAGTAGCGACACTTTCGGAAGCCGCTACACTTCCATCGTCAGTGCTCACGTGTATTTACTATCACCACTTGTCAGGTGGCTCTGTTGAATGTGATTTTAATTCTTATATATACAACTTTTTCCTGAAAATTGAATACGAGAATTAAATCACTCTCAAGCTGATATTAAAGTGCACTTTCCCAGCGTTGCCATCGGTTTATTTTTCTTCAATCCCATTTTTCTGATTTTTGTTCTACTCAAGACAAACTTTTTGGTTTGATTTTATACTTAAGTATATATGAACATGTAAACATGTGAAAAGCTCAAGCCAGTAGGTAATTGTTTATTAATATGATTATTTCGAACGTTTTTGCTTTGTGAATCTAAATTGATTATTAGGCTAAGGTTCGTAACGTTATATTCAGAAAGAATTGGGTATGATTAATATTCCAAGGAACAAGGGAAAAATTAACATCAACTTAATTTTTCAACGTACACAGCAGAACAGAGTAGCGCCACTTTCGGAAGCCGCTACACTTCCATCGTCAGTGCTCACGTGTATTTGCTATCACCACTTGTCAGGTGGCTCTGTTGAATGTGATTTTAATTCTTATATATACAACTTTTTCCTGAAAATTGAATACGAGAATTAAATCACTCTCAAGCTGATTTAAAGTGCACTTTTCCAGCGTTGCCATCGGTTTATTTTTCTTCAATCCCATTTTTCTGATTTTTGTTCTACTCAAGACAAACTTTTTGGTTTGATTTTATACTTAAGTATATATGAACATGTAAACATGTGAAAAGCTCAAGCCAGTAGGTAATTGTTTATTAATATGATTATTTCGAACGTTTTTGCTTTGTGAATCTAAATTGATTATTAGGCTAAGGTTCGTAACGTTATATTCAGAAAGAATTGGGTATGATTAATATTCCAAGGAACAAGGGAAAAATGAACATCAACTTAATTTTTCAACGTACACAGCAGAACAGAGTAGCGCCACTTTCGGAAGCCGCTACACTTCCATCGTCAGTGCTTACGTGTATTTGGTATCACCACTTGTCAGGTGGCTCTGTTGAATGTGATTTTAATTCTTATATATACAACTTTTTCGTGAAAATTGAATACGACAATTAAATCACTCTCAAGATGATATTTAAGTGCACTTTCCCAGCGTTGCCATCGGTTTATTTTTCTTCATTCCCATTTTTCTGATTTTTGTTCTACTCTAGACAAACTTTTTTGGTTTGATTTTAGTCTTAAGTATATATGAACATGTAAACATGTGAAAATCTCAAGCCAGTAGCTAATTGTTTATGAATATGATTATTTCGAACGTTTTTGCTTTGTGAATCTAAATTGATTATTAGGCTAAGGTTCGTAACGTTATATTTAGAAAGAATTGGGTATGATTAATATTCCAAGGAACAAGGGAAAAATTAACATCAACTTAATTTTTCAACGTACACAGCAGAACAGAGTAGCGCCACTTTCGGAAGCCGCTACACTTCCATCGTCAGTGCTCACGTGTATTTGCTATCACCACTTGTCAGGTGGCTCTATTGAATGTGATTTTAATTCTCATATATACAACTTTTTCGTGAAAATTGAATACGACAATTAAATCAGTCTCAAGATGATATTTAAGTGCACTTTCCCAGCGTTGCCATCGGTTTATTTTTCTTCATTCCCATTTTTCTGATTTTTGTTCTACTCTAGACAAACTTTTTTGGTTTGATTTTATACTTAAGTATATATGAACATGTAAACATGTGAAAATCTCAAGCCAGTAGCTAATTGTTTATGAATATGATTATTTCGAACGTTTTTGCTTTGTGAATCTAAATTGATTATTAGGCTAAGGTTCGTAACGTTATATTTAGAAAGAATTGGGTATGATTAATATTCCAAGGAACAAGGGAAAAATTAACATCAACTTAATTTTTCAACGTACACAGCAGAACAGAGTAGCGCCACTTTCGGAAGCCGCTACACTTCCATCGTCAGTGCTCACGTGTATTTGCTATCACCACTTGTCAGGTGGCTCTATTGAATGTGATTTTAATTCTCATATATACAACTTTTTCGTGAAAATTGAATACGACAATTAAATCAGTCTCAAGATGATATTTAAGTGCACTTTCCCAGCGTTGCCATCGGTTTATTTTTCTTCATTCCCATTTTTCTGATTTTTGTTCTACTCTAGACAAACTTTTTTGGTTTGATTTTATACTTAAGTATATATGAACATGTAAACATGTGAAAATCTCAAGCCAGTAGCTAATTGTTTATGAATATGATTATTTCGAACGTTTTTGCTTTGTGAATCTAAATTGATTATTAGGCTAAGGTTCGTAACGTTATATTCAGAAAGAATTGGGTATGATTAATATTCCAAGGAACAAGGGAAAAATTAACATCAACTTAATTTTTCAACGTACACAGCAGAACAGAGTAGCGCCACTTTCGGAAGCCGCTACACTTCCATCGTCAGTGCTCACGTGTATTTGCTATCACCACTTGTCAGGTGGCTCTATTGAATGTGATTTTAATTCTCATATATACAACTTTTTCGTGAAAATTGAATACGACAATTAAATCAGTCTCAAGATGATATTTAAGTGCACTTTCCCAGCGTTGCCATCGGTTTATTTTTCTTCATTCCCATTTTTCTGATTTTTGTTCTACTCTAGACAAACTTTTTTGGTTTGATTTTATACTTAAGTATATATGAACATGTAAACATGTGAAAATCTCAAGCCAGTAGCTAATTGTTTATTAATATGATTATTTCGAACGTATTTGCTTTGTGAATCTAAATTGATTATTAGGCTAAGGTTCGTAACGTTATATTCAGAAAGAATTGGGTATGATTAATATTCCAAGGAACAAGGGAAAAATTAACATCAACTTAATTTTTCAACGTACACAGCAGAACAGAGTAGCGTCACTTTCGGAAGCCGCTACACTTCCATCGTCAGTGCTCACCTGTATTTGCTATCACCACTTGTCAGGTGGCTCTGTTGAATGTGATTTTAATTCTTATATATACAACTGTTTCGTGAAAATTGAATACGAGAATTAAATCACTCTCAAGCTGATATTAAAGTGCACTTTCCCAGCGTTGCCATCGGTTTATTTTTCTTCAATCCCATTTTTCTGATTTTTGTTCTACTCAAGACAAACTTTTTGGTTTGATTTTATACTTAAGTATATATGAACATGTAAACATGTGAAAAGCTCAAGCCAGTAGGTAATTGTTTATTAATATGATTATTTCGAACGTCTTTGCTTTGTGAATCTAAATTGATTATTAGGCTAAGGTTCGTAACGTTATATTCAGAAAGAATTGGGTATGATTAATATTCCAAGGAACAAGGGAAAAATTAACATCAACTTAATTTTTCAACGTACACAGCAGAACAGAGTAGCGCTACTTTCGGAAGCCGCTACACTTCCATCGTCAGTGCTCACGTGTATTTGCTATCACCACTTGTCAGGTGGCTCTGTTGAATGTGATTTTAATTCTTATATATACAACTTTTTCCTGAAAATTGAATACGAGAATTAAATCACTCTCAAGCTGATATTAAAGTGCACTTTCCCAGCGTTGCCATCGGTTTATTTTTCTTCATTCCCATTTTTCTGATTTTTGTTCTACTCAAGACAAACTTTTTGGTTTGATTTTATACTTAAGTATATCTGAACATGTAAACATGTGAAAAGCTCAAGCCAGTAGGTAATTGTTTATTAATATGATTATTTCGAACGTTTTTGCTTTGTGAATCTAAATTGATTATTAGGCTAAGGTTCGTAACGTTATATTCAGAAAGAATTGGGTATGATTAATATTCCAAGGAACAAGGGAAAAATGAACATCAACTTAATTTTTCAACGTACACAGCAGAACAGAGTAGCGCCACTTTCGGAAGCCGCTACACTTCCCTCGTCAGTGCTTACGTGTATTTGGTATCACCACTTGTCAGGTGGCTCTGTTGAATGTGATTTTAATTCTTATATATACAACTTTTTCGTGAAAATTGAATACGACAATTAAATCACTCTCAAGATGATATTTAAGTGCACTTTCCCAGCGTTGCCATCGGTTTATTTTTCTTCATTACCATTTTTCTGATTTTTGTTCTACTCTAGACAAACTTTTTTGGTTTGATTTTATACTTAAGTATATATGAACATGTAAACATGTGAAAATCTCAAGCCAGTAGCTAATTGTTTATTAATATGATTATTTCGAACGTATTTGCTTTGTGAATCTAAATTGATTATTGGTTTATTTTTCTTCATTCCCATTTTTCTGATTTTTGTTCTACTCAAGACAAACTTTTTGGTTTGATTTTATACTTAAGTATATATGAACATGTAAACATGTGAAAAGCTCAAGCCAGTAGCTAATTGTTTATGAATATGATTATTTCGAACGTATTTGCTTTGTGAATCTAAATTGATTATTAGGCTAAGGTTCGTAACGTTATATTCAGAAAGAATTGGGTATGATTAATATTCCAAGGAACAAGGGAAAAATTAACATCAACTTAATTTTTCAACGTACACAGCAGAACAGAGTAGCGTCACTTTCGGAAGCCGCTACACTTCCGTCGTCAGTGCTCACGTGTATTTGCTATCACCACTTGTCAGGTGGCTCTGTTGAATGTGATTTTAATTCTTATATATACAACTTTTTCGTGAAAATTGAATACGAGAACTAAATCACTCTCAAGCTGATATTAAAGTGCACTTTCCCAGCGTTGCCATCGGTCTATTTTTCTTCATTCCCATTTTTCTGATTTTTGTTCTACTCAAGACAAACTTTTTTGGTTTGATTTTATACTTAAGTATATATGAACATGTAAACATGTGAAAATCTCGAGCCAGTAGCTAATTGTTTATTAATATGATTATTTCGAACGTATTTGCTTTGTGAATCTAAATTGATTATTAGGCTAAGGTTCGTAACGTTATATTCAGAAAGAATTGGGTATGATTAATATTCCAAGGAACAAGGGAAAATTAACATCAACTTAATTTTTCAACGTACACAGCAGAACAGAGTAGCGTCACTTTCGGAAGCTGCTACACTTCCATCGTCAGTGCTCACGTGTATTTGCTATCGCCACTTGTCAGGTGGTTCTGTTGAATGTGATTTTAATTCTTATATATACAACTTTTTCGTGAAAATTGAATACGAGAATTAAATCACTCTCAAGCTGATATTAAAGTGCACTTTCCCAGCGTTGCCATCGGTTTATTTTTCTTCATTCCCATTTTTCTGATTTTTGTTCTACTCAAGACAAACTTTTTTGGTTTGATTTTATACTTAAGTATATATGAACATGTAAACATGTGAAAAGCTCAAGCCAGTAGCTAATTGTTTATTAATATGATTATTTCGAACGTATTTGCTGTGTGAATCTAAATTGATTATTAGGCTGAGGTTCGTAACGTTATATTCAGAAAGAATTGGGTATGATTAATATTCCAAGGAACAAGGGAAAAATTAACATCAACTTAATTTTTCAACGTACACAGCAGAACAGAGTAGCGACACTTTCGGAAGCCGCTACACTTCCATCGTCAGTGCTCACGTGTAGTTGCTCTCACCACTTGTCAGGTGGCTCTGTTGAATGTGATTTTAATTCTTATATATACAACTTTTTCCTGAAAATTGAATACGAGAATTAAATCACTCTCAAGCTGATATTAAAGCGCACTTTCCCAGCGTTGCCATCGGTTTATTTTTCTTCATTCCCATTTTTCTGATTTTTGTTCTACTCAAGACAAACTTTTTGGTTTGATTTTATACTTAAGTATATATGAACATGTAAACATGTGAAAAGCTCAAGCCAGTGGCTAATTGTTTATGAATATGATTATTTCGAACGTATTTGCTTTGTGAATCTAAATTGATTATAAGGCTAAGGTTCGTAACGTTATATTCAGAAAGAATTGGGTATGATTAATATTCCAAGGAACAAGGGAAAAATTAACACCAACGTAATTTTTCAACGTACACAGCAGAACAGAGTAGCGTCACTTTCGGAAGCCGCTACACTTCCATCGTCAGTGCTCACGTGTATTTGCTATCACCACTTGTCAGGTGGCTCTGTTGAATGTGATTTTAATTCTTATATATACAACTTTTTCGTGAAAATTGAATACGAGAATTAAATCACTCTCAAGCTGATATTAAAGTGCACTTTCCCAGCGTTGCCATCGGTTTATTTTTCTTCATTCCCATTTTTCTGATTTTTGTTCTACGCAAGACAAACTTTTTTGGTTTGATTTTATACTTAAGTATATATGAACATGTAAACATGTGAAAAGCTCAAGCCAGTAGCTAATTGTTTATTAATATGATTATTTCGAACGTATTTGCTTTGTGAATCTAAATTAATTATTAGGCTAAGGTTCGTAACGTTATATTCAGAAAGAATTGGGTATGATTAATATTCCAAGGAACAAGGAAAAAATTAACATCAACTTAATTTTTCAACGTACACAGCAGAACAGATTAGCGCCACTTGCGGAAGCAGCTACACTTCCATCGTCAGTGCTCACGTGTATTTGCTCTCACCACTTGTCAGGTGGCTCTGTTGAATGTGATTTTAATTCTTATATATACAACTTTTTCGTGAAAATTGAATACGAGAATTAAATCACTCTCAAGCTGATATTAAAGTGCACTTTCCCAGCGTTGCCATCGGTTTATTTTTCTTCATTCCCATTTTTCTGATTTTTGTTCTACTCAAGACAAACTTTTTTGGTTTTATTTTATACTTAAATATATATATGAACATGTAAACATGTGAAAAGCTCAAGCCAGTAGCTAATTGTTTATTAATATGATTATTTCGAAAGTATTTGCTTTGTGAATCTAAATTGATTATTAGGCTGAGGTTCGTAACGTTATATTATGAAAGAATTGGGTATGATTAATATTCCAAGGAACAAGGGAAAAATTAACATCAATTTAATTTTTCAACGTACACAGCAGAACAGAGTAGCGACACTTTCGGAAGCCGCTACACTTCCATCGTCAGTGCTCACGTGTATTTACTATCACCACCTGTCAGGTGGCTCTGTTGAATGTGATTTTAATTCTTATATATACAACTTTTTCCTGAAAATTGAATACGAGAATTAAATCACTCTCAAGCTGATATTAAAGTGCACTTTCCCAGCGTTGCCATCGGTTTATTTTTCTTCAATCCCATTTTTCTGATTTTTGTTCTACTCAAGACAAACTTTTTGGTTTGATTTTATACTTAAGTATATATGAACATGTAAACATGTGAAAAGCTCAAGCCAGTAGGTAATTGTTTATTAATATGATTATTTCGAACGTTTTTGCTTTGTGAATCTAAATTGATTATTAGGCTAAGGTTCGTAACGTTATATTCAGAAAGAATTGGGTATGATTAATATTCCAAGGAACAAGGGAAAAATTAACATCAACTTAATTTTTCAACGTACACAGCAGAACAGAGTAGCGTCACTTTCGGAAGCCGCTACACTTCCATCGTCAGTGCTCACGTGTATTTGCTATCACCACTTGTCAGGTGGCTCTGTTGAATGTGATTTTAATTCTTATATATACAACTTTTTCCTGAAAATTGAATACGAGAATTAAATCACTCTCAAGCTGATATTAAAGTGCACTTTCCCAGCGTTGCCATCGGTTTATTTTTCTTCAATCCCATTTTTCTGATTTTTGTTCTACTCAAGACAAACTTTTTGGTTTGATTTTATACTTAAGTATATATGAACATGTAAACATGTGAAAAGCTCAAGCCAGTAGGTAATTGTTTATTAATATGATTATTTCGAACGTCTTTGCTTTGTGAATCTAAATTGATTATTAGGCTAAGGTTCGTAACGTTATATTCAGAAAGAATTGGGTATGATTAATATTCCAAGGAACAAGGGAAAAATTAACATCAACTTAATTTTTCAACGTACACAGCAGAACAGAGTAGCGTCACTTTCGGAAGCCGCTACACTTCCGTCGTCAGTGCTCACGTGTATTTGCTATCACCACTTGTCAGGTGGCTCTGTTGAATGTGATTTTAATTCTTATATATACAACTTTTTCGTGAAAATTGAATACGAGAACTAAATCACTCTCAAGCTGATATTAAAGTGCACTTTCCCAGCGTTGCCATCGGTCTATTTTTCTTCATTCCCATTTTTCTGATTTTTGTTCTACTCAAGACAAACTTTTTTGGTTTGATTTTATACTTAAGTATATATGAACATGTAAACATGTGAAAAACTCAAGCCAGTAGGTAATTGTTTATTAATATGATTATTTCGAACGTTTTTGCTTTGTGAATCTAAATTAATTATTAGGCTAAGGTTCGTAACGTTATATTCAGAAAGAATTGGGTATGATTAATATTCCAAGGAACAAGGGAAAAATTAACATCAACTTAATTTTTCAACGTACACAGCAGAACAGAGTAGCGCCACTTGCGGAAGCCGCTACACTTCCATCGTCAGTGCTCACGTGTATTTGCTATCACCACTTGTCAGGTGGCTCTGTTGAATGTGATTTTAATTCTTATATATACAACTTTTTCCTGAAAATTGAATACGAGAATTAAATCACTCTCAAGCTGATATTAAAGTGCACTTTCCCAGCGTTGCCATCGGTTTATTTTTCTTCAATCCCATTTTTCTGATTTTTGTTCTACTCAAGACAAACTTTTTGGTTTGATTTTATACTTAAGTATATATGAACATGTAAACATGTGAAAAGCTCCAGCCAGTAGGTAATTGTTTATTAATATGATTATTTCGAACGTTTTTGCTTTGTGAATCTAAATTGATTATTAGGCTAAGGTTCGTAACGTTATATTCAGAAAGAATTGGGTATGATTAATATTCCAAGGAACAAGGGAAAAATTAACATCAACTTAATTTTTCAACGTACACAGCAGAACAGAGTAGCGCCACTTTCGGAAGCCGCTACACTTCCATCGTCAGTGCTCACGTGTATTTGCTATCACCACTTGTCAGGTGGCTCTGTTGAATGTGATTTTAATTCTTATATATACAACTTTTTCCTGAAAATTGAATACGAGAATTAAATCACTCTCAAGCTGATATTAAAGTGCACTTTCCCAGCGTTGCCATCGGTTTATTTTTCTTCAATCCCATTTTTCTGATTTTTGTTCTACTCAAGACAAACTTTTTGGTTTGATTTTATACTTAAGTATATATGAACATGTAAACATGTGAAAAGCTCAAGCCAGTAGGTAATTGTTTATTAATATGATTATTTCGAACGTTTTTGCTTTGTGAATCTAAATTGATTATTAGGCTAAGGTTCGTAACGTTATATTCAGAAAGAATTGGGTATGATTAATATTCCAAGGAACAAGGGAAAAATGAACATCAACTTAATTTTTCAACGTACACAGCAGAACAGAGTAGCGCCACTTTCGGAAGCCGCTACACTTCCATCGTCAGTGCTTACGTGTATTTGGTATCACCACTTGTCAGGTGGCTCTGTTGAATGTGATTTTAATTCTTATATATACAACTTTTTCGTGAAAATTGAATACGACAATTAAATCACTCTCAAGATGATATTTAAGTGCACTTTCCCAGCGTTGCCATCGGTTTATTTTTCTTCATTCCCATTTTTCTGATTTTTGTTCTACTCGAGACAAACTTTTTTGGTTTGATTTTATACTTAAGTATATATGAACATGTAAACATGTGAAAATCTCAAGCCAGTAGCTAATTGTTTATTAATATGATTATTTCGAACGTATTTGCTTTGTGAATCTAAATTGATTATTGGTTTATTTTTCTTCATTCCCATTTTTCTGATTTTTGTTCTACTCAAGACAAACTTTTTGGTTTGATTTTATACTTAAGTATATATGAACATGTAAACATGTGAAAAGCTCAAGCCAGTAGCTAATTGTTTATGAATATGATTATTTCGAACGTATTTGCTTTGTGAATCTAAATTGATTATTAGGCTAAGGTTCGTAACGTTATATTCAGAACGAATTGCGTATGATTAATATTCCAAGGAACAAGGGAAAAATTAACATCAACTTAATTTTTCAACGTACACAGCAGAACAGAGTAGCGTCACTTTCGAAAGCCGCTACACTTCCATCGTCAGTGCTCACGTGTATTTGCTATCACCACTTGTCAGGTGGCTCTGTTGAATGTGATTTTAATTCTTATATATACAACTTTTTCGTGAAAATTGAATACGAGAACTAAATCACTCTCAAGCTGATATTAAAGTGCACTTTCCCAGCGTTGCCATCGGTTTATTTTTCTTCATTCCCATTTTTCTGATTTTTGTTCTACTCAAGACAAACTTTTTGGTTTGATTTTATACTTAAGTATATATGAACATGTAAACATGTGAACAGCTCAAGCCAGTAGGTAATTGTTTATTAATATGATTATTTCGAACGTTTTTGCTTTGTGAATCTAAATTAATTATTAGGCTAAGTTTCGTAACGTTATATTCAGAAAGAATTGGGTATGATTAATATTCCAAGGAACAAGGGAAAAATTAACATCAACTTAATTTTTCAACGTACACAGCAGAACAGAGTAGCGCCACTTGCGGAAGCCGCTACACTTCCATCGTCAGTGCTCACGTGTATTTGCTATCACCACTTGTCAGGTGGCTCTGTTGAATGTGATTTTAATTCTTATATATACAACTTTTTCCTGAAAATTGAATACGAGAATTAAATCACTCTCAAGCTGATATTAAAGTGCACTTTCCCAGCGTTGCCATCGGTTTATTTTTCTTCAATCCCATTTTTCTGATTTTTGTTCTACTCAAGACAAACTTTTTGGTTTGATTTTATACTTAAGTATATATGAACATGTAAACATGTGAAAAGCTCAAGCCAGTAGGTAATTGTTTATTAATATGATTATTTCGAACGTTTTTGCTTTGTGAATCTAAATTGATTATTAGGCTAAGGTTCGTAACGTTATATTCAGAAAGAATTGGGTATGATTATTATTCCAAGGAACAAGGGAAAAATGAACATCAACTTAATTTTTCAACGTACACAGCAGAACAGAGTAGCGCCACTTTCGGAAGCCGCTACACTTCCATCGTCAGTGCTTACGTGTATTTGGTATCACTACTTGTCAGGTGGCTCTGTTGAATGTGATTTTAATTCTTATATATACAACTTTTTCGTGAAAATTTAATACGACAATTAAATCACTCTCAAGATGATATTTAAGTGCACTTTCCCAGCGTTGCCATCGGTTTATTTTTCTTCATTCCCATTTTTCTGATTTTTGTTCTACTCTAGACAAACTTTTTTGGTTTGATTTTATACTTAAGTATATATGAACATGTAAACATGTGAAAATCTCAAGCCAGTAGCTAATTGTTTATTAATATGATTATTTCGAACGTATTTGCTTTGTGAATCTAAATTGATTATTGGTTTATTTTTCTTCATTCCCATTTTTCTGATTTTTGTTCTACTCAAGACAAACTTTTTGGTTTGATTTTATACTTAAGTATATATGAACATGTAAACATGTGAAAAGCTCAAGCCAGTAGCTAATTGTTTATGAATATGATTATTTCGAACGTATTTGCTTTGTGAATCTAAATTGATTATTAGGCTAAGGTTCGTAACGTTATATTCAGAAAGAATTGCGTATGATTAATATTCCAAGGAACAAGGGAAAAATTAACATCAACTTAATTTTTCAACGTACACAGCAGAACAGAGTAGCGTCACTTTCGGAAGCCGCTACACTTCCGTCGTCAGTGCTCACGTGTATTTGCTATCACCACTTGTCAGGTGGCTCTGTTGAATGTGATTTTAATTCTTATATATACAACTTTTTCGTGAAAATTGAATACGAGAACTAAATCACTCTCAAGCTGATATTAAAGTGCACTTTCCCAGCGTTGCCATCGGTCTATTTTTCTTCATTCCCATTTTTCTGATTTTTGTTCTACTCAAGACAAACTTTTTTGGTTTGATTTTATACTTAAGTATATATGAACATGTAAACATGTGAAAAACTCAAGCCAGTAGGTAATTGTTTATTAATATGATTATTTCGAACGTTTTTGCTTTGTGAATCTAAATTAATTATTAGGCTAAGGTTCGTAACGTTATATTCAGAAAGAATTGGGTATGATTAATATTCCAAGGAACAAGGGAAAAATTAACATCAACTTAATTTTTCAACGTACACAGCAGAACAGAGTAGCGCCACTTGCGGAAGCCGCTACACTTCCATCGTCAGTGCTCACGTGTATTTGCTATCACCACTTGTCAGGTGGCTCTGTTGAATGTGATTTTAATTCTTATATATACAA
Source organism: Panzeria rudis (assembly GCA_956483635.1). Taxonomy (NCBI): domain Eukaryota; kingdom Metazoa; phylum Arthropoda; class Insecta; order Diptera; family Tachinidae; genus Panzeria; species Panzeria rudis. The sequence continues at coordinate 85,293,600 of OY101447.1, forward strand.
CTTTTTCCTGAAAATTGAATACGAGAATTAAATCACTCTCAAGCTGATATTAAAGTGCACTTTCCCAGCGTTGCCATCGGTTTATTTTTCTTCAATCCCATTTTTCTGATTTTTGTTCTACTCAAGACAAACTTTTTGGTTTGATTTTATACTTAAGTATATATGAACATGTAAACATGTGAAAAGCTCCAGCCAGTAGGTAATTGTTTATTAATATGATTATTTCGAACGTTTTTGCTTTGTGAATCTAAATTGATTATTAGGCTAAGGTTCGTAACGTTATATTCAGAAAGAATTGGGTATGATTAATATTCCAAGGAACAAGGGAAAAATTAACATCAACTTAATTTTTCAACGTACACAGCAGAACAGAGTAGCGCCACTTTCGGAAGCCGCTACACTTCCATCGTCAGTGCTCACGTGTATTTGCTATCACCACTTGTCAGGTGGCTCTGTTGAATGTGATTTTAATTCTTATATATACAACTTTTTCCTGAAAATTGAATACGAGAATTAAATCACTCTCAAGCTGATATTAAAGTGCACTTTCCCAGCGTTGCCATCGGTTTATTTTTCTTCAATCCCATTTTTCTGATTTTTGTTCTACTCAAGACAAACTTTTTGGTTTGATTTTATACTTAAGTATATATGAACATGTAAACATGTGAAAAGCTCAAGCCAGTAGGTAATTGTTTATTAATATGATTATTTCGAACGTTTTTGCTTTGTGAATCTAAATTGATTATTAGGCTAAGGTTCGTAACGTTATATTCAGAAAGAATTGGGTATGATTAATATTCCAAGGAACAAGGGAAAAATGAACATCAACTTAATTTTTCAACGTACACAGCAGAACAGAGTAGCGCCACTTTCGGAAGCCGCTACACTTCCATCGTCAGTGCTTACGTGTATTTGGTATCACCACTTGTCAGGTGGCTCTGTTGAATGTGATTTTAATTCTTATATATACAACTTTTTCGTGAAAATTGAATACGACAATTAAATCACTCTCAAGATGATATTTAAGTGCACTTTCCCAGCGTTGCCATCGGTTTATTTTTCTTCATTCCCATTTTTCTGATTTTTGTTCTACTCGAGACAAACTTTTTTGGTTTGATTTTATACTTAAGTATATATGAACATGTAAACATGTGAAAATCTCAAGCCAGTAGCTAATTGTTTATTAATATGATTATTTCGAACGTATTTGCTTTGTGAATCTAAATTGATTATTGGTTTATTTTTCTTCATTCCCATTTTTCTGATTTTTGTTCTACTCAAGACAAACTTTTTGGTTTGATTTTATACTTAAGTATATATGAACATGTAAACATGTGAAAAGCTCAAGCCAGTAGCTAATTGTTTATGAATATGATTATTTCGAACGTATTTGCTTTGTGAATCTAAATTGATTATTAGGCTAAGGTTCGTAACGTTATATTCAGAAAGAATTGCGTATGATTAATATTCCAAGGAACAAGGGAAAAATTAACATCAACTTAATTTTTCAACGTACACAGCAGAACAGAGTAGCGTCACTTTCGGAAGCCGCTACACTTCCATCGTCAGTGCTCACGTGTATTTGCTATCACCACTTGTCAGGTGGCTCTGTTGAATGTGATTTTAATTCTTATATATACAACTTTTTCGTGAAAATTGAATACGAGAACTAAATCACTCTCAAGCTGATATTAAAGTGCACTTTCCCAGCGTTGCCATCGGTTTATTTTTCTTCATTCCCATTTTTCTGATTTTTGTTCTACTCAAGACAAACTTTTTGGTTTGATTTTATACTTAAGTATATATGAACATGTAAACATGTGAACAGCTCAAGCCAGTAGGTAATTGTTTATTAATATGATTATTTCGAACGTTTTTGCTTTGTGAATCTAAATTAATTATTAGGCTAAGTTTCGTAACGTTATATTCAGAAAGAATTGGGTATGATTAATATTCCAAGGAACAAGGGAAAAATTAACATCAACTTAATTTTTCAACGTACACAGCAGAACAGAGTAGCGCCACTTGCGGAAGCCGCTACACTTCCATCGTCAGTGCTCACGTGTATTTGCTATCACCACTTGTCAGGTGGCTCTGTTGAATGTGATTTTAATTCTTATATATACAACTTTTTCCTGAAAATTGAATACGAGAATTAAATCACTCTCAAGCTGATATTAAAGTGCACTTTCCCAGCGTTGCCATCGGTTTATTTTTCTTCAATCCCATTTTTCTGATTTTTGTTCTACTCAAGACAAACTTTTTGGTTTGATTTTATACTTAAGTATATATGAACATGTAAACATGTGAAAAGCTCAAGCCAGTAGGTAATTGTTTATTAATATGATTATTTCGAACGTTTTTGCTTTGTGAATCTAAATTGATTATTAGGCTAAGGTTCGTAACGTTATATTCAGAAAGAATTGGGTATGATTATTATTCCAAGGAACAAGGGAAAAATGAACATCAACTTAATTTTTCAACGTACACAGCAGAACAGAGTAGCGCCACTTTCGGAAGCCGCTACACTTCCATCGTCAGTGCTTACGTGTATTTGGTATCACTACTTGTCAGGTGGCTCTGTTGAATGTGATTTTAATTCTTATATATACAACTTTTTCGTGAAAATTTAATACGACAATTAAATCACTCTCAAGATGATATTTAAGTGCACTTTCCCAGCGTTGCCATCGGTTTATTTTTCTTCATTCCCATTTTTCTGATTTTTGTTCTACTCTAGACAAACTTTTTTGGTTTGATTTTATACTTAAGTATATATGAACATGTAAACATGTGAAAATCTCAAGCCAGTAGCTAATTGTTTATTAATATGATTATTTCGAACGTATTTGCTTTGTGAATCTAAATTGATTATTAGGCCGAGGTTCGTAACGTTATATTCAGAAAGAATTGGGTATGATTAATATTCCAAGGAACAAGGGAAAAATTAACATCAACTTAATTTTTCAACGTACACAGCAGAACAGAGTAGCGACACTTTCGGAAGCCGCTACACTTCCATCGTCAGTGCTCACGTGTATTTGCTCTCACCACTTGTCAGGTGGCTCTGTTGAATGTGATTTTAATTCTTATATATACAACTTTTTCCTGAAAATTGAATACGAGAATTAAATCACTCTGAAGCTGACATTAAAGTGCATTTTCCCAGCGTTGCCATCGGTTTATTTTTCTTCATTCCCATTTTTCTGATTTTTGTTCTACTCAAGACAAACTTTTTGGTTTGATTTTATACTTAAGTATATATGAACATGTAAACATGTGAAAATCTCAAGCCAGTAGCTAATTGTTTATTAATATGATTATTTCGAACGTATTTGCTTTGTGAATCTAAATTGATTATTAGGCTAAGGTTCGTAACGTTATATTCAGAAAGAATTGGGTATGATTAATATTCCAAGGAAGAAGGGAAAAATTAACATCAACTTAATTTTTCAACGTACACAGCAGAACAGAGTAGCGTCACTTTCGGAAGCCGCTACACTTCCATCGTCAGTGCTCACGTGTATTTGCTATCACCACTTGTCAGGTGGCTCTGTTGAATGTGATTTTAATTCTTATATATACAACTGTTTCGTGAAAATTGAATACGAGAACTAAATCACTCTCAAGCTGATATTAAAGTGCACTTTCCCAGCGTTGCCATCGGTTTATTTTTCTTCAATCCCATTTTTCTGATTTTTGTTCTACTCAAGACAAACTTTTTGGTTTGATTTTATACTTAAGTATATATGAACATGTAAACATGTGAAAATCTCAAGCCAGTAGCTAATTGTTTATTAATATGATTATTTCGAACGTTTTTGCTTTGTGAATCTAAATTGATTATTAGGCTAAGGTTCGTAACGTTATATTCAGAAAGAATTGGGTATGATTATTATTCCAAGGAACAAGGGAAAAATTAACATCAACTTAATTTTTCAACGTACACAGCAGAACAGAGTAGCGCCACTTTCGGAAGCCGCTACACTTCCATCGTCAGTGCTCACGTGTATTTGCTATCACCACTTGTCAGGTGGCTCTGTTGAATGTGATTTTAATTCTTATATATACAACTTTTTCCTGAAAATTGAATACGAGAATTAAATCACTCTCAAGCTGATATTAAAGTGCACTTTCCCAGCGTTGCCATCGGTTTATTTTTCTTCAATCCCATTTTTCTGATTTTTGTTCTACTCAAGACAAACTTTTTGGTTTGATTTTATACTTAAGTATATATGAACATGTAAACATGTGAAAAGCTCAAGCCAGTAGGTAATTGTTTATTAATATGATTATTTCGAACGTTTTTGCTTTGTGAATCTAAATTGATTATTAGGCTAAGGTTCGTAACGTTATATTCAGAAAGAATTGGGTATGATTAATATTCCAAGGAACAAGGGAAAAATGAACATCAACTTAATTTTTCAACGTACACAGCAGAACAGAGTAGCGCCACTTTCGGAAGCCGCTACACTTCCATCGTCAGTGCTTACGTGTATTTGGTATCACCACTTGTCAGGTGGCTCTGTTGAATGTGATTTTAATTCTTATATATACAACTTTTTCGTGAAAATTGAATACGACAATTAAATCACTCTCAAGATGATATTTAAGTGCACTTTCCCAGCGTTGCCATCGGTTTATTTTTCTTCATTCCCATTTTTCTGATTTTTGTTCTACTCGAGACAAACTTTTTTGGTTTGATTTTATACTTAAGTATATATGAACATGTAAACATGTGAAAATCTCAAGCCAGTAGCTAATTGTTTATTAATATGATTATTTCGAACGTATTTGCTTTGTGAATCTAAATTGATTATTGGTTTATTTTTCTTCATTCCCATTTTTCTGATTTTTGTTCTACTCAAGACAAACTTTTTGGTTTGATTTTATACTTAAGTATATATGAACATGTAAACATGTGAAAAGCTCAAGCCAGTAGCTAATTGTTTATGAATATGATTATTTCGAACGTATTTGCTTTGTGAATCTAAATTGATTATTAGGCTAAGGTTCGTAACGTTATATTCAGAAAGAATTGCGTATGATTAATATTCCAAGGAACAAGGGAAAAATTAACATCAAGTTAATTTTTCAACGTACACAGCAGAACAGAGTAGCGTCACTTTCGGAAGCCGCTACACTTCCATCGTCAGTGCTCACGTGTATTTGCTATCACCACTTGTCAGGTGGCTCTGTTGAATGTGATTTTAATTCTTATATATACAACTTTTTCGTGAAAATTGAATACGAGAACTAAATCACTCTCAAGCTGATATTAAAGTGCACTTTCCCAGCGTTGCCATCGGTTTATTTTTCTTCATTCCCATTTTTCTGATTTTTGTTCTACTCAAGACAAACTTTTTGGTTTGATTTTATACTTAAGTATATATGAACATGTAAACATGTGAACAGCTCAAGCCAGTAGGTAATTGTTTATTAATATGATTATTTCGAACGTTTTTGCTTTGTGAATCTAAATTAATTATTAGGCTAAGTTTCGTAACGTTATATTCAGAAAGAATTGGGTATGATTAATATTCCAAGGAACAAGGGAAAAATTAACATCAACTTAATTTTTCAACGTACACAGCAGAACAGAGTAGCGCCACTTGCGGAAGCCGCTACACTTCCATCGTCAGTGCTCACGTGTATTTGCTATCACCACTTGTCAGGTGGCTCTGTTGAATGTGATTTTAATTCTTATATATACAACTTTTTCCTGAAAATTGAATACGAGAATTAAATCACTCTCAAGCTGATATTAAAGTGCACTTTCCCAGCGTTGCCATCGGTTTATTTTTCTTCAATCCCATTTTTCTGATTTTTGTTCTACTCAAGACAAACTTTTTGGTTTGATTTTATACTTAAGTATATATGAACATGTAAACATGTGAAAAGCTCAAGCCAGTAGGTAATTGTTTATTAATATGATTATTTCGAACGTTTTTGCTTTGTGAATCTAAATTGATTATTAGGCTAAGGTTCGTAACGTTATATTCAGAAAGAATTGGGTATGATTATTATTCCAAGGAACAAGGGAAAAATGAACATCAACTTAATTTTTCAACGTACACAGCAGAACAGAGTAGCGCCACTTTCGGAAGCCGCTACACTTCCATCGTCAGTGCTTACGTGTATTTGGTATCACTACTTGTCAGGTGGCTCTGTTGAATGTGATTTTAATTCTTATATATACAACTTTTTCGTGAAAATTTAATACGACAATTAAATCACTCTCAAGATGATATTTAAGTGCACTTTCCCAGCGTTGCCATCGGTTTATTTTTCTTCATTCCCATTTTTCTGATTTTTGTTCTACTCTAGACAAACTTTTTTGGTTTGATTTTATACTTAAGTATATATGAACATGTAAACATGTGAAAATCTCAAGCCAGTAGCTAATTGTTTATTAATATGATTATTTCGAACGTATTTGCTTTGTGAATCTAAATTGATTATTAGGCCGAGGTTCGTAACGTTATATTCAGAAAGAATTGGGTATGATTAATATTCCAAGGAACAAGGGAAAAATTAACATCAACTTAATTTTTCAACGTACACAGCAGAACAGAGTAGCGACACTTTCGGAAGCCGCTACACTTCCATCGTCAGTGCTCACGTGTATTTGCTCTCACCACTTGTCAGGTGGCTCTGTTGAATGTGATTTTAATTCTTATATATACAACTTTTTCCTGAAAATTGAATACGAGAATTAAATCACTCTGAAGCTGACATTAAAGTGCATTTTCCCAGCGTTGCCATCGGTTTATTTTTCTTCATTCCCATTTTTCTGATTTTTGTTCTACTCAAGACAAACTTTTTGGTTTGATTTTATACTTAAGTATATATGAACATGTAAACATGTGAAAATCTCAAGCCAGTAGCTAATTGTTTATTAATATGATTATTTCGAACGTATTTGCTTTGTGAATCTAAATTGATTATTAGGCTAAGGTTCGTAACGTTATATTCAGAAAGAATTGGGTATGATTAATATTCCAAGGAAGAAGGGAAAAATTAACATCAACTTAATTTTTCAACGTACACAGCAGAACAGAGTAGCGTCACTTTCGGAAGCCGCTACACTTCCATCGTCAGTGCTCACGTGTATTTGCTATCACCACTTGTCAGGTGGCTCTGTTGAATGTGATTTTAATTCTTATATATACAACTGTTTCGTGAAAATTGAATACGAGAACTAAATCACTCTCAAGCTGATATTAAAGTGCACTTTCCCAGCGTTGCCATCGGTTTATTTTTCTTCATTCCCATTTTTCTGATTTTTGTTCTACTCAAGACAAACTTTTTTGGTTTGATTTTATACTTAAGTATATATGAACATGTAAACATGTGAAAAGCTCAAGCCAGTAGCTAATTGTTTATTAATATGATTATTTCGAACGTATTTGCTTTGTGAATCTAAATTGATTATTAGGCTGAGGTTCGTAACGTTATATTCAGAAAGAATTGGGTATGATTAATATTCCAAGGAACAAGGGAAAAATTAACATCAACTTAATTTTTCAACGTACACAGCAGAACAGAGTAGCGCCACTTTCGGAAGCCGCTACACTTCCATCGTCAGTGCTCACGTGTATTTGCTATCACCACTTGCCAGGTGGCTCTGTTGAATGTGATTTTAATTCTTATATATACAACTTTTTCGTGAAAATTGAATACGACAATTAAATCACTCTCAAGATGATATTTAAGTGCACTTTCCCAGCGTTGCCATCGGTTTATTTTTCTTCATTCCCATTTTTCTGATTTTTGTTCTACTCTAGACAAACTTTTTTGGTTTGATTTTATACTTAAGTATATATGAACATGTAAACATGTGAAAATCTCAAGCCAGTAACTAATTGTTTGTTAATATGATTATTTCGAACGTATTTGCTTTGTGAATCTAAATTGATTATTAGGCTAAGGTTCGTAACGTTATATTCAGAAAGAATTGGGTATGATTAATATTCCAAGGAACAAGGGAAAAATTAACATCAACTTAATTTTTCAACGTACACAGCAGAACAGAGTAGCGTCACTTTCGGAAGCCGCTACACTTCCATCGTCAGTGCTCACGTGTATTTGCTATCGCCACTTGTCAGGTGGCTCTGTTGAATGTGATTTTAATTCTTATATATACAACTTTTTCGTAAAAATTTAATACGAGAATTAAATCACTCTCAAGCTGATATTAAAGTGCACTTTCCCAGCGTTGCCATCGGTTTATTTTTCTTCATTCCCATTTTTCTGATTTTTGTTCTATTCTAGACAAACTTTTTTGGTTTGATTTTATACTTAAGTATATATGAACATGTAAACATGTGAAAATCTCAAGCCAGTAGCTAATTGTTTATTAATATGATTATATCGAACGTATTTTCTTTGTGAATCTAAATTGATTATTAGGCTAAGGTTCGTAACGTTATATTCAGAAAGAATTGGGTATGATTAATATTCCAAGGAACAAGCTAAAATTAACATCAACTTAATTTTTCAACGTACACAGCAGAACAGAGTAGCGTCACTTTCGGAAGCCGCTACACTTCCATCGTCAGTGCTCACGTGTATTTGCTATCGCCACTTGTCAGGTGGCTCTGTTGAATGTGATTTTAATTCTTATATATACAACTTTTTCGTGAAAATTTAATACGACAATTAAATCACTCTCAAGATGATATTTAAGTGCACTTTCCCAGCGTTGCCATCGGTTTATTTTTCTTCATTCCCATTTTTATGATTTTTGTTCTACTCTAGACAAACTTTTTTGGTTTGATTTTATACTTAAGTATATATGAACATGTAAACATGTGAAAATCTCAAGCCAGTAGCTAATTGTTTATTAATATGATTATATCGAACGTATTTTCTTTGTGAATCTAAATTGATTATTAGGCTAAGGTTCGTAACGTTATATTCAGAAAGAATTGGGTATGATTAATATTCCAAGGAACAAGCTAAAATTAACATCAACTTAATTTTTCAACGTACACAGCAGAACAGAGTAGCGTCACTTTCGGAAGCCGCTACACTTCCATCGTCAGTGCTCACGTGTATTTGCTATCGCCACTTGTCAGGTGGCTCTGTTGAATGTGATTTTAATTCTTATATATACAACTTTTTCGTGAAAATTGAATACGACAATTAAATCACTCTCAAGATGATATTTAAGTGCACTTTCCCAGCGTTGCCATCGGTTTATTTTTCTTCATTCCCATTTTTCTGATTTTTGTTCTACTCTAGACAAACTTTTTTGGTTTGATTTTATACTTAAGTATATATGAACATGTAAACATGTGAAAATCTCAAGCCAGTAACTAATTGTTTGTTAATATGATTATTTCGAACGTATTTGCTTTGTGAATCTAAATTGATTATTAGGCTAAGGTTCGTAACGTTATATTCAGAAAGAATTGGGTATGATTAATATTCCAAGGAACAAGGGAAAAATTAACATCAACTTAATTTTTCAACGTACACAGCAGAACAGAGTAGCGTCACTTTCGGAAGCCGCTACACTTCCATCGTCAGTGCTCACGTGTATTTGCTATCGCCACTTGTCAGGTGGCTCTGTTGAATGTGATTTTAATTCTTATATATACAACTTTTTCGTAAAAATTTAATACGAGAATTAAATCACTCTCAAGCTGATATTAAAGTGCACTTTCCCAGCGTTGCCATCGGTTTATTTTTCTTCATTCCCATTTTTCTGATTTTTGTTCTATTCTAGACAAACTTTTTTGGTTTGATTTTATACTTAAGTATATATGAACATGTAAACATGTGAAAATCTCAAGCCAGTAGCTAATTGTTTATTAATATGATTATATCGAACGTATTTTCTTTGTGAATCTAAATTGATTATTAGGCTAAGGTTCGTAACGTTATATTCAGAAAGAATTGGGTATGATTAATATTCCAAGGAACAAGCTAAAATTAACATCAACTTAATTTTTCAACGTACACAGCAGAACAGAGTAGCGTCACTTTCGGAAGCCGCTACACTTCCATCGTCAGTGCTCACGTGTATTTGCTATCGCCACTTGTCAGGTGGCTCTGTTGAATGTGATTTTAATTCTTATATATACAACTTTTTCGTGAAAATTGAATACGACAATTAAATCACTCTCAAGATGATATTTAAGTGCACTTTCCCAGCGTTGCCATCGGTTTATTTTTCTTCATTCCCATTTTTATGATTTTTGTTCTACTCTAGACAAACTTTTTTGGTTTGATTTTATACTTAAGTATATATGAACATGTAAACATGTGAAAATCTCAAGCCAGTAGCTAATTGTTTATTAATATGATTATATCGAACGTATTTTCTTTGTGAATCTAAATTGATTATTAGGCTAAGGTTCGTAACGTTATATTCAGAAAGAATTGGGTATGATTAATATTCCAAGGAACAAGCTAAAATTAACATCAACTTAATTTTTCAACGTACACAGCAGAACAGAGTAGCGTCACTTTCGGAAGCCGCTACACTTCCATCGTCAGTGCTCACGTGTATTTGCTATCGCCACTTGTCAGGTGGCTCTGTTGAATGTGATTTTAATTCTTATATATACAACTTTTTCGTGAAAATTGAATACGACAATTAAATCACTCTCAAGATGATATTTAAGTGCACTTTCCCAGCGTTGCCATCGGTTTATTTTTCTTCATTCCCATTTTTCTGATTTTTGTTCTACTCTAGACAAACTTTTTTGGTTTGATTTTATACTTAAGTATATATGAACATGTAAACATGTGAAAATCTCAAGCCAGTAACTAATTGTTTGTTAATATGATTATTTCGAACGTATTTGCTTTGTGAATCTAAATTGATTATTAGGCTAAGGTTCGTAACGTTATATTCAGAAAGAATTGGGTATGATTAATATTCCAAGGAACAAGGGAAAAATTAACATCAACTTAATTTTTCAACGTACACAGCAGAACAGAGTAGCGTCACTTTCGGAAGCCGCTACACTTCCATCGTCAGTGCTCACGTGTATTTGCTATCGCCACTTGTCAGGTGGCTCTGTTGAATGTGATTTTAATTCTTATATATACAACTTTTTCGTAAAAATTTAATACGAGAATTAAATCACTCTCAAGCTGATATTAAAGTGCACTTTCCCAGCGTTGCCATCGGTTTATTTTTCTTCATTCCCATTTTTCTGATTTTTGTTCTATTCTAGACAAACTTTTTTGGTTTGATTTTATACTTAAGTATATATGAACATGTAAGCATGTGAAAATCTCAAGCCAGTAGCTAATTGTTTATTAATATGATTATATCGAACGTATTTTCTTTGTGAATCTAAATTGATTATTAGGCTAAGGTTCGTAACGTTATATTCAGAAAGAATTGGGTATGATTAATATTCCAAGGAACAAGCTAAAATTAACATCAACTTAATTTTTCAACGTACACAGCAGAACAGAGTAGCGTCACTTTCGGAAGCCGCTACACTTCCATCGTCAGTGCTCACGTGTATTTGCTATCGCCACTTGTCAGGTGGCTCTGTTGAATGTGATTTTAATTCTTATATATACAACTTTTTCGTGAAAATTGAATACGAGAATTAAATCACTCAAGCTGATATTAAAGTGCACTTTCCCAGCGTTGCCATCGGTTTATTTTTCTTCAATCCCATTTTTCTGATTTTTGTTCTACTCAAGACAAACTTTTTGGTTTGATTTTATACTTAAGTATATATGAACATGTAAACATGTGAAAAGTTCAAGCCAGTAGCTAATTGTTTATTAATATGATTATTTCGAACGTATTTGCTTTGTGAATCTAAATTAATTATTAGGCTAAGGTTCGTAACGTTATATTCAGAAGGAATTGGGTATGATTAATATTCCAAGGAACAAGGGAAAAATGAACATCAACTTAATTTTTCAACGTACACAGCAGAACAGAGTAGCGTCACTTTCGGAAGCCGCTACACTTCCATCGTCAGTGCTCACGTGTATTTGCTATCGCCACTTGTCAGGTGGCTCTGTTGAATGTGATTTTAATTCTTATATATACAACTTTTTCGTAAAAATTTAATACGAGAATTAAATCACTCTCAAGCTGATATTAAAGTGCACTTTCCCAGCGTTGCCATCGGTTTATTTTTCTTCATTCCCATTTTTCTGATTTTTGTTCTATTCTAGACAAACTTTTTTGGTTTGATTTTATACTTAAGTATATATGAACATGTAAACATGTGAAAATCTCAAGCCAGTAGCTAATTGTTTATTAATATGATTATATCGAACGTATTTTCTTTGTGAATCTAAATTGATTATTAGGCTAAGGTTCGTAACGTTATATTCAGAAAGAATTGGGTATGATTAATATTCCAAGGAACAAGCTAAAACTAACATCAACTTAATTTTTCAACGTACACAGCAGAACAGAGTAGCGTCACTTTCGGAAGCCGCTACACTTCCATCGTCAGTGCTCACGTGTATTTGCTATCGCCACTTGTCAGGTGGCTCTGTTGAATGTGATTTTAATTCTTATATATACAACTTTTTCGTGAAAATTGAATACGACAATTAAATCACTCTCAAGATGATATTTAAGTGCACTTTCCCAGCGTTGCCATCGGTTTATTTTTCTTCATTCCCATTTTTATGATTTTTGTTCTACTCTAGACAAACTTTTTTGGTTTGATTTTATACTTAAGTATATATGAACATGTAAACATGTGAAAATCTCAAGCCAGTAGCTAATTGTTTATTAATATGATTATATCGAACGTATTTTCTTTGTGAATCTAAATTGATTATTAGGCTAAGGTTCGTAACGTTATATTCAGAAAGAATTGGGTATGATTAATATTCCAAGGAACAAGCTAAAATTAACATCAACTTAATTTTTCAACGTACACAGCAGAACAGAGTAGCGTCACTTTCGGAAGCCGCTACACTTCCATCGTCAGTGCTCACGTGTATTTGCTATCGCCACTTGTCAGGTGGCTCTGTTGAATGTGATTTTAATTCTTATATATACAACTTTTTCGTGAAAATTGAATACGACAATTAAATCACTCTCAAGATGATATTTAAGTGCACTTTCCCAGCGTTGCCATCGGTTTATTTTTCTTCATTCCCATTTTTCTGATTTTTGTTCTACTCTAGACAAACTTTTTTGGTTTGATTTTATACTTAAGTATATATGAACATGTAAACATGTGAAAATCTCAAGCCAGTAACTAATTGTTTGTTAATATGATTATTTCGAACGTATTTGCTTTGTGAATCTAAATTGATTATTAGGCTAAGGTTCGTAACGTTATATTCAGAAAGAATTGGGTATGATTAATATTCCAAGGAACAAGGGAAAAATTAACATCAACTTGATTTTTCAACGTACACAGCAGAACAGAGTAGCGTCACTTTCGGAAGCCGCTACACTCCCATCGTCAGTGCTCACGTGTATTTGCTATCGCCACTTGTCAGGTGGCTCTGTTGAATGTGATTTTAATTCTTATATATACAACTTTTTCGTGAAAATTGAATACGACAATTAAATCACTCTCAAGATGATATTTAAGTGCACTTTCCCAGCGTTGCCATCGGTTTATTTTTCTTCATTCCCATTTTTCTGATTTTTGTTCTATTCTAGACAAACTTTTTTGGTTTGATTTTATACTTAAGTATATATGAACATGTAAGCATGGGAAAATCTCAAGCCAGTAGCTAATTGTTTATTAATATGATTATATCGAACGTATTTTCTTTGTGAATCTAAATTGATTATTAGGCTAAGGTTCGTAACGTTATATTCAGAAAGAATTGGGTATGATTAATATTCCAAGGAACAAGCTAAAATTAACATCAACTTAATTTTTCAACGTACACAGCAGAACAGAGTAGCGTCACTTTCGGAAGCCGCTACACTTCCATCGTCAGTGCTCACGTGTATTTGCTATCGCCACTTGTCAGGTGGCTCTGTTGAATGTGATTTTAATTCTTATATATACAACTTTTTCGTGAAAATTGAATACGAGAATTAAATCACTCAAGCTGATATTAAAGTGCACTTTCCCAGCGTTGCCATCGGTTTATTTTTCTTCAATCCCATTTTTCTGATTTTTGTTCTACTCAAGACAAACTTTTTGGTTTGATTTTATACTTAAGTATATATGAACATGTAAACATGTGAAAAGTTCAAGCCAGTAGCTAATTGTTTATTAATATGATTATTTCGAACGTATTTGCTTTGTGAATCTAAATTAATTATTAGGCTAAGGTTCGTAACGTTATATTCAGAAGGAATTGGGTATGATTAATATTCCAAGGAACAAGGGAAAAATGAACATCAACTTAATTTTTCAACGTACACAGCATAACAGAGTAGCGCCACTTTCGGAAGCCGCTACACTTCCATCGTCAGTGCTTACGTGTATTTGGTATCACCACTTGTCAGGTGGCTCTGTTGAATGTGATTTTAATTCTTATATATACAACTTTTTCGTGAAAATTGAATACGACAATTAAATCACTCTCAAGATGATATTTAAGTGCACTTTCCCAGCGTTGCCATCGGTTTATTTTTCTTCATTCCCATTTTTCTGATTTTTGTTCTACTCTAGACAAACTTTTTTGTTTGATTTTATACTTAAGTATATATGAACATGTAAACATGTGAAAATCTCAAGCCAGTAGCTAATTGTTTATGAATATGATTATTTCGAACGTTTTTGCTTTGTGAATCTAAATTGATTATTAGGCTAAGGTTCGTAACGTTATATTCAGAAAGAATTGGGTATGATTAATATTCCAAGGAACAAGGGAAAAAATTAACATCAACTTAATTTTTCAACGTACACAGCAGAACAGAGTAGCGCCACTTTCGGAAGCCGCTACACTTCCATCGTCAGTGCTCACGTGTATTTGCTATCACCACTTGTCAGGTGGCTCTATTGAATGTGATTTTAATTATCATATATACAACTTTTTCGTGAAAATTGAATACGACAATTAAATCACTCTCAAGATGATATTTAAGTGCACTTTCCCCTCGTTGCCATCGGTTTATTTTTCTTCATTCCCATTTTTCTGATTTTTGTTCTACTCTAGACAAACTTTTTTGGTTTGATTTTATACTTAAGTATATATGAACATGTAAACATGTGAAAATCTCAAGCCAGTAGCTAATTGTTTATTAATATGATTATTTCGAACGTATTTGCTTTGTGAATCTAAATTGATTATTAGGCTAAGGTTCGTAACGTTATATTCAGAAAGAATTGGGTATGATTAATATTCCAAGGAACAAGGGAAAAATTAACATCAACTTAATTTTTCAACGTACACAGCAGAACAGAGTAGCGTCACTTTCGGAAGCCGCTACTCTTCCATCGTCAGTACTCACGTGTATTTACTATCACCACTTGTCAGGTGGCTCTGTTGAATGTGATTTTAATTCTTATATATACAACTTTTTTCTGAAAATTGAATACGAGAATTAAATCACTCTCAAGCTGATATTAAAGTGCACTTTCCCAGCGTTGCCATCGGTTTATTTTTCTTCAATCCCATTTTTCTGATTTTTGTTCTACTCAAGACAAACTTTTTGGTTTGATTTTATACTTAAGTATATATGAACATGTAAACATGTGAAAATCTCAAGCCAGTAGCTAATTGTTTATTAATATGATTATTTCGAACGTATTTGCTTTGTGAATCTAAATTGATTATTAGGCTAAGGTTCGTAACGTTATATTCAGAAAGAATTGGGTATGATTAATATTCCAAGGAACAAGGGAAAAATTAACATCAACTTAATTTTTCAACGTACACAGCAGAACAGAGTAGCGTCACTTTCGGAAGCCGCTGCACTTCCATCGTCAGTGCTCACGTGTATTTGCTATCACCACTTGTCAATTGGCTCTGTTGAATGTGATTTTAATTCTTATATATACAACTGTTTCGTGAAAATTGAATACGAGAACTAAATCACTCTCAAGCTGATATTAAAGTGCACTTTCCCAGCGTTGCCATCGGTTTATTTTTCTTCATTCCCATTTTTCTGATTTTTGTTCTACTCAAGACAAACTTTTTTGGTTTGATTTTATACTTAAGTATATATGAACATGTAAACATGTGAAAATCTCAAGCCAGTAGCTAATTGTTTATTAATATGACTATATCGAACGTATTTTCTTTGTGAATCTAAATTTATTATTAGGCTAAGGTTCGTAACGTTATATTCAGAAAGAATTGGGTATGATTAATATTCCAAGGAACAAGGGAAAAATTAACATCAACTTAATTTTTCAACGTACACAGCAGAACAGAGTAGCGTCACTTTCGGAAGCCGCTGCACTTCCATCGTCAGTGCTCACGTGTATTTGCTATCACCACTTGTCAATTGGCTCTGTTGAATGTGATTTTAATTCTTATATATACAACTGTTTCGTGAAAATTGAATACGAGAACTAAATCACTCTCAAGCTGATATTAAAGTGCACTTTCCCAGCGTTGCCATCGGTTTATTTTTCTTCATTCCCATTTTTCTGATTTTTGTTCTACTCAAGACAAACTTTTTTGGTTTGATTTTATACTTAAGTATATATGAACATGTAAACATGTGAAAATCTCAAGCCAGTAGCTAATTGTTTATTAATATGACTATATCGAACGTATTTTCTTTGTGAATCTAAATTTATTATTAGGCTAAGGTTCGTAACGTTATATTCAGAAAGAATTGGGTATGATTAATATTCCAAGGAACAAGCTAAAACTAACATCAACTTAATTTTTCAACGTACACAGCAGAACAGAGTAGCGACACTTTCGGAAGCCGCTACACTTCCATCGTCAGTGCTCACGTGTATTTGCTCTCACCACTTGTCAGGTGGCTCTGTTGAATGTGATTTTAATTCTTATATATACAACTTTTTCGTGAAAATTGAATACGAGAATTAAATCACTCTCAAGCTGATATTAAAGTGCACTTTCCCAGCGTTGCCATCGGTTTATTTTTCTTCATTCCCATTTTTCTGATTTTTGTTCTACTCAAGACAAACTTTTTTGGTTTGATTTTATACTTAAGTATATATGAACATGTAAACATGTGAAAAGCTCAAGCCACTAGCTAATTGTTTATTAATATGATTATTTCGAACGTATTTGCTTTGTGAATCTAAATTGATTATTAGGCTGAGGTTCGTAACGTTATATTCAGAAAGAATTGGGTATGATTAATATTCCAAGGAACAAGGGAAAAATTAACATCAACTTAATTTTTCAACGTACACAGCAGAACAGAGTAGCGACACTTTCGGAAGCCGCTACACTTCCATTGTCAGTACTCACGTGTATTTACTATCACCACGTGTCAGGTGGAACTGTTGAATCTGATTTTAATTCTTATATATACAACTTTTTCCTGAAAATTGAATACGAGAATTAAATCACTCTCAAGCTGATTTAAAGTGCACTTTCCCAGCGTTGCCATCGGTTTATGTTTCTTCAATCCCATTTTTCTGATTTTTGTTCTACTCAAGACAAACTTTTTGGTTTGATTTTATACTTAAGTATATATGAACATGTAAACATGTGAAAAGTTCAAGCCAGTAGCTAATTGTTTATTAATATGATTATTTCGAACGTATTTGCTTTGTGAATCTAAATTAATTATTAGGCTAAGGTTCGTAACGTTATATTCAGAAAGAATTGGGTATGATTAATATTCCAAGGAACAAGGGAAAAATGAACATCAACTTAATTTTTCAACGTACACAGCAGAACAGAGTAGCGCCACTTTCGGAAGCCGCTACACTTCCATCGTCAGTGCTCACGTGTATTTGCTATCGCCACTTGTCAGGTGGCTCTGTTGAATGTGATTTTAATTCTTATATATACAACTTTTTCGTGAAAATTGAATACGACAATTAAATCACTCTCAAGATGATATTTAAGTGCACTTTCCCAGCGTTGCCATCGGTTTATTTTTCTTCATTCCCATTTTTCTGATTTTTGTTCTACTCTAGACAAACTTTTTTGGTTTGATTTTATACTTAAGTATATATGAACATGTAAACATGTGAAAATCTCAAGCCAGTAGCTAATTGCTTATGAATATGATTATTTCGAACGTTTTTGCTTTGTGAATCTAAATTGATTATTAGGCTAAGGTTCGTAACGTTATATTCAGAAAGAATTGGGTATGATTAATATTCCAAGGAACAAGGGAAAAATTAACATCAACTTAATTTTTCAACGTACACAGCAGAACAGAGTAGCGCCACTTTCGGAAGCCGCTACACTTCCATCGTCAGTGCTCACGTGTATTTGCTATCACCACTTGTCAGGTGGCTCTATTGAATGTGATTTTAATTCTCATATATACAACTTTTTCGTGAAAATTGAATACGACAATTAAATCACTCTCAAGATGATATTTAAGTGCACTTTCCCCTCGTTGCCATCGGTTTATTTTTCTTCATTCCCATTTTTCTGATTTTTGTTCTACTCTAGACAAACTTTTTTGGTTTGATTTTATACTTAAGTATATATGAACATGTAAACATGTGAAAATCTCAAGCCAGTAGCTAATTGTTTATTAATATGATTATTCCGAACGTATTTGCTTTGTGAATCTAAATTGATTATTAGGCTAAGGTTCGTAACGTTATATTCAGAAAGAATTGGGTATGATTAATATTCCAAGGAACAAGGGAAAAATTAACATCAACTTAAGTTTTCAACGTACACAGCAGAACAGAGTAGCGTCACTTTCGGAAGCCGCTGCACTTCCATCGTCAGTGCTCACGTGTATTTGCTATCACCACTTGTCAATTGGCTCTGTTGAATGTGATTTTAATTCTTATATATACAACTGTTTCGTGAAAATTGAATACGAGAACTAAATCACTCTCAAGCTGATATTAAAGTGCACTTTCCCAGCGTTGCCATCGGTTTATTTTTCTTCATTCCCATTTTTCTGATTTTTGTTCTACTCAAGACAAACTTTTTTGGTTTGATTTTATACTTAAGTATATATGAACATGTAAACATGTGAAAATCTCAAGCCAGTAGCTAATTGTTTATTAATATGACTATATCGAACGTATTTTCTTTGTGAATCTAAATTTATTATTAGGCTAAGGTTCGTAACGTTATATTCAGAAAGAATTGGGTATGATTAATATTCCAAGGAACAAGGGAAAAATTAACATCAACTTAATTTTTCAACGTACACAGCAGAACAGAGTAGCGTCACTTTCGGAAGCCGCTGCACTTCCATCGTCAGTGCTCACGTGTATTTGCTATCACCACTTGTCAATTGGCTCTGTTGAATGTGATTTTAATTCTTATATATACAACTGTTTCGTGAAAATTGAATACGAGAACTAAATCACTCTCAAGCTGATATTAAAGTGCACTTTCCCAGCGTTGCCATCGGTTTATTTTTCTTCATTCCCATTTTTCTGATTTTTGTTCTACTCAAGACAAACTTTTTTGGTTTGATTTTATACTTAAGTATATATGAACATGTAAACATGTGAAAATCTCAAGCCAGTAGCTAATTGTTTATTAATATGACTATATCGAACGTATTTTCTTTGTGAATCTAAATTTATTATTAGGCTAAGGTTCGTAACGTTATATTCAGAAAGAATTGGGTATGATTAATATTCCAAGGAACAAGCTAAAACTAACATCAACTTAATTTTTCAACGTACACAGCAGAACAGAGTAGCGACACTTTCGGAAGCCGCTACACTTCCATCGTCAGTGCTCACGTGTATTTGCTCTCACCACTTGTCAGGTGGCTCTGTTGAATGTGATTTTAATTCTTATATATACAACTTTTTCGTGAAAATTGAATACGAGAATTAAATCACTCTCAAGCTGATATTAAAGTGCACTTTCCCAGCGTTGCCATCGGTTTATTTTTCTTCATTCCCATTTTTCTGATTTTTGTTCTACTCAAGACAAACTTTTTTGGTTTGATTTTATACTTAAGTATATATGAACATGTAAACATGTGAAAAGCTCAAGCCACTAGCTAATTGTTTATTAATATGATTATTTCGAACGTATTTGCTTTGTGAATCTAAATTGATTATTAGGCTGAGGTTCGTAACGTTATATTCAGAAAGAATTGGGTATGATTAATATTCCAAGGAACAAGGGAAAAATTAACATCAACTTAATTTTTCAACGTACACAGCAGAACAGAGTAGCGACACTTTCGGAAGCCGCTACACTTCCATTGTCAGTACTCACGTGTATTTACTATCACCACGTGTCAGGTGGAACTGTTGAATCTGATTTTAATTCTTATATATACAACTTTTTCCTGAAAATTGAATACGAGAATTAAATCACTCTCAAGCTGATTTAAAGTGCACTTTCCCAGCGTTGCCATCGGTTTATGTTTCTTCAATCCCATTTTTCTGATTTTTGTTCTACTCAAGACAAACTTTTTGGTTTGATTTTATACTTAAGTATATATGAACATGTAAACATGTGAAAAGTTCAAGCCAGTAGCTAATTGTTTATTAATATGATTATTTCGAACGTATTTGCTTTGTGAATCTAAATTAATTATTAGGCTAAGGTTCGTAACGTTATATTCAGAAAGAATTGGGTATGATTAATATTCCAAGGAACAAGGGAAAAATGAACATCAACTTAATTTTTCAACGTACACAGCAGAACAGAGTAGCGCCACTTTCGGAAGCCGCTACACTTCCATCGTCAGTGCTCACGTGTATTTGCTATCGCCACTTGTCAGGTGGCTCTGTTGAATGTGATTTTAATTCTTATATATACAACTTTTTCGTGAAAATTGAATACGACAATTAAATCACTCTCAAGATGATATTTAAGTGCACTTTCCCAGCGTTGCCATCGGTTTATTTTTCTTCATTCCCATTTTTCTGATTTTTGTTCTACTCTAGACAAACTTTTTTGGTTTGATTTTATACTTAAGTATATATGAACATGTAAACATGTGAAAATCTCAAGCCAGTAGCTAATTGCTTATGAATATGATTATTTCGAACGTTTTTGCTTTGTGAATCTAAATTGATTATTAGGCTAAGGTTCGTAACGTTATATTCAGAAAGAATTGGGTATGATTAATATTCCAAGGAACAAGGGAAAAATTAACATCAACTTAATTTTTCAACGTACACAGCAGAACAGAGTAGCGCCACTTTCGGAAGCCGCTACACTTCCATCGTCAGTGCTCACGTGTATTTGCTATCACCACTTGTCAGGTGGCTCTATTGAATGTGATTTTAATTCTCATATATACAACTTTTTCGTGAAAATTGAATACGACAATTAAATCACTCTCAAGATGATATTTAAGTGCACTTTCCCCTCGTTGCCATCGGTTTATTTTTCTTCATTCCCATTTTTCTGATTTTTGTTCTACTCTAGACAAACTTTTTTGGTTTGATTTTATACTTAAGTATATATGAACATGTAAACATGTGAAAATCTCAAGCCAGTAGCTAATTGTTTATTAATATGATTATTCCGAACGTATTTGCTTTGTGAATCTAAATTGATTATTAGGCTAAGGTTCGTAACGTTATATTCAGAAAGAATTGGGTATGATTAATATTCCAAGGAACAAGGGAAAAATTAACATCAACTTAAGTTTTCAACGTACACAGCAGAACAGAGTAGCGTCACTTTCGGAAGCCGCTACACTTCCATCGTCAGTGCACAGAAAAAAATAGACAAGAATTATATTCAATAAAGCCATGTTATTAAAAAAAAATATGAATTTCAATAACATTTATCTTTAACATAATAAAATATTTAGTTGTAAGTATTTCTTTTCCATGCCTGTTATTACTTTTCTTTTTATACATAAGTACTTAAAACAAGTTGTATCCCATAAAAAAATAAATGGGATATGGCTCAGCTAGAGAGTGTATGCTTTACGTCCGGAAAGCCCGGGTTCGTATTCCAGCCATGTCAAAATTTTTTTAATTTATATAAATATTTTTATTTTGAAATAATTTTGTTATCAATATAGGGGAATTCTTTATCACAGGAAATTTAAAAAAAAAATTATTGAATACCGGGATTTTTGTTATCAAAAACGAAACTTATTTTTTTCTGTGTGCTCACGTGTATTTGCTCTCACCACTTGTCAGGTGGCTCTGTTGAATGTGATTTTAATTCTTATATATACAACTGTTTCGTGAAAATTGAATACGAGAACTAAATCACTCTCAAGCTGATATTAAAGTGCACTTTCCCAGCGTTGCCATCGGTTTATTTTTCTTCATTCCCATTTTTCTGATTTTTGTTCTACTCAAGACAAACTTTTTTGGTTTGATTTTATACTTAAGTATATATGAACATGTAAACATGTGAAAAGCTCAAGCCAGTAGCTAATTGTTTATTAATATGATTATTTCGAACGTATTTGCTTTGTGAATCTAAATTGATTATTAGGCTGAGGTTCGTAACGTTATATTCAGAAAGAATTGGGTATGATTAATATTCCAAGGAATAAGGGAAAAATTAACATCAACTTAATTTTTCAACGTACACAGCAGAACAGAGTAGCGACTCTTTCGGAAGCCGCTACACTTCCATCGTCAGTACTCACGTGTATTTACTATCACCACTTGTCAGGTGGCTCTGTTGAATGTGATTTTAATTCTTATATATACAACTTTTTTCTGAAAATTGAATACGAGAATTAAATCACTCTCAAGCTGATATTAAAGTGCACTTTCCCAGCGTTGCCATCGGTTTATTTTTCTTCAATCCCATTTTTCTGATTTTTGTTCTACTCAAGACAAACTTTTTGGTTTGATTTTATACTTAAGTATATATGAACATGTAAACATGTGAAAAGCTCAAGCCAGTAACTAATTGTTTGTTAATATGATTATTTCGAACGTATTTGCTTTGTGAATCTAAATTGATTATTAGGCTAAGGCTCGTAACGTTATACTCAGAAAGAATTGGGTATGATTAATATTCCAAGGAACAAGGGAAACGTTAACATCAACTTAATTTTTCAACGTACACAGCAGAACAGAGTAGCGTCACTTTCGGAAGCCGCTACACTTCCATCGTCAGTGCTCACGTGTATTTGCTATCGCCACTTGTCAGGTGGCTCTGTTGAATGTGATTTTAATTCTTATATATACAACTTTTTCGTAAAAATTTAATACGAGAATTAAATCACTCTCAACCTGATATTAAAGTGCACTTTCCCAGCGTTGCCATCGGTTTATTTTTCTTCATTCCCATTTTTCTGATTTTTGTTCTATTCTAGACAAACTTTTTTGGTTTGATTTTATACTTAAGTATATATGAACATGTAAACATGTGAAAATCTCAAGCCAGTAGCTAATTGTTTATTAATATGATTATTTCGAACGTATTTGCTTTGTGAATCTAAATTGATTATTAGGCTGAGGTTCGTAACGTTATATTCAGAAAGAATTGGGTATGATTAATATTCCAAGGAACAAGGGAAAAATTAACATCAACTTAATTTTTCAACGTACACAGCAGAACAGAGTAGCGACACTTTCGGAAGCCGCTACACTTCCGTCGTCAGTGCTCACGTGTATTTGCTCTCACCACTTGTAAGGTGGCTCTGTTGAATGTGATTTTAATTCTTATATATACAACTTTTTCGCGAAAATTGAATACGAGAATTAAATCACTCTCAAGCTGATATTAAAGTGCACTTTCCCAGCGTTGCCATCGGTTTATTTTTCTTCATTCCCATTTTTCTGATTTTTGTTCTACTCAAGACAAACTTTTTTGGTTTGATTTTATACTTAAGTATATATGAACATGTAAACATGTGAAAAGCTCAATCCACTAGCTAATTGTTTATTAATATGATTATTTCGAACGTATTTGCTTTGTGAATCTAAATTGATTATTAGGCTGAGGTTCGTAACGTTATATTCAGAAAGAATTGGGTATGATTAATATTCCAAGGAACAAGGGAAAAATTAACATCAACTTAATTTTTCAACGTACACAGCAGAACAGAGTAGCGACACTTTCGGAAGCCGCTACACTTCCATCGTCAATACTCACGTGTATTTACTATCACCACGTGTCAGCTGGAACTGTTGAATGTGATTTTAATTCTTATATATACAACTTTTTCCTGAAAATTGAATACGAGAATTAAATCACTCTCAAGCTGATATTAAAGTGCACTTTCCCAGCGTTGCCATCGGTTTATTTTTCTTCAATCCCATTTTTCTGATTTTTGTTCTACTCAAGACAAACTTTTTGGTTTGATTTTATACTTAAGTATATATGAACATGTAAACATGTGAAAAGCTCAAGCCAGTAGGTAATTGTTTATTAATATGATTATATCGAACGTTTTTGCTTTGTGAATCTAAATTGATTATTAGGCTAAGGTTCGTTACGTTATAATCAGAAAGAATTGGGTATGATTAATATTCCAAGGAACAAGGGAAAAATTAACATCAACTTAATTTTTCAACGTACACAGCAGAACAGAGTAGCGCCGCTTTCGGAAGCCGCTACACTTCCATCGTCAGTGCTCACGTGTATTTGCTAGCGCCACTTGTCAGGTGGCTCTGTTGAATGTGATTTTAATTCTTATATATACAACTTTTTCGTAAAAATTGAATACGAGAATTAAATCACTCTCAAGCTGATATTAAAGTGCACTTTCCCAGCGTTGCCATCGGTTTATTTTTCTTCATTCCCATTTTTCTGATTTTTGTTCTATTCTAGACAAACTTTTTTGGTTTGATTTTATACTTAAGCATATATGAACATGTAAACATGTGAAAATCTCAAGCCAGTAGCTAATTGTTTATTAATATGATTATATCGAACGTATTTTCTTTGTGAATCTAAATTGATTATTAGGCTAAGGTTCGTAACGTTATATTCAGAAAGAATTGGGTATGATTAATATTCCAAGGAACAAGGGAAAATTAACATCAACTTAATTTTTCAACGTACACAGCAGAACAGAGTAGCGTCACTTTCGGAAGCCGCTACACTTCCATCGTCAGTGCTCACGTGTATTTGCTATCGCCACTTGTCAGGTGGCTCTGTTGAATGTGATTTTAATTCTTATATATACAACTTTTTCGTGAAAATTGAATACGAGAATTAAATCACTCAAGCTGATATTAAAGTGCACTTTCCCAGTGTTGCCATCGGTTTATTTTTCTTCATTCCCATATTTCTGATTTTTGTTCTACTCCAGACAAACTTTTTTGGTTTGATTTTATACTTAAGTATATATGAACATGTAAACATGTGAAAAGCTCAAGCCAGTAGCTAATTGTTTATTAATATGATTATTTCGAACGTATTTGCTTTGTGAATCTAAATTGATTATTAGGCTGAGGTTCGTAACGTTATATTCAGAATGAATTGGGTATGATTAATATTCCAAGGAACAAGGGAAAAATTAACATCAACTTAATTTTTCAACGTACACAGCAGAACAGAGTAGCGACACTTTCGGAAGCCGCTACACTTCCATCGTCAGTGCTCACGTGTATTTTCTCTCACCACTTGTCAGGTGGCTCTGTTGAATGTGATTTTAATTCTTATATATACAACTTTTTCCTGAAAATTGAATACGAGAATTAAATCACTCTCAAGCTGATATTAAAGTGCACTTTTCCAGCGTTGCCATCGGTTTATTTTTCTTCATTCCCATTTTTCTGATTTTTGTTCTACTCAAGACAAACTTTTTGGTTTGATTTTATACTTAAGTATATATGAACATGTCAACATGTGAAAAGCTCAAGCCAGTAGCTAATTGTTTATGAATATGATTATTTCGAACGTTTTTGCTTTGTGAATCTAAATTGATTATTAGGCTAAGGTTCGTAACGTTATATTCAGAAAGAATTGGGTATGATTAATATTCCACGGAACAAGGGAAAAATTAACATCAACTTAATTTTTCAACGTACACAGCAGAACAGAGTAGCGCCACTTGCGGAAGCCGCTACACTTCCATCGTCAGTGCTCACGTGTATTTGCTATCACTACTTGTCAGGTGGCTCTGTTGAATGTGATTTTAATTCTCATATATACAACTTTTTCGTGAAAATTGAATGCGACAATTAAATCACTCTCAAGATGATATTTAAGTGCACTTTCCCAGCGTTGCCATCGGTTTATTTTTCTTCATTCCCATTTTTCTGATTTTTGTTCTACTCTAGACAATTTTTTGGTTTGATTTTATACTTAAGTATATATGAACATGTAAACATGTGGAAATCTCAAGCCAGTAACTAATTGTTTGTTAATATGATTATTTCGATCGTATTTGCTTTGTGAATCTAAATTGATTATTAGGCTAAGGTTCGTAACGTTATATTCAGAAAGAATTAGGTATGATTAATATTCCAAGGAACAAGGGAAAAATTAACATCAACTTAATTTTTCAACGTACACAGCAGAACAGAGTAGCGTCACTTTCGGAAGCCGCTACACTTCCATCGTCAGTGCTCACGTGTATTTGCTAGCGCCACTTGTCAGGTGGCTCTGTTGAATGTGATTTTAATTCTTATATATACAACTTTTTCGTAAAAATTGAATACGAGAATTAAATCACTCTCAAGCTGATATTAAAGTGCACTTTCCCAGCGTTGCCATCGGTTTATTTTTCTTCATTCCCATTTTTCTGATTTTTGTTCTATTCTAGACAAACTTTTTTGGTTTGATTTTATACTTAAGTATATATGAACATGTAAACATGTGAAAATCTCAAGCCAGTAGCTAATTGTTTATTAATATGATTATATCGAACGTATTTTCTTTGTGAATCTAAATTGATTATTAGGTTAAGGTTCGTAACGTTATATTCAGAAAGAATTGGGTATGATTAATATTCCAAGGAACAAGGGAAAATTAACATCAACTTAATTTTTCAACGTACACAGCAGAACAGAGTAGCGTCACTTTCGGAAACCGCTACACTTCCATCGTCAGTGCTCACGTGTATTTGCTATCGCCACTTGTCAGGTGGCTCTGTTGAATGTGATTTTACTTCTTATATATACAACTTTTTCGTGAAAATTGAATACGAGAATTAAATCACTCAAGCTGATATTAAAGTGCACTTTCCCAGTGTTGCCATCGGTTTATTTTTCTTCATTCCCATTTTTCTGATTTTTGTTCTACTCAAGACAAACTTTTTTGGTTTGATTTTATACTTAAGTATATATGAACATGTAAACATGTGAAAAGCTCAAGCCCGTAGCTAATTGTTTATTAATATGATTATTTCGAACGTATTTGCTTTGTGAATCTAAATTGATTATTAGGCTGAGGTTCGTAACGTTATATTCAGAAAGAATTGGGTATAATTAATATTCCAAGGAACAAGGGAAAAATTAACATCAACTTAATTTTTCAACGTACACAGCAGAACAGAGTAGCGACACTTTCGGAAGCCGCTACACTTCCATCGTCAGTGCTCACGTGTATTTTCTCTCACCACTTGTCAGGTGGCTCTGTTGAATGTGATTTTAATTCTTATATATACAACTTTTTCCTGAAAATGGAATACGAGAATTAAATCACTCTCAAGCTGATATTAAAGTGCACTTTTCCAGCGTTGCCATCGGTTTATTTTTCTTCATTCCCATTTTTCTGATTTTTGTTCTACTCAAGACAAACTTTTTGGTTTGATTTTATACTTAAGTATATATGAACATGTAAACATGTGAAAAGCTCAAGCCAGTAGCTAATTGTTTATGAATATGATTATTTCGAACGTTTTTGCTTTGTGAATCTAAATTGATTATTAGGCTAAGGTTCGTAACGTTATATTCAGAAAGAATTGGGTATGATTAATATTCCACGGAACAAGGGAAAAATTAACATCAACTTAATTTTTCAACGTACACAGCAGAACAGAGTAGCGCCACTTGCGGAAGCCGCTACACATCCATCGTCAGTGCTCACGTGTATTTGCTATCACTACTTGTCAGGTGGCTCTGTTGAATGTGATTTTAATTCTTATATATACAACTTTTTCCTGAAAATTGAATACGAGAATTAAATCACTCTCAAGCTGATATTAAAGTGCACTTTCCCAGCGTTGCCATCGGTTTATTTTTCTTCAATCCCATTTTTCTGATTTTTGTTCTACTTAAACAAACTTTTTGGTTTGATTTTATACTTAAGTATATATGAACATGTAAACATGTGAAAAGCTCAAGCCAGTAGGTAATTGTTTTTTAATATGATTATTTCGAACGTATTTGCTTTGTGAATCTAAATTGATTATTAGGCTGAGGTTCGTAACGGTATATTCAGAAAGAATTGGGTATGATTAATATTCCAAGGAACAAGGGAAAAATTAACATCAACTTAATTTTTCAACGTACACAGCAGAACAGAGTAGCGACACTTTCGGAAGCCGCTACACTTCCATCGTCAGTGCTCACGTGTATTTTCTCTCACCACTTGTCAGGTGGCTCTGTTGAATGTGATTTTAATTCTTATATATACAACTTTTTCCTGAAAATTGAATACGAGAATTAAATCACTCTCAAGCTGATATTAAAGTGCACTTTTCCAGCGTTGCCATCGGTTTATTTTTCTTCATTCCCATTTTTCTGATATTTGTTCTACTCAAGACAAACTTTTTGGTTTGATTTTATACTTAAGTATATATGAACATGTAAACATGTGAAAAGCTCAAGCCAGTAGCTAATTGTTTATGAATATGATTATTTCGAACGTTTTTGCTTTGTGAATCTAAATTGATTATTAGGCTAAGGTTCGTAACGTTATATTCAGAAAGAATTGGGTATGATTAATATTCCACGGAACAAGGGAAAAATTAACATCAACTTAATTTTTCAACGTACACAGCAGAACAGAGTAGCGCCACTTGCGGAAGCCGCTACACATCCATCGTCAGTGCTCACGTGTATTTGCTATCACTACTTGTCAGGTGGCTCTGTTGAATGTGATTTTAATTCTTATATATACAACTTTTTCCTGAAAATTGAATACGAGAATTAAATCACTCTCAAGCTGATATTAAAGTGCACTTTCCCAGCGTTGCCATCGGTTTATTTTTCTTCAATCCCATTTTTCTGATTTTTGTTCTACTTAAGACAAACTTTTTGGTTTGATTTTATACTTAAGTATATATGAACATGTAAACATGTGAAAAGCTCAAGCCAGTAGGTAATTGTTTTTTAATATGATTATTTCGAACGTTTTTGCTTTGTGAATCTAAATTGATTATTAGGCTAAGGTTCGTAACGTTATATTCAGAAAGAATTGGGTATGATTAATATTCCAAGGAACAAGGGAAAAATTAACATCAACTTAATTTTTCAACGTACACAGCAGAACAGATAGCGCCACTTTCGGAAGCCGCTACACTTCCATCGTCAGTGGTCACGTGTATTTGCTATCACCACTTGTCAGGTGGCTCTGTTGAATGTGATTTTAATTCTCATATATACAACTTTTTCGTGAAAATTGAATACGACAATTAAATCACTCTCAAGATGATATTTAAGTGCACTTTCCCAGCGTTGCCATCGGTTTATTTTTCTTCATTCCCATTTTTCTGATTTTTGTTCTATTCTAGACAAACTTTTTTGGTTTGATTTTATACTTACGTATATATGAACATGTAAACATGTGAAAATCTCAAGCCAGTAGCTAATTGTTTATTAATATGATTATTTCGAACGTATTTGCTTTGTGAATCTAAATTGATTATTAGGCTAAGGTTCGTAACGTTATATTCAGAAAGAATTGGGTATGATTAATATTCCAAGGAACAAGGGAAAAATTAACATCAACTTAATTTTTCACCGTACACAGCAGAACAGAGTAGCGTCACTTTCGGAAGCCGCTACACTTCCATCGTCAGTGCTCACGTGTATTTGCTATCACCACTTGTCAGGTGGCTCTGTTGAATGTGATTTTAATTCTTATATATACAACTTTTTCGTGAAAATTGAATACGAGAACTAAATCACTCTCAAGCTGATATTAAAGTGCACTTTCCCAGCGTTGCCATCGGTTTATTTTTCTTCATTCCCATTTTTCTGATTTTTGTTCTACTCAAGACAAACTTTTTTGGTTTGGTTTTATACTTAAGTATATATGAACATGTAAACATGTGAAAAGCTCAAGCCAGTAGCTAATTGTTTATTAATATGATTATTTCGAACGTATTTGCTTTGTGAATCTAAATTAATTATTAGGCTAAGGTTCGTAACGTTATATTCAGAAAGAATTGGGTATGATTAATATTCCAAGGAACAAGGAAAAAATTAACATCAACTTAATTTTTCAACGTACACAGCAGAACAGAGTAGCGCCACTTGCGGAAGCCGCTACACTTCCACCGTCAGTGCTCACGTGTATTTGCTCTCACCACTTGTCAGGTGGCTCTGTTGAATGTGATTTTAATTCTTATATATACAACTTTTTCGTGAAAATTGAATACGAGAACTAAATCACTCTCAAGCTGATATTAAAGTGCACTTTCCCAGCGTTGCCATCGGTTTATTTTTCTTCATTCCCACTTTTCTGATTTTTGCTCTACTCAAGACAAACTTTTTTGGTTTGATTTTATACTTAAGTATATATGAACATGTAAACATGTGAAAAGCTCAAGCCAGTAGCTAATTGTTTATTAATATGATTATTTCGAACGTATTTGCTTTGTGAATCTAAATTAATTATTAGGCTAAGGTTCGTAACGTTATATTCAGAAAGAATTGGGTATGATTAATATTCCAAGGAACAAGGAAAAAATTAACATCAACTTAATTTTTTAACGTACACAGCAGAACAGAGTAGCGACACTTTCGGAAGCCGCTACACTTCCATCGTCAGTGCTCACGTGTATTTGCTCTCACCACTTGTCAGGTGGCTCTGTTGAATGTGATTTTAATTCTTATATATACAACTTTTTCGTGAAAATTGAATACAAGAATTAAATCACTCTCAAGCTGATATTAAAGTGCACTTTCCCAGCGTTGCCATCGGTTTATTTTTCTTCATTCCCATTTTTCTGATTTTTGTTCTACTCAAGACAAACTTTTTGGTTTGATTTTATACTTAAGTATATATGAACATGTAAACATGTGAAAAGCTCAAGCCAGTAGCTAATTGTTTATGAATATGATTATTTCGAACGTTTTTGCTTTGTGAATCTAAATTGATTATTAGGCTAAGGTTCGTAACGTTATATTCAGAAAGAATTGGGTATGATTAATATTCCAAGGAACAAGGGAAAAATTATCATCAACTTAATTTTTCAACGTACACAGCAGAACAGAGTAGCGTCACTTTCGGAAGCCGCTACACTTCCATCGTCAGTGGTCACGTGTATTTGCTATCACCACTTGTCAGGTGGCTCTGTTGAATGTGATTTTAATTCTTATATATACAACTTTTTCGTGAAAATTTAATACGAGAATTAAATCACTCTCAAGCTGATAATAAAGTGCAATTTCCCAGCGTTGCCATCGGTTTATTTTTCTTCATTCCCATTTTTCTGATTTTTTCTACTCAAGACAAACTTTTTGGTTTGATTTTATACTTAAGTATATATGAACATGTAAACATGTGAAAAGCTCAAGCCAGTAGGTAATTGTTTATTAATATGATTATTTCGAACGTTTTTGCTTTGTGAATCTAAATTGATTATTAGGCTTAGGTTCGTAACGTTATATTCAGAAAGAATTGGGAATGATTAATATTCCAAGGAACAAGGGAAAAATTAACATCAACTTAATTTTTCAACGTACACAGCAGAACAGAGTAGCGTCACTTTCGGAAGCCGCTACACTTCCATCGTCAGTGCTCACGTGTATTTGCTCTCGCCACTTGTCAGGTGGCTCTGTTGAATGTGATTTTAATTCTTATATATACAACTTTTTCGTGAAAATTGAATACGAGAATTAAATCACTCTCAAGCTGATATTAAAGTGCACTTTCCCAGCGTTGCCATCGGTTTATTTTTCTTCATTCCCATTTTTCTGATTTTTGTTCTACTCAAGACAAACTTTTTTGGTTTGATTTTATACTTAAGTATATATGAACATGTAAACATGTGAAAAGCTCAAGCCAGTAGCTAATTGTTTATTAATATGATTATTTCGAGCGTATTTGCTTTGTGAATCTAAATTGATTATTAGGCTGAGGTTCGTAACGTTATATTCAGAAAGAATTGGGTATGATTAATATTCCAATGAACAAGGGAAAAATTAACATCAACTTAATTTTTCAACGTACACAGCAGAACAGAGTAGCGACACTTTCGGAAGCCGCTACACTTCCATCGTCAGTGCTCACGTGTATTTGCTCTCACCACTTGTCAGGTGGCTCTGTTGAATGTGATTTTAATTCTTATATATACAACTTTTTCCTGAAAATTGAATACGAGAATTAAATCACTCTCAAGCTGATATTAAAGTGCACTTTCCCAGCGTTGCCATCGGTTTATTTTTCTTCATTCCCATTTTTCTGATTTTTGTTCTACTCAAGACAAACTTTTTGGTTTGATTTTATACTTAAGTATATATGAACATGTAAACATGTGAAAAGCTCAAGCCAGTAGCTAATTGTTTATGAATATGATTATTTCGAACGTTTTTGCTTTGTGAATCTAAATTGATTATTAGGCTAAGGTTCGTAACGTTATATTCAGAAAGAATTGGGTATGATTAATATTCCAAGGAACAAGGAAAAAATTAACATCAACTTAATTTTTCAACGTACACAGCAGAACAGAGTAGCGACACTTTCGGAAGCCGCTACACTTCCATCGTCAGTGCTCACGTGTATTTGCTCTCACCACTTGTCAGGTGGCTCTGTTGAATGTGATTTTAATTCTTATATATACAACTTTTTCGTGAAAATTGAATACAAGAATTAAATCACTCTCAAGCTGATATTAAAGTGCACTTTCCCAGCGTTGCCATCGATTTATTTTTCTTCATTCCCATTTTTCTGATTTTTGTTCTACTCAAGACAAACTTTTTGGTTTGATTTTATACTTAAGTATATATGAACATGTAAACATGTGAAAAGCTCAAGCCAGTAGCTAATTGTTTATGAATATGATTATTTCGAACGTTTTTGCTTTGTGAATCTAAATTGATTATTAGGCTAAGGTTCGTAACGTTATATTCAGAAAGAATTGGGTATGATTAATATTCCAAGGAACAAGGGAAAAATTAACATCAACTTAATTTTTCAACGTACACAGCAGAACAGAGTAGCGCCACTTTCGGAAGCCGCTACACTTCCATCGTCAGTGGTCACGTGTATTTGCTATCACCACTTGTCAGGTGGCTCTGTTGAATGTGATTTTAATTCTCATATATACAACTTTTTCGTGAAAATTGTATACGACAATTAAATCACTCTCAAGATGATATTTAAGTGCACTTTCCCAGCGTTGCCATCGGTTTATTTTTCTTCATTCCCATTTTTCTGATTTTTGTTCTACTCTAGACAAACTTTTTTGGTTTGATTTTATACTTGAGTATATATGAACATGTAAACATGTGAAAATCTCAAGCCAGTAGCTAATTGTTTATTAATATGATTATTTCGAACGTATTTGCTTTGTGAATCTAAATTGATTATTAGGCTAAGGTTCGTAACGTTATATTCAGAAAGAATTGGGTATGATTAAAATTCCAAGGAACAAGGGAAAAATTAACATCAACTTAATTTTTCAACGTACACAGCAGAACAGAGTAGCGTCACTTTCGGAAGCCGCTACACTTCCATCGTCAGTGCTCACGTGTAATTGCTATCACCACTTGTCAGGTGGCTCTGTTGAATGTGATTTTAATTCTTATATATACAACTTTTTCGTGAAAATTGAATACGAGAACTAAATCACTCTCAAGCTGATATTAAAGTGCACATTCCCAGCGTTGCCATCGGTTTATTTTTCTTCATTCCCATTTTTCTGATTTTTGTTCTACTCAAGACAAACTTTTTGGTTTGATTTTATACTTAAGTATATATGAACATGTAAACATGTGAAAAGCTCAAGCCAGTAGCTAATTGTTTATGAATATGATTATTTCGAACGTTTTTGCTTTGTGAAAGTAAATTGATTATTAGGCTAAGGTTCGTAACGTTATATTCAGAAAGAATTGGGTATGATTAATATTCCAAGGAACAAGGAAAAAATTATCATCAACTTAATTTTTCAACGTACACAGCAGAACAGAGTAGCGTCACTTTCGGAAGCCGCTACACTTCCATCGTCAGTGGTCACGTGTATTTGCTATCACCACTTGTCAGGTGGCTCTGTTGAATGTGATTTTAATTCTTATATATACAACTTTTTCGTGAAAATTTAATACGAGAATTAAATCACTCTCAAGCTGATAATAAAGTGCAATTTCCCAGCGTTGCCATCGGTTTATTTTTCTTCATTCCCATTTTTCAGATTTTTTCTACTCAAGACAAACTTTTTGGTTTGATTTTATACTTAAGTATATATGAACATGTAAACATGTGAAAAGCTCAAGCCAGTAGGTAATTGTTTATTAATATGATTATTTCGAACGTTTTTGCTTTGTGAATCTAAATTGATTATTAGGCTTAGGTTCGTAACGTTATATTCAGAAAGAATTGGGAATGATTAATATTCCAAGGAACAAGGGAAAAATTAACATCAACTTAATTTTTCAACGTACACAGCAGAACAGAGTAGCGTCACTTTCGGAAGCCGCTACACTTCCATCGTCAGTGCTCACGTGTATTTGCTCTCGCCACTTGTCAGGTGGCTCTGTTGAATGTGATTTTAATTCTTATATATACAACTTTTTCGTGAAAATTGAATACGAGAATTAAATCACTCTCAAGCTGATATTAAAGTGCACTTTCCCAGCGTTGCCATCGGTTTATTTTTCTTCATTCCCATTTTTCTGATTTTTGTTCTACTCAAGACAAACTTTTTTGGTTTGATTTTATACTTAAGTATATATGAACATGTAAACATGTGAAAAGCTCAAGCCAGTAGCTAATTGTTTATTAATATGATTATTTCGAGCGTATTTGCTTTGTGAATCTAAATTGATTATTAGGCTGAGGTTCGTAACGTTATATTCAGAAAGAATTGGGTATGATTAATATTCCAATGAACAAGGGAAAAATTAACATCAACTTAATTTTTCAACGTACACAGCAGAACAGAGTAGCGACACTTTCGGAAGCCGCTACACTTCCATCGTCAGTGCTCACGTGTATTTGCTCTCACCACTTGTCAGGTGGCTCTGTTGAATGTGATTTTAATTCTTATATATACAACTTTTTCCTGAAAATTGAATACGAGAATTAAATCACTCTCAAGCTGATATTAAAGTGCACTTTCCCAGCGTTGCCATCGGTTTATTTTTCTTCATTCCCATTTTTCTGATTTTTGTTCTACTCAAGACAAACTTTTTGGTTTGATTTTATACTTAAGTATATATGAACATGTAAACATGTGAAAAGCTCAAGCCAGTAGCTAATTGTTTATGAATATGATTATTTCGAACGTTTTTGCTTTGTGAATCTAAATTGATTATTAGGCTAAGGTTCGTAACGTTATATTCAGAAAGAATTGGGTATGATTAATATTCCAAGGAACAAGGAAAAAATTAACATCAACTTAATTTTTCAACGTACACAGCAGAACAGAGTAGCGACACTTTCGGAAGCCGCTACACTTCCATCGTCAGTGCTCACGTGTATTTGCTCTCACCACTTGTCAGGTGGCTCTGTTGAATGTGATTTTAATTCTTATATATACAACTTTTTCGTGAAAATTGAATACGAGAATTAAATCACTCTCAAGCTGATATTAAAGTGCACTTTCCCAGCGTTGCCATCGGTTTATTTTTCTTCATTCCCATTTTTCTGATTTTTGTTCTACTCAAGACAAACTTTTTTGGTTTGATTTTATACTTAAGTATATATGAACATGTAAACATGTGAAAAGCTCAAGCCAGTAGCTAATTGTTTATTAATATGATTATTTCGAGCGTATTTGCTTTGTGAATCTAAATTGATTATTAGGCTGAGGTTCGTAACGTTATATTCAGAAAGAATTGGGTATGATTAATATTCCAATGAACAAGGGAAAAATTAACATCAACTTAATTTTTCAACGTACACAGCAGAACAGAGTAGCGACACTTTCGGAAGCCGCTACACTTCCATCGTCAGTGCTCACGTGTATTTGCTCTCACCACTTGTCAGGTGGCTCTGTTGAATGTGATTTTAATTCTTATATATACAACTTTTTCCTGAAAATTGAATACGAGAATTAAATCACTCTCAAGCTGATATTAAAGTGCACTTTCCCAGCGTTGCCATCGGTTTATTTTTCTTCATTCCCATTTTTCTGATTTTTGTTCTACTCAAGACAAACTTTTTGGTTTGATTTTATACTTAAGTATATATGAACATGTAAACATGTGAAAAGCTCAAGCCAGTAGCTAATTGTTTATGAATATGATTATTTCGAACGTTTTTGCTTTGTGAATCTAAATTGATTATTAGGCTAAGGTTCGTAACGTTATATTCAGAAAGAATTGGGTATGATTAATATTCCAAGGAACAAGGAAAAAATTAACATCAACTTAATTTTTCAACGTACACAGCAGAACAGAGTAGCGACACTTTCGGAAGCCGCTACACTTCCATCGTCAGTGCTCACGTGTATTTGCTCTCACCACTTGTCAGGTGGCTCTGTTGAATGTGATTTTAATTCTTATATATACAACTTTTTCGTGAAAATTGAATACAAGAATTAAATCACTCTCAAGCTGATATTAAAGTGCACTTTCCCAGCGTTGCCATCGATTTATTTTTCTTCATTCCCATTTTTCTGATTTTTGTTCTACTCAAGACAAACTTTTTGGTTTGATTTTATACTTAAGTATATATGAACATGTAAACATGTGAAAAGCTCAAGCCAGTAGCTAATTGTTTATGAATATGATTATTTCGAACGTTTTTGCTTTGTGAATCTAAATTGATTATTAGGCTAAGGTTCGTAACGTTATATTCAGAAAGAATTGGGTATGATTAATATTCCAAGGAACAAGGGAAAAATTAACATCAACTTAATTTTTCAACGTACACAGCAGAACAGAGTAGCGCCACTTTCGGAAGCCGCTACACTTCCATCGTCAGTGGTCACGTGTATTTGCTATCACCACTTGTCAGGTGGCTCTGTTGAATGTGATTTTAATTCTCATATATACAACTTTTTCGTGAAAATTGTATACGACAATTAAATCACTCTCAAGATGATATTTAAGTGCACTTTCCCAGCGTTGCCATCGGTTTATTTTTCTTCATTCCCATTTTTCTGATTTTTGTTCTACTCTAGACAAACTTTTTTGGTTTGATTTTATACTTGAGTATATATGAACATGTAAACATGTGAAAATCTCAAGCCAGTAGCTAATTGTTTATTAATATGATTATTTCGAACGTATTTGCTTTGTGAATCTAAATTGATTATTAGGCTAAGGTTCGTAACGTTATATTCAGAAAGAATTGGGTATGATTAAAATTCCAAGGAACAAGGGAAAAATTAACATCAACTTAATTTTTCAACGTACACAGCAGAACAGAGTAGCGTCACTTTCGGAAGCCGCTACACTTCCATCGTCAGTGCTCACGTGTAATTGCTATCACCACTTGTCAGGTGGCTCTGTTGAATGTGATTTTAATTCTTATATATACAACTTTTTCGTGAAAATTGAATACGAGAACTAAATCACTCTCAAGCTGATATTAAAGTGCACATTCCCAGCGTTGCCATCGGTTTATTTTTCTTCATTCCCATTTTTCTGATTTTTGTTCTACTCAAGACAAACTTTTTGGTTTGATTTTATACTTAAGTATATATGAACATGTAAACATGTGAAAAGCTCAAGCCAGTAGCTAATTGTTTATGAATATGATTATTTCGAACGTTTTTGCTTTGTGAAAGTAAATTGATTATTAGGCTAAGGTTCGTAACGTTATATTCAGAAAGAATTGGGTATGATTAATATTCCAAGGAACAAGGAAAAAATTATCATCAACTTAATTTTTCAACGTACACAGCAGAACAGAGTAGCGTCACTTTCGGAAGCCGCTACACTTCCATCGTCAGTGGTCACGTGTATTTGCTATCACCACTTGTCAGGTGGCTCTGTTGAATGTGATTTTAATTCTTATATATACAACTTTTTCGTGAAAATTTAATACGAGAATTAAATCACTCTCAAGCTGATAATAAAGTGCAATTTCCCAGCGTTGCCATCGGTTTATTTTTCTTCATTCCCATTTTTCAGATTTTTTCTACTCAAGACAAACTTTTTGGTTTGATTTTATACTTAAGTATATATGAACATGTAAACATGTGAAAAGCTCAAGCCAGTAGGTAATTGTTTATTAATATGATTATTTCGAACGTTTTTGCTTTGTGAATCTAAATTGATTATTAGGCTTAGGTTCGTAACGTTATATTCAGAAAGAATTGGGAATGATTAATATTCCAAGGAACAAGGGAAAAATTAACATCAACTTAATTTTTCAACGTACACAGCAGAACAGAGTAGCGTCACTTTCGGAAGCCGCTACACTTCCATCGTCAGTGCTCACGTGTATTTGCTCTCGCCACTTGTCAGGTGGCTCTGTTGAATGTGATTTTAATTCTTATATATACAACTTTTTCGTGAAAATTGAATACGAGAATTAAATCACTCTCAAGCTGATATTAAAGTGCACTTTCCCAGCGTTGCCATCGGTTTATTTTTCTTCATTCCCATTTTTCTGATTTTTGTTCTACTCAAGACAAACTTTTTTGGTTTGATTTTATACTTAAGTATATATGAACATGTAAACATGTGAAAAGCTCAAGCCAGTAGCTAATTGTTTATTAATATGATTATTTCGAGCGTATTTGCTTTGTGAATCTAAATTGATTATTAGGCTGAGGTTCGTAACGTTATATTCAGAAAGAATTGGGTATGATTAATATTCCAATGAACAAGGGAAAAATTAACATCAACTTAATTTTTCAACGTACACAGCAGAACAGAGTAGCGACACTTTCGGAAGCCGCTACACTTCCATCGTCAGTGCTCACGTGTATTTGCTCTCACCACTTGTCAGGTGGCTCTGTTGAATGTGATTTTAATTCTTATATATACAACTTTTTCCTGAAAATTGAATACGAGAATTAAATCACTCTCAAGCTGATATTAAAGTGCACTTTCCCAGCGTTGCCATCGGTTTATTTTTCTTCATTCCCATTTTTCTGATTTTTGTTCTACTCAAGACAAACTTTTTGGTTTGATTTTATACTTAAGTATATATGAACATGTAAACATGTGAAAAGCTCAAGCCAGTAGCTAATTGTTTATGAATATGATTATTTCGAACGTTTTTGCTTTGTGAATCTAAATTGATTATTAGGCTAAGGTTCGTAACGTTATATTCAGAAAGAATTGGGTATGATTAATATTCCAAGGAACAAGGAAAAAATTAACATCAACTTAATTTTTCAACGTACACAGCAGAACAGAGTAGCGACACTTTCGGAAGCCGCTACACTTCCATCGTCAGTGCTCACGTGTATTTGCTCTCACCACTTGTCAGGTGGCTCTGTTGAATGTGATTTTAATTCTTATATATACAACTTTTTCGTGAAAATTGAATACAAGAATTAAATCACTCTCAAGCTGATATTAAAGTGCACTTTCCCAGCGTTGCCATCGATTTATTTTTCTTCATTCCCATTTTTCTGATTTTTGTTCTACTCAAGACAAACTTTTTGGTTTGATTTTATACTTAAGTATATATGAACATGTAAACATGTGAAAAGCTCAAGCCAGTAGCTAATTGTTTATGAATATGATTATTTCGAACGTTTTTGCTTTGTGAATCTAAATTGATTATTAGGCTAAGGTTCGTAACGTTATATTCAGAAAGAATTGGGTATGATTAATATTCCACGGAACAAGGGAAAAATTAACATCAACTTAATTTTTCAACGTACACAGCAGAACAGAGTAGCGCCACTTTCGGAAGCCGCTACACTTCCATCGTCAGTGGTCACGTGTATTTGCTATCACCACTTGTCAGGTGGCTCTGTTGAATGTGATTTTAATTCTCATATATACAACTTTTTCGTGAAAATTGTATACGACAATTAAATCACTCTCAAGATGATATTTAAGTGCACTTTCCCAGCGTTGCCATCGGTTTATTTTTCTTCATTCCCATTTTTCTGATTTTTGTTCTACTCTAGACAAACTTTTTTGGTTTGATTTTATACTTAAGTATATATGAACATGTAGACATGTGAAAATCTCAAGCCAGTAGCTAATTGTTTATTAATATGATTATTTCGAACGTATTTGCTTTGTGAAACTAAATTGATTATTAGGCTAAGGTTCGTAACGTTATATTCAGAAAGAATTGGGTATGATTAATATTCCAAGGAACAAGGAAAAAATTAACATCAACTTAATTTTTCAACGTACACAGCAGAACAGAGTAGCGACACTTTCGGAAGCCGCTACACTTCCATCGTCAGTGCTCACGTGTATTTGCTCTCACCACTTGTCAGGTGGCTCTGTTGAATGTGATTTTAATTCTTATATATACAACTTTTTCGTGAAAATTGAATACAAGAATTAAATCACTCTCAAGCTGATATTAAAGTGCACTTTCCCAGCGTTGCCATCGGTTTATTTTTCTTCATTCCCACTTTTCTGATTTTTGCTCTACTCAAGACAAACTTTTTTGGTTTGATTTTATACTTAAGTATATATGAACATGTAAACATGTGAAAAGCTCAAGCCAGTAGCTAATTGTTTATTAATATGATTATTTCGAACGTATTTGCTTTGTGAATCTAAATTGATTATTAGGCTGAGGTTCGTAACATTATATTCAGAAAGAATTGGGTATGATTAATATTCCAAGAAACAAGAGAAATATTAACATCAACTTAATTTTTCAACGTACACAGCAGAACAGAGTAGCGACACTTTCGGAAGCCGCTACCCTTCCATCGTCAGTGCTCACGTGTATTTACTATCACCACTTGTCAGGTGGCTCTGTTGAATGTGATTTTAATTCTTATATATACAACTTTTTCCTGAAAATTGAATACGAGAATTAAATCACTCTCAAGCTGATATTAAAGTGCCCTTTCCCAGCGTTGCCATCGGTTTATTTTTCTTCATTCCCACTTTTCTGATTTTAGTTCTACTCAAGACAAACTTTTTTGGTTTGATTTTATACTTAAGTATATATGAACATGTAAACATGTGAAAAGCTCAAGCCAGTAGGTAATTGTTTATTAATATGATTATTTCGAACGTCTTTGCTTTGTGAATCTAAATTGATTAGTAGGCTAAGGTTCGTAACGTTATATTCAGAAAGAATTGGGTATGATTAATATTCCAAGGAACAGGGGAAAAATTAACACCAACTTAATTTTTCAACGTACACAGCAAAACAGAGTAGCGCCACTTTCGGAAGCAGCTACACTTCCATCGTCAGTGCTCACGTGTATTTGCTATCACCACTTGTCAGGTGGCTCTGTTGAATGTGATTTTAATTCTTATATATACAACTTTTTCGTGAAAATTGAATACGACAATTAAATCACTCTCAAGATGATATTTAAGTGCACTTTCCCAGCGTTGCCATCGGTTTATTTTTCTTCATTCCCATTTTTCTGATTTTTGTTCTACTCTAGACAAACTTTTTTGGTTTGATTTTATACTTAAGTATATATGAACATGTGAAAATCTCAAGCCAGTAGCTAATTGTTTATTAATATGATTATTTCGAACGTATTTGCTTTGTGAATCTAAATTGATTATGAGGCTAAGGTTCGTAACGTTATATTCAGAAAGAATTGGGTATGATTAATATTCCAAGGAACAAGGAAAAAATTAACATCAACTTAATTTTTCAACGTACACAGCAGAACAGAGTAGCGCCACTTTCGGAAGCCGCTACACTTCCATCGTAAGTGCTCACGTGTATTTGCTATCACCACTTGTCAGGTGGCTCTGTTGAATGTGATTTTAATTCTTATATATACAACTTTTTCGTGAAAATTGAATACGAGAATTAAATCACTCTCAAGCTGATATAAAGTGCACTTTCCCAGCGTTGCCATCGGTTGATTTTTCTTCATTCCCATTTTTCTGATTTTTGTTCTATTCAATTTATAATTTAACAAACTAAGGTCGAAGAAAATAAGAAATACTTATTTAACTTACGGAAGGCACGCCGGAAGAGCATCATGAAACTGTACTAAAATCAACGAGAAAGCTATAATAAGAAAATTAATAAATAGATTCGAAATTACATAAAAGCAAACAAATTAAAAGCAAAACTAAAAACAACGTTGACTTTTCTAATAAAGTGCAGAAAATATGGATTTATACCAAAGTTCATTATAAATACAACAAAAAATGTTAAACAACTATTTCATTTTAGTAAAATCTTGCAACCTAACATAACAATGAATATTAAAAATCTTGTTGAAAAATATATCGGTTATTTTCATATAAAGATACTTAATCTGATAATAAAACTAAAACACGAAGAGATAAAAATCAACAAGACCATATTGGAAAAAAACATTACATACATACAACATAATGTTTTGGAGAAAGATTACAAACTTTTATTCGATAGTGAAAACATAATTTATGAAAGCGTGAAGAAAGCAGCTACAAATAAACAAATCAAAAAGTTTCTCGAATTAAAGAATATCTATGAGAATAAAACATACATCAAATATAACAGAGATTGGTTTGTAAACAAAACGAACACAGAGTTACCAACAAATGTACAAAAACTACTATCATTAAGCTCAAAATTTGCGCTATCAATAACAACAACAATTTCCAATTTTCAAATGCATTGCCGACGGGGAAGACATTATACAAAGCAATAAAGAAAAAGAAATTCAAGAAATAGCAAGAACAAAACTTGTAACAACAATGGATAATTATCTCAATAAACGATCGTTAACAACAAGAGACAGAGAGATAATCCGCACAGTGGAACCAACAAGAAGTTTTTTACATAAAAATAAAAATGTGTTGGTATTGAAAGCAGATAAGGGGAACACCACCGTAGCAGTTGAGAAAAGTGAATACGACACAAAAATGAGAAACATCGTGCAAGACATGTGCTCTTATAAACGACTGAAGATTGATCCAACAACAAAACTTCAAACGCGAAACAACACGTTAGTAGAAAAATTATTTAAATTGAATATAATAGATTTATCACAAAAGTACGAACTGGTTACTAATACAGCAACTGCACTAAGGTTTTATGGACTTCCTAAAGTTCATAAAGAGAACATGCCTTTATTAAGACCTATCTGTTCTTCCATCAATGCTTCATCATATGGTTTGTGTAAATTTATAATCAACATCTTGAAGAATATAACAAAAGATTCTAAATATAACGTCAGAGATGCGGTAGAGTTTAAAAGAAAGTTAACAAACACAACTATTTCGGAAGATGAAGTTTTAGTCTCGTTCGACGTAATTTCTCTGTTTCCCAGTATCCCGGTAAACTTGGCAATTTATATAATAATGAAAAGATGGGGAGAAATAGCTACTTTCACCAAGATACCAGAAGCCTTTTTTTTCGATATATTAAAATTTTGTGTAAAAGAAAACAGATACTTTAAATACAACGACAAAATTTACGAACAATTAAAAGGAATGCCTAAAGGCTCACTCGCATCGCCGGTGATTGCAGACATAGTTATGGAGGAGTTACTCAACACAACTTTTGAGAAATTAGAGAACAAACCACGAATTTTAAACAAATACGTTGACGATCTTTTTTGTATAACAAACAATAATGCTGTTCAGGAAACTTTAAATGCTCTAAACATCTACCAC
The DNA here is from genome assembly GCA_956483635.1 of Panzeria rudis. Classification (NCBI taxonomy): domain Eukaryota; kingdom Metazoa; phylum Arthropoda; class Insecta; order Diptera; family Tachinidae; genus Panzeria; species Panzeria rudis. Next base: position 85,337,522 of record OY101447.1, read on the forward strand.
CGACAAATACAATTCACAAAAGAACTTGAAAATGATGGAAAACTGCCTTATTTGAACGCATTAGTAATACGCCAGCGTAACACAATCACAGTAGACTTTTACAAGAAACCAACAGCCTCAGAACGGATAATCAATTTCCATTCGAACCATCCGAAGCACGTCAAGATTAACACTGCACAAACTTTTGCAAAAAGGGTATTACTAATTAGTGATGAAATATTTCATAAGAAAAATTTTAGAAAAATAAGAAAAAATTGCAGAAAAATAGTTTCACTTACACTATGGCAACAAATATCATTAAGAACGCTATTAAAAATTTAAGCAAAGTATCTGAAAAATATCCGGAAAAAATTTTAAATCGATGACACATGTTCCAGGGTTCTCGGAGAGAATTGTACATTCAAATATATATGATAAGAAAACCGTAAACATCGCACTGAAAACAAGTTACACATTAAATAGCCTTTTCACGAATACAAAAACAAAAATTGACATATTAGATATATCTAATGTGGTATACAAAATTCCTTGTAAAGGTGACGGGTCCAATGTATGCAAGAAAGCATATATTGGAACAACGAAATCAAAACTACGAACGAGATTGGCTGCACACAAATCGGACCATAAAACTCCAAAAGGAGAAACCGAACAGAAAACTGCGCTAGCAGCCCACTGTGCAATGAATGGACACACTCCAAATTTAAATGATGTAACAGTATTACAACAAGAAAATAATTATAAAAAGAGATTTACTTTAGAGATGTTACATATAATAAATACTCCCGCGAACATACGAATGAATTATAAATCAGACACCGAAAATTGCGCGCTTATATACAGACACATTATATCGAAATATAAACAAAAAGAAAAAATGTTCAGTAAGCTTATAACTCCCACTTATAACGGATAGACGGTTTTACTCAAAAGTAAGGCATAACTAATTAATTATAAATATTTTTATCTTAAGTTTTTTAATAAAAAAAAAACTCGTTTTTAATTAAAAAAATTAATTTGTTTCATTCTAGTTTTAATTATAAAAATTGTGATACTTCCTTAAATAGTGTTTTAATCAAGATGTTTTTAAATAATTTATTAAATAATTTGTTTGTTTTTATGTTTTGTAAAAATTTCTAGTTCCTGAAGAAGAGCACCGACGGTGTTCGAAATATCGAATAAATATACATATAAATGTTTACCAATATTTAATAGAACAAAAGAACGAAGTTTTATTTAAACACATTGTTGTGACCTGCTGGAGAAAACCCAAATATAATTTTCGTTAACATTTTGATGCAAATTCTCCGATAAATTGTCTGCTAAATTTTCATTTAAATCTTCAATAACATTTTCATCATTTATGTTTTTATTCGAGTTTTCATTATCTTTTGTTTTTATATTTTTATTAAAGTTTTCATTATCATCTTCATTAGATATATTTACATTATCATTACCATTATATTTTCTTATAAACTGCCTGTTCCTCCTAAAGCTGATGCCATCTTGGTCTTGGATAATATACGATCTAGGTTCCTTACAATAACTTACAATTGTACAAGGATACCATATCGAATTTGGAGTTCTTTTAAACCTTATTTTTTCACCCACTTGTACTGACGGGAGTTTAACCGCTGATTTGTTAAAATTTTTAGACATTTTCTCCCTTTGCTTTACAATTTCTTTATAACCTTTCTCTGTGTCATCAAGTTTTTGTGTTAGGTTGTCAGAAATACAAGACAGTTTAGTTCTTAAAATTCGTCCCATTAACATTTCTGAAGGACTCGGAAGTTGTCACTTACGTGTCGTCCTCAGCTGTAATAATGCCGAATAGGGATCAGTCGAGTCATCTCGACATTTATTTAACATTTTCTTTACGGCTTGTATCGAACGCTCTGCTAAGCCATTTGACCTAGGTAAATAAGGACTTGATGTGATATGCTATATTCCCCAATCCTGACAAAAGTCCAAAAACTCCTTCGAATTAAATTATCCGAAATAAAAACGGCTGGTATTCCATGTCTGGCGTATATTGATTTTAGCCTGGTTATGATCTGATTACTATTACATATAGCCAGAACTTAACAACTCAATCTCGACAAACTTCGAATAGTAATCTACGACTAGCAAATACATTTTCTTATTGAATTCGAACAGATCACACCCTATTTTGTATCATGGAATTGTTACAATTTCATGGGGAAACGACTTCTCTCTAGGATTAGAATTTTGGTATTTCTTACACGTGTCAAACTTCGGTATTATTACTTGTATATCATTATTGATATTTGGCCAATAAATTGACTCCCTAGCCAAGTTTTGACAACGTTGTACACCCATATGTCCTTCATGTAATTGCAACATATCTCTTCTTAAAATTTTCGGAATTAGAATACGATTATTCATTAATAAAAGGCCATTTAACTGTGACAATTCATTCCTTATAGGAAAATACGGAAGTAATATTGGATTAGTTTTCTTTTTATCATTTGGCCACCCATTCTTAATATAGTCAAGTAAATTTTGAAAAACCTCATCTGTCCTAGTCAATTTCTCTATTCTGTCGATTGTTACATCACTTAAACTATTTTGGGACATAATAAAATTACAATTCAAATCTATTTCCTGGTTTAAATCTAACAACGTGTTTTCTTTGAGTGGGGCTCTCGATAGCGTATCTACTATATACAGATATTTACCAGGTTTGTAAATCACATTTATATTATATGTTAGCAATCGTAACATAAACCTTTGTAAACGTCCGGGGATTTTATGGAGTGGTTTCTGAAATAAGGACACCAATGGTTTGTAATCGGTTTCTACTGTTATTTACAAAACGTAAACGTAATGGTGAAACCGAGTACATCCAAATAAAATCGCAAAAAGCTCTTTTTCGATTCGAGCGTAATTGGACTGGCAGTCAGTCAATGATGCTGAAGCGTAGGCTATGGAGTTGTTCTCATGCATAATTGTTGCTCCCACAGCAAATTTTGAAACATCAACTGAAAGTTTTATTGGCTTCTTAGGATTAAAATAGACCAGAACGGGCGATTCCGTTATTTCCTTTTTTAAACACAAAAACTCTTATCTTGATCCGTATTCCACTTCCATACAAAATCTTTCTTTATAAGTTCCCTTAAATTTTTGGTTTTTGCGGACAAATTGTCTATAAATGAACCAACGTAGTTCACCATACCTAAAAACCTTTGAAGGTCTTTGACATTCGTTGGTCGTGGCAAATTTTTTCTGTATCAGGCCTAACGCCCTTACTGTCAAAAATATGGCCAATGAATTTTATTTCTTTATTACAAATGTGTGACTTATTTTTATTAAATTTTAAGCCTACTGTTTTGGCTCTTTCCAAGACTTTTTTAAAACTTGATTGTGTTTATCCAAAGTTGGAGCATGTATAAGAAAATCATCCATATAGATGATCAAACCCTTTATATCTCCAAAAAGACGCAACATTTATGAGTGGAAAATCTCTGGGGCATTAACGCAGCCCCAGAGGCAAACGCAAAAATCGATATCTACCCATAGGTGTATTAAAAGTACACAGTTTCGATGATGCCGTATCCAAATGGATCATCCAAAATCCGGAGTTGGCATCAAGGGTACTAAAAAATTTTGATCCTGTAAGTTGTGATCTGCACTCATCTATAGTAGGAAAGCTAAATCGTAGCCTAACTATAACTTTATTTGGATTCCTTGGGTCGAGACAAACTCGCAAAGAACCATTTGGTTTGGTAACCAAAACAATTGAGTTTACCCACTCAGTGGGTTCTTCCTCCCGCACTATAACGTTCAATTCCTCCATTCTTTTTAAATCTTTTTTAGAGGTTCAAAAAGCCCTGTAGGAATACGCCGTGGTGGCTCTACAATAGGTTCACAGTTATCAAAAATTTTCAAATTACACTCCTTTTTCAGTAGACCAAGACCATTAAAGATTTCATCATATTCTTCCATTACTGAGTCTATATTTATGGTGTTAACACTCTTAACTAAATTGAGTTGAATTGCCAAATCGAGGCCTATTACATTCTTGCAATTCCTTCGCAATACATAAAATTTAGAATAATTGTTAGTATTGTTATAAATTAATAAATCCTATTACTGGGAGTTTTTCTCCGCTGAATGTTAATATATTATTATAAAAGTTTTTATTTATCTTACTATTTAGTGTTTCCTCCGAAAGTAAATTTGCTTGTGCTCCCGTATCTATTTGGAATTTTACCTTCTTGTCGTTGATTACGGCTTCAATGTTCCATTCCTTTGTAGAGCATGCATCTTCTTTTGTTTCTCTTACAGTTCCAATAAATAGATCCTCAATATCTTTCTCCAAAGCATTCACGAACTTGTTTATGTTGTTTTTATATTTGTTGTAGTTGTCTCCTTTTGCAAAATACATTCTTGCAAAATGATTTAATTTGACGCACACATGGCATTTTTCACCCTCTGCAGGGCACTTGATCTTGTGAACTAGACCATATTTGTTGCATATACCTGGTGTTGTATGAGATCTTTTTAAACGATGACTGTTGCTCTTGTTGTTGAAATTCGAATATTTATTTTTGGTTTTCTTTAACCCGCAAATACTTGAGTTTACATTACGTAACTCTATTGCTGTCGCATTATCACGAGCTGCTTCCATGCTCTTCGCTATTTGGAGAGCCTTGTCCCATTTTATGTCTCCCTCGCTTAGCAATTTTTCCTTAATTTTTTTAAAATTTTGTGTTATCCCACATCTGAAAATCTTTAATCAATCCTTCCTTGATTGATCCAAACTCACAATTCATGCTTAAGTTTTGCAGTGCAGTCGCATATTGAGTAATTGTCTCACCATCTGCCTGCTTACGCATGAAAAACATGTGGCGTTCCATGGCCGTGTTTTTTCTCGGGACAAAATATTCTTCTAATTTTTCCCATAGATCTTTATACGAAACGACATCAATGTCAACATCGAACGAATTGACTATATGAAGAGTTTCACAACCAATGTGGTGTAGCAAGAGTGCAACCTTACGCGGCTCTGGTTGTGACTCCAACGCTGATGCCCGCATAAATATTTTAAAGTTGCGGCTCCAATTTTTCCACTCCAGACTCAAACTAGGAGAATTTATGTTGAGTGGCGCTATCGATGTAGCTACTGCCATAGTCTCGTTTACCTTTAAATTTTCTAAATTTTCTTCTGGCTTTACCATGACTTAAACGTATGTAGCTCTTCACTATTGTTTCCCCTTTTTTTCCTATAAAAACTTTAAATATTATTTGCACTTTGAATTATAACCTTAAGGCCGGGGCACATAGAATCCGTCATACGTCATCCGTTGCCTTTTTCAACTGACGTTAACGGAATGACGGATAATGTTGGCACAATGAGTACTTTGTTAACGGAGAGAAAATCAGCTGTTATTTATTTATTAATTTTAATTTCTTTAATTCTTTATTTTATTTCTTATTTCTTATGTCTTAATTTCTTTATTTTTTATAACAAAGCACCAAAACTTTATACAATCGAATAAATTTTAATTTAAATTATATTATTTTTGAGCGAAAAACAAACCCACAACAAAGAACAAATCAAACAATTGTTGTCAAAGTACTCAACGTACGTTAAAAGTTGGCCAACTTTGTACTTTGCGTTGACGGAGTACAGTACTTCTCCGTCAACGCAAAGTACAAAGTGATCAAGTTCATAAGAAAACATGTATTTTAACTTAGCTGTCAGTTGAAAAAGGCGACGTATAACGTATGACGGACTCTATGTGTCTCGGCCTTTAATCTTTATTTTATTAAAAATCACGCCACACCTGACACCATGTTTTGTCTTTGACTTGCATTTATTTAATGAATCGTTCTAAACATTTACAATTCAATTATATATGTATGTGTCAAATATGTATATACTAAAGTACTAAAAATAGTTACAATAAATGGTTACTTAAATACTATGATTATTAAGGTCAGTGTTTTACTATATTGAATTCATTAAATGTACATATTCATTAATATAACACTTCTTACATGTATTATGACGTGCTGAATCCGTTTCAGTTCGCGTTATAAAAAATAAAAAGTGCTTCAAATGTTAAAAACCTACCAAAAGTATTTTACAAATGTAAATGTTACTGCTGGCACAATCTGGAAAAGTCCATCGTATACAAATTTATTTGGCAAACTACGTCAAATAGTTGTTATCCTCTTCCATCTGTGTTGCTTATTTTTTTAATTTCAGTTTTTTTAATTTGAATTTCAGTTTTACGTTGTGATTATTTTTCATTCGAATCAGAAAAATTAACAAATTTGGCAGCTAAAAACTAAAACCGAATAATTCGGAGTCTAGTAGCTATGAATTTTCAAGTACTTTCTTTTTGCATACAGAATATACTATACTCAGCTGAAAGTACTTGACTAGCTAGTATGTACTATTCTTTTCGCATATCACCCCATATAACGACTTCTTTAACTTGCATACTAATTTTTCTTCGTCTTTAATAATAAACATTTCAGGCTGTTTCATATAAAGTTCTTCCTTTAAATCTCCGTTGAGACATACTGCGATTACGTCGACATGTTGTACTAATAAATTGTATTTTACAGCCAATGATAAAATTAAGCGGATTCTAGGATGACGTATTACTGGGGAATATGTCTCACAATAATCTTGCTTATACTTTCGGAAACATCCTTGAGCTACTAATCGAGCTTTATATTTCTGAGTGTTGTGTTTTTCTTCTTTATATTTCTCTATAGTACCATCTGCAAAACGTTTTTTCGTAAATAATATTTTTATCCGGAGGTTTGTTAACTAGCTGCCACGTATTATTTTTTATTAATATTCATTAATATTCATTTTTCATCGCTTCGTGCCATTCTTTTGATTCTTCGCTATTAATCGCTTTTTTTACATTTGTAGGATCAAAACGAAAATCATGAAACAAGTTCAACTCTTCAGTATCTGTTTTATAAATTTTTCTAGGTCTACCAGGATTTCCAGTTCTTAATATACTAGGTCTACCCCTTTTTACGTTTTCCATTAACATATCTTTCATATGTTTCCTCAAGCACTGATTCTCGATTATCAAAACCCAAAAAATCAGAGTGTTCACTTGAGTACGATTGGTTTTCCTCTATATCACTGTAATCACCTGATCTTTGATCGCTATTTTCTTCATCTGCTACGGAATGGTTAAGGTTTTCAATATCAATTTCTGGACTTTCATTCTGATTTTTTAATATATTAGAAAAATCCAATATATTATCGTAAAATTCGTTTTCATTGCCACTAGTATATATTTCAAATTCACTTTCAAAAAACTTAACGTCTCTTGAAATTATTATTTTATTTGTTTTCAGATCAATCAACCTATAACCTTTTTTATTTGGTTGATACCGAACAAATGTACAAATTTTACCTTTTTTTGATTTTTGATCGACCTGGTTTCTTTTCTAGAGCTACAGCTTTACATCCAAAAGTTTTGAAATAGGAAACACTTGGTTTTCTTTTATACCACCGCTCGAATGGAGTTACGTTTTCCAAAATTTTTGTTGGTGATCGGTTTTTAATATAAACACTTGTGTTAATGGCCTCGGTCCACAATATTTTTTGGCAATTTTGAATCTTCCAGCATACATCTAGTCATTTCTACAAGCGTTCTGTTAGCTCTTTCAGAGATTCCATTTTCAATCTTCACGATAGATTCAATACCGTTGAGAAAAATTCTTTATTCTGTATATCATCGATGAAACGCGGGCGTTAACAAAAAAAAAAACGTCACTATAGTAGAAATGAATGCAATCGTATATATTTAGTGTCAAAAATAGGTAAATATTCCATTTTATATCTTTAGCTATTCCGATTCAACTATTTAATTCGTGCTCTTGTAACGTCATCAATAGAGTGATAAAACACTCCTCAATGTATATGTACCGAACCTAATATTCCAGTTCTATTCATCATTTAAGCTAATTTAATGCCAAGTTTTTATTAGTCATATGCTCGATGCTTGATGGAATGAAATATGTTCAATTTTTACTATTATTTTGACTGACACTGTATGTATGTAGAAATACTCTCACGCCCTTTTTCACAGTGTACAGTTAAAAGTTAACGTATACTTTAACGGAGAGTTTTGTATGTCGAATTTGTCGTTAAAGACCACGTTAACTTTTAATCACATTGTGAAACTAGCCGTTAATAAAATAAATAACTTCAGTTCTATTAAGTTTTTAAAATGTCAATATCAGTTAATGCTAAGAAGTTTCGGCAAGTTTCGGATTCGGCCGAATATTCGACTTTTTGCCGAACATTAGTTTCGGTTCAGGTTCGGCCTCAAAAAACTGGTTTCGGTCGGACTCTAGAAAAACTAAAAAATAAAATTTCTTTTTATGTTAGAATAGCTCAAAAACGAGAATAAAATTAAATAGAAATGTATTGCCAGAATAAACAATTTAGAAGCTTTAGAACAAATGTTTTTTGAAAAGGTACTAACTATTGAACAAATATGTATCTGGTAATTTTTATTTGATTTTCTAATTCATGTTATTTGTCACAAGCGCTATAGAATACCAAAATTTTATATTAACGTTTTCGTTCTGTGAAATAACATAACGATCAAAAAAATTACAGAATAAGGCTATTACTGCCTGGAGCACGTTTCTCAAAAAGTACAAGTTACAAATCTACAAGTAAAATACACACAAAATAACAATAAAATTTGTAAAAGTGTTGTTGTATTGTGAGTATTTTACTTGTAGATTTGAGAAACGGGCTCCTGTTCGCCGATGTCGAAGTTCTTTTTTTTTTTTTTTTTAATAAAATAAAATTTTTTAATTTGTTTTTGCTTTAAATGTAATTTGTGCGAAAGAAAGAACTCCTTCGACATCCGCGAACAGGCAGTTAATTTTGCTACAGCTTGAATGGGATATAACATACTTTCATTGATGATACCTCTTGGTTTCAGAAATTTACAATTCAAAATAAAGTAACACATATGTATAACAAAAATAGGTCGGTTATAAAATTTTTTCTTCATGTGTAAAAAATTTATATCTCAAATATGTTCCATTTTATAAAGTTTTTATCTTTTCCTGTAAACCAGGCTTGGGGAGTAATGATTACATTTTCACTTCAGTTACATACAAATAATTTGTAATTGCCTTGCTGCAATTACAAATTACTTTTAATTGTAATTGGACTACTACCAAATACAATTACCTTTGATTGTAATTGCTATAGCACCAATTACAACTATAAATAATTGTAATTGTAAGAAGCCTATTACAAATTACTTGTAATTGTTAATGCAATCATACCAATTGAAATTACAAGTAATTTGTGTTACAATTATTGCAATTACAATTACAAGGAAAATTTAATTTAATTACAATATACTCAATTATATTTTCAAATTTTTGGAAGACTTTTAAGACTTTGTGAGAATAAGAAACAATCCCTTAAATTTTTTATACTCACAAGCTTGACGAGCAGCAAAAAATAGCAAAACATCACTTTTACTCTCAAAATACGCGAAAAATTGCCGAATTGCAAACAAGCCGTAAAATTTATTAAACATCGCTAAAATTGTAAGGAATGCAAAAATCTCAGAAAAAATCGCGAAAATTATGAAAATTCGCAGAAACTTAACATTGAAAACATAGAAAAGTCTGAGAGTGATTAACAATCGGTAAAACTGTTATAAATACAAGAACTGGCTAAAAAAAACAATTTTTTTTTTCGAGAAAATAGCGAAAATTCGCGAAAAACAGCAAACTTGCCTTAAAATTGCTTAAAAATAGCTAAAATTGTAAGGAATGGAAAAAGCTCGGAAAAAATCGCGGAAATGTAGAACATTTGCAAAAACTTGGTAAGATTAAAAAGATATCAATGTCTGATATTGATTAAAAAATTGGTAAAACTGTTAAAAAACCAAAAACTGAAAAAATAAAAATTCTTTTATGCGAATATTGCGAATTTCCGCCATTTTCGCGATTTTTCTGAGATTTTTGCATTCCTTAAAATTTTAGCTATTTTTAAGCAATTATAAGGCTTGTTGCAGTTTTGCAATTTTGCGCACATTTCCGCTATTTTCGCGATAAGTGATTTTTTAGCCGTTTCTTGGCTTTATTACAGTTTTATCGATTTTTAATCACTATAAGACTTCTACGAGTATGTTCTTAATATTAACAAGTTTTTGAGAATTATCGTAATTTTCGCGATTTTTCATAGTTTTTTGCATTCCATACAATTTTAGCTATTTTTAATCTATTTAGAGCTTTTTTGAAATGTTTCGCGAATTTTCGCTATTTTCGCGATAATAGTGATTTTTTACCAGTTCTTGGATTCTTTACAGTTTTACAGATTTTTAGTTCATATAAAACTTTATTGTTGCTTCGATGTTAGCAAGTTCTTGCTAATTTTCGTCATTTGCGTGATTTTTGCCAAGTTTTTTGCATTCCGTATAATATTAGCTATTTTAAAGCAATTTTAGGTCCATTTGCCATTTTTTAATTTTTCGCAAATTTTCGCGATTTTCGCGACAAATGTGTATTGAACGATGTTTAATGAATTTAAGGGGCTGTTTAAATTTTTTCGCAAAAATTTTATTTTTGCGATGTAAGTAATTTTTCTACTTTCAATCCTCTTTTAGAGCTCTAGATATTTCCAGTTAATTTTAGAGATATTATAAATAAATAAATAATAGATTTTATTTGTAATAAAATACATTTATAGTAATTTTTATTGTTAAAGTAATTATTACCCCTTTATGAGCAATTACTATTACTTTTGCCCAAATACATGTATTTGTAGTTGATAATCTTTAATTACAATTAAAATAATTTGTAATTTCTATATATCAACTACCCATTACATGTAATTGTAATTGTTCATGCCTCAATTACAAGTACATGTAATTGTAATTTGTCTTCAGACAATTACACATTACAAGTAATTGTAATTGTAGTGTACAAATTACAAATTACATGTAATGTGTATTTGAACATGTAATTAATTACAAAATGTAATCATTACCCCCAAGCCTGCTGTAAACTTATGAAACGTGATGTTACGTTATTTTGCATTTTAGGTGACGATATGTATGTATGTATTCGTATATTTTCAATCAGAGCTGATGGTCAATGTAGCTAGTGCTCTTTAATTAAATATAATCTTAGAATTAAATTCTTGTGGATTAAATAAATATATCGGACCTGTTTTGTAAAACGAATCCGAGTAAATTTCTCGTTTTCCAAAAATATATAATGTATTGATGTATTTTAAATCGTCTGTAGTAAATGTATTTCAGATATGATATTTTAAGCTCTAAAAAATATGAATCTGCACAAAAGGCTGAACAAATTTTGCTATTAGTGGATTTAATTTCTCTACATCGAGCATTTTTAAATCGACTCGATTTACAGAACATGTTGGATAAATGATAATAATAAATAAAATACTTTTAATAAATTAAAATATCACCAAAAAAACATAAGACCATTCGCTGTGAATTTTTAAAATGTTTGTCCAATATTACAGTACGTGTTTTATAGCTCAGAACATAATCCTATACATGAAAATTTTTGTATAGTTATTCTGCCGACTTTATTGCTTGTGTTCGGAAATAAATATTGCCCGTAGAGACGTGCAGTAAAGGCAAACAATTTAAGTTTTGCTCAAGTGAGTAGTTTAAACGAGTACCCTTATTATATATGTATAAACTAAGAAAATAATGCCTGACTAAAATATTTTGATTTACTTTGCATTACTAAGAGCCTTGAAATAATAAATGTCTATTTGTTTCTTTTTTGCATTTTTAGTATTTTAAACAAAAACGAGAACATTTGCTTTTGGATTATTTTAAAAAGAAAAATTTGTTCTGTTGATCTGTTGATATTTAATATTGTTGTTGCAAAGGTTATTTCAACTAATTGAAGTTGAGTCAAATCAGTTGGAATGGAGATGAACAATATGACCACATTTGGAAACTGGCCGCTCTTAGAAAGGCTGACGAATGATGAGTTCCTTAAGCTTTTGCCACATCTTAGCTTGGAACAATACTTTCTTACGCAGGTTTTTGTTCCTAAGAAGAAATGGATACATTTGTTGGATGCTAATTTGCAAACCTTACATCTCAAGTGTAGTGTCTGCAATAGGCAAGTTCGATTTGAGGATATAAAAAATCATTTAGTACAAAATGATCATTTAGTGGCTTTGCGTTCGAATGTGAAGCAATTTTATCATCCATTTTACACTTATGGGAAAGTTGACATAAAATTGGCAAGAGGTGAACATGCTCCTCAAAAGATTCGAGAAATGGCTCTGCATGAAGTGAACGTGCAAATGAAGAGTTTTAAAAAAGAATGCATATATGCCAAACAATTTGCCAATAGTATCCAGCGAAGGTCAAGGGGAATAGATGAAGAACATCTTATTGAAACAACTTTGGCCAAAAAGATTGAAAATCCGGACGATATGGTTGTAATGGTTAGTTTACCGTTCGAAGATATTCCTAAATTGCAGTTTAGTGTTGTGAATGGTGAATGGCAGGCTGCTTTTGGATATAAAATCTTGACTAAGAAAGCAACATTTCATTGCAATATTTGCTCCGTTAATTGCTCCGGCATAGAAAGCCTAAACTCACACATTAATGGGTATACACACAGATCAAAGCAATTAGAGGTATTGGCACTATGCTATGAAGGAAGCTCGAGAGTCAATAAGAATTGTTGCATTTACTTTGGCAAACCATTCTCATTTTCAATCAAGGAATATGAAAAGAACTTTGATTCCAACTCTTGGATGAAAAAGTTACCTAATGAAATATCAAAAAAAGTTGTAGCACTTTATGAGTATGTGCCGAAAATACATACATGTCCTGAGAACAGTCTAGATCAGAGCAGTTTTAAAAAAGATTTTGAACGTCTAGGAAATCCTGAAGCTGCTGAAAACCTTGGACACCTTGGTGTCGAATATGTACTTAAGATTATCAAAAGTGAAAATGATAGAGATCCCAGTTTCGAGTGCGGATTATGCGAATTTGTTGGCGATGGTAAGAAAATGCAACGACATCTTCTGATGTATGGCCATAAAAGGAAATATTTGGATCTGCACTATTCCGATACTATAAAAAAATACGAAGGGTCAATAGGTCATATGTGTTACAAAGAATTTCGCGCTGTTATGAGTGAAATTGTTTTCAAAGTAGCCGCAGAAATTGAAAAACATCATAGCCGAAGTTTACCGTATACAGTTTCGTTTATTGATTATAAAGCTAGAAGGCCTAATTTGATAGCTGAAGCTTATGCGCTTTTGCATGCTTCTCAAAATCGAGGACCATCATTTTCTAATGTTTTATCAACGGATGACATTAGAAATCTTAAAAATACTGCAACAGAACTAGCCGAAAAAAAAACTTTTGAAAACATTGAGTGTATTGTATTTACTATAGCTCCAAAAAACAAAGTGTACTTAAATCAATTGATTCACGATCCAGTATTTCGCCTTAGAGAATACAATTCAAAACTGAATAAAACTCGCTTATTGAAAAGAAGTCGTTCTATATCGCCTGCACAGGATCAAGCCTATGACTCAACACGAAGAGGCAACTCACGTTCTGAGCGAAGCGTTCACGATCAACGTACTCATTCGAGATCACCAATATGTGAAAGGACAAGAACAGCCACACAAAGACCTGAAGGTGTTGTTAATCAAAATATTTGGGATATTTATCGACGTGAAATATCATTTGCTGCAAATGAAACTGAAGTTTCATACGAAAATTACAGAAAGAATCCTGAAAGTCACCCTTTGTATGAGGAAGAGTGGAATAATTTTTGGCAAAATCGCAAAAAAGAGCTTGAGCGCGAAGGTTACGATCATCGTTCTCACAATTTTCAACCGGAGTGGGTACATTATTTCAAACAACGAATTGAAGTTCTGTTTGGAGAAGCGTTGCATAACTCGAAGATAAACATTCGTCATAGATTAGGAATACCATTGGATGCTGAAGAAGATTGTCAACGTTCTCATGAATCTATAAATCAACACATGACTGGTCATCGAATGAAAGATAATGTTATGATAGGTATAGATATTGATGAATTTAAAGGACGTAAACGTCGAAGTTCCGTTGATTTCACAGACTATGCTCCACAAAGTAAAATGGCTTTTGCCGACCAAATCCATGAACAAATAAAAAAAGATTTAAATATGAATGGATCACAATTGATTATACCAAAAATTAGAGATAATCATTCAAATGTTATACACGTTCTTCGGTTAATGACAGCCCTAGAAGAACATTTAGGAAGTTTGGGTGGAAAGGTAATGGATTTATTATCGAATGCATTGCAGCTAGAAAAAATCTATGCAGGAAATACTGTAGAGTTTGAAGCAAAGGTTTTAACAATTGCCAATTGTCACCTTCTTGAAACTGCAATGGAAAAATTGAAAGGTATTTTATTTGCCGGACTATTGGATGAAAATAAAATTGCTGGATTTAATCGGGTTATACAACATACGGCAAATTTACTTAAATATGCCGAGAAAATGGGATGGAGGCATGAATGCAACGTAAATGAGAGTGAAACTTTTCATAATAGCAATAGAGCGAGGGCAATTCAAGGACACATGTATGTCGCACAAAACAGAAATGCTGGAGGAGTTTCTCAAGTGCATACCGAAAAAACATTATCTGATACATTAATGGACTTAGTAAATACGCCGCATACAAGCAAAAAGCAAATTTCTAAGGAGAAATTTGGATTTAATACAAAAGATCATTCGAATCTGCCGGACTGTCCTCCACCACCCAATATAAGGGAAACCAATATAAATGCAATTACGTTTAAAGGCTTCAAAGGACAACAATCGATTTCAGGCCTTGCTTCATTTGATACCAAACTGTCTCTTAATGAGGCTCAACAGTCTCAAAAGCTTCACCGGGATCTGTCTCTTGAGTCAGAACTTGGGCAATTACACAGAACTAATATCAGTAGTGGAGGTAACTTATACAATAACAGTTTTAAAAACAACAATGATACAAGAACAAATATAAATACGCGCCCAAATATTGGACCTAGTATGGGAGCTGGTATAAACAGCAATAGGGGAACGTCGCCACATTTTACAAATTCACAAATCATTCCAAATATGGGTCAAAACAATGCCATGTATCAAGGACGGGGAGGAGGTAATCGCAATCAAAATTGGTTACAATGGAATAATATAAACTAATACATATATTTAAAATTTCAATGATGTTTTTGCGTTTTTCTAGAAAAATAAAAATTATATATCTTTTTGTGAAGAAAACGTTTTAAAAATACTAAAAACACCGTTATTACTATCCAGAATCGCTTTTCTTTTTAAAGTATTATTTAAAATCAGAAACGTTTTAAAGCGGGGAAATGCGGCCATGTTCTGAAAACCATTTCATTTGTAAATCGCAAAATTTAAAAAACGAAAAACAGTGTTCTTTTAATCGGACAATTTAGTGCATTCGTAGATTAGTTCAGATGAAGTGTCTTAAACATCTGACGCAAAAAAAAAATTACTGAAAAGCTGCAATAAGTGAGCTTTTTGGTTCAATTCTTTCCGAAAAGTTGTCGATTTCAAAACGAATTGGTTTTCAGAACATGCCCGATAAATTTTTAGGCCCTAATTGTGTAAACCACATCACCGAAGTGAAATTTATTTTAAAGTAAAAACAAATTTGAAAAAGTTTAAAAAATCGTTTTTGTTTTTCATATAAATTTTTTTCCAAACAAACGCATAGAAAATCAAGCGTTGCTTTGCCTTTCAAAAATGTTAAAATTTGTACCAAAAATAAATAAAATTTATAAAATATTTAAAATTTTTCTTTTTGTTCTTTACATAAATTTCACTTTGGTGACGTGATTTACATAATTAGGGCATTAATTTGTTCAAAAAAAATTATTAGCTATTTACATTAGAGATCAATTTTTAGTGTTCTTTTTCGAAAAAAAATTCTACGTATATTAATACGTAGTTAAATAATGCAATTATGGCTCACATTAGAAATTTCAGAAAAAATTAACTTTCTGTTATATTTTTATATTTGTACGTAATTATTATTCAAACTGAAATAGGTTTTAAGTTGAAGTTATTATTATTCGGCTTAAATTCAATAATTGAATGAATGTATATTCAAATAATTTTTTTAAGAGTGCAATATTAGAATATCTAATCAGACTAGCAGAACGGATTAGTACAACTAATTTCGACAGCCGATACACTGTCATCATCAGCGTTCTTTGTTCACTTTTACCACCTTTGATCGTGGATACTATGTAGTATTAAGAAAACATCAGCTATTTAACCAAATTTTATGACGAAATAGAATATGAGTATCTCTATACTCGTTTTTTATTAATATGGTAAGCACGAAGTTTCACGTCTAATTATTTATTCCAATTTTTCAACTCTTATTTTATTTTTGGTTTTGCTTGTGCGTAAGCTCTGCCTACGATCAATCAAGCTATTGTTGTTGTACATGTGCTGATTTTCAGCTGTAAATTAGACCACAGAAACCACACATGTATGCAACTTTTTGCGCGTGCTGTCGCAATTTTTAATATTTGTACGTAATTAATAGCTGTGTTCGTTTACTCGAAATTCTTACTACTTTTACTACAATTGGAAAAATTTGTTTACTTTTTGTATTGAAAACTTCCAGCATATTACAATTGTAAATTCCTGTAAATATTTGGGCAACAAACAAACTAGTAACAATATTAATAAAAATTAAATAAAATAATAAAAGATAAAAAGGAAATAGAGAAGGGCATAATGTTGTGTTACATGTTATTCATGGAAGCATATTCTACAAGCTTACTGCTAAACGAATTAGAGTTAATGTTAAATTCTCTTAGAGAACGTGGTTCCAGCACTTGGAAACTCGCACATGAAAAGATCTGTCATATATAAGACGATTACTAACAGGGTGTATAAGCTGTGGGTTTCTAGCAGTCTGCGAAAATATGAAATGTTGACGGATATATTCTGGACAATTTGGGAGCATTACTTTATAAAAGAATGTAAGTAATCTGATTTGAATGAAATTTTTAAAGCTACACCCCAAAAAATCGTAAACATATCTCGAAACATGATCATGTAATTTCAATTTGTAAACAAAACGTATTATTCTGCTGAAAAGTAAAGTGCACCTGTTGAAATCTTCAACACTGCAACCAGAATACACTTCTATACAATATAAGAGGTTCGACATCAACAAAGAATGAGCCAGCCTTTTCCTAATGGAAAGAGGCAGATATAAAATCAGGCAGTATAGTCTTATAGTGTAATTAGTTTTAGAGATTAACCCACTAATGGTGGCTAAATCCGATATGATTGTCCAAAATAACGCCAAGACATTTCATACCATCAGCAAATTCAATATCCTGACCGTCAATTGATATCGATAAACTAACCACAGTGCTGGGAGGTTTGAAAATCATCGCCGTAGTCTTTGCCGAATTAATGCAAAAATTGCTACTTCTAATCCAGCGTGATACTTGGACAACAAGGTATTGACATCATATTCAAAAAATATCAAAGAGTTGAAGGTGACGCATGTATAAAAGTTGTATGTTCTCTGCATAAAGAAAGGCTTCGCATTCAAACCCGCTCAGCAAAGTAAAGAAGTCATTCATATAAAGCATAAACAGTAAGGGGCCTATAACAGAGCCCTGAGGCACACCACTGGTAACTGGTAGGCACGCAGAATCAAGGTTTCCACAGTGGACATACTGAGAGCGACCAGACAAATATGAAAAAAATTAATCAGCAGGTAGATAATGAGAAGTCAAAGTAAGTGCGAGTTGACGAATTTAAGACAGCATGACTAACATTATCAAACGCCTTAGATAGATAAAATGACGCCAGAACTGCTAAGTCACTCTTATCCACAATTCTTCTAATTTAGTCAAAAAGGGCAATTAAAAGAGAAGTAGTACTATACCCCTTACGAAAACCCGATCGGAACGGATTCAGTAAGAGCTTACCATTCAAAAATAATATGATTTGATCCTTTATGACATGCTCAAAGATCTTAGACAAAACAGGCACTAGATCAAATCAACTGCACAAATTTGTTTCCTAATGGGAATAACATTGGCAACCTTCCAATCGGTAGAGAATTGCGAATATGCAATAATGTTGTTAATCAGAGACAAAAGTTGATGCTGAATGAAAGGGAAGATTACCTTAACAAATTTAAGAGGCAAGTCATAGTACCTGCAGCGTTGGACTTAATTTTGTAAAAAGCATTACATATGTAGGTCTGAAATATCAATGCTACGAAAGGGAAATCGGTTGTTGGGAAAATTAAATTCAAATAGATTGAAACAACTGACCTGTAACTGGAGAACTCATTATTTAGAGCATCTGGATTTACATCATCAATAGGCGTAGAATCATGTATACCATTCCGACGAAATATCTTCCACATACCTTTTGTATCAGTATTCTTAAAAATGCTTATATGTGCTCTACGTTTAACACGCTTTATAATGGATATCGATTTATTACGAGCTCTACAGGAACAGCCCCAATTCGCTGGTGTTGGATCTCTCAAATACTCCCTAAAGGCCAAATCCCTAAGTGAAAGATCATAACTTATCAGCGGCGAATTAAACCAATTTTCTCCAGTCGGTGAAAACATGAATCTCCTGGTGGGGGTGAAGGAATGTAATTGATTTAAACAGGCCATGAAACTCGATAACTGAACGTTCACATCATAGCTATTGTAAAAGTTGGTAAAGTCATATTGGAGAAAGCGGTGTTCTAGTAATGAAATATCGATATTATTGTAATCTATGACTTCAATGAACTCTCTACTGGGTCTAATAAGAAATATAAGCTAAGAAAGATGATGAGAGATGTATGGGCACTGTATTTGATTAGACAGACGAATTGAAAGTGATGGACTCAGGACAAAGTAATCCAATAGTGAGGATGAACCAAAGGTAGCATAATGTGTAGGTAAGTTATTATACCAACACCGCCATCTCGTTCACCGTTTGGATTGTATTCATGTGAAGATAGTAGATCTGTTCAATAACTGAAAGTTGTTACTAATTGTTACTAGTTGTTACTGGAAAGTGTTCACGTACTCGAAAAACTAGCAACGATAGAGTGAAAAAAGAGCATAAAAAGTTGAGAGAAAAAAAATTTGTTGCAAGTTTTTGCTAGTAACATTTTTACTAGCAGGAATTAGCCAAACAGCTGTTCAGATCTTTTGTTTACAAAATAAATGTTTGAAAAATTCATGAAAAAGTTAACTTTTTCTAATTTTAATGAGTTATTAAGAAATTAATACTTTTTAAGAAGTCAAAAATATTAAATACGGTAAGATTAGATATTTTTCTTTAATTTGACTGCAGTAGTGGCCGTTAAAGAGTTTAAAACGCTTGAATTGGGTGGAAAAAAATTTTCACCTTAAGGCTAAATCATAAAGGTTACACTCGAAATATTATGTGAGTAAAATATACAAATTCAACTGAATTAATAAAAAATTCCACAATTACATTGAAATTAACTTTATTTCTACTATTTACAGATATTTTAACTAAAAAATCCTTATGTATAAGCAGTTGTATTTGTATTTCAGCTATTTAAATACTTTAAGCTTTATTTACGGACAGTTAAAAGGTAACACTTTTTATCCTAAGTTGTGTTCATGTACCTTAAAATGATAAAATTTTCATATATTTTTTACGATATGTCTAACTTTTCATACAAAGTACTAACAGCTAATGTAAAGTTTTTTGGGTGTATAAACTGTTTATTGTGTTACTTGGAAATTTTTGCTAGTAAAGCGTTCATTTACTTTTTCATATCTGGGAGAGTAATTTTATAAATTTCTGCTTTACTCTCTCGTTGCTAGTTTCTTCTAGGAAAGTAAATGAACAGACCTAGTGTATCTTCCCTACCAGGGGGTCGATTATGAATTTATGATAAAAATGAAGTGATAAAAATTTTATCATTTTCACTTCATAGCAATTTTTCACTTCATTTTTCATTTAGAGCGATTCTGATTGCAATTATGAAAAATTGAATTGTTATGAAGACCATCTGTCACTTTTTGTTTTATTCCGCTCATTTCTTGAATCATAAGCAAATTAAAACAAAAAATAATTTTTATTGGAAATACATATTATGTACTATCTGGTCCTCTGAAGCTTTGCAACATCTTTTTTTTTTATCCATTGGGTTGTTTTTAAATATTAAGTTTACTTTTGTAAAATTTATGGTTTTATGTATTTGTTACAAAAATGTATAGCAAATAACTTAACTCTGTTATTCTATTTTATTTTTATTTCTTTTTTATTTCAGTGTTGTAACAATTATTATAAATAGTTGAGTTATGAATTTTTAGTCGAACTGTATGGTTTTTATCCAAAGTTATTTAATTAGTTTAGCTTAAGTTCATTTTTAATTTAATCTTTCGATCAAATTATTTTTTATTTAAGAAAGAAATTCTAAAGCATGTGAATATTGAACATTCAAAGAATTGAACTGACAGCTGTTTCGTGACCACCAAATCTACTCGTCAGAGTCCATTATCTACACTACCACTGACAGTGGCAACAACACTGTAGCGAAAAAATTATAAATAATACATTGTGGCGTTTTTTACTTTATAGAAAATGATTTTTTAAACAAAAGTTAATAAAAAAGTCATTAAAAGTTGTCATCATTTAAGTTTTCGCCAACTTTTTCATGATGACAAAAAAATTATCATATGAGAAAAATTTGACAGATAGTTTTCATGAAAGCTAAAACTAGAATCGCATTTCCAATGAAGTGATAATTTATTTTTCATTTGCACTTTTTCACAAAAATAGAATCGGGCCCCAGGTCTGTCACATCTGTAAAAGTTGTAACCACGTATGCATACAGTACTGGAAGATATATGCGACTTTAGCCACGTCTCCCTTGGGGTTAGAGAGACTTGGCTAAAGTCTCATATATCTTCCAACGTCAAGAACACACTCGCTCAAAATATTTCGTATTTCATATAACTTAGCTGACCTTTAAGAGGTACTGAAACTTTGACAGTTGAAATTACCTATCTTAAAATCATTAAAAAAATTACAGAGCAAATACATGTCATACGGCACCGGACCAAAAATTCGAACCAGTTGCCATAATAAATATGTACGGCTCTGTTCTGTAAACCGAATCCGAGTAAATTTCTCGTTTTCCAAAAACAAATAATGCCCCCATTGATGTGTTTTAAATCATATGTAGTAAATTAATTTCAGATATGACATTTTAAGCTCTAAAAATATGAAACTGCAAAAAAGTCTAAAAAATTTTGCTATTAGTGGATTTCATTTGTCTACATCGAGCGTTTTTGAATCGACTCGGTTTACAGAACAGTCAGGGTAGTCGGGGGAAAGGAAAAAAAATATAATAAATATATATGTAAATATGTATAAAATTAAAATAAAAATACTATAAAGGATCTATAAAAATGCAGCTATAGCAGTAATAATGATAAGCAAAAACTCGAGAATACTTGTGAGTTTTATCAGTTATGCAAAACAATACAATATATTTGTGGTAGTGATCAGCTAATGAGCTTAAAAGCTTCCTGACAAATATCAGGTGAACTATCATACTGCACCATCCGCGAATAGTTTCTCACATTTATAAATGTTCTTTGAAACAGAGGACCCATCCATAAAGAATATTGTAAAATTCGGCTTGTCGGCATTATAAATTTAAAATTTTTTGATATTTTTTCCCTCAACAACTGCTTGCACATGGAGTTCATTTTAGCTGCCATAGCACTAAGGGTAAAACGTTCCTATTTTTGGCATAAATTCAATTTTTTTTGTTTAAAATTTAAAATCTGCTTTCGTTTTTTGAATTCGTATACTCTAACGGTTATATAAACGTTTTTTAAAATAATTTTTATGTTGCACCCTGTTATTTTATGAAAGGAAAAAATCAGCTGTTTCATTGTTACATTATGAAGAGAAAATGCGCGCGAAATGTTTACTATCGTGAGTAAAACATTAATTTTAAACACTGTGAAAAACTTTAAATATGGAAGAAGTTAGACAAGGTATGTAAAACAATTTGTGATATAGTTAAAAAAATAGTTGTGTGTTATTGTCTAGTAATTCAGTGAGTTGTTGGTGTGTTATTATAGGTCAAAACTAACAAACATACGTGTGTTGTGTGGAATATAACTTCTGTGTATAGAAAGGTATTTGCAATATTTTTGAAAAAAGTTATTAATCAAACTGTATATAATCAAACATCATTAACACTTTTTGCTCCTTTTTGTTCCTTTTCAGAAAAAACTTCATTTTGTAGTTTCATACGGGTTTTGCCATTCAACACTGCTTGAAGTTTGGAGCAGAAAAAATCGACAAGCAGATAGTGTAAAAGAATTTATTTTGGAAAATATTACACAACAAAACTTATCAGATGAGCAACATCAGTTAATTAAACAAAAAGTCAAGCAATTTATTGCTTTTATAAATTTAAATTTGCCAAAATGCAATCGAATACTTGAACGATTGCGGCTTGCCCGGCAATAAACGAGGTCGGAGGCATTTATACTATACTGATGCAGGGCCTCGTTTGAAGAGAAAGTTAGCATCTGAGCTTGCCGCAGAACAAAAACATTCAACACCTCTTTTATTGCACGCTGCTTCCGTTTCAGCTAAAATATCAAACCAAAAACAAACTGCATTTCTTTTGAAAAAAGCTGTTAGCAACGAGAACTTAACAGGAATTATACAGAAACTGGAAAGGAGTGATCCGTTGCCAATAAGTGCTGATGAGGCATTAGCTTTTTTAATTGAAAATGGCTTTACAAAGCAGCAATACATTAACATCAAAGCATTAAATAAGCAGCACGGATGTGACATTTATCCCCCTTACTCCGAGATTGTAAAATCAAAATTAAAATGCAGACCTAAGGAAATCAGCTATTGTGACACTAAAACAGAAGTAACAATGCAAAATTTACTGGACCATACAGCTGATCGTATACTTGAAATGCAAAAGGACGTCCTTGATGTTGCTGCACCAACACATTGCAAATTAATTGTAAGTTATGGGTTCGATGGTTCGACAGGACAGAGTTCATATAAACAACGTTCTGAATTGGATGAACATATTGGACTAGACCATTCACTCTTTGTGACAACCATAGTTCCATTGAAATTAATAGATGAGCTAAATAGAGTTATTTGGCTAAATAACTCTCCACAGTCTGTCAGATTCTGTCGGCCTATAAAAATAGAATTTATAAAAGAAACAACTGAACTTATTTTAAGTGAAAATAGTAAGTTAGATATTCAAATTAAAAACATCCAAGAACACATCTATATACACAAGGGCAAAAACAGTCTTGTTAAATACGAAGCGCATATGACTTATAACTGGTACCAACTCATGTCAATCCTGCCTACTATGTGGTGCTAAGCCAAATCAACTGCTAAAAACCCATGACTACAACTCGAAAATCTTTGGCGTTAAACCAAATAATCTTAAATATGGCGTAAGCCCTTTACATGCATGGATAAGATTTTTTGAATTTGTGTTAAAAATTTCGTATAGAATGGAATTAGAGATATGGCGTGTTAAAAATGATGACAAAGTCAAAGTCTCTTTGCGAAAACAGTACCTTCAGGAAAGATTGTGGACGGAAATGGGTCTCAATGTAGACAAACCCAAACAAAATGGCAGTGGAAATACCAACGATGGCAATACTGCAAGAAGAGCATTTAGAAATGTTGAGCTCTTATCTTCCATTTTAAATTTCGATTTAAGTATTCTCAAACACTTTTACATTATATTGATTGCCATTTCTTGTGAATATAAGATTGATACAGAAAAATTCAAAAACTTTTGTGGCCAAACATTCAATATGTATTTTGAAAAGTATTCTTGGTATCCAATGTCTCCAACTGTGCACAAAGTTTAGGTACATGGGCATCAAATAATGAAGCAAGAAACAAGCTGTATAAAAGCGACAGGAGATCGCATGCAAGGAAATGTAGCCGATTGGATAACATAACAGACGTTTTTAATAGAGCAATGGATTCTTCAGACCCACAAATGTCCACCATAAGTTTAACAAAACGAAAAAATATCAACAAAAAGAAGAGCCTGCCCAGAGAAGTCATTGCCCTTTTCGAAACACCTGGTATTGACTTTTCAGACACATTAGAAGGTGATGAAAATGAAAATGAAGCAGAAGACGATGAGGCCGACGAAATTGACAGTTTTGGACTGGAGAATATTGAGTTGGAAGAAGAAAATGAAGATTAAGTTAGAAGTCTATATTCATAAATGGTTTGTAAAATGACAAAGGCATATTAGAATTTGTCTCATATGATTTTTTTCAGGGATCATGAGCAGTTTTATATCCTAACAAAAAGGCTGAATGAAGCCTTGTCTATCATCTGAGTCTACCTAAAAAATATAAACACATTGAACTTAAGTGGTTTCATCCAAAAAGTGAGGTTGAGAAATTGTTTTTTTTAGTACTGGTCCCTAATGGGTTAATAAAATAAAATATTTTTAGATGCAAACTTACAGATTCTTGAAACAGCTTCCTAGTGACATATGTTTCAAAGCACGAATTTAAAATAAAGAATTTATGTCAAAACCTGAACTAATGTTTTAATTGGGAGGCGAAAGTGGGCGTGGTCCAAATAAAACAAACCACAAAATTCCATTTTGGTGTTAGTTAAATTCGTGCATAATTTTAAATGTCTAGCTTTAAAACTACAATTAATGCCAAAAATATCGCTTTTTTGCCCACAATGCATAGGCGCATCGTGGTCATTTAGAAACTAGAGTGAACATTACTATTAATTAGATCACTGAGCTTTGACGTTCTTGTCTTGTAGTATTCAGCCATTAAAATGTCTCGCGTACGAAAACATTTGAACTTCACCAGAACTGATTTGCTTTTGTTTATAAAGCAGACGTGCTGGGTATCATTAGCATCTATTGATATACTATAAAAACTGCACAAGGACACAAAAATATCTTCCAAATTTGGTATGACATTAGGTAAACTATTAATCACAATATAATCAGTCCTGTTAGCTTTGTTATAAATAACATTGGTAACAGCATCTTGTTTTCTTACTTTATTGTCCATGGACGTATCCAATTTACGGACATGAGTGTGGCAGCCAGCTATGTATATCAGCTTCAATCTTTCAAATCTTTATGAAAACTCAGCACGTAGGTTGCATATATATTCATGAATCAGCTTCTCAGTAGCCACCCGCTGAACAGCCAATTGATTCGATATGCTATCAAGCTTAGCGTTCAACTGGCTAATCTGCTGACTGATGTCTCTGCTGTCAGTTGGTAAGCCACAACATTTGGCACATTAAAAAAAACGCCAGCTTGTTTGGACATGTAATTGAAAAAATCTTCGGCCATGACCACACAATGCAGATGAAACCATTGTAGACAGACAGCGCATTGTCCACTTTTTTTCAGACATTGTTAAAGAAGTAGTAATAACAATATCAAAACTTATATGTATGTATATTAACAACAACAGCAAAAAAGATTTTACAAAATGGCGGCAATAATATCAAAAACAAGACATCGAAGAAAACTGCAGCAAGCGTCAGCAACGTTAATAGAAATTTTTGCCGTACCAGAATAAAGGAAATTTATTTATGAAAATTACGATGCGTGCAATGTCTCTAAGCCGAATTAAGCGCAAAACTATTTATTTGCGTATTTTAATTTAAATTACAAAAAATTCATTAGCTGAGGTAAACACAAATCAACTTAGCCATAGCGTTGGCAGATTTTTTTGATTAATTATAATATGAACTGCAATAGGTTTTAAGCAAGGTTGCCAACCGAAACAAATAACGGTAGCGGTAGTGGTATTAAATTTTTCTTTTATTTCGGTATCGGTAGCGGTAGCGGTATTTTAACTATATCGGTATCGGTATATACCGCTACCGAAACTTGAATACCGGTATGATACCGGTATTACAATTTTATTGATGAAACTGAACAAAATGCTGTTTAAATAATTTTGTTTAATAATAATAAACAAAAACTGACTAGTATTGGCAACAAAACAACCAATTCAAATATTTTATACTTGTATATATACATTAGGGTATCCCTATATATAGAAAATTGCTCCGATTCTCGTTCTAACCCAATATAAATATAGGAATAGTTTAAAAACTAGTATTTTTAAATTTTTAGACAGATTGAAAAATGTGTAGAGGTGGCTTAATATTAGTAGCCTGAGAGTATTTGAAAATATAAAATATTGTTGTAAAAAAGAGAAAAGGTAGACAAGTAGTGTTACCAGAATTTTTAGGGATAAAATCTGCAAAATTTAAAAATTTTTCAGGAAAAAATCTGCAAAAGCTGCATTTTATTTTTAAAATCTTCAAAAAATCTTCAAAACCATTTTTACTGCCACTTTTTTTATGTATTATTTAAGCAAATTAACAATTTATTCAAGAAATACATACAGGTGTGAACATTCAATATTTTTTCATAAAAAAAATAAACAGCGACAATAAAATAAAAAAAATTCAATTGCGTTTAAGGTATGTACATTAGGGTTGAGTTTCAGATTTTTTCTGCAAATTTCAATTTCGAATAGCAAAAAAAGGTTTCATTTTATTTTTAGATACATGGGAAAAATAATGAAAAAAATATTGGGACCTACTTTTAGCCCTCTACCGCAGCATCAAGATTTTAAATATGAGATCAAATCGATCAATTTGTGGAACATCATATGATGCAACATTATATATGCTTTATAGGTGTTATAACTCATTACACTCAAAACATCCACTATTTTATACATACAAAGTCAGATTTCAGACAAACTTAAGATGAAATAATGAAGCAAATTTTCGAATTTCTAAGTCTTTGTCATATATTGTAAAAAAAACTTTTTCTAAGATAATTTAGGGTTGCTGAACGCGAAAATGATATTCATTTATTTTTCTTTTCCCGATATTCTCGAAAAACGATTTTTTTGATTTTATAGTTTATTCGTTTATTGGCAAAAATTGCGAGAACGGCTCATCTGAATAAAATAAATTGCACACTGTTGTATATTCTTTCATTCAATACACTGATTGTGCCGATCGTATAAAAAAAGTATAGAGTTACAGGCCTTAAAAGTTTAAAAAAGTATATTTTTAGACCTTTTCCCAAAAACTATAATTTTAAATTGCTCCATTAAGATAAAAAAATATACTAAGTAAATTTTTTTCGGGCTGTATTTCAAAGATAATATTGTGACGGTCACATGATGGATGCAATCGCTAAATTCTGATAAAAAAGAAGAAAGTTATTAGATCTTAAGTGAAAACAGCTATATTATTTTTTAAATTATTTTTCATACAAAAGTAATTTAAATCAGTTTGTATTGAACACATTTGTTTGATTGAAAATTATTTTGTATGGGAAATAAAATCAGCCTTTTTTCACTTAATGGCTTATAGCTTTTTTATATTTTGTCATATCTCCTCGATCTTAAATTTTTTTCATTCGGCACAAAAATGTTTTTCACGTGTAGCCTTAAAACAATTATTAAAAATTTTTTTATAGTAATGAAGCAAATTAAAATAAAATTCATATAATTTCTTTAGCTTCCAGCCGTGGTAGGGGCTAAAAGATATGTCGCAAAAAATTAAATTTTTTTTTTAAATATAATTTAGCTAGATGCAACATTCCGGAGGTATTCGAAATTTATTGGATGACTTTTTCCTTCATACACCAACGCTCCACATTAATGTACATACATACATATCCCAGGAAACACAGAAATACACCATATGTATTGCCAAACGTATTGCCTGGATGAAAAATACTATTGCGGCAATAATCGATTTCGTATTGCGGAAGATACTTCCTTCGGGAAGAAACGTGTCTCGAAGGCAATACTCCTAATGCAGACTTTAGACGACATGTATTTTACATCCGACTTGTCAAATTTCCCACTGCAAAAGTGATACATGCCGTGTGAAACATATGAAACATTGTCAGATGACATTTACAGAAGCAAAGTCAGATGAAAAATTTTCAATTAGAGCGTGTTCTATTTTCATCTGACAAGGCATCTGACATCAGCTGTATTAAATTATAAAAAGTGTGGTTTGGCTGAAAAAACATTAAAACGCAAAGAGCGCTTTATATATTTACGAAAATTGTTCAAAAATTCAGCTGTTGTGAACACTCAGAGCTTATGTCAGATGTAATTGCACATGTACGTGTGAAAGCAAATATTATAAACCGTCTGTAAATTGACAATTTTGCCAAACATGCGAAGTTACATATGTCTCACACACCTAACAAGCCATATGTAAAAAACATGTCGTCTAAAGTCAGCATAAGCAATACGAAAGCGATTCTTCTAGATGATAAACTAGCAATATCGCCAGATAACCATTAATAAGAAAACAGGAAGATATCACCAAAATATAATTAGCAAGACTAAAAGAAGTTTTTTCATTTTGAAAAATATTCATTTTAAACACAGACTTTTTTTATTAAATCTTTATTCCTTTTTCGTAAAAAATTTCATTCATACATTTGCCAGCTTGCATTTTAATTATGTAGTTCCTTATAGCTTTAAAATTCATTTTAGCGGAAATTATATTTTTGAAACAAAATTGTTGAAATAAAATGATCTCAAAAATTATAAAAGAAAGTATTGTAATATAATCAAACGCCATTTTCTATTTATAATCTAGTTTATTTCAGCGCCATTATTGCAATGAATCTTATATACGAAATAAAGATAATTAGTATTACCCTGTTGGGTTTATATTCTACAAATTTCAGTGTTGTATCATTTAACCCACAACCTCAACAGCTCTTCCCTCCTAGAATATTCCACCCCACTGTTGGCGTTGTGTACATACTTTGATATAACGAGTGATTTTTTTGCTATTATCTTTTTGGCAACACTAGTTTTGACAGCTCACGCACGTTTTGTATCTTGTGTCACTGTCAAACATCTTCAGTTTGGTCTATAATTTAATCATGAATCGTCTTACAAACGAACAACGCTTGCAAAATATTGAATTTTATTACCAAAATGCGTGCTCTGTTAAGAAAGTTCATCGCGCGCTTCTTCCATGTTCAGCGACGAGGCTCATTTCTGGTAGAATGGATACGTGAACAAGCAAAACTGCCGTATTTAGAGTGAAGAGCAGCCAGAAGCATTGCAAGAGCTACCAATGCATCCACAAAAAACAACCGTTTGGTGCGGATTATGGGCTGGCGGCATCATTGGGCCGTATTTCTTCAAAGATGATGCGAATCACAACGTTACTGTGAATGGTGAGCGCTACCGTGCGATGATAACAAACTTTTTTCTGCCCAAAATGGAAGAGCTTGACTTGCATGACATGTGGTTTCAACAAGACGGTGCCACATGCCACACAGCACGCGAAACAATGGACCAATTGAGAGGCGAGTTCGGTGAACAGTTTATTTCACGCTTGGGACCAGTCAATTGGCCGCCCAGATCGTGCGATTTAATGCCTCTAGACTATTTTTTGTGGGGCTATGTTAAGGCTAATGTCTATAGCGACAAGCCCGCTTCGATTGACGCACTGGAAGCCAACATTGCCAACATTATTCTTGAGATACCGGCCGAAATGTTGGAAAGAGTATGCCAAAATTGGACTAAGCGGATGGACCATTTGAGGCGCAGCCGCGGCCAACATTTGCATGAAATAATCTTCAAACATTAAATTATATCGACCCAACTATCGATCCAAATAAATATTTCATGCATTTTTCTGAATTTTATGTGTTTTTTTTTTTACTTTCCGATAGTTCTTATAAAATCACCCATTATAACTTATAATACTACCTGGTATTTTACAATTCAGTTATACCTACAAAATCAAGTCATTTTACTCTTAATTTATAACAAAATCATATAATTGTTTTGGTTTTTGTCGGAACCGTACAGGGCGTGTGCGTCTATTTCCGACGACGCCGTCAGGTTCGGTAGTGCCCGCCTCTTCGGGTGGTGACTCTGCAGGCAAATCATCGGGTAAATCAATACTTTCTTCATTCATGTTGGGTTCGGGTTCTATTATTCTATTTTGTGTTTCATGTTTCTCTTTTTCGGTATTAGTACGTTCACTTGAATTCTCGTCCTCGTCTCTTTCCATATTAGTACGTTCACAACCATTATCATGACATTATTTCCAATCTTCTTCATCTGGTCCACTATTTATTTTTGAACTCTGTGGTAGTAGCAAGTCTAGACGATTCTGTATTAGCATTGCTGGGGATTTTCCCGTTTCCATATGAATAGCACGCCGGTATGCAAGTAAAATTTTCGCCACGAACTTCTTAAATTTTGTGGCGTATATTTCAAAGATTTTAATTTATTTTTCACCGTCTCTCCGTTAACCCATTCGTTGCGGGATGGTATGGGGCTCCTTGCTTATGTTTAATTCCGTTATTAATCAAAAATTTTTTAAATTGTGCCGAATTAAATTGGGTGCCAATGTCGCTTACGAAAACATTCGGAATACCTAATCTCGAAAAAATATCGCGACTTGCTTCAATAGTAGTTTCTGCTGTAATTATTTGGTATCACTATAACCTCTGGCCATCTTGTAAAGGCATCTACCAGCACAAAAAGGTATTTTCCACAAATAGGGCCCGCAAAATCAGCATGAACTCGCTGAAA
The DNA here is from genome assembly GCA_956483635.1 of Panzeria rudis. Taxonomy (NCBI): domain Eukaryota; kingdom Metazoa; phylum Arthropoda; class Insecta; order Diptera; family Tachinidae; genus Panzeria; species Panzeria rudis. Next base: position 85,368,241 of record OY101447.1, read on the forward strand.
CGGCCTAGTTGTAGTCTTCCATGCGTGTATGGGTTTCTGCTTAGCCGGCTCCGCCCTCGTCACTTGACAGTACATACAATTTGATACTAATTTTTCTATGTCGCTGTCTAATTTCGGCCACCAACAATATCCTCTAGCTAAATTTTTCATTTTATTGATACCAAAATGTGCGGAATGGAGTTCGTTTAGAAGTCTCTGACGTAATGATGGTGGGATATAGACGCGTATACCTCGAAGCACACAACCTTGTTGTATACTGAACTCTGTTTGTGGGATACCTAAACGGCTCTCGACTGGGCAGTTGCGACCAAATTTCAAACAATCTACTAATAAATGTATTTTATTTCCCTTTCTTTAAACGTTTCTTTACACAATTCCTTGAAGGTTACTGGCAAATTGGAAATCATTTCCAACTCCACAGCGTTTACTTCATCGTTCTGTTCTCCGAAAGTATTTTCCGGTAACCTAGAAATTCCATCCGCATTTGCGTTTTCTTTTGATATTTTTACTTCGATTTCATATTCAAAATATTGAAGATAAACGGCATAATGTTGCATTCTCGTAGCTGAAAGTAAGGGTAGTCCTTGCTTAGGAGAAATTATTTGTGAGACTGGTTTGTTGTCTGTTACTAGAATAAATTTGCGGCCGAAAATATATTGGTAAAATTTTGTCACGCCAAATATGATTGCATAAGCCTCTTTGTCGATTTGGCTATACTTTTGCTGCGTCATTGATAACGTTTGGGAAGCGAATTGGATTGGCCGCTCTGACCCGTCCGTGTACCTGTGACTCTAACCCGCTCCTACTCCATAAGGGCTTTCATCTACTGCTAAGATCACCTCCAATTTCGGATTGTAATGTACCAGCATAGTGTCAGACTGCATTTGCTTCTTAATCTCCTTAAAGGATTTTTCGCAATTACTGCTCCATACGAAAGGCACGTTTTGTTTCAACAAATTATTAATGGGGTACAATATGGTACTCAAATGCGGAATAAAACGTCCGTAATAATTGATCATCCCCGCAAAAGTACGTACTTTATCGGTATTAGAAGGCCTTTTCATATACCAATACCGAGCTTGTTAATAACATATCCACAATACTCAATCTCTTTCTCCATCCATTGTGACTTTTCCGCATTTATTCTCATATTACGATCTTTTAAACGTTTCAACACTTCTTCTATTCTCTGGAGGTGTAATTCATCATTTTCAGCAGTAATCTTGATATCATCAAGGAACACAGACACGCCTGGAATATCCCGAAGCAACTGTTCCATGAAGCGTTGCCATATTGCGTGGCCACAAGCGACACCAAACATCATCCTAGTTGGTCGAAACAGCCCTTTGTGTGTATTAAGAGTTAAGTACTGGCGGTCCTCGGGGTGTACTTCTAATTGCATATATGCTTGACGCAAATCTATTTTCTTAATATCTCGCCCCCTGACATGGCACTAAATAGTTCTTCTATAGTAGGTAAAGGGTGTTCGTCAGTTATCATCATTGGGTTAATGGTTATTTTATAATCTCCGCAAATGCGTACCTGTCGCTCTTTCTTGGGAACTACCACTATAGGAGTGGCCCACTCGCTCGAATCTATCTTCTCCAGTAACCCCATATGGACTTGCCGTTGTAACTCACTTTGTACCGCATCCATGAGCGAGAAAGGTACCCTTCTGGCTTTAAAAAACTTGGGGCTGGCAGACGGTTTTAACGTTACTCTTGCATGGTAGCCACGAATTTACCCCATATTTCTGGATTGTACCAAAGAGTATTTCCTTAATATCTCGAGCAATTTGGTTTTGCTATTCCTTTTTACCCCCGTATCCAAATTGTTCACTTGCTTGTCCATTCTATTGAGAATATTTGCCCAGTCCAGTTTGATAGTCCGTAACCATTCACGACCTAGTAGTGGTCCTCTATCAGACTTAACCACGTACAGCTTCAGAGGAGGCGAAACATTATTTCCTGGCAGCTTTACTAATACCAACAAGTAACCCACGCATTCGATTAACGTGTTGCAATAGCTATAAAGCTTGGTGTCATATTTGTGCAGTTTTGATTTACCAAAATATTTTCCCGCATCACCCACACCCAAAAGAGTCACGGCTGCACCTGTGTCAATTTCAAAATTAATTAGTATGTTGTTAACTTTTAAATTACAAAATAACTTAGAACGATCAGAGACCAATTTACCATCAACCTTTCCTACTACCTCTTCATAAACCTGCAACATCTCCTCACTTGAATCCTCGTCCACCTCGCCCGCATTAATCTGGTTTAACTGCCGTTTGCCTTTCAAACATACCCTTTTCAGGTGACCTTTTATGCCACAAAAGC
>OY101447.1:85375579-85435045 GCA_956483635.1 Panzeria rudis
ACTTAAGGTGAATAATAATAACTTCCGACTTAATACCTATTTCAGTTCGAATAATAATTTCGTACGAATATTACAATTTGCGACGGCACGCGCCAAAAGTTGCATACATGTGTGGTTTCTGCGGTCTAATTTACAACTGAAAATCAGAATGTAAATTATAAAAGACGGAAAGAAAACCTGTTTAAACATGTACAACAACCAAAGCTTGATTGATCGTAGATGGAGCTTACGCACAAGCAAAATCAAAAATCAAATCTTTGGTTTTCCTGAATAAGCGCTGATGTCCATTTTTGTCGATTTTGAGTTATTGATGCCAAATTACATTATTTTATGTGCTCTTACATGGACCAAAATTTTCGTCAATAACATGGATCCATTCCAAAATTTTTTTCTAAAAACAACGTAACTTCTTATTTCATTCAAATATTATTCAGCTCTAATGAACTAACTCGACTTGCAATTGCGTGCTGGCAATTTATTGCTATTGAAAAACCACATAGCCACATAGGTTGTTACTTTTGAACACATTTCCGAAATATTTTTTGGTTATTCTTCAGTTAATAAAAACTTATAGTGAGTTGTGCGCAAGCATTTTTTGTAAAAAATGTTTGTGTGCTTGAAGTAGTTCAATATAAACAACTGTTATCGACATAAGTTTTTTTTCTGAACACACTTTTATTGTCCTTGGCAATTTTTTTTTAAATTATTCTCTAGGATCTTACCCTTATTTTTTGCCTGAAATTTTTACACAAACTTCTTACCACATATGTTTACATGACTGTCCAAACAAAAGTTTGATAAAAATCAGACAGAGTCCGTAGTATTAAAAATAAAGTATTTCGGCTCTCCTGAAAATTTTGGCTTTTAGACATATGGCCTTGTTTAAGAAAACCACAGAAATAAGAGTTAGAAAATTGGAATAAATAATCAGAGGTGAAAGTTCATGCTTACCATTTAAAAAAACGAATATAGAGATTCTCATATTCTATTTCATCATAAAATTTGGTTAAATAGCTAATGTTTCCTTAATACTAGTATCCACGATTAAACGTGGTAAAAGTGAAGAAAGGACGCTGATTATGACTGTAAATAAAGTAATTAAAATTGTTGCTTCCGTATACACGTTTTTCTTTTATTTGAAGTGTACAAGTTTTTTTTTTGTCATTAGAAATTGATGTTTTTTGTTTCTCTGAATTACTAAAGCTTTTCCAAGAGAGTGCTCAAGAAGTTGTTTGTGGCTTCAAAGTCTACATAGTCTGCGCTTTAATTTGGTATATAGTTTGTCGGGTTTTATTTCATATTGATTCTATAAAAAATCGAATTATTTCAGTGAAGAAAGTGTAGAACTTTTTTTTGGTCTTTTTCACCCGGTATTACGATGTAAAAGTAATGTGTAGACATTTTTGTTCGTTAATTTTTATCCGCCATTGCTTTAGCCATTGTTCCAACTGGGGTATATAATCTAGCAAATTGCGGGTGGCTTCTTGATGGCTTTTGTGAACACTTAGAAAAGCTGTATCATCAGCGAATGTTGATATGTGTATGTTACTGCTTACCGGCAAGTCAGAGGCATATATCAGATATAATACAGGACCGAGGATGCTGCCTTGAGGAACTCCGGCTTCAATGGGTTGCGGAGGGCTTTGAAAATTACCTTCTTTAACAACAAATTTTCGCTCAGTTAAGTAGCTTTCTAAAAGTTTAAGGAAGTTTTCGGGTGCCATACTTTATCAAATGCCTGAGAAACATCGATGAAGAGCGCAGAATAATATTTCTTTTCTTCGAAGGTTTTTCTAACCACGTTCACGAGTCTATGTGTTTGTTCAATCGTACTATGTTGTCTCCTAAAACCGAATTGGTGGTCTGGAATGCATCCAGTACGATTTAGTATGGGTGTTAGCTTACTCATAAGTAGCTTTTCAAATAGTTTTGAGATGTTAGACAACAGGCTTATAGGCCTATAGGACTCCACCTTCGTATGATCTTTGCCTGGTTAAGGTATCATGGTAATCAGCGAAACCTTCCATTCTGCGGGATAGCATTTGAGGCGCAAAATACTGCTAAAAATATATAGAATTATCCGTTTTGCAGTATAGGGTAGCTCTAACAGCATTTTATTGCTTATTTTATCAGCGGCTGGGGCTTTTCTCGAGTTTAAGCCCGCAATAAATAATAAAAAAAACCCCGTCGGAAGAAAAACACAACACTCCGCAATATAGTGTTCAATCTCACGAATGTTGAACCTCAAAGTAACATCTGGTATAGCGAGGACTGGTGGCAGCTCAACTATAGTATCAGACGTATTTGGAGTAAATACTTTCTGCAAGTGGTTTACAAACAGAGTACCTTTTTCAGCGTCAGTTCTTGCCCAGTCTCCATTCGAAGCTCGCAATGGAGGCTTATATATCACTGGCCTTTTGAGGCTTCGGGCTGCTCTCCATAGCGAATAGTCTGTTTGAGGTGTTGCGTCGAGCCCATTTAGAAAGTTTTGAAGAGAAGCGGTTTTTTGATATTCTAGTAGTTTTCTGCTGTTTAGTACATTCCTTCAGCCTAGATTTTAGCTGAGGGGATCTGTAACGTTGCCATTCTCTACGAACTCTTCTTTTTTCGGATAAAAGCCGTTCTACATCTTCTGAAAAAATTTTATTATATCTCACCTGAAGATTTGTAGTAGTAGCATTTAGAGCAGCTTGCTTAAGGTTTGCCTCAAACATTCTAATAGAGTCATCTATGTCAGCAGGCGTTTTTAATGTAATATCTGGGCAATGAGCACTCAAATATTTTTTGTATTTCAACCAATTTATACGTGTGGTTGTCTTCGTTAAATCACAAGTGGATGAATATGTTGTATGTGAATATATAGTGACAATAGTTGGTGAGTGATCTGAAGACAAATCTAAAGATGCTTCAACTTGGATCATTTCGCTGGGCACACCCTTTACTACTCCAAAATCAATAACATCAGGTATTTTTCGGCGATCTGTTGGCCAGTAAGTTGGCTGCCCACTTGATATAACATTTAATCGCATTTTTGAAATTGTGTCAAACAACACGCGACCCTTTCGCGTGATGAGGCGAGATCCCCAGAACGTGTGCTTAGCGTTGTAATCACCGGCGGCCAAAAAGCGTGGGCCTAGTGAATTAAAAAATCAACTATATTGATTTTCTGTAATAGAGTACCTGGGAGGAGAGTAAATTGATGAAATCACCAGGTTTTGATGAAAAGCTTCAATGCAGATGTTAGTTGCTTGAAGATAGTCTTCATAATGATTACTCATTAACTAGTGTTTTAATCGCGATTTTATTAGTATACCCGAGCCACCACAAGCCCTACCTTGGGGTCCTTTGTGTCGTAGAGAGTATATCCGTTGATTTAAAAAAAAAACTTCTAGCAGTCAAGTGCGCCTCAGAGATAAGCATAACATCAATTTTTTTGTCCATCATGAAGTATTCTAGTTCGTTTTTATGTTGGCGGATGCCGTTTGCGTTCCAGAAACAGATTTTTAAGTTCATGGTTTGTTTAATGTAGCCTGCAATAATATAGACTGCATTTTCAACACTGCCTGCATCATGCAGGTCATGTTGGTTGTAAAAAAATTTACGGTTTGTATTAAATTTTCTATTGAAGCCTTAAGTCGATCAAAATTGACACCACTGTTTTCGTTGGCAAGAGGCCGTTTTTGAGCTGTGGGCTGGTTAGACTTCAAAGCATTAGCGTACGAGAACTGGATGTTTTGGTATGTTTTGCGCTATGGGCTGGTTAGCCTTAAAAATGTTGGCGTATGAAGGCCGGCTGGGGGTAATTTGTATTGTCGAAAGTATTATGTTGAGCATAGGTGTGATACGTCTGTAAGACAAAGACTGCTTAACATGTACATACACAGGGCAGCCCCTGTAGTTTGCAGTGTGATGTTGATGGCAATTGCTACACTTTTTCATTTTGGAATCATCTTTTTTGCTTATCACAATTGGTAGTGCTGTGTAGTTCACCACAGACGACACAAACGGTGCGCAACTTGCAATATGGTTTGGTGTGGCCATATTCTTGGCAATTTAGACATTGACATTGACACCTTCGTTTGTGTGGTTCCTCTACGGTAACTCGTCGGTGCAGCAAATATCTTAAGCTGTAAATGGGGTGTACTTCATTCTTTTTTAATTTCATATCACCTGGTTCCATTTCCACACGAATTAGTGGTTTGGGGAACTCGCTCTCAATTTTTAATGTTAGTAACATTTTTTACTTTAAAATTATTATGTAGTAGACCCGCTTTTACCTCTTCTGGATCCACGTATGAATCGATGCCTTTTGTCACTACCTGGAGGCCTTTTGCACTTTTCAATTGGTAGGTGTTTCAAGCTCCGAAACTACTGAGCGGTAATGATTTTCTTCATTTACTTGAATTTTTGTTTCATTAATCGCACCGCGTTTAATCGGGATCACGTAAAACGCCTCTTCACCGATTAATTGTACTAGCCTTTTAATTAGTTCATTTGAGTTTTTCTCTCTTAGGTATATTGGCGGCGGCTTGCTTGACCTTACAATGGTGATTTCGTCTTCGTCGTTTTGTTGAAGTGAAATCCGGTTTTCAGAGAGCGCCGCATCAGATATACCATCTTTGGCCATTTTCGCCAATGGAGCGAGGTTTTTCGATCTTGGACTTCTTTGTCTTTTTTTTATTATTTACCACTTTAAATAGCGATCAATACCCATTTGGATTTTTGGATTTTCTGAATCAGTTTCTAGGGGGACATTTTCTGTCGTTTTTTCTTTTTCAGCTTGATGTTGGCTCATATTGTTGACACTTGTGCTTTGCTGTGAAGCTGGTATCAAAAAATTTACTTTAATATTATGGTCCGTCATAGACATTGAATTTGAGCGTACCCGTGTACGCAAGTGTAAATTTTTGTTACTGGGTTATCACATTCTGCAGCAACAACAGTAACGTAGGCATTTCTGTTGTTTGTTGTTGTATTCGTACTCATTTGGTACGAATACCAAATATATTTGTTGTTTGTTTGCCTACTTGCTTATAATTATAATTTACTTTACAAAAAGAAATGAAAAATGTATAGGTACGTAAATTATTAAACAAAACGGTGTTTGTTAATACTTTGTTGTTGCGAATATTTGTCCTTTTTTTTTTAATATTATATGTATATTTTTATATTCTTTATTTTGTTCACCGACGGCAAATTAATGCTTGTTTCTACTTCGAGAGTAAGTTGCGAACTCAATTAATGCAAAGGTGACCCAAATGAAATTAAAAGCATTTCAAATGAATTTGCCTCATTGGAAGTATCTCTACTCTAAGCCTAGATTGCTTCTTCTATACAACTCGATTCTAATACCAATATGCTCCTACGGTATCCAATTATGGGGCACTGCCTCGGCATCAAATGAAGAAAAAATTCAAAGGCGACAAAATAAAATACTCCGTACGATTACAGCAGCCCCCAGGTATGTAAAGAAACAAGAACGTCGTGAGAACAGTGTGATTCGCAATCGTAATGGAGAGAGCGAAGCAAATGCTTCACTTCGTCGTGTGAACTTGGTATTATGGAGTGCGAAAGTGTTGCCGTTTTAGAAAAAAATTTAATTATTGTTTCGATCTAGAAAAAAATTAAACAAAAAAGTTAAAATAAGTGATTATTATAGGCAATCGTCTAATCTTTAAAAAATATTTATCCAAAGCTATATAATTATTTTTGCTTAATTTCGTTTTCAATTAAACCTTTCGATTCAACTATTTGTATTTTAGAAAGAAATTCTAAAGCATGTAATAATTCAACATTCAAAGAAAAATTTGGCTGTACGGAAGGTTGAACTAACATCAGAGCTCAACAGAGCTCTTTTCGACTAGACCACACTGCTAGCGAAGGGATCAACAACCAACGAGCGGAGAGAGCAACAACCAACGAGCGACAAACCAATTAACAGATGCAAAGGTGACCCAAATGAAATTAAAAGCATTTCAAATGAATTTCCTCATTGGAAGGAACTCTACTCTAAGCCTAGATTGTAAGCTTCTATACAACTCCATTCCAAAACCAATATGCTCCTACGGTATCCAATTATGGGGCACTGCCTCAGCATCAAATCTAGAAAAATTCAAAGGCGACAAAATAAAATACTCCGTACGATTACAGCAGCCCCATGGTATGTCAGAAACAAGGGAATTCATAAAGATTTAGATGTGCCGCTGGTTAAGACAGTGTTTTCTAAACACGTGACAAGATAAATAAAAAACTCGAGTTACACCCAATTCCTCTAGTCCGAAACATCATTAACTTTAGAGGCCACACTCGGCTGAGAACAAGAGACATAGACAACCAACGAACAAATATTTTTGTCTGGCATTGGCTGGACTTAACAATTAAAAATTTTTAGAGTTAAGATTTGATTACTTATTGTTAGTTCAATTTTATTGAATATATAATAATAAAATATAACCGTAAAAAAAATTACAGTTATTTTACTTATACCTATATATGACACAAAAATTAACATTTTGGAATATATCGCAAATTCTACTATAAGCGGAGCGGCTTGTAAGCGAATTATACTGTATCGGGTATGTTCTGTATTCCATACGGAATTAAAATGTGCGGAATTATCAAAACATTGTTACAAATTATTATTTGTAACAATGCTATGACAACTCCGAACGCTTTTATTTCGTATGGAATACAGAACTTGCCTGTATAAATATTATGAAGTTTTCTTTTCTACGAAAAAAATGTTGCATTGTTTGCACTTTTTAATGCAAATTTGCAATATAATCATTTTTCGAGGAAGTGAATTTATTAGAAATTATTGTATCATTCCATACGAAGGTATATTTTTGCTTTAAAGGAATGTTATTTTGCGATTTTTTCAATAAAAAGTAAAAACATTTTACATATTTTCTAGAAAAGAAAACGCCATTAGTGTCCGACTGAACACAATTTTTTCAAACCAAACCCGAACTTCGGTAGAATTTTTAGAACCGAAGCCGAACCGAACGCGAAACCGAACTTTTTTTATTAAAGAAAAAAATGTTACTCAACTTTTTTTAACTGTCTTATTTATTTAATAAATACAAAATGAACATATTCATAGTGAGTTGCACTTTTCGATAATATATTATAGGACTGCAATTTTGTGTATCTTTTTTTACAAGAATCTGATTAATTCAAATTTAGTTTACATGTTAGACGACTTATCAGACGAGTATCGTTGATGATATATAGATATATAAAAATATTGTACAAAGTTCGGAGTTCGGTGAAAATTTTACCGAACGCCGAACATCAACGGAACATACGTTTATGCCGAACTCCGACACCGAACCCGAACGTTCGGTCGGACACTAATAAATATGTTCAAATGCGAGGGGTTAGGGGAGAGGACATAAAAACGGCAAAAATGGTGTTATTTAATATATTAACAACCACTATTGGGACTGCGAGAAAAAATATTAGACTACTTATCAAATCAAAAAACGCTATTATGTATTGTTATTATCATGTGCTGTGATTGCTTTCAGTCATGTGTAATTCCTTTTTAGATATGTCAATGTTCTTTGATAAAAACATTGAATTGCATCTCATAAAATTTTCCTATGCTGAATTACTGCATTACCAGAATCAGTTAGTTTATTAGTATAAATTTATTGTCAAATATTTGTGATTTTTTTTATATTGTTGCAATTTCTTTAAACGATATGTGTTTTTTTCTTCCTCCACTTTTAGTTGAGAAAAACTAATTGACTTACAGGAATTAGATACTTGATGTTATTGTCTTCATTGGGATCATAGTCTTAAAGAAATTTTATTTGTAAAATATCAAATAAATATTGGCACTATTGATTAGCTGCTGCTGAAGTGAAGTGCCACTATTTTGTTTAAAACACTTGAACGAGATATAAAATAAAGTTTTATACAACAATGGCAAACGCAGATGGAAGCGAGGATCGGCTTACAAAGAATGAATTCGCTGAACTTATTCAGCACTTATCGGTGCAAGAAATTCTTGCTATAGAATATCGTATAAGTTCTGATTGGAATAAACTATTTTTGCGAAAACATTTTCCGACTCAAGTTTTTTTTTGCAATCTTTGTACTCTTGAAACAAGTTCATTTAAAAATTTGCTTGCACATGTTGATGGTAGGAAACATAAACTTCAAATGGAAAGAGTGAAACAATTATATCACCCTGATTATACATATCCTAAGAATAATAAAAAAGAGGGGCTTGAAAATTTTCCGACAAAAAAGAATGAAGAGCGTATGCCGAACCAAAATTTAGCTTTAGGTGATGGTGATAAAGAAAAATCGCAGAATATTGAAAATATTCAAATAAACAGTTTAAAACTAAGCGCAAATTCTGAAAAAATTGAAACAGCCGACAAACTAACAGAATTAGGCTGCTTCAAAACTTCAACAGAAAAAGGTGATACAATCAGTGGAAGCCAAAAGAAAGAAGAAAGTGGAACTTTGTGTACAGCCTATAAGGGAGCAGTAAGAAATGTAGAACTAGTAGGCCAAACGCAAGATATTAAATCAAAAGTCAATGATCCGAAGGAAACAAAGAATGTTAACACCAAAACTGCTGAGAAAAGATCATCAGCGGACAATAATACCGAAGGGGATGCAGGTTTAAAAAAACGAAAGCTTGTTGTAAATCCAGCAGCTGCAGTGTCCTTAAAGGCAGGATCGATGAAATCAAAGGAAGATATAAATGACGAAAGCAATAGAAAGCCTCACTATCAGACTGATAAAATAATAATACCAACAGTACATAAAAATAAATCACATACCGATAAGGATTCACCCCAATCAACAATGAAAACCAATTGTAATGATCCTCCAAAATTTTCTGTAAAGTCGTACAGCTCCAATCCAAGTGACAATGATGTTCATGGCATTTTGGGGGTGGAATATGTAATTAAAATTCTCAAAAATCGTAGTGATTTTTCTCCTCGATATGAATGTGGCTTATGTGAACTTGTACTTGATGGGTTTGCCATGCAGAGGCATTTAGAAGGTTACAATCATCGTCTGAAGTTTTGCGAAAAACACTTTCCGACGGCAATACGCCAATATCGCCAGTATATGCAAAATGTTCCAGAGCCTGAAATATTTAAAGTAATGGCTCCGGTACTTGCAAAGCTGGCCGTTGCAATCGAACAACATCATGGCAGAAACTTACCATACGAATGTTATGAGCGCGATTTTAGTTTGAATCGACACGAAATTCTTGCAAAGGCATTTTCGTGTCGGCATGCTTCGGAACAGTATGGACCAACATTTACTCACGTGGTCGGATCGAAAGAAATAGACGAATTTATCAATAATAGACACAAGTATTTGCCTGCGCCTTTTTCACGTGCTGCCATATTTGATGTCAAATATGGCAGTACTAGTATCGAATCTAACAATCGTCACCAAAATTCCAGAAACTTTGACAAAGAATCTCATTCACGAGACCGACATCGTAATGCAGGGCGGGAAAATGTAAAATCTGGTAACACTACCTATAAGTCATACATGTCATCTGGTTTACATGAGGATGGTTTACATGAGGATATGTGTCTTCCATCGAACATGTACAAACAAACAGATAATATAAATGTTGTTCAACATGTTGATGATGAGACATACAATCTCATGGTTGATGACTTTCTTAAGGGAACTTTAAAAGGTTTTTCGAGAAAAAATACATTACGCGATAATCGCAAACGTTCCCTTTCACCAGCTCGGAACGCGAGCTCTGGAAAACGCAAATCACTATCACCTTTACGTCAAAATGATATTTGGCAAGCTTATCGCCACATGGTGGATCAGGAGTTAAATAACCTTGACGAACGCTTCAAGCAATATCGAAAAGACCCCGAAACTCATCCGTCATACAACGATGAATGGCAGAAGTTTTGGAAACGTCGAAAAGATGAGCTGGTTGCGGCTGGTCTTGATCATCGCAAATACAATTACCAACCTGAATGGGTAAGATTTGTAAAAATTCGCATTGAAGAGTTGTACGGCCAAGAAGTTGAAAACCTCAAAATAAAATCGCGCGAACGACTTTGTTTGCCATTGTCAAATGAGCATATATCAGATGTAAAATATCATGTACAGGCTCCGAACATAGGCTCAACAGATGATATATTAACAGCGCCATGTAATATTGAAACAAACATAAGTTTAACATCTAATTTAAGAGCGTTCCAATCAACAAATAATAACGCTCCCCAGGTTGTGTCTGTGTTACGATTAATGACCGCCCTAGAAGATAGTTTGGGTAGCTTAGGGCCAAAAATAATAGATCTACTGTCAAAAGCTCTTCAAACCGAAAAGACTAATCCCTTATATGTTAATGCTATAATACTTAATGATGACAACTGTTCATTAATTGAAACAGCAAAAGAAAAGTTTAAGGGATTGGTTATCACCGGACTTTTCGAAGGCTCAAAAAAGAAAGTCTTAAACCAGGTAGTCAACGATGCAGAAGAACTCCTTCAGTATGCCTATCAATTCAAACAAGAATTAGCATCTCAACGTTCAGCGGTTGAATCTGCTACAAATCGAACTGAAACAAATTCGTCGTTAACGCTCGACTTTAAAAATACTTTAAAAAATCAAAGTGCTGGATCAAATTTTTTTATTAAAAAAGCACAATCGTCATCGTCGTCACTAACCGAAAACATGCTAACACGTGTAGACAAGAAAGAACTTGCATCTAAATTAGCTGCTTCACTAGTAGCTCAGGGAAAAACTGACTTTGACCCTCAGCAGCTACAACAACTAATTGCAGTTTATAAATTAATAGAAAAAAAGAAACGTGAAAATGCAGGAACAGTTCTATCCAACAAAGAGTCAACATCTTCGAGTAAGAAAACGCTATCCGATACGTTGTCTGATTTATTAAAGTCGTCATCAACTTCGGCAAATACATCTGATGTTTTAAAAATTTCTAATGCATCTCAGTCTGCACCCGTATCTTCACACCAAAAGCCCAGTGTAAGCAAATTTTCTTCAAATATGCCTGCCGTATATGGAAACAACATTCCATCAAACTCGTTTACAAGTGTTTTACAAAACCCTAGTGACAATTACTTTAGCAGTACAGCACAGTCAATGGCCAACGCATTTGGTGCTATTGGAAGAGGAGGACACCATTTAGAACAACGAACTGATTATGGCATGAATCATACAAACAACTTAACTCAAAATCAACAAAATTCCAACATGAGCAATGTATACAATAATCAGTTCCAATATAACAACAGGATGGCGCAAAATTGGGGATTTAATTCAAATGTGCAAATGAATCAAAACTACAATACGGGACGACATAGTAACAACTTTAATCAAACTTCTAATTGGCAACATTTTTAAGTCATACTTTTATTTAAGATAAATACGATCAAATTATGCAAAAGAGCTATATGGCATCATAAAGATGTTCAGTTCTTTTATTTGTTTGAACCATATTAATAATCTTCTCAAACGTTTCAAATTTAACAAATAATCTTGCATACTTGTAATGTTATAATTTTTTTTAAACATATGTACATACATACATAAAATTCTTCAAACAAATATGCCGTATGCTTTTTTCTTATACACTGCCGCTCATCTGATTAGGTTTAACATTTTAACAATACTGTTTAGCAGTTCTCTCAAAAACTATTGCAAAAAGTACTAATAAAATTGCGTCTATTAATAAAGGATATTCCGTACGTGAAATCTGTGCAAAAAAAATATAGAAATATTGCACCGTTATTTTAATACTTGCTGCAGAACAATTTTTTTTCTAAAAGCAGTGCCTTTTTTCGGCTCATCAGAATAGCTTAATATTAGTTCTGTTTCTTTACTTTTCGTGTAAAGTTCGTGCTAATGAGAGTAAAGACAAATTGCTCTCATAAAATTTAAAAAATACACAAAAGTACGGGAACGGCAAAAACCAAATTTCTACCACGAAATAAAACGCCAATGTGTCATGACATTTCAAATTAAAGTAAAGTAATTGCTAATTTTAAAATAAAAATTTAAGTGTTTAATGTAAAATCACTTCTTATGTTTGTTAATATTTTTATACAGTTTTTTAAAAGAAATTTCAAATTTTTAATATAATTCACAGCTTTTTAAAAAAGTTTATTTACGAATTCAACATTTTTCTTTTGCTTATCTTTGAAATAGTCAGCTGTTTGACAATTAACACAATTTGAACGAAGAAAAAGTTTCGGTTGTTTCGTGCAAGTATTATTACTCTCTTAGAAACGCTCTCATTTACACAAATTTGAAGTACGGGAACGCTTTTCGTGCAAATTGGGATCCCGCGGGATCCCAAAGTAGAGTAAAGAAACAGCTATTAATTTTATTACTTTACACCATAGATTATACGTAGATAGTCAACTAAAACTGCAAAAAACCCAAGTCTACTGTCAAAAACCTAAGTCTAAGAATGTGTTAGTAGAACATTTTTTATTAGTATTGGTGTAGAATAAAACTTTCACCACAGCACCAAAACCATACATAGTTGTACAAATAGTATTTTTACAAAATTTTTATATTTTGAACATGAATTTTTAGTTGTTATATACAATAAATTTTATATTAATTAATGAAAATATGATTTATAATCATTTTTAATACATTTGAGCTAAAAAACATTGATTTTCTAAACACTTTTTTGAAATTATTCTATTTGGTACTAAAAAAATTTATCACAAATAGTTTAAAAAATGCAATTCTGCTGAATGAAAAAATGGTTCAAAACATTGATAAATTTCAACATGCAAATGTCAACAAAATTAAATAAATATTTTTAAATTACAGCAAGAAGAAACATAAAATTTATAGCAAATGAAATAAAAAAAAATTAAATCAAGTGATAAAAGTGTTTGTGTGTGCAAAAAAGATAGATTTTACAGCATTTTCAAATGCAAAAATTACGCTCTTCGATGTGTGTTGAATAACCCCGCTCATGTGAGTTGAATACACAGTGCTTGTTCGTGTGAAGGAGAGTTGTCATTTTTTTTGACAGGTTGAATATCTACGTATAATCTATGGTTTGCACTATAACTTCACCGCGAATGGTAAGTTTTTGATAAGCTTTCGAACTTTATATGCCTTTAATACGATTTTTAATTTAAATGGGTTTAGGAAAATATTTATCGGAAGATGAAAGTGTAATTATTGATTCTTAAAATTTTGCCAAGTATTCCAAGTTTTCCAGGGCTCTTTAATGGCAGCAATCAAGACAGTTTTTCTTTCGAATTGGCGGCACGACTCACGTGAAAGAAGTCCCCACACATTTTCAATAATATTATGGTAGGGATGATATTCCAGTACAGGCATATTCTGTTCATCAATCCGCTTTTTCACTTGCCTTGGAGTATGAATTGGCGCACTTTGACGATGGAAACTTTAGGTAAAGGGTACAAAGATGGTGGTGACGTCTGGAAAAGCCTTTTTAGGACTCCTTTATCATTAAATGCATCCATTTTTGTTGAAAGAAACTGAAGCTCAACTGTACCATAATACGATATAGCGCCCCACACCATTACACCAGCTGCACACTTATGATGTCGAAATATTAGTTATAGCGATCAGGACCTCAAGGTCAAAGTTTTTCGCCTCAAAAGAACGTGTTTTCATTCTTCCTTCCAGTTCATGTAACTCAAGGCTGGTACTTTGTATAAATTTTTATTAATTAAGCCTTAAGATATGCTACAATTTCTTACGCTTGTAAAATACTCCATCTGTTTGTTGTAAATTCCATGCGCAACAAATGCCATACATATTGGTTCGCGTGAAAACTTAAAATGTTGCAGGTACATTTCATATGTTTTCCTTAAGAAAAACAGCAACACTTACGCAACATTTGTTCATGAACATTTTTTTATATGTGTTTTGACACCATTTAGCTTAGTACTTACGTTGCGAAAAATGTTGATCAAGATTGGTTTTTCATACGAAAAATAAGACAAGTAACCAATCATAACTAGCCCTTGAAAGTATGCGGCAATTTTGTACATTTTTAAAAAACACAAAGTGTTTATTGTAAATTCCACGCGAAAAAAGTGGTCATATTATTTCGCATAAAGATCCAAAATGTAAATACATTTCATATGTTTTTCACAAAATAAACAGAGTACTACTTCTGAGTAATTCCATTTAGCCGGGTGTGACCACTTTACACATATTTTTTGTTATAAATAAATAATATAAAATTTTTTATTTAAAAAAATTTTGCGACTCGAAAGGCCATTAAGCTTAAAGTCGTTGAATAACGGGTGGCCACTGAAAGAACACGATTCCTGTTCAGAATGGTCGTCAGAAAGCTGCGACGGGTGTGACCTTACAAATTTAAGTTTTAAAGAATTATGACTCATCGTAAATTCTGTAAAATTTGTACTATAACGTGCACAATAATATTGGTCTGTTCAAAGTGTTTTTAGCTGTATTATCTATTTACTGTTTGACAAAAAATAAGTTTTCTTAACAAAAAAGTATTTTTAAATGTGACGGGTGTGAGCGACGGGTGTGACCTAGTACGAAAATCTTACAAAATTCGTAGAAATAAAACTTTTTATTGATTTCATTAATATAAATAATATAAAAATAAATCATAAGAAAATAGTAACCCATTAAATTATTTGCTGTCCGTTCTACTATGGACAGCAGAATACTCTGAGTATTTTTTTTTTAATTCAATAAAAAGCGAAAAAAGTATATTCTTTTCAGAGATAAGGGTTTTTAATAATGAGAAAGGAAAGAAAAGAAAATCTGAAACAAATATTAAACATACAAAGAGGGATAGCAAAATGTTTCCTGGATGGCCAGTTAAAAGTGCCTCAAATTGCTTAAAAATATTAAATAATGCATTCTTTTATTTTTTCTATAATTTTCATGCTCTAAAAAACATCAATTGAGAGATTTTTATTAAAAATAAGAAAATTATTTTTTCCATGCATAGGGCCGTTTTACGTGGAATAACTCTTCTGCAACAATTTTTCGTGAGCATTTCGTGTATTTTTTTTTTATATGGACTCTTGACAGCACTTGGCACGAAATGATCGGAGTACCATGCTTTTCACGTGAAATGTTGAACACGGGGCTTAGCAAACTTGATATGATTTTCCTTATGCTATGGGTTAAGTGGTGTTTTTTTTGACACATCAATCTGCACAAATCTGCAGCAAGTATATAAATAACGGTACAGAATATTTTTTTATTAATTAATAGACGCAATTTTATTAGTACGTTTTGCAATAGTTTTTGGGGGAACTGCTAAAAAGTATTATTAAAATTTTAAACAACCTAATTAGATGAGCGGCAGTGCATAATAAATATGTAATTTTTATATGCATACATACATATGTAAATGCCAATTCAATAGTCATGGTACCATTACGTTACCCTACGTCTAGACCTGATATATTTTTATCATGAAATGTCAAATCAAATGTCAAACTTTATATTGAAAAATCGTTTGTTTTATGTTAGCTGTTTTTCCTATATTTATCATGATAAAATATATCAGGTATAGACGTAGGGTAATTAAAATACAAGTCATGTAAAATCAAGGAAATAGTTCTACAGCCAACTGTAAACTAAATTTTTTTATAGGATTACAAATATTGAATTGGTAAAAATTATTATTAATTATAGATTAAATTTAATTTAAGTTGCGAAAAAAAGATTTGAAATTTAAAAGTGAATTTAAAAACACTTAACTATGCATAAATACATAAATACATACATATGTAACGCTCAATCTAGTTTTATTTATGTACAATACAACTTGACGTTTGAATTTACAATAAATTTTCAAATGCTTTATTTATTTTTTATTTAAAAACGATGCAACGCATAAAACATAGAATGTTATATTCGACCATTTTGAAAAAAAAAAACTTATTTAAGAGTTGGTTATATAAGGGCATTATTTTTGAAGCGGACAACCCAACAATTTTCTCCAAAATTCCTTGATATTTGGCATAATTATAATGCTAGTGTGGGTGTGTTCCATATGACTTCGGGCAAGTTTGGACTAATGATAATAAACTCAACATTTACTCTCAAATTATAAAATTTGCCCAAAACATCTGGAACGCGAAAAACCACAATTTGAAGTCTAAACATTTCAATAGTGCTAACTTATTAACTTTAAAGTTAAGTTTGCGCTTTTAGTCGTTTAAATCTAGTAATATATTGCATTCTTATGGCGAAGGAAATATGTGCATCACTGGCGAAATATATAAAAGCGAAGGCGCTTATTTAAAATAAGAAATAACCCAGCTACTTATAATTTGCAATTAAGCTAGACATATTTTCCATTTAAATTTTTTAAAAATAATTGTTTCACAATGGACAGCTTAATTTACTGTTTTTTGAATTTGCTAAATTTCAATTGGTATTTATGTAAACACAAAACAGCTGATCATTTTATTATTGTCCGAACTTATCCAAAGAAAAAGTTCGTGCAACTTTGGACAAGAAATGAAATAAAATAACTCTCTCATGAGCTGTCTCACTTCCCCAATTTTTGTCATCTGGAACGCTTTTCGGGCATGTTTTTGTAACTTTGGGTAAGTTCGGACGACTTCGTTCTTCATCTGGAACACACCTAGTGTGTATGATTTTTTTTTTGTATGATGTTTATTTGTCGAGTTATGCTATGTTCACACGGGAACGCAAATTCATGCTTCGCTCTCTCAATCGTGCTTCGCACCCCAATCATAATAAAAACAACGTGCTTCGCCATAAAACATTTTGAGACCGAAGCACCACCTTCTTTTAAGATGCTTCATTTTGAATCTACTTGCGAAGCAGGAAAAATTGCTATATTCTCTAAGTTTTATCGCAGTTCATCGCTAGTTTACCTGAACTAGTTTTCAACACCACGGTTGCCAGACGTGACGATTTATCGTCATTTTGACGATTTTAGGTATCAAAAATGGCATTTTGACGACTGGAATTATAAGTTGACACAATTTTTTAAAACTTAAAAAATTTTGAACTTGATCAAGAACTTCGCAGCTTCTGATACAATATGTAATAAAAGTAAGGAGTAAAAGCGATAGTTATGTCACACTTAATTATTTGTATATTGATATTTTTGATATTACAAGTTCTTTAAACCTCTTCATCTCCATAATTTATCAAATATAAAAATTTTAAACGCTAGAAAACAATGCTCAAATATATACAAAGAAATTAACAGGGTTCAGTGTTTGATGCAAATAGCCTTGCAAAAGTGCAAATGCAAATTATCGTACCTGTTTAAGTACAAATTGTTTATGTCTCGGTTTATGCTTTTTTCTCAGTGTTAATCAAAACTTAAAGTACTGTTTCTTTCAACCTTGTTGAAAGGCCTTTTTATGAGTGTTTCCAAGGCGAATTCATACTAGGTGGCCGCAAGACCCCAGCTGTTTGCGTAAACGTTTACACATTTGGCCTGTCAGCAGGGTTAATGTATCAACTTTTTTGACAGCCCAAATGTAAATTCTCCACGGCGAAATCTCTTGCGACTACCTGTTGTTGATCTACCTTGAGTGTTTCAACGAGTAAACCATTAACGGTATTTAAGCATTGTTTTGCCAAATCACTAGTTATACTAGTGTTAAATATAAATACTTACTCGTCATTTGGAAGTCAACAAAGCACTACGTGCAACTTCACTAAATCCTTTTACAATGTAAAATTGGTAAATAAGAAAGAGATTTATTCTCAATGTCAATACAAAATATTAATTCTTGTTTGTTTTATTTGTATATTTGTTCCTAATCGGATATGCGCCGAAACATTGGTCCTTACGAACGGGATAAAAAAAAACAAAAATTTCATCGCTCTCCATCTACGAGGAAATCTACGCAAAATATTTGGAAATACGACGCCATCATACATATATAAAACAGGTTAGTAAATTGATTTAAAAAAGTGATTTCTTTGAACAAATATACATAAATTATTAATATATGAATTTGTGTGTGTTTCATAAAAGAAAAAACAAGTTATTGGTCAGATTATATTGCATCCCTGTGCAAATCTTTTTTATATAGATCGCGATCGATACCTTTTTATTCAAGGCTGAGTTTGTTTACGCCGACGGAAAGCAACAAAATAATTTTAGTATAATTTATTTAAATAGAAAATAAATTACAAACGCAAAATAAATTTGCTTAAAAAAATTAATATTAAAAAAATTAAACAGTAAATATTATTAATACATATTATTGTTTGTTATTATTTGTAATATTGAGTGTAAATTCATACGAGTTTAATTTTATCTTCTTTCATTCCCTCCCTTTCGTTCATATTTTTTGGTCACCCTGCGGTCGGTCAGTTTGAATAATATTTCATTTGTTAAAAAATGACATCGTATATTATTTTAAATTCTACGTGATTTAATTCTTACTTCACCAAATATTTAATTATGTTTAAAATAAATTTTATTGCGAAAGAAAATCAAATTTCAATAAATTATGACTACTTCATTAGAGAAATTTGTTAGGGCCACTGATGCTATTGTCATGTTTGAAGCTTGTTTCAACGAAATTCAAGAGGACACATACGGTGTTTACTCTGGAGCTTCATGATGAAGAATTGAAACCGTTATGGGAGAAAGTAAAACATATACGAAAAATGTCTTTATAGTTAAAAATTTCCGAAAGGTACTGAAACCGAGGATGAAACAGGCTGCGGAAGTGAAAGTAGTAACAGCTAAATATCAAGCTGTATAATCGTCGTACATAAATTGTTTGGGACTTATACGGAAGAAAAAACATGAGTTGGAATTAAATCAGAAAACAATTGACCCAACAGATCAGAGCAAAGGTGATATCTCAAGTCACACTTTGAATTTACCTCCTTGCGATGTGGATGTGTTTTGGTGGAGATTATTTGTCATGGCCAACTTTTAGAGACCGTTTTACTGCTCTATATATAAATAATAGTCGTCTCAGCAAAATTTAAAAACTTTTTTATTTAATGAAAAGAACCGACAAAGAAGCTAGGGATATTGTGTCAAAGTGTCCACTGACAAACGCTGGGTTTGATATCGCGTGGAAACTTTTAAAAAATAAATATTAAAATCCTCGTATGCTAGTGCATAATCAATTAAAATTTCTTTTTAGTTTAGAATCGATAAATAATGAGACTAGTTCAGCCCTAAAGAATTTGCAGCGCGAAATCAATAGTTTTTTGAGTGCTATGTCAATTTATGAGATTTCTACTGAGAATTGGGATCCAATTATTGCATTTTTTTTGTATTCAGCGGTTGCCTGCACATACAGTTACTCTGTGGGAACAGACTGTCAAGGACAAAAGTGCCTTATCTTTGTGGAAAGATTAGATTGCATTCGCGATCTTACAAATCTAGAAACTGACAAAGGAATCGTGGGACGGAAGGCAAATAATAAAGATGTTTATGCAAGTTCACCTACTACTTGTATTTTGTATCCGAATCAAAGACATTTACTTAGATTTTGTCGTCGTTTTAAGAATATGTGTTTCTGAACGATTTGAGAACATAAAGAAATATCGTTGCTGCTTGAACTGTCTTTTAATGTCACACGAAGTCAAAGATTGCAAAAGCGAACATAGTTGTTGCAAATGCAATAAGAGGCACCACACCCTTCTACATCGTGATTTGCCTGATAATAACAAATCTACTCAGTATAATGAAATCGACCCACAAATGCCTTCGACATCGGCACCTGCCTATCCTAGTGGAGTCGCCAAGCCTTCCACATATCACAAAATCCGTCTGTTTTGTTAGGAACGGCTATGGTAAATATTATTTGTCATAATAAAACTTGTTCCGCAAGGGCTTTAATTGACCCTGCGTCAGAGGCTTCATTTATTTCAGAGCGCTTGCGAAATAAATTGCGACTTCCGTCACATTCTACGAATGTTGATAAGAAACTTGTTTTAGAGACACATGCTCTTGTTTTGCCATCAATTTCGAATAATTTACCTTCCTTTATTTGTCCTACGGATATTAAAGGTGAATTACACAATCTGCGATTGGCAGATAATCATTTTTATAAAAGTAGGCGGACAGATCTTTTACTTGGAGCTGATTTATATCCACACATAATATTGAACGAAGTTCGGAGGAATGTATCTTTAATGGGTCAAAAAACTGTTTTCGGGTGGATTCTCACGGGTCCTATAAATTCTTCCGTTAACAACTCCATTAACACTTTTTCCACACGTATTTGCTTTTCCAAGAAACATAATTTCAAACAAACTCCTCGTGAGGTTTGGCAATTATGTAAAATGAATATAGAAAACAATTATCGACAGTCGTATTCGTATCGTAAATATTTGCACTTAAAACGGGATAACCAATCGACCACTAGCAAAACTTGTATTAAATGGATTATACATATAAATTTTATATCACTTTTTTTATCAATTTGCAATTACTAACCTCTTTTTCATCAGGAATCCTTCATGATTCATATCTATTTTGTAATAGATCATCAGAGGTCCCTCATGACCTAACCTACATACAGTCCACAAGAGTCCTTAATGACTCATCTTATATTCTACTCATCAGGAGTCCCTAATGGCTCACTTATATAATTTTATATTATATACATCAGGAGTCCCTAATGGCTCAATTATATAATCTTATATTATATTCATCAGGAGTCCCTCTTGACTCAATTTATATTTAATTTATTTGCAACAGACGTCGTTGCAAGGTGGCCGGCAATGTTTAAGTACAAATTATTTATGTCTCGGTTTATGCTTTGTTCTCAGTGTTTAATCAAAACTTAAAGTACTTTTTCTTTCAACCTTGTTGAAAGGCCTTTTTATGAGTGTTTCCAAGGCGAATTCATACTACGTGGCGGCAAGAGCCCAGCTGTTTACGTAAAAGTTTACACATTTGGGCTGTCAGCAGTGCTAATGTATCAACTTTTTTGACAGCCCAAATGTAAATTCTCCACGGCGAATTCTCTTGCGACTACCTGGTGTTGATCTACCTTGAGTGTTTCAACGAGTAAACCGTTAACGGTATTTAAGCATTGTTTTGCCAAATCACTAGTTATACTAGTGTTTATATATAAATACTTACTCGTCATTTGGAAGTCAACAAAGCACTACGTGCAACTTCACTAAATCCTTTTACAAGGTAAAATTGCTAAATAAAGAAAGAGATTTAATTTTTGTTTTATTTGTATATTTGTTCCTAATCGGATATACGCCTAAACAGTACCTTTTTTATAAAATCTTTTTCATCTTGCTGTAGTATATCTTAAAAATGCTACGATATTTTGCAGTTGCAAATGCTAGGTTAGGTTAGGTTGAATAGGCTGCCGGTTTCTAAGAACCGGCCCACTTGGGTCCTTTGGTCCCTTTGTGATGCCTGGGATGGATGGTAGGGAAGTTCAGAGAGGTGTCCCTCCTATCCCAGAGGTTGGGTTGGTGTTAAACCAACCCGAGTATCTTATGAATGAATTTATTCCCCTAACGTCGCATTCCCCCAGGTCTGCTACTTCGGGTAGTGAAGGATTTTCCAAGTATGATGCCCTATTTCTATATAGTGCTGGACACCGACAGAGGAGGTGTTTGACGGTTTCTTCCTCCTCTTCATTCTGACAACTTCTACAGAAATAGTTAAAAGGAAGATTTAATCTTCTGGCATGGACACCAATAAGACAGTGCCCTGTTATGACCGCTACGAGTATACGCAGCTGTTGACGAGGGAGCCCCAGTATGGTTGCAGATCTTGCGAAGTTATACTGGGGCCAGATGGATCTGGAAACCTCACAAGTGATTTCATTTGTCCATCTGGTTTGCGCTTCTCTAAATAGTTGGTGCTGAATTTGTATTTTACAGCTTTTTAGTGGGACAACTACTAACCAGTCGATGTCATTTTCATGTAGGCGGGCACCGGCCTTGGCTAGAATGTCCGCAATAATGTTACCGGGCATCCCCGCGTGACCCGGTACCCAGAAGAGTCCTAGGTTCGCATGTCTCGCCATCTCATTCAGAGATGCCCGGCATTCTTTAACCAATTCCGATGTTGTGTAAACACCAGATAGAGCATGTAGTGCCGCCTTACTGTCGGTACAAATTCGGATGTCCTGATCGAATATCCTGTAGTACCTTAACCATTTGGCTGCCCTTTTGATTGCCGATATTTCAGCCTGAGGCATGCTACATTGGTTTGGTAGCCTAAAGTTTATCCTACGTTGCATTTGTGGGATGTAGAAACCCCCGCCCACTCCGATGCCCGACTTTGACCCATCGGTGTAGATCTCGAGCACATCCTCATATTGGTGTATGTAGTTTGCCTCAGAGGATGTGCCCGAGAAGTTCACCAGGAATCTTTTGTCGGGCATCAGAGTAGGCGAGCAGTAGTCAGTGTGGTCGGGAAGATCTGAGATTTGCCCTAATATCGTCGCATGGCCTACGTTACCCCGATGCACCTGAGGCATCTAGTCTAACCGCCGAGTTCATGGCCAGTTGTTTGATCATGAGTTCAGCAGGAAGCCAATGCAGCATGGTGAACAGTGCTTTGGATGGAGCAGTGCGAGGTGCACCCGTGATCAGCAAAGCAGATGTTCGAAGAACCTTTTCTATTATTTTAGAGTATGTGGCTTTATTTAAGGAAGTCCACCAGACGACAGACACATACATTAGTATGGGCTTAACCACCATTTCAAAAAGCCAATTGACGTTTTTGGGACTTACGTCCCACCTGTTGCCGATCGCCCTTTTGCAGGTCTATAGAGCAATAGCAGCCTTGGCTGCCCTAGCTTGAACGTTGGGGTACCATGAAAGCTTAGAGTCCAGTATAATACCGAGATACTTCACGCTGTCTGATAACCTAAGGGTGACTCCGTTGAGAGTCGGTAACGTGAAAGTCGGTGTCTGGTATTTTCTCGTAAAGAGAACAAGATCCGTCTTTTGAGTGTTAGCATTAAGACCACTTTCAACGCTCCATCTACTTATGATACCTAATGCCGATTGAAGACGTTGAGATAGAGTATCTAGAAATTTACCAGATATTGCTACTGCTACGTCATCCGCGTAGGCTACTGATTTAAACCTCAGAGTCCAATTCCACCAGTACCGAATTTATGGCGATATTCCATAGGATAGGTGACAGAACACCTCCCTGGGGAGTACCTCGCCTAACCGTTTTTTGAATAGTCGTTTGCCCCATCGTGGAGGAAATTACCCTATTTGGTAGAGTCCTCCTATGAAGCTAATTGTTGACCGATCAATGTTCAGTCTTTCTAGTTCCATAATGATGGATTCAGGTTGTACATTGTTAAAGGCACCCTCTATATCAAGAAAGGCCACGAATGTATATTCTTTGTTTGCCAGGGATTTTTCAATGAATCCTACAAGCGAGTAAAGTGCCGTCTCAACTGATTTGCCTTTCGTATAGGCATGTTGGGAGGTTGATAGGAGGTTCGGAGAAATTGTTGATCTAAGGTGTAGATCAATTATCCGTTCCAGAGTTTTAAGGAGAAAAGATGATAGGCTGATGGGTCTAAAATCTTTCGGGTTTACGTGTGTAGTTTTACCCCCTTTGGGGATAAAGACCACGGAACATTTGGTCCATGCTATCGGAATATAGGACCAAGTTAGACAGGCCGAGTATATCCGAATGAGCCATGGAGTGATAACGTCTGCATTACGCTGTAGGTCAGCTGGAATAATGCCATCGGGACCCGGTGATTTGAACGGGTCAAAGCTGTTGATGGCCCACATTATTTTTTCCCTATTTAGGGTGATCGTGGCCATGTTAGAATGTATTGAATGCATGGCTGCAATCTCTCCCGTGAAGGGAGTGCAACCGGGAAAGTGCGTGTTCATTAGTACCTCTAGGGTCTCCTGACTACTGGTGGTCCATCCGCCACCTGATTTCTTAATGAAACTGGGGACAGTTGGAAGAGTAGCCAGGATTTTGCGAAGGCGACTAGTTTCAGAGGCTCCCTCAACATTGCTGCAGAAGGACTTCCATGACGTTCGTTTCGCATCCCTGACGAGGTTCTTGAACCTGTTTACAGAGGCTTTGTAGGCTGACCAGTTACCCAGTCTTTGCCTCATTGAATAGTCTGCGACTCCTTGCGAGCGTTCGCTATTTCAAGACTCCACCATGGTGGCTTTTTCTTCCCACGCAGTATACTAGGTCTGCATGATTCGGCCGTCGCTAAGTTGAAAGCATTTGTTAAATTGTCAACCGCGATGTCAATGTCGTGCCTATCGTTTATGATTGGCTATTGTGTAAGAAAGTCTAAGCTTTTGCTCTTCCCAATTTGTTTTCTTCCTATTTATTATGGGCGTAGCCCGATCAGTCAGAATCCCTATAGTGAATTCAATATAACGATGATCAGAGAAAGAACAGTCATTTGATACCTTCCATTTCCTTATCATATCAGTATGCGTAGAACTAACTAGCGTGATATCTAGAACCTCCTTCCTATTTGATATGACGAAAGTGGGTTCTGACCCGACATTTGATATGTCTAAGTTACAAAGAATGAAATCAAATAAAGACTCACCCCTTGTATTTGTGTCAGAGCTTCCCCATACGACATGATGTGCATTTGCGTCTGCTCCGAGAATGACTGGCAAGTTTCGTTGGTTTGCCATTTTAATTGCATCGCGAACCTTTGCGGGCGGGGATTCGCATTCGTGCGCCATGTAGCTCGAGACGACAATTATCGTGCCCATAGTCGTCTCCCAGGCTGCTGTGGTGGTATCTTCGTCACTGAAATCAGATAACAAAAAGATATTTAGGTTGCCCCTGGCTACTATGCATGCTCTGATCCTACCAGTCTCATTCGCATGCAATAGCCTGAAGCCTTTCGTACCTAGTCCGCAAACCCTGCCTTTGTGAAGCCAGGGTTCTTGGACTAATGCGATCTCCTCCCCTCTTTCTATGAGCCGGAGGAGCATTGTGGCGGATGCTGTTTTAGAGTGGTGAAGGTTCACCTGAGTGACCCTCACCGCCATGGTGTAACGGCTTGATGGTGACGTTGATGTCCTCCTGGTCAGAGTCCAGAAGGTCATCCTCATCAACTGCCTCGTCTAGCTGGTCAAAGAATTCTCCAACCCAACCTGAGTTGGAGTTGGTGTCCTCCTGAGAAGCTAGACTAGCAGTGTCATCGACCGACATTGCGTCTGGATCCGGTTGATCACCTTCCTGAGCAACTTTGTCCCTTTTGTCGCCCTTGAAGATACTAAGGAAGATGGCCTCAAAACCATAGAACATCTTCCCTTGTTTCTGCTCGAGCGGCAAAATAGACTCGTTGTTCAGAAAGATGACAACCCGCCTGTATGCTCCTACAGGTTCTGAAATAGAGACAACCTTCCAATTTTTGGTCGGTATGTCACTGTTGCAGGCCTGCAGAAGCGCCTGTATATCCTCTGGTTTCGATGGTTCATCGGGGATTCGAGCAGTGGCTCTAGGTCGACGTGGAACCTCATCTAGAGGGACCACATCGAGTCTAGCTACTTCCCATAGACCTTCCAGAAGAGCAACCGCCTGCTTGTATACCAGAATCGATCGCTCATCCGAGAAGGCCATAAGCTTTATTCGCCTCCCACGAGCCCATCCGGCATCTTCGGCTTTAGGGGTAGGCCCCGGATTGTCTTTAAGGACTTTCCAGAACACCCCTATCACCTTCTTTCGTACCATGTCCCACTTGGCGTAGGTCATGGAGTAGTAGCTTACACAACTCAATGCCTCTACTTGACACCAATGGGGCTTGCAACACTGCTCTACAAAAAAACGCGCAATCAGCAGAGTTGTAAATGAATTAAGCTTTCTATCTCTCTCCCACTTCACCACCTGTTCTCTCTACACTATCCCTTTCCGAAAGAAGGTAACACGTTAATTAATTAACTAGTAAGCATTAATTGCCTGATTGTGTTACTTCTCTTTAAAAAAAAACAATACATTCTTGTTAAGTTTTGATAAGAAATGCCAGGATTTCTGTCTTGACCGTCATTAAGCATTACGGTTTTAACGTTTTCAGGCAATATTTTGTTCATATTAAAAATTTGTTTATCACACCGAAGGGTCGAGTTTTGTTTGACACAATTTCTAAAATGGGATTGAATGTAATTTCAAGTGGACAGCCAACATACTGGCCAACTGATAGACGAAAAATACCTGATGTTATTGATTTTGGAATAGTAAATATATATATATATATATATATATATATATATATATATATATATATATATATATATATATATATATATATATATATATATATATATATATATATATATATATATATATATATATATATATATATATATATATATATATATATATATATATATATATATATATATATATATATATATATATATATATATATGTATGTATATATATATATATATATATATATATATATATATATATATATATATATATATATATATATATATATATATATATATATATATATATATATATATATATATATATATATATATATATATATATATATATATATATATATATATATATATATATATATATATATATATATATATATATATATATATATATATATATATATATATATATATATATATATATATATATATATATATATATATATATATATATATATATATATATATATATATATATATATATATATATATATATATATATATATATATATATATATATATATATATATATATATATATATGTCTACGTCTCTTTGCTCGGCTGAGAGCAAGAGTGTCCCTCCTTCTCAGCGGAGTGTGGCCTCTAAAGTTAATGATGTTTCGGGCTAGGGGATTTGGGTGCAACTCGAGTTTTTTTATGTATCTTGTCACGTGTTTAGAAAACACTGTCTTAACCAACGGCACATCTAAATCTTTATGAATTCGCTTGTTTCTGACATACCATGCTGTAATCGTACGGAGTAGTTTATTTTGTCGCCTTTGAATTTTTTCTACATTTGATGCCGAGGCAGTGCCCCATAACTGAATATTAGCCAATTTATGTATTAAACTTTCGTGCCATACTTTATCAAATGCGTGAGAAACATCGATGAAGAACGCAGAGCAATATTTCTTTTCCTCTAAGATTTTTCTAACCACATTCACGAGTCTATGTGTTTGTTCAATCATGCTATGTTGTCTCCTAGAACCGAATTGGTGGTCTGGAATGCATCCCGTACCATTCAGTATGGGTGTTAGGTTACTCATAAGTAGCTTTTCAAATAGCTTTGACATGTTAGACAATAGGCTTATAGGCTTATAGGATTCCACCTTCGTATGATCTTTGGCTGGTTTAGGTATCATGGTAAGTAGCGAAACTTTCCACTCTGCGGGATAGCATTTGAGGCGCAAAATACCGTTGAAAATAAATAGAATTCATCTTTTTGCAGTATAGTGTAGCTCTAAGAGCATTTTATTGCCTGGAGAGTTTTTAGAATTTAAGCCCGCAATACAGTGTGCAATCTCACGAATATTGAACCTCAAGGTAATATCGGGTGTAGAGACGACTGGTGGCAGCGCAACTATAGTATCCGACGTATTTGGAGTAAATACTTTCTGCAAGTGGTTTACAAACAGAGTACCTTTTTCGGCGTCAGTTCTTGCCCAGTCTCCATTCGAAGCTCGCAATGGAGGCTTATATGGCACTGGTATTTTGAGGACTCGGCCTGCTCTCCATAGCGAATAGTCTGTTTGAGGTGTTGCGTCGACTCCATTCAGACATTTTTGAAGAGAAGCGGGTTTTTTATATTCTAGTACCGTTTTAAGCTGTTTAGTACATTCCTTCAGCCTAGATTTTAGGTGAGGGGATCTGTGGCATTGCCATACTCTACGAACTCTTCTTTTTTCAGATAAAAGCCGTTCTACACCTGGTGAATAAATATTATTATATCTCAGTGAAGGTTTGTAGTAGCATTTAAAGCAGCTTGATTAATGTTTGCCTCAAACATTCTAATAGTCATCTATGTCAGCAGGCGTTTTTAATGGAATATTTTCTGTGCAATGAGTACTCAAATAATTTTTTGTATTTCAACCAATTAATACGTGTGTTTGTCATCGTTAAATCACAAGTGGGTGAAGAAATTATATGGCAATATGTAGTGACAATATTTGGTGAGTGATCTGAAGACAAATCTAAAGATTCTTCATTTTGGATCATTTCGCTGGGCACACCCTTTACTACTCCAAAATCAATTTTGAATTTTTCGGCGATCTGTTTTGCCAGTAAGTTGGCTGCCCACTTGATATAACATTCAAAAGCATTTTAGAAATTAAATTATATTTTTATTTAGAAATAAATGTGAAGCATGTCGACAAAGAAAATTATGACTGCGCAGAGGGTTGAACTGACGTTTCGATAACTCCCGCTATCGAATTCATATTAGAATAGATAAATAATGAAAAGAAGCATAACACCAGAAAAAAGTGAATATCAATAACTATCAAATTAAATACAGCTTTTAGACCGACAGTATGAATTGATTAAAAGTAGATGATATTCAACTCTTGACTGCAAACCACCGACCTTGGTCGAGTCTAAGCCTAGATTGTAAGCGTAAGTTCAACCCTCCGCGCAGTCAAAATTTTCTTTGTCTACATGCTTCACATGTATCTCTAAATAAAAATATAATTTAATTGAAAAATTAAAATGAAAGACCGAACTCAATCCAAAAATAATTAAATTTCTTTGGATATAAACCCATACAGTTCGACTGAACTCATAACCTAATTGTTAAACGCTAAAGACACCTCGCAAAAAGGATGTACATGTTTAAATAAACTGAACAAACAAACATTCACACACACTAGGACTTGTAATTATCAATGATAATTCATACTAGAATAGAGAAATAATAAAAAGAATCTTAACACAAGACAAAAGAATAAAGTGAATATCAATAACTGTCAAATGAAATACCGCTGTAATAGCCCATTCAGGCTGCACAAAAATTACTTACAGCCTAACCCACGATATCGACCGCTATCGCTTGCTTGAATTTTACACGACAAACAGCTGATTTGCGGCCCAGTAAAAACTATCAGCACGACAAGTCGATCGATAATGCAAGCGATCGACAACGTAAGAGTTTTCATACAAATTTGGTACCCACTAATGCTGACTTTAGACGACATGTATTTTACATCTGACTTGTCAAATTTCCCACTGCAAAAGTGATACATGCCGTGTGAAACATATGAAACATTCTCAGATGACATTTACAGAAGCAAAGTCAGATGAAAAATGTTCAATTAGAGCGTGTTCTATTTTCATCTGACAAGGTATCTGACATCAGCTGTATTAAATTATCAAAAGTGTGGTTTGGCTGAAAAAACATTAAAAAGCAAAGAGCCCTTTATATATTTACGAAAATTGTGCAAAAACTAAGCTGTTGTGAACACTCAGAGGTTATGTCAGATGTAATTGCACATGCACGTGTGAAAGCAAATATTATAAACCGTCTGTAAATTGGCAATTTTGACAAACATGCGAAGTTACATATGTGTCACACACCTAACCATCCATATGTAAAAAACATGTCGTCTAAAGTCAGCATAAGAAAAGTCACGCGACGACAAATGGCAAAATCAGTCACTTGTGTTGTTGATGTCGACAAATAAAAAAGTAAAACAATAAAGTGTTTAAATTTTATTAATATAAATAAAATAAAGTGATATAATAATAATAACAATACATAATAATAAAATAAAGTTAAAAAAAATAGTTTTAGAAGTTTTATAGCCGAAAAGAATGAATCTGGAATTTGGTTTGAGTTGATTGAAGGTCCAGTATTCGTGTAAAGCATCTTCCCTTTACTCTGTATGAGCTTGTAAATAATCCGTAAATTTTTTCTGCATCAAAGCTATACGCTCTTGCGCGACCTCCATATGTGAGTGCGAACAGTTGGTAAATCAGGAACACTTGTTTTTATGTCCTGAACTTCAGGACAATAGGCCTCGACACATTGCAATAGATCCCAGAGTTATTTTCGTGGACTCAATAGTCCCTTCTTTGTACGCAAACCATGTCCCAAAACATATTCAATAACAATAAAGAATTGTTGCAAAAGCAAATGATCAGAATCCAACATATGTATGTACGTCCATAGCGCACCGATTGTTCGGGTAATTCTTTTACCACCAATTTACAAATATTTATCAAATTACTACGTTCAATTTCAGCCGGATCGCAAGCGAGCTTTTTCTTTTTATCAGGTTTTATAATTGGGAGGTTGAAGCTGTGGCGCCAATGGGGAGCTTGTACCTAAAACAGCACCAGATACTGCTGAAGCAGCGTTTGAGACAATGGAACTTATTTGATAAGGATTCTGTGCGTCGAAATGTATCGCGTAACCGGTTTCAACAAAAATATGTTTATAAATCACATAAAAAAAAATGTTTTTTAAATATGTAGTGCGAATATAAAAATGTTTTTTGATTGTGTCACAATATGAAATATATACTTATGCCATAGTGTACATAGAGGCCAAACAGAAACTTCAAAAACCCAAGTGTGCTGTCAAAAACCTAAGTCTAAGGATGTATTAGTAGAACATTTTGTATTAGTATTGACTTAAAATAAAAATTTCCCCACAGCACTAAAACCGCAATTGGTTGTAACAAAAGGTATTCTAAAGTATTTATATATTTTATACATGAATTTTTAGAAGTTTATGCAATTATTGTTGTATTAATTAATGAAAATCTGAATTTAGAATGCTTTTTAATACCTTCTAGCTCCAAAAATATTGATTTGCTAAACATTTATTTGCAATTTTTCTATTTAGTACCAAAAATGTTTATCCTAAATAGGAACAAAAATACAATACTGTTCAATGAAAAATAGGATTGAAAACTTTGATCAGTTTCAACACACAAATGTCAACAAAACTAAAAAAATATTTTAAAATTACAGCAAGATGAAATATAAAATTTATATGAAAACAAATAAAAAAATTAAATAAAACTAAAAAGTGTTTGTGCGTGGAAAAAAAGTTACGATTTAGAGCATTTTCAAGTGGAAAAATTATAGTCTCTCAGGTGTGTTGAAATGCAGAAATGGTGTCCTCTCATTTTTGTTGAATTTACAATATCTATATGTGTAAAGAGAGTTGTCATTATGTTATTGACAGTGCGAGAGCTTGCTATCTATGTTTATCAATGCTTATGCCGTCATACATACATATGTCTTTTGTTTACATTTTTTTTCCTTCTATTCTGTTTCTACATCTGTCGCCATGCAGATGCAGGATTACTTGGCCAGTTCGTAGAGCTATTACGCCACCACCAATTCACACGAAACGTCGTGCTCCTTTGCAGAAGTGTCAACGGGAAAAAACCAGTCGGTCTGTACCGTCGTACACAAAGCTGGAATCTCCAGAATCCGCTCCTGCTTCAAATTTATGAGTTTTGTTTGGTGCTCCACCATATATAAAAATATGCTTTAAAAAGCTAGGTTATACAATTTATGTAAGTGTTGCATGCGGTTAGCAACTAACGCCACGAAACAGCAACTCGGTGCCGTTAACTGACTCCAATCATTAATCACATGCGGGAGTGAGACGCAAAACTCTCGAAGGCCAATAAACGACAGTGGCCTGGTTGCATTTACGAAGTAATTGCCAACGACGCGTGATGTTTACTCGCCCAGAGCTGCTTTATATTTTTTATTTAGAAATAAATGTGAAGCATGTCGACAAAGAAAATTATGACTGCGCAGAGGGTTTAACTGACGTTTCGATAACTCCCGCTATCGAATTCATATTAGAATAGATGAATAATGAAAAGAAGCAGAATACCAGAAAAAAGTGAATATCAATAACTATCAAATTAAATACAGCTTTAAGACTGACAGTATGAATTGATTAAAAGTAGATGATATTCAACTCTTGACTGCAAGCCACCGACCTTGGACGAGTCTAAGCCTAGATTGTAAGCGTAAGTTCAACCCTCCGCGCAGTCAAAAATTTCTTTGTCTACATGCTTCACATGTATCTCTAAATAAAAATACAATTTGATTGAAAAATTAAAATGAAAGACCGAAATCAAGCCAAAAATAATTAAATTATGAGTTCGACTGAACTCATAACTTAATTTTTAAACGCTAAAGACACCTAGCAAAAAGGATATACATGTTCAAAAAAACTGAACAAACAAACATTCACACACACTAGGACTTGTAATTATCAATGATAATTCATACTAGAATAGAGAAATAATAAAAATAATCTTAACACAAGACAAAAGTGAATATCAATAACTATGAAATGAAATACCGCTGTAATAGCCCATTCAGGCTGCACAAAAATTACTTACAGCCTAACCCACGATATCGACCGCTATCGCTCGCTTGAATTTTACACGACATATAGCTGATTTGCAGCCCAGTAAAAACTATCAGCACGACAAGTCGATCGATAATGCAAGCGATCGACAACGTAAGAGTTTTCATACAAATTTGGTACCCACTAAGAAAAGTCAAGCGACGACAAATGGCAAAATCAGTCACTTATGTTGTTGATGTCGACAAATAAAAAAGTAGAACAATAAAGTGTTTAAATTTTATTAATAATAATAAAATAAAGTTAAATAATAATAACAATACATAATAATAAAATAAAGTTTAAAAAAATAGTTTTATAAGTTTAATAGCCGAAAAGAATGAATCTGGAGTTGAGTTTGAGTTGATTGAAGGTGGGCCAGTATTCGTATAAAGCATCTTCCCTATACTCTGTAAGAGCTTGTAAATAATCCGTCAATTTTTTCTGCATCAAAGCTATACGCTCGTGCGTGACCTACATATGTGAGTGCGAACAGTTGGTAAATCAGGAACACTTGTTTTTATATCCTGAACTTCAGGACAATATGCCTCGACACATTACAATAGATCCCAGAGTTATTTTCGTGGACTCAATAGTCCCTTCTTTGTACGCAAACCATGACCCAAAACATATTCAATAACAATAAAGAATTGTTGCAAAAGCAAATGATCAGAATTCAACATATGTATGTACGTCCATAGCGCACCGATTGTTCGGGTAATTCTTTTACCACCAATTTACAAATATTTATCAAATTACTACGTTCAATTTCAGCCGGATCGCAACCCGGCCTTTTCTTTTTATCAGGTTTTATAATTGGGAGGTTGAAGCTGATGATGCTTCCGAAGTGGCGCCAATGGGGAGCTTGTACCTAAAACAGCACCAGATACTGCTGAAGCAGCGTTTGAGACAATGGAACTTAGATGATAAGGATTCTGTGCGTCGCAATGTATCGCGTAACCGGTTTCAACAAAAAAATGTTTGTAAATCACATAAAAAAGTGTTTATTTTAAATATGTAGTGCGAATATAAAAATGTTTATTGATTGTGTCACAATATGAAAGATATTCTTATGCATTCGTACATACATATGTCTTTTGTTTACATTTTTAGTAGCTTTAATTAGCATAGAGTTGAATTTTTTATGGTACACTTTTCACATTTCAGCGCTTTTTATTTTCAAAATAGCGTTTTATGTGTGAAATTTTTGATGCGGCAATATGTTAATTTGACAATTAGTAAATGCATTACGTGAACAGCGTAAAGCTTGACGACCGACAAGTCGATTGTTAGTGGGTCGCTCAAACGAACTACAATGAGTGACTTGTCGTTAGTCGATCGATATCGTGGGTTAGGATGTTAATTTCATGCCGAAATTACTTACCAAATTGAAAGTGTTCAGACTGCGTTTGACTTGATTTCGGCTGTCATTTGCCACTTGAAACATCTTTCATTTCATAAAGTTTCTATGAATTTCTCACTTTTATGGTCACAACACATTATTTTCCTTCGTTTAAAATAATTTTATACGTTGAATTTTTATAATTTTTGTATTTTAATTAAAACAAATGCCAACTTATTTTTTTTACCCCCAGTTGCATATATGTTGTTCAAAAAAAGGAACTTTAGAACTAAAACAGGTTGTTCATTGTAATTTCAAGTTAATTTCGCCAAAATTAAGGAAAATAACTTAATTTGGGATATGAGCAAATGTATGGGAAATTACTAGTCCGAACGAATATTCGGATTCGGCCAAAATTGTGGTTTCGGCTGATATTCGGCTTAGGCCAACTTTTTGGCCGAATACCGAAACTTTTCATTCTCTATAAATAAGGAAGTTAATCGAAATATTTCCCAAATTTAAAATATGTCACCGCCATGAATCTGTTTTTTACCGTCCTATATCTTTTCAAATTGATTGAAAATTTTACTTAGTTTTATAAAGCGCAACCAAAAGATATACATAGTAACATAAAGTATTCAACTGTTTGTTTCCAAAATAAATTAGGGAATGGTAAACCGATTTCGATTCCAATCGAAAATCTATTTTATGTTATAATAAATCGATTTTTCGCAATCGAATTTACTTCTTCAATTTTGCACTGAAATTAATTATTTTTTTAAATAGTTTCAAACTATAATAAAGTAAATGACTTTTCAGTTCTGTTAAGTTTATAAAATGTTAGTATCAGTTAATGCTAAAAAAGTTTCTACAAGCTTCGGATTCGGCTTAATATTCGGCCTTTTTTCCGAATATTAGGTTCGGTTCGGGGTCGGCCTCAAAAACTGCTTTCGGTCGGACTCTAGAAACTACTTAATTTCAAGTTGATTTCGGTAAAAACCAAGAAAAACTTAATTTGGCTCAGCCTGCAGCCTATAAGACTGAGTATCAGTTAATTAAAAGTAGATGATATTCAACTCTTGACTGCAAAACACCGACTTCGGTCGAGTGGTCTAAGCGGTAAAGAACTCTGATGAGATTATTGGGAGCTATCGAAACGTCAGTCAAAATTTTCTTTGTCTACATGCTTCACATTTGAGCAAATCATGTTGATTTATACATAATTTATCATACATATTGCATACGACCAAATCACTTCAAAGTAGGTGATTTATTTTAAATTATGTCGAAAATACTCTTTTTCGAAGTGGATTTATCTATGCAACCCTGTATTGCCTTTAAAATTACAAACTCCATCCCTGGGTCATCTATTAATTGTGATTGACAATTTCGAAAAAAATGACATTAAAGAATATTTAATTGATTTTAAATGTCAAACTATATATGGAAAAAATCAATTATAGCTGCTGCGCACACCTTATAAAGTAAGTGCATCATTTGACTACGAAAGTTCGAACATTAAATCACTCACAAGATCTGTGGTTCGAAGTAATTTAATTAAATCTACGTAATTTAAAGTCAGTGGAAACATACTATAATTGTGTGCAGTCAGTTTAGTAAATTTTTGATGAATTTTACTATTTTCATGTCGCTATATATCGCGAAGCATAAAAGTTAGTCAGCCAAGATTTTGCACTACTACTAGTTATGACATAGAAATCATTCGTACAAAATTTGATCAAAATCGGAAGGGTTAATATCCAATATGTTACGTCTGTTGGTTGATTATAATTGATTATCAAAATTAAAAAAATTATATTTTATATTGTTTAGGTTTTTTCTTAATAACTCATGTACTATTTAGAGTCCCACATTAATACTTGTTAAAAATAAAAAAAAGTGGTTCATCATCGTTCATTTTAAGGAAGGGTTAATATCCAATATGTTACTTCTGTTGGTTGATTATAACTAATTATCAAAATTAAAAAAATTATATTTTATATTGTTTAGGTTTTTTCGTAATAACTCATGGACTATTTAGAGCCTCACATTAATACTTGGTAAAAATAAAAAAAGTTGTTCTAGTTTCGTTTTTTATTATGTGTTTTTTATTTAGGCTATTTTTGGTCAGATTTTACCTTTACTTTAGATGCAAATAAAACAATTTATTCCATCTTTGCTCTCAACGTTTCATCGGCCTTATTCCGACGTCTTCAGGAGAATTTTTATTTATTAATAAATTCTAACAACAAATTACAATAGTTAGTTTTTGTTATACATAATATTAATTTGTATGTCTGACTTACGATTTATTTGTTTATTACATCACTAATTAAATTATAAATTATAGAACTGGACAGCACGACACAATTAAATGTATAATTTATATATAATTAATTTACGTAAAATATCACAGTCAAACTTAAACCGAATATCACAGAACTTTACTTTTTTGGCTAATGCAATAGAGTATTGCAGTTTGGTGTTATCTTTGTCTTCTTTGGTGTTTACAGATTTTGTGAGACGTTGTTGAATGCGTAAGCTCTCTAGTGTATATCTTTTGTTGCCCTTTTTCTCCCTGTCTAGTATTTTAACTCCTTTAAAATCTATTTTGTGTTTCTTTTCTTTTGCGTGTTGAGCTAAAGCTGTTGTCTTTGTAGTTTGGTATTGTTGATTAAATAATCTTCAGCTAATAAGGCCTAACGCAGTTTATGTCAATAAAAAACTTTTTATTACATATTTACCCAACGTTTCGTCAATTTTTTGTTGACTTTTTCAAGGGTTTCGTCTATTTAAAAATAAAAACTTAATATTATTACAAATAGTCACACCAAAAAATTATGGTTAACTTACAAAATGATATTATAAAATCAATTTACATTTAAATATTAGTGTTTCTAAAATAAGTAAACTGTTAAAAATTTTTTATATATAGTATTAAATCAAACACAACTTAAAAATTAATATCACAGTTAAAATTTCCTACTTATTGCAACGCTGTAGCTCGTATTTATGTTGTTAGTGTCTTCTTTTGTCTTTTTTCCTTTATTTATGTCTGCTTCGTGCTCTGCAATTCTAGACCAAGTTTTATTTTTGTTGTTCCCACATAGACTCCATTGCACCTTTCCCTCTCATTCCCTTGACAAGTTATTTCATACACCACATTATCTGTTTCTGTGTTTAATTGTGTCGTGCTGTCCAGTTTTATAATTTAATTAGTGATGTAATAAACAAATAAATCGTAAGTCAAACATACAAATTAATATTATGTAAAACAAAAACTAACTATTTTAATTTGTTGTTAGAATTTATAAACAAATAAAAAATTATCCTGAAGACGTCGGAAAAAAACCGATGAAACGTTGAGAGCAAAGATGGAATAAATTGTTTTATATGCATCTAAAGTAAAGGTAAAATCTGACCAAAAATTGCCTAAATAATAAAATACATAATAAAAAAAAGTTGTTCATCATCAACATATACCTTTTTAAGAATTTTAAAAATACAATTTTCCGAAAAAATCGCCCGCGAACAAAAGGTCCGTAAAATTTGACCTCTGAATATTACAAAATATTAAAACACATGTCATTTTAACACATGGATAAAAATGCCTAAAACTCGCATGAATTTCTCCCTCTCCCTCATATTTAGAATACCTACTTTTTTCCTTGGGAGTTTTTTCCCGGGGAAATTTGTAATTTAGAATAGGAGGAATGGGAAAAGGGAAAATTTTCCCTTGGAGATTTTATTTAGAATAGGGGAACAGGGAATAGGGAAAAAACTCCCGGGGAATTGTTGTTCATAATTGGGCTGAATACGTTATATCTTTTATTACATATGTAATCAATGACTACTTTTCCCGCTGGGCTGCTTCTGTTATACAAACACACATATCCTCTCTATTAATGTTATATTATTCTACCATCCTTTTTTTAAATTCGGAATATAATAATATACAAAAATGTATATAAGTACAAACGAGGAAACCACGAACAGTTGCTACGAGCAGGAACAATACATTCCTTCTTCGTAAGATGTGGCAAAGTACGTGGTAATGAATGTGTAATTTTTGTGTGTGATCAAATTTCCTTTTCGCTTCCAAAGGAATGCATTGTTTCGTTTTTAGAATAATCAGCCCAATTATGAATTTTCCCGGGGAGTTTTTTCTCTTCCCATTGATTTGTTCCCGGGGAAAATCCTCTTATTCTAAAAAGCAGGGGAATACACAAATAAGGGTGTTCTATTTATAATATGAAATAAATCAAAATTTATGGTACTGACAACAACAAATGATGTTCTACGCAATGGTTTTGGCACATAAAATATATGAATATTGGCGTATTGTCCACTTCGATTGGCGCACAAGAACACAATAAATATTGGTGCATTTTTGATCTTTTTATTGCCTCATGGTTGCTTATCAAGCAGTCACAGGCTACGATTTTGCAAAGAAATTTAAATTGTATGGTGATGAGAATGGCTTTACTTTTGAAAATAAAAACGTTAATGAATTTATTAATGAACTGAACGTTTATAATATAAATACAGTAGAAATCGATGTCGATAATGTACATAAAGAAAAAATCTAAAGTTTTATAAAGTCACATAAACCGGTCGTACCACGCGAAGAATCACCGATATCAATGAAAATAACGCCAAATAATGAAATGAAACCATTCCGGCACTCACCAAGTCGTCTTCCTATACAAAAAGAGCAAGTACTAAATTCCCAAGTAGCAGAGTGGCTAGAGAAAGAAATCATCAGAGAGTCAACGTCAGATATGGCCAGTAGAGTTGTGTTAACTAAAAAGAAAAGCGATGACTGTCGAGTTTGCATAGATTATCGTCAGTTAAATAAAATGGTGTTAAAACATTGCTTTCCAGTGCCCATTATAGATGACGTTTTAATTAAGATACAAAGTGCTAGGTTTTTTTATTGTGATGGATCCTGAAAACGGCTTCTTTCATTTTCCTATTCACGAGCACAGTAAAAATATACAGCGTTCATAACAAAACAAGGTTTGTACGAATTCAACAAAGCACCATTTGGTTTTTGCAACTCGCCAGCAAATTTCATCAGGTATTTAAGTTATATTTTTCAAAAACTTGTTAACTCAGACGTCGTGGAGCTTTATATAGACGATATTATTATATATGACGAAACAGCTGTAGAATGTTTAGACAAGCTAAAGCTCGTCTTAAATACAGTCGCTAGGTTTGATTTATAGTTTAAATGGTCAAAATGCTCTTTTATAAAAACCAAAATCGAGTTTTTGGGCCACATTATTTAAAAAGGCAGCGTTTCACCCGGCAAAACAAAAGCTGTAGGAAAGTTTCCAATACCAAAGAGTATCAAGGACGTGCAAGCTTTGCTTGGCTTGACTGGTTATTTTAGAAAGTTTGTGCATGGCTATGCCCATATAGCAAAACCTTTAACTGACTTGTTAAAAAAAGATGTACGATTTCACATAACCACTAAACAATTAACAGCAATCGATCAGTTGACGACAGTCATCACTAGCGAACCAGTTTTGAAAATTTACAACAGAAATGCCGAAACAGAACTTCACACAGATGCATCTAAAGAAGGTTTCGGTGCAACTATTTTACAAGTTTTTAATGGAAAACTGCACCCTGTTTTTTATTGGAGCAAAAGAGCTTCACCACAAGAAAGTAAACTGCACAGTTACATCATGGAGGTAAAAGCAGCCTACATTGCGTTCAAAAAGTTTCGACACTATCTGTTAGGCATTGAATTTAAATTAAGCACCGATTGTTCGGCGTTCAAGCAGACAACATCCAAAAAAGACATCCCAAGAGACGTTGCGCAGTGGGTCATGTACTTGCAAGATTTTTCGTACACTGTTGAACATCGATCCGGAAGCAAAATGAAGCATGTAGATTGCTTAAGCAGATACCCAGTTAACGTGATGGTGATCTCCTCAGAAATAACAGCCCGTATTAAACGTACGCAGCAAACTGATGATTATATTAAAGCAATATCGTCAATACTTCAGTTGCATGATTATGAAGATTTTAAAGTCAAAGGTGGTTTAGTTTATAAGGCAGTAAATGGAAACGAAGCAGTTAAAAAAGATCAGTCGAATAAAGTAGTAAGCAATTAAAGTTGCTTTTTCTAAAAGTTGTTAAAAATTGCCTGAAGTTGTTCAGTGGAAAGTTGCCTTTAAATTGTTAATGCAATTATTAAAGTTGTTTAATTAAAACTTTCTTAATTTAAATACTTAAAACTATATCGTTAAAACTATATATATATATATATATATATATATATATATATATATATATATATATATATATATATATATATATATATATATATATATATATATATATATATATATATATATATATATATATATATATATATATATATATATATATATATATATATATATATATATATATATATATATATATATATATATATATATATATATATATATATATATATATATATATATATATATATATATATATATATATATATATATATATATATATAATGGGTGATTTTATAAGAACTATCGGAAAGTAAAAAAAAAAACATAAAATTCAGAAAAATGCATGAAATATTTATTTGGATCGATAGTTGGGTCGATATAATTTAATGTTTGATGATTATTTCATGCAAATGTTGGCCGCGGCTGCGCCTCAAATGGTCCATCCGCTTAGTCCAATTTTGGCATACTCTTTCCAACATTTCGGCCGGTATCTCAAGAATAATGTTGGCAATGTTGGCTTCCAGTGCGTCAATCGAAGCGGGCTTGTCGCTATAGACATTAGCCTTAACATAGCCCCACAAAAAATAGTCTAGAGGCGTTAAATCGCACGATCTGGGCGGCCAATTGACTGGTCCCAAGCGTGAAATAAACTGTTCACCGAACTCGCCTCTCAATTGGTCCATTGTTTCGCGTGCTGTGTGGCATGTGGCACCGTCTTGTTCAAACCACATGTCATGCAAGTCAAGCTCTTCCATTTTGGGCAGAAAAAAGTTTGTTATCATCGCATGGTAGCGCTCACCATTCACAGTAACGTTGTGATTCGCATCATCTTTGAAGAAATACGGCCCAATGATGCCGCCAGCCCATAATCCGCACCAAACGGTTGTTTTTTGTGGATGCATTGGTAGCTCTTGCAATGCTTCTGGCTGCTCTTCACTCCAAATACGGCAGTTTTGCTTGTTCACGTATCCATTCAACCAGAAATGAGCCTCGTCGCTGAACACAATTCTTCGATAAAAAAGTGGATCTTCATCTAACTTAACAGAGCACGCATTTTGGTAATAAAATTCAATAATTTGCAAGCGTTGTTGGTTTGTAAGACGATTCATGATTAAATTATAGACCAAACTGAAGATGTTTGACAGTGACACAAGATACAAAACGTGCGTGAGCTGTCAAAACTAGTGTTGCCAAAAAGATAATAGCAAAAAAATCACTCGTTATATATACATATATATATATATATATATATATATATATATATATATATATATATATATATATATATATATATATATATATATATATATATATATATATATATATATATATATATATATATATATATATATATATATATATATATATATATATATATATATATATATATATATATATATATATATATATATATATATATATATATATATATATATATGCACAGT
The DNA here is from genome assembly GCA_956483635.1 of Panzeria rudis. NCBI lineage: Eukaryota > Metazoa > Arthropoda > Insecta > Diptera > Tachinidae > Panzeria > Panzeria rudis. Next base: position 85,416,921 of record OY101447.1, read on the forward strand.
GATTTGATTACAGTCTGTTTTTCATGCTAACAGTTTGTATGCAGTCATTTTGATCATATGCAGACGTACCGCAATATTTCCTATTCGCAGCCGCTTCTATGCACTCTTGTTCGATTGCAGTCTATTTTTTTCATTTTTTTTTTAATGTTAATAGATTCCGCTATGTGTATTTAGTGATATAGCGGTAGTCTTATATTGATATAAACCTTTAATATATCAATATATCTCGTTTTAAACAAACATTTTTGCATTTCGCGCTACCATACTTATTCTATAAATTTCCCGAGTTTTACGGCGTAATAAAAATGAAGTTGACCGGCATCGTATTAGATTTTCTTTTTGCTGCCGCTTAATTTTGTTATATCACCGTCGCCACTAGCTGGAGTGGGCGGCTCAAGCAATATAAATAACCATGCGTTTACACATGGTAATAGCACAGTCTAACCAGACACGTCAACTTTCACAGTTGAAAATTGCCCAAATCAGGTTTCTATGCCGGCTAGTTGAGAAAGAGACAATAATTACGTGTTGGTGTTTCATATTATTGCAGATTTTTCAAATGTATGTGTAAAACAAAACAAAAAGAAACATTAATACTTTCTTATTTCTCTTTTGTGATGCCGGCCACTTCGGCTGAGACGGAAATATCTTCCGGCTCGTGTCGCGTCTGGTTAGACTGTGGTAATAGTTCTTATATATGTAATCAACAAAGTTTTTAATGCTTTTTTGCAAGTGTTTTCAATATTTTCGCATAGTATGATTATCCGCATGACTTATTTCCATTTCTTTTCATAAACGGTGATTTAATTTTTTATTTTCAATTAGCAAACTCATGGAAATTATCAACAATTAACGAAAGAATTTGCATATATACGGAAAACATTGCCAATTATACTACATTTACACCAGAGCGAAATCTGGTAGATTTCAATTCAAATCTATGTCGAAATCTATAACCGTTTACACACGGCTTTTTGCCATTTATCAAGATTTCGTTTCCATAGCAGAGATAGTTGCTTAACCTTTTTTATTTTGAAATGTCAAACTGCATAGAAAAGAAGATCCGTCAAATGCAAAACAACTACTGCGCACACTTTATAAAGTACATATTGTGGAACAGCGTAGTATTTTTAAGTACTATGTGAGCAAAACCACGGTTGTATAACCAAGTACTACTAGATTTTAGTAGATTTTGTCAAAACCTAGTGGCGAAGATGATTTCGTTTTGTATGGGAAATCTAGTAAAAACAACTAGATTTAGCTCCACATATAAGTACTAGATTTCGCTCTGGTATAAATGCACTATTATATATAAGTTTCCAATGTATTCGACTTTCAGGCAGTAGTGCAATTCACAAACTTGTTTTCACGCTAATCAAGTCATTTAATCATCATTACATCAAAATTATTGTTTTTACAATTCGTTAACACTTTTAAACAATATTAGCTGCGTTAACTAAACGGCAAAAATTTTAGTGGTGTTATTGAATATGTAGACATCAGCCAGCTGTTCAGGTAAAGCACATCGTCTTTTGGCAAAACTCATATAATTTATCGGCAATATACACACATATTAAATATTTTATATATAAATAGCAATATTTATATTATTTAAACGTTTCGTTCAACTTTTACATCTCTAAATTAAAAAAATTCATGAAAATATGTTTGTGTGCAACTATAAATTCGTTTTTTTATTCCTCTTTTTGATTTTCTTTTATTTTAATCGTGTTGGGAAGTGATATAAAATCTTAACAAAGGCGTTAAATACATCAAATTATCGTTACTACAAACAGTAATTATTGGAGACAAAAACAGCCTTTATTTCAGCGTTAAAACTATGTGAATTTCACTACAAAGGTCTTACTTACCAAAATAAATCCAATTTCGGAGAATGAATAAAACAAAAATAACTACATACTAACCAGAAATATGTCAAAACATATTGCAAAAATTTCAAAATTATATTGGTGTATATGGAGATTAGCAATATACATATGGTGCAATAGCCCCCGTTACGAGTCGAGACTCTTGAATAGCAATAAATATGCTAACATATATGGCAGCAATTGTGAAAACTATGTTATTGCTAGTGGAGACAGTTCATTGCAGGTGTTTGCAATATATGTTGCAATAATTGTCAACGAATTTTTGTTGACAATTAGTGCAAACATAAACTGTAAAATTTCATAGTAATTTGTGCTCCACATTTTTGTACTGCGTTTGACGTTTTGATGAAATGAATGAAATTAATAAATATAATGAAATAATAAATAATATTGCGAACATTTTATGTAGAAAATCATTTTTCCAAAATTACTTTGTTCATAAGAAACAAAAATACAACTGATTTGTTAAAAATGCATTATATTGCATTGTGCCACGTGTTCGCATATGGTTAACATAATAAATCAATAATACTGCATTTACACCAGAGCGAAATCTGGTAGATTTCAATTGAAATCTATACATTTACCAAGATTTCGTTTCCATACCTTTTTTATTTTGAAATGTCAAACTGCATAGAAAAAAAGATCCGTCAAATGCCAAACAACCACCATACCTTATGAAGTACACATTATGCGGTACTATATAAACCGAACGCGTGAACCGATTTTGATGATTCTTACGTCAATGGATTCGTCTTAATCCCGGGAGTGTCACTAACGATATGACAGTAATCAAAATTCAATATGGCGGCTAATAGACGCCATTTTGTGAATCCGACAAAAATAAAAATTTGACGAACTATATCGAAATGGGTATCATTCGACAGGTATTGGAAAATTATCTATAAGTTTCTATTATGATTTTTAATTTCGAATGACCATTTAGGATCTGATGGTTTAAAATTGTTTAACATCCAAAAAACGCAATTGTATAAAAAGTGGACTTTTAACAAAAAATCTAAAACCAAGCTGTGTACGAAAACTAACAAGACATAAATTTAAAAAAAAAAACAAAAAACCTGACTGCGTAAAAAAACTAAATGAAAAACAAAACAAGTCCAGTGTGCGGAACACAGCAGTTTTTACGTCCATGAACCATTATTGCGAAGATTTGAAGATTCGATTATTAATGCTTCCCGTCTGTACAAGTCGCTCTGTTCCGCACACTGGACTTGTTTTGTTTTTCATTTAGTTTTTTTACGCAGTCGGATTTTTTTTTTGTTTTTTAAATTTATGTCTTGTTTTCTTTTATTTTTTACGCACTCGAGTTTTTTGATTTTTTAAATTTATTCTTTTTAGTATTTGCTGTTAAAGCGGTTGGCAAGATAGAGCGATGTGAAAAATTCTCCTCCATATGCAAAAAAAAAAAAATTAAATGTGATTGAAATGTACATTAAAACCGACATTTTTTTATATACATTTGAAGCACACTTTTTTGCTTATGGGGGGTTTTTTTGCTATTAAAACATTACATTTCATACACTTTCAGTGAAGATAGGGCTATTGGTTTCAGAAAAACATGAAGCAAAAAGCCCTAACTAACATAACTCTTAAAATATTACAAATATATACAAAAATCATGCAGAAATGAAATCTTCATGGGGACTTTTTATTATATTGGAGAAATTCGCATTGAAAATCTGTATATTTTTAATTTTAACATGTTTTTTGCTTCTCCTGAACAATTTTCAGGAGAAGAAAATTACTACTACTACTACTACATCATTTCAATAATTTCGATTTAATACGGGTGGGATACTTGCCTTAGCTCTAGAAAGGGGCTTTAGAACAAAAAATATGGGACCAACTTGCGCAAACCCTGTCGAACAAAAAAAGAATTTTGAAAATCGTTTCCCAAATGATAGATATATGCATGATTTCCTCTCCGCAAATTTCCTCTCCGATTTCGGGAAAAAAATTATGGGACCAAACTGTTGGCAAACCCTTTCGAACCAAAAAATATTTACAATCGGTTCAATAATGACAGAGTAATGCGTCTACAAACATAAAAAATACACACGAATTGATAACCTCCTTCTTTATGAAATTGGTTAAAAAAATAATTAATATAAAACGCTATTTTACATTCGTAAATATAAAATACTTTTTATAAAATTCAGTTTAAAAATGTTGTTCGAATATTCGGCAAAAACTGTTCGAATATTATTTTATTCTAAATTGAAAAATTTTGTTCGTTCAAATAAAAATGGAAAAAGGATGTTCGAATATTCGAATAATTCTTATTCGCATGACAACTCTACTATTTATGATATGTATGTATATACAAGATTTTGCATATTATTTATCAACATACATATATATTTAGTTAAAATAGATAAATACTTAAAAACTACCTATACCGTAAGAAAATTAAAATTATCTGCATTTAAGCCGGCTTAGCCGTCTTTTTGTACGAGCAGTGAAAAAACGGAAGCAGATGTAGCTTTCGGGAAACAGCCGAATTTGAGCCGCCGCCAACGATTTTCGTGCCAGCCGCCGCCGCCGATGAAAATCCTTAGGCGCAGGTCACTGAATGCACGACAAAAAAGGAAAAGCATATGCCGCTTAATTTTTTATACATATCCGCCGCAGCCTGTCGGCGTCGGCGGCTCAATGATAGCCGCCAATTCCATCTAGCGGAATATACCTAACCATGCATTTACGTTTCCATTATGAGCAAAACAGGTCGTTTTGAGCAATATATGTCGAAACGTTTCCATAATGTTGTATGAGCTTTTAAGCTCGAATTTTCGTAATAAATTTGAAGTTTTCATTGTTTTGTTTAAATTCTTCTTCGCAATATTTCTTTCCATGTCAGTGTCACTTTTTCGCATTTTTCAATCATAGTAAATGGATGACCAAAAGTTGTACTTGTAATTATACAGGCAACGCAGTGTTGCACTAACAAATATCGACATATTTTGGAGCAAAACAGGCTGTTTGAGGTGTTTTGCTCGCATGACAATTGTATGGGAAACATGTAAGAAAACACGCATTTTACGCAAAACACGCATTTTGGCCCAAAACAGGCATATGGAAAAGTACTATCAGCAAGCAGCTTGGCAAACATACTTATTTCATTGCGCACAGACTACACAAAACTGGCTCATACAAGCATAGATTTTTCACTTTAAATACTAATTTATATTTTAATTTTCCACGAAGACCTCACTATACAAATTTTATTGCAAATGAACCAATTTCACAATTAACTACACAAGCAGCTTCCTACAAATTCGACATGGCAGTCAAAATATCAAAATTCTTTTATTTTTCTACAAACCGCTTGCCAAGCTGATTGTCAAGCACAAAAAAACCATATATTACACAACAGGCTTGTACAGAGGTAAATTCTGTCATGTTTGGAAAGCCGCTTGCGTAGTTTATTTGGCCCTTAAATCCCCTTTTACACATAAGACATTTCTCGCCAGACATTTTTTCGATTCTCTTTTGAACTTGCCAGTAGATTTTACATATTGGAAATCAATAGATAGACAGAAATTTTATAGTTTGTTTAATTCATATTCTCGCTTGCTACATGCATACACATAAAGTATACATTTTGTAGCTGAAATGAGAAAAATCATATGAATCACCATGAAGAAAATAGCGAAAAGTAATAAAAAGAAACAAGAAATGTCTAGTTTTTCGCCGTTAAATTTTTAATAACTCCAAGTCATGGTGAAATAAGTATACAGGTGGCCGCATAAAGGAAACAAATACAACAAAGAACTAGATGATGCTTGTCAAAAATATATACGTGCTGGACGTGGACTATGCACAAAACTAGCAGAGCAAAAAATAATCAGCTGACGTTATGCTGCCACCTGTATACTTATTTCACCATGCTCTAAGTCAATTTCATACCAGGTGCTCTCGAGAGCTCAGCTGACTAATGTCTAATAAATCAGGGCACGCTTAAACGCTAGTTTTGGTAAACTTACCTAAAATTTATATGTAATTTAAACTCAACAGCAGGATATCACTTCCCCATGTATTCTCCCTAGTTTAAGCGATAAATTTCAAAAATAACTGGTTTTGTGGTGGAAAACCGATCAAAAACATGGTTTGTATCGGTAGTTTAAACGCCAAATTTTATGCGTTTAACATCTGGTTTATATGTTTACATATTTATAGATTTGCTGGTTTACATAGCGTCTTTACGAGCCATTGATTAGTCTTGACAAAAGTCAAAGTCGATATGAAAAATAGCAGTAAAATTTTTCTGATGTTTTTATGTATGAAATTTGACAAATGTTAGAACAAAATTATGTGTCGTGAAGACGGGATGGTAAACACATTTTAAACGAAAAAGAGAGATAAACTAGCACTGAGAAAATCTTTACATCATGATCAAATAATATAGGTCGTGTTGAGGCACATATGACTATTTCGCCGCGTTGGCTGTGTCTGTCAATTGTTTTTTAATCGTGTGTTTTTAAATGATTAGCAAGACATATACACTTTTATGTGGCAATAAACAGAAGAAGGTATTTATTTTAGGCATATAAATTGTAATCACAGTTCTTAAAAGTACATTTTAAATAAATTTTCGTCTTCTGTATTTCACAGTACGGCAAATCAGGCGAATTGATATTGAGTTTTTTGTATTATTACCACCACCTTTAAAATTAATTCGCCTTGGCTTACATGTTTTAACTGTCAACTATGTTAATGTATCAGCTTTTTTGACAGCCCAAATGTAAATTGTTTACGGCGAATTCTCTTGCGATTACATGGTGTGAGTTTGCCTTGGAATAACTCCGAAACAATGGGAAGTTAAAAAAAAAATTTTGTATGGATGACTTGATGGTAATTTTATTTCGCATCTTTTGCGGTTTATATTATTACTATCGTGTTAATTGTTGTCGAATTATGATGAAATATATTAGCGTGACCGCTATTTTTAAATAAGAAACAAAAAACTCAAAACATACCACAACTCATTAATTTTTAACCGATTTTAATGTAATTACGTGTTTTGGAAAGCTATTTTAATATTGCTTTTCACAAAAGCTAATTTGTATAGTAGTTTAGTATCTCATAAACAACTTAGAGCTGGCGGAAAGTAAAATTTTATTGAAAAAATGGTTATTTTACACTTAAACCACCATAATTTATTCCCATATTACGTGACGCTATTTTTTGAGTTTTTATACCCCCTTTTTACAAAATGTTCAGTACAAATTGTCTAATCCATGACAAGTACTAATTTGAACTCTATACGCAACATAAGTCGGATTTATTTTGACGTTCTCATGTTAGACATTGTTGCGTGTAGACGACATCTAAGTAATTATTTGCGTGTGTAACGGCAGGTTAGACTTGGATGTAGTTTTGTGAAAGTGTTGAGTATTTCAGTACCGAGTACTTACTACCGAACATATTGTGCAGTATTCAATACAAAGTAGTAGGTATTCAATGCTGTGGATATTGTATTTTGTACGAAATGCTGATATATGACAATAAAACGATGTAAACGCTTTAGATTTTGTTATACATACTACATTTACACCACAGCGTAGTCTAGTATGTTTCAAATGAAATTCTTATCGATATCTATACCGTTTACACAAAGATTTTTGACATCAAAATTTCGTTTCCATATCAAAGAGAGCTGATAACGATTTATTACTTTCTTATGTCAAACTACATAGACAAAAGAGCCTCCAAATGCAATACAACTTAATGCGCACACCTTATAAAGTGAATTGTCTGTATCAACGTAGCATTTTCTAGTACTATATGATAAAAGCCGCGGTTGTATAACTAGGTACTTCTGCATTTGAGGTGGTTTTATTAAATCTAATGACGAAATAGATTTCGTTTTGTATGGAAAATATAGTAAAAAACAAGTAGATTTAGCTCCAAATATCGTAAGTACTAGATTTTGCTCAAATGTAAATGCATTATAAAGCTTTTTTCCAGATTATATTTTTTAATTTACCGCCAAAACCATGGACAACTAACCAGACCCGTCATTGTACAACAACATTACGAAGATTGTATGAAAGAGGAAGCAAATCTTATTTTCTAACGTGGTTTCTAATTTAACTATCGCTTTCATACTATCTTAGTAAGAACATTTTGCATGTAAAACTCCATAACACATGATAACAGCCTTTTTTGGCTGCCAAAAGAGAGTATTCCGTGGCCAAAACTATATAATCGTTTTTGTTTTCACGCTGAAAAACTCTTTCCTTGTGAAACTTTCTAAAAAAATCCATATAATTTTAAATAAAATGAGAAACAAATTTTCAAGTTAAATGGTTACTATAAAAACATATAGAGTACAAGAAAGTCGTAGCGCGTTGTTGACTATGGATTACGGGCGTAGCGAATACCAGTTTAGCGAATGCTATAAATTAAAATTTTTGCGAATGCGAATAATTACATATTCATTATACAAATAAAATTTTTATTATACAAATAAAATTTTGAATATACTACTACATGAGAATTACTGAGACACAAAAACGATATTAAATAAATAACTGAAAACTATGCTGTAAAAACATCGAACAACAACTAGAAAACTGGAATAAGCCCCGTGAATCTATATCGGCTCTCAGCTATAAGAGTAAAGATTTAATGAAATCGCATCTTGTTTAATTTCTATTTATTGTTTAACTCCAAGACAAGTTAGAATAATATGGTACCCGCATCGGCTTATTGAACCAAACGCCTCTCGCTGTCAAGCTTGATTGTTGCGCCAAGAAAAATATTTTATATAGGACAAACCACAAGCCATATCATCGAAATAATCAACACGACCTTATTAATGCCTTCAACACGACCTTATTAATGGGTCTTGCCACATATGATTTTTACACACATGAAAAATTTGACAACTATACTTACGCTCTTTTGTTTACATATCACTGCTTTATTAATAAAAAATGCTAAGAACTAACATACTAGCATTATTCGCATCAATTTTAGCGAATGCGGATATCAAAAACAAGCGAATAGTTTGCAAATGCGAATGCGAGCGTTCGTCGAACTTCTACTATGAATAACGGAAATTCGACGCGCCCCACGATTTTATTTTAGTTTTGTTATTTAGTATTGTGACGTACCTAGCATTTTTTTTGCTTTTATTACATTATCCTCATCATTATTGTTTCATTACAATAAAACCATTTACCTTAACATTTTGTACTTATTTTATTTTTAACGCATTCACTGCCAACTACGAGTTATCTCGTAGACGACATCCGTATCGATGAGGCCGGCTACGAGATAACTCGTATTAATAATGGTTTTATTACACATAATATAATTTTAACATGGCATGTCAAGTTGACTTCATTTAGCTATTTTGGCATAGAGAATTGTTTGATTTAACTATTGCAAAGAGCCTTACGAGATAACTCGTAGTAGTAACTATTTTATTGCCGACAATTTAGTACCGTTATAATCTCTCTATTTTCTCTTTGTTTTCTGTTTATTTCGTACACTGCAAAGTGAATTCATGTATTATTTTAAATATGTATCATTCCACTTCAGTTGATTGACAAGTGAGGTCTTTAAGTTTAGTGCTTTTTGATACGAGAAAATATAATGGATGACAAAGCCATTGAAGAATATCTAGATGATATAGATTCATCAACTGATAACGAAGAGGATTTTTCTGCGGATGAAGCTGAATATGTCTATGAAAGTAATGATGAAGATAGTAGTTCTGAAGACGAAATTTAAGCAGTGCCAGCTAAACGACTTTGTGTATTTCAGTTGCAAGCAAATCAAAGTTCTACATCATTACATAATTGGAATGAAATACGGCAGGATCCTCCATAATTTAATTTTGCAGGGACACCGTCAATAAATATTCCAGAAAGTTGTACAACACCTGGTGATTTCTTTAACTTATTTCTAACAGAAAACTTTTTAAAATATTTAGTTGATCAAACTAATATTTATGCTGCTCAAGAAATTGCTAAGAAACAAACACTAAAGAGCTTCGAGTGTTTTTCGGACTGGTACTTCATATGGGTACGGTAAATCTACCTACAATATCTCATTACTGGAACACAAACAAGCTTTACGACTTGAAATTTTTTAAAAACAGAATGTCAAGGAATCGGTTTCAAATGCTTCTTACATTCCTTCACTTTTCAAATAACGAGCAACAATCAAATCATCGTTTGTTTAAAATCAATCCTGTTTTGAAACACTTTAACGAAACGATGAACCGTATATATAGTCCTCGGAAAGATCTGTGTATTGATGAGTCTACGGTTCTCTGGAGGGGAAGGTTAATTTTTCGTCAGTATATTAAAAGCAATAAACATAAATATGGCATCAAATTATTTGAGCTTTGCGAATCAAAGGGAATGATTTTAAGGGTCCAGATATATGAAGGTAAAAATCTTGATGCGTTCTCTGGAAAAAATCATGCAAGAAATGTTGTAATTAATTTAATGGAAGGAATTCTCGACAAAGGTCATGTATTATATATGGACAATTTTTATAATTCTGTAAGTTTAACAAAAGAACTTACATAGAGGTCTACCTATGTTTGTGGTACTCTACGTTCTAATAGAGTGGAAAATCCCAAAAATGTGACTGAAAAGAAACTAAAAAGAGGAGAATCAACATGGGCTCGGTCAGATTCTGTAATCGTTTGCAAATGGAAAGATAAACGAGAAGTATTAACAATCTCAAACAAACATTACGGTGACATGATTGAAGTCACTAATAGAAATAAAAAAGTTTCTATAAAGCCTGATATTATCCGTGACTATACCTTAGGAATGGCAGGAGTTGATCGAGGAGATCAGAACATATCGTACTACTCATTTTTAAGAAAGTCTCTTCGATGGTATAAGAAATTGGGTTTCCAATTTTTCGAAATGTTCATCCATAATGCCTATTTGCTTTATACAGAAAAAAATCAGTCACTTCCAAACTTTACGAGATTGCAATTCAGAGAAAAGGTGGTTGAAAATTTAGCTGATGAAAATGAACAACCTTGTACGGTATCTGATAATACCAATAAATTTCACTTCCTGGAAGCTATTCCCCCAACTGAAATGAAAAAATTTCCAACTAAGCCATGTCGAGTTTGCAATAAGGCAAAGAAAAGAAAGGAGTCCAGATATATATGCGCAGTCTGTCCAGAAAAGCCAGCTCTTTGTGTGGATGCCTGTTTTAGAAGTTATCACCAAAATTAAAATAATATATAAATAATATATAAATAATACTTATATACGTATATCAATGGAATCTTTATGTTTATATTGAATTTTTATTTTTATGAATAAAGTTTTTGTTTTGACTATATTGCAGTTTATTTATTACCACATCAAACAAATCTTATACAAAAATAACACTACGAGATATATCGTAGGTCGGCGTGGGTTACAAAATTTTTTTTAGAGGACCATCTACGAGATATCTCGTAGTACATAAAATTACCTATAAATAGCAAATTACAACCTTAAGAAATTTTTTTTGTGTTTCTTACACATTATTATCGCATTATTTATCGTTATGAATAAAAAATTGAACTGTCCTCAGGGGTTGGTTTCATAAAAACAGCCATGGCAGCGAATGCGTTAAGATTTTTATTTGATGTCCTGTACAAACTCCATGATCTTATTTTGTATCCCGAAGTCTAATATGTGACTACGACGAAATGTCCTAGAAAAAAGAGAACTATGAAAACTTATATTTATTCTATGATAATTTATCGTAGTCACAAATTCGACTTCGACATACATCATACGGGTGATTGTTTCAGACTATACCTTCGACTCGCGACTCTTTTTTACGGTGTGCTGCACTATAGTATCCAAACGCTTTCATTTAATATCCATATTAAGGGAGCTGACAATATGTCCCCCTTTTGTACTTGCCGCCATTTTGGAATTGATATTTCTTTTCATTGCGTGCTCTATTCTACTACTAAAACTACTTAGACCCTTTCATTTGATATCCATATTGAGGTGTTTGTCAACAAATAAAAAATTTGTCATTTTGTGGCGGTCATCTTTGACTTACAATAATACCTGGACGTGGCGCTGCCCACTTTTTAGTCATACAATTGTATTGTCATCAAAACTAAAGGTGCTTACCATATTTCAAATCAAATGGTAAATTAAAAGAGGGTAAAAGTAAATATAACTTTTTATGGGAGTGACGCAATCCACTTTTGTAATTACAACATTGTATTTTCATCAAAAGAAAAGGTGATTTCCAAATTTCAGATCAATCGGTCAACAGGAAGGGGGTAAATTTTCAGCTACTAGATTATACCCGACGACAAAAATACGGTGCGCTAAATAAAGCCATTTAAAAATTTTTAATTTCTTGAACAAAAAGGTTGACAGCATCAACAGGAGCAGCTGGTTACTTTCATGGACCTAATTAATCGATCATTATGTGCTCTAACTATATCTCACACTTCTGCGGAAGAGATAAAAACATAACGGCGGCAGAGTAAAAGCAGGGAAATAAGTGATAATCTGGCAACAAAAATGATCGTATAAAACACAACCGCTTTGCAGTCCCGTCTACAATGAAACTGCTAACCTAAAAGCCGACTGCTATCGAACTTCGGCATAAACAGAGCTAGATTTCTCTGGTTTTAAAAGAACTAGAACAAAAATATTAAATAGCATTTTAATGTTTTATCAGAAAAGTCTTTGTTCAGCCAAGTTTCAACCAACACAATAGCATCACATTCAAATTGAGAGGAAAAATCGTAGACAGTATTGAATTTTGATCTCATTCCCGAAAGATTTTGAAAATAAACTTTAAATAAGTTGCCTGTAGTAACTAGGTTTTCTGAATGTTTGTTATCTGCTTTCGAAAATTTACGAAGGGACGGACTGTGATACCAGCTGGCCATATTTCAGCTTCAAGATAACATTATAGTAGCTGTTCGATATACCAATCTTGAAATTGACGCTTTTTAATGTAGATAGATCAGTATCGTTCTTAACAAGCTTAAAGCAGGCCATGTTACATTTATTTATTTTTGCAGTTTTTTCTACATAATTCAAAATTTCATCAACAGACACAGTAGGCTTGAACGAGGATATGTGGATCCATTATTTTTTTTGCGATATCACATCCAAATTATCAGGAGAATTAGCGCCATCAATAACAGGGCCTTTGTTCAAGTTACGCCTAAACTTAATATTCCGTGTAGATATTTGATTTATTATACCAGCATTATGTGACGAATCAGAACGTGCATTAGGTTCCAGATCATCATAGTCACTAGACTTAACGAGTGCCGAAACAAGTGGGGAAATTTGTTGTTGCAATGTGTAATTTGGTGGAGTTAAGTCTGGCACCACTGCTTTATTTTTTAATTTCTCAGCGTATGTCATTTTACTTTTATCCCTTTTTGTTTCTATTATGACCTTTTTTAGTTCGTTACACATATCTGTGCTTCTATCATCAAAGTTTTTGTACGTATATATATATATATATATATATATATATATATATATGTATATATATATATATATATATATATATATATATATATATATGTATATATATGTATATATATATATATATATATATATATATATATATATATATATATATATATATATATATATATATATATATATATATATATATATATATATATATATATATATATATATATATATATATATATATATATATATATATATATATATATATATATATAATGGGTGTTTTTTATTGAGGTATAGAACTTTAAGTTGGCATCACTTTTTTAACTGGCGGCCATTTTGTCAGCTGTCAAGTGATTAATATTTAGTTTGGTTTGCCATTTCATCATGAACAGGTTGACAAAAGAACAACGCTTGCAAATCGTGCAAATTTATTTCGAAAATAATGGTTCAGTTCGCGAAGTTTACCGCAAGCTCCGTCCATTTTATGGTCGACATAATGGTCCATCAGAGCAATTAATTCGGTTAACCATGGATCGTTTTCGCACTACGTTTACTCTATGTGATAATACGCATCCGCAGAGACGTCGAACAGTGCGCACCGAAGAAACAATTGCCGCTGTAGAGCAAAGTGTTGAAGAGGACCCGAATGAATCGATTCGCCACCGTGCACAGCAATTGGAGCTTTGTCCATCAACTTTATGGACGATTTTGCGCAAAGATCTTGGCTTGCGACCTTACAAGATCCAGCTTGTGCAAGAATTAAAGCCGCGAGACCATGGACAACTAACCAGACCCGTCATTGTACATCAACATTACGAAGATTGTATGAAAGAGGAAGCAAATCTTATTTTCTAACGTGGTTTCTAATTTAACTATCGCTTTCATACTATCTTAGTAAGAACATTTTGCATGTAAAACTCCATAGCACATGATAACAGGCTTTTTTGGCTGTCAAAAGAGAGTATTCCGTGGCCAAAACTATATAATCCTTTTTGTTTTCACGCTGAAAAACTCCTTCCTTGTCAAACTTTCTAAAAAAATCCATATAATTTTAAATAAAATGAGAAACAAATTTTCAAGTTAAATGGTTACTATAAAAACATATAGAGTACAAGAAAGTCGTAGCGCGTTGTTGACTATGGATTACGGGCTTGGCGAATACCAGTTTAGCGAATGCTATAAATTAAAATTTTTGCGAATGCGAATAATTACATATTTATTATACAAATAAAATGTTGAATATACATGAGATTTACTGAGACACAAAAACGATATTAAATTAATAACTGAAAACTATGCTGTAAAAACATCGAACAACAACTAGAAAACTGGAATAAGCCCCGTGAATCTATATCGGTTCTCAGCTATAAGAGTAAAGATTTAATGAAATCGCATATTGTTTAATTTCTATTTATTGTTTAACTCCAAGACAAGTTAGAATAATATGGTACCCGCATCGGCTTATGGTACCAAACGCCTCTCGCTGTCAAGCTTGATTGTTGCGCCAAGAAAAATATTTTATATAGGACAAACCACAATCCATATCATCGAAATAATCAACACGACCTTATTAATGCCTTCAACACGACCTTATTAATGGGTCTTGCCACATATGATTTTTACACACATGAAAAATTTTACAACTATACTTACGTTCTTTTGTTTACATATCACTCCTTTATTAATAAAAAAATGCTAATAACTAACATACTAACATTATTCGCATTTAGCGAATGCGGATATCAAAAACAAGCGAATAGTTTGCAAATGCGAATGCGAACGTTCGTTGAACTTCTACTATGAATAACGGAAATTCGACGTGCCCCACGATTTTATTTTAGTCTGATCCATGCCATGCAGAGTGGTTGTGAGTGTGGTATTGTGACGTACCTAGCATTTTTTTGCTTTTATTACATTATCCTCATCATTATTGTTTCATTACAATAAAACCATTTACCTTAACATTTTTTACTTATTTTATTTTTAAGATTTTTATTTGATGTCCTGTACAAACTCCATGATCTTATTTTGTATCCCGAAGTCTAATATGTGACTACGACGAAATGTCCTAGAAAAAGAGAACTATTAAAACTTATATTTATTCTATGATAATTTGTCGTAGTCACAAATTCGACTTCGACATACATCATACGGGTGATTGTTTCAGACTATACCTTCGACTCGCGACTCTTTTTTACGGTGTGCTGCACTATAGTAGCCAAACGCTTTCATTTAATATCCATATTAAGAGAGCTGATAATATGTCCCCCTTTTGTACTTGCCGCCATTTTGGAATTGATATTTCTTTTCATTGCGTGCTTTATTCTTCTACTAAAACTACTTAAACGCTTTTATTTGATATCCATATTGAGATGCTTGTAAACAAATAAAAAATTTCCCATTTTGTGGCGGTCATCTTTAACTTACAATAACACCTGGACGTGGCGCTGCCCACTTTTTAGTCATACAATTGCATTGTCATCAAAACTAAAGGTGCTTACCATATTTCAAATCAAATGGTAAATTAGAAGAGGGTAAAAGTAAATATAACTTTTTATGGGAGTGACGCAATCCACTTTTGTAATTACAACATTGTATTTTCATCAAAAGAAAAGGTGATTTCCAAATTTCAGATCAATCGGTCAACAGGAAGGGGTAAATTTTCAGCTACTAGATTGTACCCGACGACACAAACACGACAAAAATACGGTGCGCTAAATAAAGCCATTTAAAAATTTTTAATTTCTTGAAAAAAAAGGTTGACAGCATCAACAGAGCAGCTGGTTACTTTCATGGACCTAATTAATCGATCTTTATGTGCTCTAACTATAACTCACACTTCTGCGGAAGAGATAAAAACATAACGACGGCAGTGTAAAAGCAGGGAAATAAGTGATAATCTGGCAACAAAAATGATCGTATAAAACACAACCGCTTTGCAGTCCCGTCTACAATGAAACTGCTAACTTAAAAGCCGACTGCTATCGAACGCCGGCATATACAAATTAGATTTCTCTGGTTTTAAAAGAACTAGAACAAAAATTTTAAATAGCATATTAATATTTTTTTAGTTTTATAACATTGCATTTAAAAAAGTTAAGATTTTTTTAGACTCCATACGAACTATTTTGCATACATATATAGATATATATATATATATATATATATATATATATATATATACATATATATATATATATATATATATATATATATATATATATATACATATATATATATATATATATATATATATATATATATATATATATATATATACATATATATATATATATATATATATATATATATATATATATATATATATATATATATATATATATATATATATATATATATATATATATATATATATATATATATATATATATATATATATATATATATGTATATATATATATATATATATATATATATATATATATATATATATATATATATATATATATATATATATATATATATATCGAAGAGGTTGTCTAATTCTTCGACAAACTTTTCTTCTTTGGCTTTATGCGTCGGTCCTCCTCTAGGTGCGCTCTTGTTTAATTTTCTCCACTCCTGGTATAACTTCTCAACTTGCTGTATGATTGCAGACTTGTCTCGCGTCGGAATTCGAGCTTTATCCCAGAAAACGAGAATTTCGTTTACCACCATTATTTCACTTTTTCGCACTTCAAGTTTTAGAGTACGAGTGTGAAAAAATAGTACGCCAAGAACTTCTTTATTAGACGGCAATTTTGATCCCAACAGCTGCGGAATAATATTTCCAATCAAATAAATGTTAGACTGTTGCGATCTCAAATTACTTCTTGTTGTAGATGATGCCATTGAAAATCAAATGCACACAAAAAAACACTAGACAAATTCTTTAAATTACGGTGCGTTTATTTCTGTAGAAAAAGTACGTAAAATTACTTAAAAATTATGTTAATGTTCTAATGAACTTACCGCAGTGCTTTTCCTTTACCAACTAACAGTCTTGTTAAAATATTTCGTTGGACAACTATTCATTTATGTACGAAAATTTTTTGAAATTTTTTTGTGTTATATACATACATTTAAACTAACGGGATAACTCAACGAAACTTCGAACTGTAGTGAGATCAATGTATATAACAACAACAAATTGTACATAAGCATAACAAGAATTTAAGAATATAATCCAATGGTGTCAAATCACACGATCTTGGTGGCAAATTGACAGGTCCATTCCGCGAAATTATGCGCTCATCGAATGTTTCCTTCAATAAATCGATTGTGACGTGCGCTGTGTGGCATGTAGCGCCGTCTTGTTGGAACCACAACTCATCCACATTCATGCCATCCAATTCGGGAACAAAATAGTCGGTTATCATGGCTCTATACCGGTCTCCATTAACGGTAACTGACTCCAGCATTATTTCGGAAGAAGTATGGCCCAATGACTCCACCAGCCCATAGAGCACACCAAACAGTCAGTTTTTGTGGATGTAATGGCGTCTCAAGGGTCTCATGTGGATTCTCTTCACTCCAAATGTGGCAATTTTGCTTGTTGACGTAGCCATTCAACCAAAAATGAGCCTCATCACTGAACAAAATTTTGCGCTGAAAATCAGCATCGAGATCAATCTCATTTTCGGCCCATACACCAAAATCACGACGCATTGCATGGTCTCGCGGCTTTAATTCTTGCACAAGCTGGATCTTGTAAGGTCGCAAGCCAAGATCTTTGCGCAAAATCTTCCATAAAGTTGATGGACAAAGCTCCGAT
>OY101447.1:85435245-85652787 GCA_956483635.1 Panzeria rudis
ATTATATATATATATATATATATATATATATATAATATATATATATATATATATATATATATATATATATATATATATATATATATATATATATATATATATATATATATATATAATATATATATATATATATAGTATATATATATATATATATATATATATATATATATATATATATATATATATATATATATATATATATATATATATATATATATATATATATGTATATATATATATATATATATATATATATATATATATATATATATATATATATATGTATATATATATATATATATATATATATATATATATATATATATATATATATATATATATATATATATATATATATATATATATATTATATATATATATATATATATATATATATATATATATATATATATATATATATATATATATATATATATATATATATATATATATATATATATATATATATATATATATATATATATATATATATATATATATATATATATATATATATATATATATATATATATATATATATATATATATATATATATATATATATATATATATATATTATATATATATATATATATATATATATATATATATATATATATATATTCGTTAGTAGTAATAATATTTGCCTTTAAATCTATCTGATTGAATCATAGTTCCGAACAAAAATTTTAAACTATATATATATATATATATATATATATATATATATATATATATATATATATATATATATATATATATATATATATATATATATATATATATATATATATATATATATATATATATATATATATATATATATATATATATATATATATATATATATATATATATATATATATATATATATATATATATATATATATATATATATATATATATATATATATATATATATATATATATATATATATATATATATATATATATATATATATATATATATATATATATATATATATATATATATATATATATATATATATATATATATATATATATATATATATATATATATATATATATATATATATATATATATATATATATATATATATATATATATATATATATATATATATATATATATATATATATATATATATATATATATATATATATATATATATATATATATATATATATATATATATATATATATATATATATATATATATATATATATATATATATATATATATATATATATATATATATATATATATATATATATATATATATATATATATATATATATATATATATATATATATATATATATATATATATATATATATATATATATATATATATATATATATATATATATATATATATATATATATATATATATATATATATATATATATATATATATATATATATATATATATATATATATATATATATATATATATATATATATATATATATATATATATATATATATATATATATATATATATATATATATATATATATATATATATATATATATATATATATATATATATATATATATATATATATATATATATATATATATATATATATATATATATATATATATATATATATATATATATATATATATATATATATATATATATATATATATATATATATATATATATATATATATATATATATATATATATATATATATATATATATATATATATATATATATATATATATATATATATATATATATATATATATATATATATATATATATATATATATATATATATATATATTCGTTAGTAGTAATAATATTTGCCTTTAAATCTATCTGATTGAATCATAGTTCCGAACAAAAATTTTAAACTATCACCAACAATATCTACTAATCCTCTTTTATGGCTATTTAAAAATATTTGTTTTTCTTTAGATGCTAGTCTAAGATAATTTTTGGTTATATTATTTTGATAAAACCTCGTTGACTGAAATTGTTCTTGAATTCTTTAATTTCTTGTGGGTTTGTTTTCGGCTTCATGTTATTAAATAATATATTATAAGGCGTCGCTCCTGTAGTGGAATGGACTATAGTGTGATTATACGTAAATAGCGTCTGCTCTACTTGCAAGTAGATTAGTTCTTTATCTCTTGAGGTATTGATGATTCGTAGTTTTTCATAAGGTGTTTTATGTAATCTTTCTATATCACCTATTCCTGTTTTTCCTGTAGTAATTTCCAATTCGATATTTAGTTTTTCAGACCATGTTTTTATGTTTACGTTATTCATTCCCTGATCTTGATCTTTAGATGGACCCATCGTATTAAATATTATCAAAAGGGCTTTCTTCATTTCAATCCAGTTTAAGGATTTTACTGGTTCTGCTACTGCAAATTTAGAGAATAAATCGATACAGGTTAAGTAGTATTCTTTATCCCATTGCCAAAAGTCTATGACATATTTTTCTCGTGTTTCGTAGACAGGAGGTGTAATTTTAAAAGGTAATTAATTATTAATATGGTCATTCTTGCAATTATTACATAGCTCACACTCGTTAATTATTTTTGATATTTCTTTTACATAATTCGGATAGTAGAATTTGTTTTTAAATATTTTAATTGTTTTTTCGATTACTTGGTGTAGGCCGGATATATGAATCTCGAGAATTTTTGTTTTGAGATCCGAAAAATTCCTTATATTTTCTAAGACTTTGGTAGCTCTTAAAATTTTATGAGGATTATTTTGAACTATCCTAACATAATAGTTTTGTAATGCAATAAAATCTTCATTGTTGGGCATATATATTGTCGTATTTTTATTCACTAAATATGTTTTTATTATTTCTTTAATCAAACTTTCATTAAATTCATTATAAGTTACTGTAATAATGTTGTTAGAAAAAATTTTGTTTGTAGAAACTTTGTTTTGATTACCTTTCAAAATATGTATTTGATTTTTTAAAATATTCAGGGATTTTTCTGTTATAGGTATGTAATTCATATTATCTTCGTCTGCTGAATGGCAGGTTGCTGCAACTGATGAGATTTCTTTGTCCGCATCGTTGGCTTCTGTACTTTCTTGGCTTGGTAAATGTTCTGGATTTTCAGTTTGTGTTTCGTTTAGAAAGCAATCTCCATTTTTGATTCGTGAAAGTGCATTGCAACATGGTTTTCTTTTCCGGGTATATATTTTATTTCGAAGTCAAATTCGTTTAATTTTATTTTCCAAAGTTTAGCATTTGGTTCTTTTAAATTATGTAACCATTGCAGAGGGCGATGATCACTATTAATTGTAAATTTGCGTCCAAATAAGTAGGGACGGAAATATTTTATTGCCCATACTATCGCTAATAATTCTTTTTCTGTTGTGGAATAATTAATTTCGTGGGTATTAAGTGTTCGGCTTGCAAAACAAATGGGATGAGAATTTTGGCTAAGAACTGCGCCTAAAGCGCTATTTGATGCATCTGTTATTAAGATAAATTGTTTGTCGTAATCAGGATATGCTAATATTGGTTCTTTTGTAATTAAGATTTTTATAGTTTCTACAGCTTTGATATATTGTTTATCTGTATAATTAATTTTACTTCCCTTTTTGAGGCATTGTGTCAGTGGTTTAGTAATCTTAGAGAAATTTTTTATGAATTTCCTATAAAAGCCCGCTAAACCAAGTTTCCTTCTCTGTTTTCGGTATTGGGTAGTCAGTGATTGCTTTAATTTTGTTAGGGTTTGGTTTAATCCCATCTGGTGTGATTATATGACCTAAGAATTCTGCTTCTTTTTGCTTCTTTATTCGACTGATCTTTTTTAACAACTGCTTCGTTTTCATTTACTGCCTTATAAACTAAACCACCTTTGACTTTAAAATCTTCATAATCATGCAACTGAAGTATTGACGATATTGCTTTAATATAATCATCAGTTTGCTGCATACGTTTAATACGGGCTGTTATTTCTGAGGAGATCACCATCACGTTAACTGGGTATCTGCTTAAGCAATCTACATGCTTCATTTTGCTTCCGGATCGATGTTCAACAGTGTACGAAAAATCTTGCAAGTACATGACCCACTGCGCAACGTCTCTTGGGATGTCTTTTTTGGATGTTGTCTGCTTGAACGCCGAACAATCAGTGATTAATTTAAATTCAATGCCTAACAGATAGTGTCGAAACTTTTTGAACGCAATGTAGGCTGCTTTTACCTCCATGATGTAACTGTGCAGTTTACTTTCTTGTGGTGAAGCTCTTTTGCTCCAATAAAAAACAGGGTGCAGTTTTCCATTAAAAACTTGTAAAATAGTTGCACCGAAACCTTCTTTAGATGCATCTGTGTGAAGTTCTGTTTCGGCATTTCTGTTGTAAATTTTCAAAACTGGTTCGCTAGTGATGACTGTCGTCAACTGATCGATTGCTGTTAATTCTTTAGTGGTTATGTGAAATCGTACATCTTTTTTTAACAAGTCAGTTAAAGGTTTTGCTATATGGGCATAGAAATGCACAAACTTTCTAAAATAACCAGTCAAGCCAAGCAAAGCTTGCACGTCCTTGATACTCTTTGGTATTGGAAACTTTCCTACAGCTTTTGTTTTGCCGGGTGAAACGCTGCCTTTTTAAATAATGTGGCCCAAAAACTCGATTTTGGTTTTTATAAAAGAGCATTTTGACCATTTAAACTTTAAATCAAACCTAGCGACTGTATTTAAGACGAGCTTTAGCTTGTCTAAACATTCTTCAGCTGTTTCGTCATATATAATAATATCGTCTATATAAAGCTCCACGACGTCTGAGTTAACAAGTTTTTGAAAAATATAACTTAAATACCTGATGAAATTTGCTGGCGAGTTGCAAAAACCAAATGGTGCTTTGTTGAATTCGTACAAACCTTGTTTTGTTATGAACGCTGTATATTTTTACTGTGCTCGTGAATAGGAACATGAAAGAAGCCGTTTTCAGGATCCATCACAATAAAAAAACCTAGCACTTTGTATCTTAATTAAAACGTCATCTATAATGGGCACTGGAAAGCAATTTTATTTAACTGACGATAATCTATGCAAACTCGACAGTCATCGCTTTTCTTTTTAGTTAACACAACTTTACTGGCCATATCTGACGTTGACTCTCTGATGATTTCCTTCTCTAGCCACTCTGCTACTTGGGAATTTAGTATTTGCTCTTTTTGTATAGGAAGACGACTTGGTGAGTGCCGGAATGGTTTCATTTCATTATTTGGCGTTATTTTCATTGATATCGGCGATTCTTCGCGTGGTACGACCGGTTTATATGACTTTATTAAACTTTCGATTTTTTCTTTATGTACATTATAGACATCGATTTCTACTGTATTTATATTATAAACGTTCAGTTCATTAATAAATTCATTAACGTTTTTATTTCAAAAGTAAAGCCTTTCTCATCACCATACAATTAAAATTTCTTAGCAAAATCGTAGCCTAAAATGGCATCACATTTAACCGCATTATCAGAAACTACAATAAAATCGTGTTCTGTTTGTATATCATCCACTGTAACAGTTCCACTAAAACGTCCAAGAGGTATTGTTTTTTTATTACCGAAACCGAAAAGTACATAATTGCTATCTAGCAGATCACAATCACTCTTATTGCGAATATCAACGTCGCCACAAGTGACGTCGATGGTGCAATAATGGCATTGCCGTTGTCAATATTGACGCATTTCGATAAAAATTGACAGCTGCTTCTCATTTTAATAGGCGACTTTAAGACAACATTGTGTTAAATTGGCTTTGTTTTTGTCGACACATTTTTTGGCAACGACTCGATGGAAATTTTTAACTGTCACGGTTATTTATTTAAAAAAGTATTTAAAATAGAAAAAATTAAAATAACAACCAACAAACAATTTGAGGAATTAATTCAGCGGCTTGAAAGTAAACCAAGCCTAGCATAAGGATTTCATAGGAGCAGAACTCCTAATAGTTTTAAGAAAGGATTGGAATAAATTGCGACGAAATTAAATCTATTGGACCAGTAATTAGACATAGCGATGGTTGGTAAACGGTAAGCACCAAAAAATATATCGCCATATAAAATGCAAAAGCGGCGGCCTATCATAATTTTTAAAAATGTTTCAGGAAAGATAGGTAACTTAAAAAAGGAAACTATTCGAAATATCAAAATGATTTTTTTCTGGTAGTATCATTAATAAAGTCTGAATTAATGATACTATGTTGAAATAACTTAATCACAATAGTTTTTATTAAGGTTTTTATCTTCTGAAAATTTTTAAAAATTGATGATAGGCACTTTTGCATTTTATATGACGATATGCATCTATCAAACGCTCCAAAATCTTTGAGGATGCCCGTTAACTTCCACATATGCTATTCGAGTGGAAGAAGCCACTTCTAGAAACGCATTGTATATTTGCAAAACACAATGCAGAAAAGAAAATGATGGAAAATGAAGAAAAGGAAATGATGGAAAGATAATACCAAGCAGAAGAACTTTTAAAAAGAGAAGAAGTCTTTATTTGTTTTCTTCATCACTAAAACTTTCACTTGAATACAACATTAAAAAATTTGAATAAACCAAGACAATAAACATATTGAATAAACGTCAAAATGATTGCGATGATATTTATTTCCTTCACATTATCGATAACAAGTCAACGTCAACACAATACTTTTAGTAAATGCCGATTTAGCATTGAAGTAACAACGACGAAATATCGAATTGATGTCGACGTCGACATTCACAATAAGGGTGAATGTTCAAAGTTTGTTTCAAACACTTATTCGCGAATTAGCGAAACGTCAGAGCCTGTATCAACAAGGCATTCAAGTTCTTTGCCGTTTAAAATTAGTTTTATACCGACTTTTGTCCACAATGACATTTGCACTTTTTTCAACTTCTTTTCTATTAAATGAGCTTGAAGCACAGTTTTTGGCTATGTGCCCAAATTTGTTGCACTTGAAACATTTTGAAGATATTTTACACTCAGATCTTTTATGATCTGTGTAACCACAGTTGAAACATCTTTCTTTTTTTACATTTACACTTTTATATTGCTTGTTTTTATTTTCATAACAAAAATCACTTTTCATGTGTTCGTAAATTTCATATTTTTCGCGGAGTTCTTTGAACGATGTTGCACTATATAGTTGATATTTAAGTTCCGATTTAATTTTTAGCCCGTCTACTATATATCGAATTATTGAAAGTTCATCAAAATTTCCTAATGCTGAAATTTTGCGCATATGCAACATGTACTCGTGGAATGATTCGCTTTCTAGTTTGTGTTTGCCACTCAACATTCTATGCACTTCATTACAATTATACGTTTTGCTAAACTCGCTTATCAATTGTTGCTTTAGTTCATTATAATTGTTAACATTCACTGTTTCTAAAAATAATTTAGCCGTTCCCGACATTATTGCGCGACTGCACGTATTTTTGCTTTTCTGTCAACTCATAATCAGATGCATTACTTTCAAATGTATTAAACCAGTCTTTTACTGGCACATTTTTACCATCAAAATCAGGTATAATTCTTGCAAAACTTTCGACCGAAATATTAATTTTTTCATCAACGTTTTCTTCTTTTGTTATTTTTACAGATAGCAACCTTATTAATTCACTTAATTGTTCATTTGCCATACCGATTTTATTAACAACTTCTTTATTTTTATCTTCTTTGTTTTCACCTTCAATTTCTTCAAAACTTTGATCAATTGCTTTCAAACCTTTTCTGTCAATATCACTTAATTTTTCTAGTTCTTCTTGAACTGTAAGATTCTCTACTTTTCCCAATGATTCTAAAACCTCAAAGTTTTCACAGTTTTCTTTTAAATCATTTTCTGAAAGCTTGTTTGTTTGAACGATATGTTGTGCTGAGTTTAATTCCTCATGCTGTTTTGAACTGAGAGCAACTAGTTGTGTATTTGTTGATGTACTTTTCACTCTTGCTCTTGTGTTGTATTGTTCTTTATCACTCACTTTTTTTACTTTGATCTTTTTATCTTTATTCATCACATAATTTCTGTATGTATTCTTTTAACACCGACAAAACTTTTTTGCTTCTTTTTCGTTTTATGTGTATTTATTATATTTTGCTGATATTATTTTATGGCTCTAGATTTTTCTAGAATTGTATGGAATACCGTTTTATCATTATTTTTATGCTTTTTTATGTAAACCGTTATTAGCACTTATTTAAGCAAAAAATACTTTATAAAATTTTTAAATAGTGTACTTTATAGGCAAATCTTCAATGTTTCACAATTTTCCTGCAGCTACATATGTATTGCTTTGAACACTTTTGGTTTTTGTTCGCACGTTTTATAGATAAATGATAAATAATATATTTTTACATTCGTTGTAGGTATTATAGCATTTTCCACTGTAATCTTTTCGGCTAATTCAGAGCCGGTTGAGCTCCCAAATGTAAATATGGATTTTAATTCCAACCAAATGAAAACCTTTTATTTCCTTTTTTAAGTTCTATTAGTTCACGTTTTATTTATTTGATATAGGATGTTGAGGACGTGAAACGGATATGAGGTGCACGGTATCGCGTTACTTTAGTTCGGGCAAAATGGTGAGCATGCGGGCAGATTGGCACTGGTTGGGCGACCTGCTTACCTACGTGCATGTGCTGTGCCGGCATCTATAGGGTTCAGGCTCGATAGATACATGTGTACGTACAGAGGCTAATATAAAAGCATGTGAGGGCGCCCGAGATACACGTGTGCTGTTGATGTTTATGCGACGAAATGTTGAAGGTGGCTGGCTACTTCCCAGGATGCGTGCAAATTTTGATGTGGTTATTCATTCTAGCGTTTCCATATTGGCTTCTATTTTCTTCTATGTTCTGCTATTTGCTATATGTGTTTTTGTTTAATTTAAATTTTTCTGTTTTGTAATAAATTTTTTTTTAGTTTTGTAATAAATATTCGTCAGTAGCAAATGTTTGTTTATGTTAACTTGTCAAATGTCATTCCCATGTGGTGTAGAAACGGACTTTGTGGAATATATGGTAATATGGTTCAGAGATGCCAGAATTATTGCCGAGAGGGTATTATGTACAGAGGGGGGAAGAGAAGTATCTACAGCCAAAATTCTCTTTAAATTATCCAAACCGTGAAAAAGAAAACAACAAAGTTCAAGGCCAAAAGATAAAGTACGTTGAACCGAAGTATTGTCTTTATTTTTGTATAGATGTTTGTCTTTATGTGTGTCGTGGAACGTTATATTTTTTTTTGATAGATGTTGTTGGTACGGATTGCGGTTTAGCATAATATTACAAAGTGTTGTCAGTTAGTCTGCAAGTTTGTTCATAGATTTGAAACAATCATAAAGTGGTATTCAAACGAAACAGACCGAATATAAAACAAATTAATAAAAAAAGTGTCAGGGCGTTTTCAAACCAAAAGGGCTTATAATAAATGCCTTAAAAATCCTTATTGCGTGGAGACCAAATTATTAATATTATTATAAATTAAAAGGATTGCGGAAATAAAAAAAATGTAAGTGTTGATTTAAAAAATATAATAATAATGAGTAGATAGTAAAAAAAAGGGGAAATGTGTCGTTACAGTGTGGCTGGATACAGAACCAAGTGGAAAATTTTTAATTCCGGAAAGGTTAAAAGATTTCAGGCCATCAAATAAAAATCCAACAGCAAGGTAAAAAACGCGGAGAATAAGGTAACAAAGTGCATTTGTAAAGTCGTTAGAAAATAATAGCGGTAGCACCTAAAGAAAAATAAAGTAGAGCCACCTGGATGAGATTATCTTTGGATACACCAAGCAAGGGCCCGAACCTTAGAGTTAAGATCCCATAAACATTCACAAGTGGAATGTAAATTATAGTACATCCATTAGTGTAGGATTATTTAAGACAAACTGTATGTAAAATTAAATATTTTTATGTTGTTTCGTTATTTGTTAGGATAAAGTTATAATTAAATATAGTGTTAGTGTCATATTTTATTGTAAAAGGATCTAAAATTTAGAAGACATTGCGAACGAAATAAAGAAGTCCAAAATAGAAAAACAACAGCCTCCCAAAAGTAAGTCTTGGAAAGAGCTCTTTTAGGGACGAAAGTTTCGTATAGTTACATATAAAAAAGGAAATTTCCTAATATTTAACAGGAAAAATTTAGTTTGATCCTTAGTTGTCCAAGTGTGTGTTATTTAAGTATTAGTAAATTAGGTATGAAATTTTAGTGCAACAAAAATATTTTTTTTAGGATAATATAAATGTAAAATTTTCATAGATACAAAACCTTGTTAAAACAAAAAAATAGGGCAACCAATGTTATCAGTTTTTGCCAGGGAAACTGAATAATCATTGGTTAACAATACATACCTTAAACGTAGGGAATTAGATCACTTGAAAAGAAAAATACAAAAGAACAAAATAAGTTAGCAGATAAAACCTGGATACGCATTGGCTTAAAAAGAACCGTTCGATTTGATATTTGAAATTTCACATTTTTTTAAAATTTTTTTTGTTTGACATAGAAAGAAATAATTTTATAAAAGAAAGAAACACCGATTTTTAACCATTAATTTAAGTTTTTTATTATAAGTTTTTTATATACTTAATATCCTGTAGAAAAGTAACGGAAAGATTTTTTTGAAGCCACTTTAGATTAAGATTCTATTTATTGTGTTAGGTAGGTTAGTGTTAATTGTAATAAATGTCTTGAGAAAAAACTAAGATTCAAAACATGTGTTGCTAAATTTGTGTGACGGGTTATAGGGACAGTGGGCTATGATGGAGGAAACGTGAGGTATTAAAGAGGTGAGTTGTTGGTTGTGTCAAAATAGTCGGGGTCACCCATAATATAGACAGGATGACCATGGTTGGTTGGGCGACGAATTGGGGTATAAGATCTCTCTCCTCAAATAAAATTGATTCAAGGTCTATTAAGTTTCAAATGTGTAGTTTAGGATTTTTTTTGTGTGACGTGCTTGTGAGAGCATATGCGGGTTGAGTTCCCACGCCGATGCAGAGCTAGCTGAGGCGGCATTGCTTTCACTAATAAAACATCTAAAAAAAGTATCGTAACAAGGAATTACTGTAGGTTAAATAATTTTAACGATTAGGTATTTAAATTAATATAGTTTTAAGTAAATAGTTTTAAGTATTTAAATTAAGACAGTTTTAATTAAACAACTTTAATATTTGCATTAACAATTTAAGCGTAGTATGCAGCTCTGCCTGAAATTCAGGCTGCCATAAGAAGTATGTGTAAAAAAACAAACTGAAATTCAGGATGGTAAATTCCTTAAAGAAATTTCCGTTTACTAGTACTAAATTTCCGTTTAAAGTACACGGAATTTTGGCATTTATTGTATATTACAGGCATGTTATAACAATAAGTGGATATTAAAATTAATGTTCAGGCAATTGTTTGGTCACGGAATTTTTGACATTTCTAATTTTTCGTACATTGTAACTAATTTTTAGTGTTTTTGTGCGTTGTAAATTAAAAAATATATAAATTTGTGTGTATGCAAACAAAACTCTACCCGATTATTTTTCCGTGTAGAAATAAATGCAAAACTCTAAACCTGAATTTCAGTGAGAACTGCATACTACGCTTTAAAAGCAACTTTCCACTGAACAACTTCAGGCAACTTTTAACAACTTTTAGAAAAAGCAACTTTAATTGCTTACGACTTTATTACACTGATCTTCTTCAACAACTGCTTCTCTTATTAAAACTTCAATATACCGATGTGTGGTATATTCAGCAACTCAGCGACATTAACCCTCTTATATATATATATATATATATATATATATATATATATATATATATATATATATATATATATATATATATATATATATATATATATATATATATATATATATATATATATATATATATATATATATATATATATATATATATATATATATATATATATATATATATATATATATATATATATATATATATATATATATATATATATATATATATATATATATATATATATATATATATATATATATATATATATATATATATATATATATGTATATATATATATATATATATATATATATATATATATATATATATATATATATATATATATATATATATATATATATATATATATATATATATATATATATATATATATATATATATATATATATATATATATATATATATATATATATATATATATATATATATATATATATATATATATGTATATATATATATATATATATATATATATATATATATATATATATATATATATATATATATATATATATATATATATATATATATATATATATATATATATATATATATATATATATATATATCTATGTATATATATATATATATATATATATATATATATATATATATATATATATATATATATATATATATATATATATATATATATATATATATATATATATATATATATATATATATATATATATATATATATATATATATATATATATCTATATATATATATATATATATATATATATATATATATATATATATATATATATATATATATATATATATATATATATATATATATATATATATATATATATATATATATATATATATATATATATATATATATATATATATATATATATATATATATATATATATATATATATATATATATATATATATATATGTATATATATATATATATATATATATATATATATATATATATATATATATATATATATAAATATATATATATATATATATATATATATATATATATATATATATATATATATAATATATATATATATATATATATATATATATATATATATATATATATATATATATATATATATATCCTTTAGTTATATAAAAATAATATGACATTACGTTCGTATTGCTTCGACATTGTTGAATCGGATATCGTATGAAACCACTTACGTTTTCTTTCTACTTTTTTTTCGAGTTATCGTTCGTATGGAAACATATGTAGAACCGCTTTTATCCAAAAAAAGAAGAGTACGCAGAGAATGGCAACGCTACAGATCCCCTCAGCTAAAATCTAGACTGAACTAATGTACTAAACAGCTAAAAACTTCTCTAGAATATCGAAAAACCGCTTCTCTTCAAAAATGTCTGAATGGGTTCGACGCAACACCTCAAACAGACTATTAGCTATGGAGAGCAGCCCGAGATTTCAAAAGACCAGTGGTCTATAAGCCTCCATTGCGAGCTTCGAATGGAGACTGGTCAAGAACTGACGCTGTTTGTAAAACACTTTCAGAAAGTATTTGCTCCAAATACGTCTGATACTATAGTTTAGCTGAAACCAGTCCAGAAACAGATTTTTAAGTTCATGGTTTGTTTAATGCAGCTGCAATAATGTAAACTGCATTTTCAACACTTCCTGCATCATGCAGGTCATGTTGGTTGTAAAAAATTTTACTGTTTGTATAAGTTTTCTATCGAAGCCTCAATTCGATCAAAATTGAAACCAGTGTTTTCGTTGGCAAGAGGCCGTTTTTGAGCTGTGGGCTGGTTAGACTTCAAAGCATTATGCTGAGTACACATTTGGCATTTCTTTTGTTGTAATTTTGTGGTGTCGTAAGGCCATACACAGAAAAGTATCGGAAATGACAAACATTGCCACTAGTAGAGACTGTTGTGTTTGCTTGTGATGTCACGAAATGCCATAATATGTACTCAGCATTAGCATATGAGAACTGACTGTTTGGTATGTTTTGCGCTATGGCCTGGTTAGCCTTAAAAATGTTGGCGTATGAAGCCCGGCTGGTAGCTGGTTGGCGCAGCTGGCGATAATTGGTATTTTAATAACAAGCAAAGTATTGTGATTTCAAAAACTGGTTTTTCAGGATTTAGACTTCATTAATGATACTACCCAGAAAAAATCATTTTTATAATCGTAAAAGTTTGCTTTTTATTAAGTTTCTTATCTCCTGAAAATTTTTTAAATGTTATGTGCCCTTTTGCTTTTTATATGAAGATATGTACATACTTAGCAGTATTTTATTAGTGTTATTTTTTTAATATGTATTTTATTAAATAAAAATATTCAAGAAACTACAAAAATATTTTTGGGAGGAATTTCAGAACAATTTTTTAAATTTAGGGTGTTTACGCTTTATTGAGGTAAGGATATTATATTATTGAAACTGAATCAAGCTAAATTACTTTATATTAAACTATTATATAAACTTCTACATTTAGGGGTTTTATTCTCAAAATAGGTTATATTTAGGGGGTTTAAAAATTTTTTTTGGGGGGAAGAAAAAAGTTACCTGGCAACACTGAAGTACAGTGGCACCTTGGTATGTCAGAAACCATCGTATACATAAAGATATAGATGTTCCATTAGTAGACTGAGTTTTCACATCAAGTGACAACATACATATGTATATAAAAAAGCTCGAATCGCATCCAAATCCCCTAGCCTGCAAAATCAATAATTTTAGAGGGCACTATCGGCTGAGAAAGAGACACTTGCTCTCAGCCGAACACAAGAGACGTAAGACTTCTAATGCATTAAACACATTCACCACAGCAGGCTACCGGCTACAAAATGTAAAAATGGAACACATGTGTGTATACGACAATGATTATTTTCACGGCTACATGACTACAGGTTGTTCTCCATGCTACTTTTGTCGTGTAGTCAATTTAAACTAATTTCTATTTTTGTTGGCTACAAAACAAAAACAGTGTTAACAATATAACAAATTATGTAAAGGAAATTAGTGCTTAGAAATACTTTTTATTGTTAAATTAAAAGGAAAATTACAAAATTTTAATGTTGCAATATATAAGTATCGAGTTCTTAAATAATTAAATTTATATTGTTATACACATGTCAAAATAAATAATTGTATTTCTATAGTATTGAGCTCATGTACATGTCTGGAATCACGTAAGTTTTTCGGCTTAAGTCTCATATATATACTTTTCCACGATCATACTCGAAGTTAATTTTTATTTTTGTGGGCGATAATAAACTAATTAGTGCTGCCAGAATAATGAGAAATATGAAATAATTAGGAACTTAATAAAAATATACTGAAATAAGTCAAGAATACTAACATTGTTTAAAAATAAAATTATGCGGTAATAGCATTTTTTAACCTAAACATTTTAGTATAATTTTTTTCGGCGCCCACTTTTGTTTTCGGAGTTACAGGGTTGAAAACTTTAATTTTTTATTGATCATAATTCCTACAATATAGAACAGATATAAAAGATATAGGTATCATTACAAAAAACTCTGAAATACCTTTGCACTGGTATACAAAATTGTTATATCAATTAACCCATTGCGAGCAAAATGGAGTTAAAAATATTTTTATATGACTTTTCACGTAAAAGCACCGTTATCTTAAAAACTAACCAATACAATGGTACTTAATCATGTATTTAGTTTAATATAGAACCTTCCAAGCTTTAATTTGATATATAATTAGAAGCTATCATCGATGTAATTCGTAAGTTATGGCACTATAAAAATGAGATTTTAAAAATTAGTTAACTCATAAACTCATTTTTAAAGTACCATAACTTACGTATTTCACCGGTGACAGGTTTAAAAAATACACCAAATAAAAGCATGAAAGGTTCTCTATAAAAGTGGATACATCGTTCTGTACCCTTGTATCGACTAGTTTTAAAGATAGCGGTGATTCTGCGTGAAAAGTCAGATATCAAAGTTTTAAAGTTACATTTCACACGCAATGGGTTAATCGATTTCAGAAATTTATACTCCAGTAGGAAGGTATTTTACAGAACTTTAACATGATGCTCATTTCACTTACATCTGCTCTTAATTCTAGGAGCTATGACCAATAAAAACTTAAAGTTTTTAACCCCGTAACTCCAGAGCCAAGAGAGATCCCCCGAAAAAATTTACTTTAAATTTTAAGGTTAAAAAAGGCTACTACCTCATGATTTTTTTATTTATTCTATTATATTTAACAAAGAGAACATCAAAAAATTTAGGTATTAAAAGTGCAATAACAATTAAGAGATATTAAATAAATAAATGTATTTGTTTTTATATTTTGCAACATCTGACTATATTTTGAATAAGCGATTTTATTTTTGTGCAAGTGAAACATTGAAAGTGGCACCACTGAAATATGTACTTCTATAACAAAATGTCAGCTGGTAGGATGTCGCTTCCGCTTTCAAAAGTAGCTGGCTACAGGGCGACAAATATAGCTAGCGACATTTGAAGCCGTGTAGCCTGCTGCGGGGAATTTGTTTAAATCATAACGAAGCAATCCTAATATTTTTCTAGCAGTGGCTGGACGAATTAACTAGTTCACAAAAAAATTTACCTCAAAAATGAGATTTTTTAAGCTAAATTGGGGCCGCTGAACACGAATATGGCATTCATTTGTTTTTCTTAAGAACCATTTTCGAGATCTTCGCGAAAAAACGAGTTTTTTTTGCAGTTTGTAAAGATCTTTCCAAAAATCTTGAGCAATGTTTACTTGAATTGATCAAATTTGGCATTGTTGCATAGATATGTTTTTCCTCTTTCAGTTCATATCTATACTGTGTTGATCAGATAAAAATTCACTGAGTAACAAGAAGTTATATTTGAAAAAAAAATTTATTTTTGCGTTTTTTTTCAAAATTTACCCTTTTAAAATGCTCCATTAAAGCAAAATAAAATAATTCTAAATTTTTGTTTTGACCCATATTTTAAATAAAATTTTGTTCCCAAATATTTTGCAAATACATCAACCCTTTCTACCTCTTTAGTCTTAATCGAATTTACAATTTTTTTGGTGGGCATGCACCCTTTCGAAATCGACCTATTTTTGAGATTTGTTGGAACTTTCTTAGGAATTCTGATGATTCTCAGAAGGTAATCATAGTTTTCTATACTTGCTGAGTATTAACTACGTAAATTCTCATATAACTGCAAAATTTCATTGGAAAATATCAATAATGAACGATTTTAAAGCATTAAGAAAAAATTTAATATGCACAAAACACCACATAGCACCATTTTTCCACTTGTTTTGCCGTCTTTCTTAAAAATTAAAATTATAAAAACCTGAATACAGTGTTGAAAACTGCACATAATTTTGGTAACTTTTCAAACGAGAAAAAGTAATAAAATGGAAGCAAGAACTCGTACTGACCTGAGGACCAACGAATGAAAATTAAGATTTTGATGTGTTCACTAAATATGTTGTAACTTTCTCATATTTTGTCCGATGTAACTAATTCTACGCTTGCTATATTTGGAACAAAATTGTGTTTAAGATGTGGGTCTAAAATAAATTAAAAATTTGTTTTTGCCTTAATGGAGCGACTTAAAATAGTAAATTTTCAAAAAACGTCGAAAAAATAAAGTTTTTTCAAATCTAAAGACCTGTAACTGAATATGGGTTGAAAGAGGAAAAACATATATATGCACCAGTGCAATATTTTCGTAATTCAAATAAGCAGTTCTCAAGATTTTTGGAAATAGCTTTATAAACTGCAAAACACTTTTTCGCGAATATCTCGAAAACGGCTCTTAAAAAAATAAATGAATTTCATATTCGTGTTCAGTGACCACAAATTAACTTACTGCCTGTTCAACGATGTCGAAAAAAGATGTTCATGCGCATTCTAAGCGAAAGAACACTGATTTGCGTTCATGAACAAAGTCATAAATATGTTTCCATACGAACGATAACTCGAAAAACAAGTAGAAAGAAAACGTAAGTGGTTTCATACGATATCCGATTCAACAATGTCGAAGCAATACGAACGTAATGTCAAAATCACTCACTTACTTTGTTGCTTGCGACGGGTAAAACATTTTGCATAAAAGTCCATTAAATTCTTAGAACTCGTAATATCTCTCTTATTATAATATTTTTTATCATTCTTATTAATTTTTGTATTATTTATGCACATACTCATGATTTTTTTTAAACAAAATAAAAGCCACTAACACATTCAAAACTTCTGTTTTCTTTACTGTGTAACGCCCATCAAACAAGGTAGTCGCACCTGTACAACAAAACAAGAATTTGTATTAGATAATCAAAAAATTTCCTGTACAACTGCGAGTACCTTACAATGGACTCTCTTGTCGTTATGTTTAGTTGTATTTTTCTTCAAACAATTTAGTAGTATTTTCAGGGTTTTAATGAAAATCGTCAAATAAACTAGAAATTTACAATATGGCATTATTGTAAAATGTTAATACTTAAGAGACAAAAATTGACACAAGCAAACGAAAGCTGTCGATATTGTTGAACCCAAATTGACTAGATTTCGAGACAGTAGCTTTCGATCGCTCAGGCTTATAAATTATAAATGTTCCAACAGACAAAAGAATGAACTACAGGACAGATACGGCTAGTGTTGCTCATAGCTATAGATATTTATTATATAGGAACGGAAGCGGAAATTAAAATTATGAGATATTAAAATACTTTATGTTTTTTGTACATTTGTATTTTTAAATTGTTCATTTTTTCATTTTGACAATTTTTTGTTTGTTAAAATTTTTTTTCAATTTGAAAGTTATAAGTAATTGTTAAACACATTTATATATCCCTGAAGAAGCCACACAAAGAAGTGGCGAAATATTGGACTTGTTGAAAATTAAAAAATAAATATTGTTATTGTTTTTTATATAAAAAGAGACCTTAAGCTCAATTAAAATATAAAACTTTTATAAACAAAAAAGGTCGAAGAAATTAGTATAAAGAAATTTAAAAAGGTTGAGCCCGCCTAAAAGCAGTAAAGAAGGAAATATGAATTTCAGCGGTTCTAATTACTACGGAGTAGGCCATTATCAGAACAGAGAAATGAATAACAACATCATCAATATAATCCAGGAAAGAAGAGTTTATCACGGAAGCAATAACAGGAGAAATTATGCATTTTTTAAGAGGAATCACCAAATAAGAAAGACTGTGAATAGGTATAAGACCATCAGGGACAAATTAATTAAGTGTAAGGCATCCATAACTTTTTTAATTCGATGCCGAAATTCAGGTATTATTCCTAAATTCATAAAGAACTCATTTAAAAACATGATTAATATTTTTCATTGTAATGGTTCATCATCAACTCAACAAATTTATACGAGACAAATACTGAGCTTCCAAATCAAAATTCTCAATCTGGCAATAAGGCAAAAACATGAATTCCTGAAACAATTTGAAGAAGAGATGACTTATTTAAACAATATATTAAGAACACTATTTACCTATGAAGAAATGAACAAATTTTTTGAATACAATGAAAGATTAGCGAACGCTTTGATTAAAAGAACATAACAGGTACATATTAAAAAGTTTAACTATCTTATTGATTTGCAAAGAAAGGAATTAGGGATTAAATAAATCAAATGTAGAAATTCCTATTGACGTACAATATGTACTTTCTTTGGGTCAAACATTTTCTTTACCCACTAAGAAAGAAGATTTTCCCCTAATGAAAGTAATATCGGATGGAGAAGATTTTGTTCAGACTCTACAAGATAGAGAGGAACAAGAAATAGCTACGTCAAGACTGACTACTATTATTGATAGTCACATAAACAGAATTAGGCTAACGAACAGAGATAAATTTTTAATAAATAGAGTAGATCTTAGTGAGAGATTCTTGAGATTAAATAGAAACATTATTGTTTTGAATGCAGATAAGGGAAATACTACAGTAGCTATGGATAAGCATGATTATGAGTTAAGAATTAATGATATTGTTAGTAATGTTACTGCGTATAGAATATTAAATAAGGATCCTACAACTAAATTACAAAAAAAAAATAATAATATTGTTGACGAATTGTTCAGAGCAAAAATAATTACAAATATAGATAAAAATAGACTTAAGACTAGTGTTGCTATGCCGCCAAGACTGTATGGATTACTTAAAATCCACAAAGGGAATTTTCCATTAAGACCGATTTGTTCTTTTATAAATATGTTACACATATTCTAAAATAGTTAACGATAGGTTCCAAATACAATGTAATTAATTCTTTACAATTTAAAGATAAGATACGACATCTGAGGATTGATACTAATGAAAAATTAATTTCACTTGATGTAGTATCGATATTTCCCAGTATTCCAGTAGATCTTGCAATAGATATTATAGGTGAAAAATGGGATTTGCTAAAGGAACATACAAATATAGGAAAGGATTTATTTTTGCGTATCATTAGATTTTGTATTATTGACAACAGATATTTTCAATATAACAATAAAATATATGCACAACTAAAAGGACTTCCCATGGGCTCTCCAGCTTCGCCAGTTGTGGCTGATATTGTAATGGAAAAATTACTTGATGAATGTGTTGAAAAACTGAACATTAGGCCAAAAGTTTTATGTATATGACCTTTTGTGCATTATTTCAGAAAGCAAAATTGAGACTATGTTATCAACATTTAATACATTTCATCCCGACATTAAATTTGCAATAGAAAAAGAATGTGGTTCAAAGTTGCCTTATTAAATACGTTAATAATAAGGAGAAATAATAGCTTATTAATAGATTGGTACCAAAAACCGACCTCTTCAGGCACAATAATTAATTATTATTCGAAACACCCAAAAAGGATAATAATTAATACAGCCAAAAATCTTATAGAAAGAATATTATCAGTTAGTGATACGGAATTTCATAGGAAAAATAAAAGGATAATTATGAATATTTTAAATGATAATAGTTTCCCAATTCCCTTAATTTGCAAATTAATAAGACAATATAGGTGTATTAGAAGATATCAAAACACAGCTTCTGAACCTAAAATTTGTAAATCTTTGACATATGTAGCTAAAATGTCGGAAAGATTAGAAAAGTCGAAAATATATGATAGTGATAAATATAGAATGGCACATAAGATGTATTAAACTGTAGGTAAATTGTTTAGTAAAACAAAAGACAGAGTACAGAGATTAGAAAAATCTAATTTAGTTTATCAAATTTCATGCAATGGTAATGATAGAGAAAATTGTAATAAGGTATATGTAGGTACGACCAAAAATAAATTAAAAACTAGAATATCTGGTCATAAATCGGATCAAAGGTATAGGGATAATGTTTCTGTACAAAAGACAGCTTTAGCAGCTCATTGTGCCAATTCAAATCACTATCCTGATTTTAGTAATGTTTCAATTTTAAATACGAAGAATAATTATAAACGACGTTATATGTTAGAGATGTTACAAATTATAAATGTTCCAACGACAAAAGAATGAACTACAGGACAGATACGGCTAGTGTTGCTCATAGCTATAGATATCAAATACTTTATGAGATATTAAAATACTTTATGTTTTTTGTACATTTGTATTTTTAAATTGTTAATTTTTTCATTTTGACAATTTTTTGTTTGTTAAAATTTTTTTTTTCAATTTGAAAGTTATAAATAATTGTTAAACACATTTATATATCCCTGAAGAAGCCACACAAAGAAGTGGCGAAATATTGGACTTGTTGAAAATCAAAAAATAAATATTGTTATTGTTTTTTTATATAAAAAAAGACCTTAAGCTCAATTAAAATATAAAACTTTTATAAACAAAAAAGGTCGAAGAAATTAGTATAAAGAAATTTACCACCTATTTGAATTTATTATGTATGCGAATCATATACAAATTATCAGAATCGTTTCACTAATAACTAAGATATCGTTAAAACCGATTTTAGTTGATTTTTTACGACTCCGAAGTCTTAAGATCATATATAGTAAGATATTCTGTTAAGTGTAGTTTTGAGAAGTTCTATAATAATAATCATCCAAATCGGTCTATAAATGGCTGATATCTGGCCAAAAAGAAAAAACACGTATGCTAACAAAATATAAAAGAAACCAGCTTAAACCAATGCGAATTCAGTACCAGGTAGCCTTATCAACACACATGATCATCAGCTGACTACACCCCATCAGACAAACTCTATATAAAAAAAGAGAAAAACTTTAACCCGAACTGTCAACGTACAAATAAAAATAGTCCTACACCTACTTTGTATGTGTGTCGTTTTAATGATAAGGCCACTTCCTACACCTACTTTGTATGTGTGTCGTTTTAATGCTAAGGCCACTTGATATTAATTCGCTTTGGCTTAAACCTCTTCGTATCCACCATGGAGGCTTATTAGAGAATTATAAATTTTACTTGCTCTTGTAGCCACGCAATAATAATAAAACCCTTTTTGAAAGCTTAAAATTTTTGTGAGTTGTATTTATTATCCCTTTTTGTTTGGTGATAAATACATATGTATGCACATACAATTTGAATTTTTGTTATCTGGCTGGTTGTGAGCATTTTGTTTAATTTTTCTTTGGAGTTTATGTATGTTTATACATACAATTGGGGAATTCACAAGGTAGTCATAAAGTCATATGTTTTAAAATAATAACACGAAAAAATATGACTGCTGTGAGGAACCCCTCATAAGTTAGTGCGCTATTTCAAATTTGTGTCAGCTGATAAAAAAAGCAATTATAAATACTTGAAATCAGAATTCCAAGAACAAGTGAAAAAATTAAAATAATAGTTAGTTTGTTTTTAAATTATTCAACTTGTTAATAAAGTAAATAAACCCCAGCTGAATATCTTTTTTTTTAAATTAAAGTAAAAACAAATTTACACTCACACCGAAAATGAAATTGTTCCAATACATAAACAAAACCAGCTGTTGCCAGTGACTGAGCCGACTAATTTTCCACGCGGCTGCTAACGGAAAAACGTTAAGCTAGGATCACAGGATTGCCGCAATGCACCAATTATTGCCTTGTTTTATGTCCCAATCGTATGATTTCACAATCAATTGGCTCATGCGGCAATCGAAGCCAATATTTTTCTTATTGTGCCCAATAAAATGCAACTCTGGTGTTCCAATCGTGTGACTGCTTGATAAGCAACCATGCGGCAATAAAAATATCAAAAATGCACCAATATTTATTGTGTTCTTGTGCGGCAATCGAAGTGGACAATACGCCAATATTAATATATTTTATGTGCCAAAACCATTGCGTAGAACATCATTTGTTGTTGTCAGTACCATAAATTTTGATTTATAATATGAAATAAATCAAAATTTATGGTACTGACAACAATAAAGCTACATAATACTTTTTATGCTTTTAGTACATAATCTGCACCATAATTATGTTTCATTACAATAAAACCGTTTTAATTAAACATTTTTTTTACCTTTATTATTTGTACTATATACATACATGTCGTGTGTTTTTTCATGAAATGTGCTGCACATAAAAAATTTCACTTAACAAATTTCGTTTTATTTTAAAAAAACAATGTACATATATACGCGCACTCAAGGCGAATTAATTTTACAAGGTGGTGTCATAGGCGAATTCAATTCGCCTTCATGGGATTTTGTTTTTGTTTTGTTACGTCAAAAGCAAGGCGAAACAACATGAGAAATTGTTGTCAGTGTGACCGTTGAAAATATTCAAAAGGTGGCAGAAATAGCGGATTTTGAAGAAAAAATTGCCGCCAAAGAGATTTTTCAAACAAAGGGGAAAACATTTTTAAAAACGAATTAACTAAACCAAATTATTGCATGTTTCCACGATACTAAATTTTGCTGTTCGATGCTCCCTTGGGGCCATGTAACGCCATGTAACAATATGTATTATGAAGGTAACATACAATCCTTGAATACCCAACTAAACATTGTATTAACAAAATGGGCATCCTCTCTATGCTCAAATCCGGATACTCTATTAAACTCCATAATGATAAAGTTAGATAAAACAAAGAAAATTCCGAAACTTATTTCAACAATGCATAGAATTAGGGAAAATTGTAACCACATAAATATTTCTTTAAAAAGATTTAAAACAAATACGAAGAACTACCCACCATGGTCCCTTTAGCCCAGCCAAATTGATACCTCACTCAATATATATAACAAAAACCAACATAACCCCTTATAATTCTGAATTATTTAAGAAACTTCAGGAACAATATATCAGCCACATGTTTGTATACACTGATGGATCCAAATCCGAAAATACCGTTAGCTATAGTGTAACGATAAATAACACTATCATAAAAACATCAATTTTACCCGATTTTAGCTCAGTTCTATCCGCGGAATTGATTGCTATATATCAAGCCGTCAAATTCATAGAATCAAAAAAAGGCAAATATGCGATCTGTTCAGATTCCTTATCTGGGTTAAGAACTATCACTAATATAGAAAATAACAATCCATACGCGTCATACATAAGAAACACATTGATTCACAAAAAAACGAACTTAATTCTTATTTGGGTACCAAGTCATTGTAACATTAAGGGGAACGAATTCGCAGACATCGTTGCTAAAGACGCTTTGAGATCTCCACTCCTAAGTACTGATAATTGCAACTCCGAAGATCTCTGTAGATATATTAAAAAGTATTATAAAGAAACAGATCCCTGCTTTTCTAAAACTTCCCGCTGGTACAAAACCATAAATCGTCCTATGATTAATATAAGATCATATTTCAATTACGAGACTAACAAATTAAGCAGAAAAGACATAATAAAATACATACGAATTCGACTAGGACATTCCAAATACACCCACGGTGTACTTATTAACATCAAAAATGTACCTAAATGCAACTGCAACATTCACCGCCCATCATCCCCTGAACATTTTTTGTCTCAATGCCCTGAATTTCAAAATATAAGAAATAGAATTTTTAATAATCAAAATCCATTGTCCCTTATATCCAATCCTACTGCAGAAAACATAAAAAATATCATTGAATTCTTAAAAGAAGCTAACATTTACAACTTTATCTAATATAACATAATCCAAACTAATTTGAAATTTATAACTTTATCCAATCTAACGTAATCGAAACTAATTTTAAATGTATAACTCTATCTAACATTAGATTATGTATTTTAAATCTAGCTTAAAGCCTAGGCAGCTATAGCTTCTTTCTGTACAATTAGCTTATAAATTTTAATTTTAAGTTAATTATGTAAATAAATAAATAAATAAATATTGCA
Organism: Panzeria rudis; assembly: GCA_956483635.1. Lineage (NCBI taxonomy): Eukaryota > Metazoa > Arthropoda > Insecta > Diptera > Tachinidae > Panzeria > Panzeria rudis. The sequence continues at coordinate 85,460,252 of OY101447.1, forward strand.
TGTTTATGTATTTCGTAAGCATTAACAATTTTTGGAACCAAGTTAAACAATTTTGATATTTCTTCTTTCAAAAAAGTTAAAATGATTTGTTGTGGTTAGCTTATCTATATGCCGACATATATTTGGTTACTAATGTTATCTCATCAATAGATCTTAAAAAAATTGTTCTATATATTATTCTTCTCCAATGGAGGAACTATCATATGCTAAACCGATGAACCACATTTGAAAAGTTTTATCTTCCTAAAAATATCAGCACTAACGAAGTACATCACATTGCAATACAAGCTTTGAGATTTTTATAAGATTTTGTAAGACGAAAATCAAATCGAAATCAGTCTGACTATCAAAAAATCTTAAAGAAACTCTTCTCATTACATATTGTTTCTACACTATCACATTCCAAATAAAACTTAACATAAATAATTTGCAATAAAGCAACTTTATTCGTTCTTCTTTTTCCTTATTTATACCGCCAAACAAATGCACAACTGTTTTCGTTATTCCCATGTTTGTTTGTGCAAAAGACAACCCTGATAAAATAAAAATTGTGATTGTTTAGAAAATTACCAAAACCATAACACATACTGTCAAATTTCTTTACGTATTACTTTATAGAACATAAAAATTTGTTTTCACACTTGGATTTTTACTTAAGATTGGAGTTTTTGACAAGTATTAACACTAAATCTAATAGTCTAAAGGCCGCTTTAAAATCACTGGCACATAAGTTGTAATATGAGGGGTATAGAATCAAACACTGTTATCTCCACATTTTTAATAAATGTGTCTGACAATGCCATGTGGTTGCGTTTGATGAATGATTGTGACCAATGAAAACAAAAATTCAAAATATGTTTTCATCCATTCTCTTGAACAGAAAAACGAACAGTTATTACGCCTACAGTACACGGAATGTAAAAAGCCACATGCGTATGTGGGTCTGACGTCACGAGAATTTTCAGCATATTGGTTGCATTTTTTATACAAGTAGTAGTGGATACATGCTGTAAAATTTTGATAGTACACGGCATGTATTTTTGTCCCAAAATTCAAATGTAACATATGTGGCCGAAGCGGACACATTTGCAGAAGCAATACATGTGTAAACATCTGAATGGTTACATGTATGTTACTAGTACACGGCATGCAGCAGATGGACGCGTTTTATATATTAGCATATGCAAAAGCCATATGTTTATGAGGATTTCTAGTACACGGCATTTGTGTTCTTCTATTCGAGTTGTAAACAATAATTGATTTTATCGTCGGTCCATATATGCTGAATTTTTCTGTCGCCTGCTGTTGACTTTCTTTGTCGACGAGACTTTAATTGAGAAGGCGGCACCGTTGGAATCATCGTCGTCGACAATAACAACATTATTTTCACTCATATTTTAGTAAATTAATATAATAAAGGCACGAATTAAATCACAAATTAAATGCACAAATTAAACGGAATAGCAAGACAAATTTATTTAATAAGAATCAAAACAAACTCAGCTGCTTATGACTATCAGTGTTGCCACGAAAAAAAAACTTCATACGAAAGTTTCCTACAAAAAAAATACCAAAGTCGTTGAAAATCTATCAATATATTACAAACTAACTTTTATAGAAATTTATTAAAATTTTTACAAAATTATTACTTTCTAAATTTAAGATATGGGTTGAAACAAAAATTTTGAATTTTTTGTTTGCTTTAATGGAGCATTTCAAAATGGTGAATTTTGAAAAAACGCGAAAAATATTTTTTTTTCATATATAAAGGCTTGTAATTCAGTGAACTTTTGTCTGATCAACACAGTATTAATATGAACTGAAAGAGGAAAAACATATCTATGCAACAATCCCAAATTTGCTCAATTCAAGTAAACAGTACTCATGATTTTTGTAAATATCTTTACAAACTGCAAAAAAACTAGTGTTTTGCGAATATCTCGAAAACGTTTCTTAAAAAAAAATAAATTAATGCCATATTAATGTTCAGCAGCCCCAATTTAGCTTAAAAAACATCTCATTTTTGAGGTGAATTTTTTTGTGAACTAGTGTTATCAAAGGATAAATGTAGTTACGTTGTAAAATGTAATAAAGATATTTGTGTTTATTGAATACAATACAAAATCATATTTTTGTATAGGCTTTGGTAAAGCGTGTTTATTTCTCTGTAAAAACCACACAAAAGGTGACTTGTGAGAAATAGAGTATTCTATTTAACAGGCAATTAAACGAAGTTTGACAGCAGCCCGTATTTAAATAAACTATAGTATAATAAACATAAGATATGCTAAAAATCGAGGCTTTTTATTATAATTACTTTTGGCTGTGTTCCAGCAATCCCAATAATCAATTATGACTAATTAATTTTTAATAAGATTAAAATAAAAATTAAGTTATGTATTAACATTTAACATAAAGCGCCCCACGATTTTGTACTATAAGTGATCTATTTTGTTAATACATAACTTAATTTTTATTTTAATCTTATTAAAAATTAATTTGTCATAATTGATTATTGGGATTGCTGAAACTCTTCATACTTACAAATTACTTTCTATTTTTTAGTTTCGTTTGATATTAAAGCGTGCTTAAGTTTTTTTAAACTATCATTTTTATATTAAATGTAAAAGTTTTCAATTTTTTGAAAATTCAAATTTAATATAACAAGCAGATACGTCGCGTTTTAAAAACGCCCGTGTGGCCTCAGTCTTAATTACAACTTTTATCAAGTATACTACAAAAAGTAAATTTTATAAAAACCTCTTTACAGATTTAATTCGTGAGTTTTTACTAACTGCATTGAAACTTCTAATAATAAATATGCATAAACATATACACAAACCAACCAAACGAAAAAATTCCTACATAATTTGCTAGGAAACACCCAACTGGCAACGCTTTCAATGGGTACATACGCTTAGAACATGTTCTGACAAAAATTCTTTCTGTTACATTTTTGTGACAGCTACATGCGCATGTAAAAGATATTGCACGTGTCACAATTCACATGTAACACGGTAGTACACGGGATGTGAAAAATACACATGGGCGTATGCGTCTTGATAGCTACATGTGGTACACATACGAATGTTTACTTCATGTGAATGTCCCAAAAAGTGGAAGTACACGGCATGTAGCAAATGTAGCTTCATGATGACGTCAAAATTACTTCAGAGCCACATGCGCATGTGGATTTTTACATTCCGTGTACTGTAGGCTTTAGATATGTGTATCATTACAGGTAGAGGTTTTCTCTATTTGTTAAGAAACTATATCTAACTATATATTGGAGCCAATATAGATAAGTGTGTCCTTTTATATAAAATAAATATTTTGCAAATCAGTCGATAAATGGCGTTGGTCTGAAGGAACACCCATAAAAAATACATACGAGTTGATAACCTTCTACTTTTAATGACGTGGACTAAAAAGAACACTGTACAACAAAATCTAAATTTTAAAAGTAACAGGCTTCTAGCGAATAATTGTAGTAGAAGATATAAAAAAATAGATATGTGTCGGTGTTTTTAAAATTTACGTCTGTTCATTATTTAAGGGGTATGTAAGATCGTCCCCTTCCTTTTGCACATTGTTATAGTGAATAGGAGTAGGAAATCTTGTAAGGTCTACATTTTGGGAACATTTTAACTATATAACTAACTCTTCGACTTAAACGGCGATGCAGCGCACATTGGGAAAAAGGCCAATCAAGCGGCGGAAAAATCATATCTTCCAAACTAATAGTCTGATCCACAAAAAACGTCTACATGAATTATAGGAAAGCCTGTAGGCTATACAGTTTGTAAAAAATTAGGCAGCTATTTTTAACACAGTGGGCGCTATATGTTGCTATATATGACCAATTTAAAAAAATTCAAAATTCATAAAAAAAACCAAAGTGCATCAAATTTCAAAATGCATTCAAAATTTATCTTGAAATTGAAAATGACTACTTAATTTAATAACAAGTGGTTTCGGAAGCAAATTAAAACAAAATCATATAGAAATACACAAGTACGAAATTTTGAAAAATATGTATATTTAGGATATAAAGGTGCATACGCAAGTCTCCGCAGCTAATTTTTGGAACAATCTTACTCCATAATATCTATATTAAGATTCCACACAAGTTTTAGGCATACTTTTATATATCTCTATAAAGATTTGGAAAAGTTTTCAAAACAAGATTATTCTGTATTTACAATTCTAGTCCTTAACTGAAATAGCAAATATATAGAGTAAAGCCGTTTAAAATAGCTGATATAACACAATGAAAAAAAGTTACTTTTTAATTTTTTTTAATATAATTTCTTTTTACTTTTCTGCCACAATATTGGAGTTTTTCGCTTTTTGCAGCGGCTGAAATGTCTTAAAAATATATTTATCATAAAATTCTACTAAGACTTCAAAGACACCAAAGCTTGAAACTCAACTTAAACACCAGAAATCACATAAGACAATATGTGATTCGGTGTTAATTATGAATTTATTTACAATTTGTACTAAAACATCCTACAAAACCGGATTTTATAAAACTAGTTTGTATTAAAATAAGTCAAAATACAAAAGAAAGCTGTAGATATATGGCTACTAGTAGGGAACTGGGAACATGGCCCCAATTAAAATTTTAAAATTTGGGTAATTAAAATTTGAAATTTTAATTGTTAAATAAACAAAAGTGTAATTTGATACCCGTGGGAAAAAAAATGAAAGTACCCTGTAGGTAAAATGTTGGTAAAAAATTGTGATGAATTGTTATTGAGTTAAAGTGTTAGTGTGAAATTATATTATAGATAATGTTTTGTGTTATATGAATTTCGGATATGGGTGTATCTGTGGGTGAGTGGGGTTCGATACCTACCATAGACCCTGGATGTTTTCCGTTGCTTCGTGGGTTGTGGTTGTGTTGAGATAGTGAGCTAGGAACAATTGGCTTAGTATAGACAATGTGGTTCTAATGGGGTGATATTGAGACATTAGGTAGTGAGTTTGGAGCTTGAAAGTATTGGCTTGGTATAGACAATGTGGCTCTTATGGGGTCATATTGAGAGATTGGGTAGTGTTTTAGATTATATGTGGAAATAAAGAGTGTAGACAAGTTTGGTGACAACGTCACCAAACTTGTAGATAAATAAATCGACTTGGGTTCCTACGGGGTTTATTGTGTCGCTGTTATTATTTTTTTTGTTCTTGTTAATTTTTTGTGATGCTTGTGTTTACATTTACTTTGTGCATGGCTGTGGGTGCGTGAATGTGTGGGGGATGGGGGTGTGTGTGTTTCTTTTTTCTTATCTTTAGATTTGTGAAGAATGTGTGTATGTCGTTTCAAATGTCCGTCTTGTTTATTTCTTGGGATAATAATTTGAATATTTGTTCTACAGAATCATGTTTATTGCTTTGTTTATTCAGCTGCGCATTTTTTGAGAATGAGTCATCATTTGAAATGTCCGTCTGATTATTTGTTTTGCAGAATCATGTTTATTGCTTTGTTTATTCAGCTGCGCATTTTTTGAGAATGAGTCATCATTTGAAATGTCCGTCTGATTATTTGTTTTGCCGAATCATGTTTATTGCTTTGTTTATTCAGCTGCGCATTTTTTGAGAATGAGTCATCATTTGATAACAAAATTTTATTCGTCATCATTTATATAAAATAAAATATTACACAATGTTATGAGTCATCATTTAGTTGTGTTGTATTTGAAATAAAAAAACAGTTGTTTTAATTTGTTTTTCTATGCATTTAATTTTTATTAAATATATTTAAGTGATTAAAAAGTTTTAAAATTGTTAATTTTAAGACAATAATAATAATAATAATAATTTGTATACATAAGTTATTTTAAACAAGATATTTCTTTTGTTAGTAAAAGAGCATTTCTTAATGCGCAAACACCATATGTATGATAATTACAATATAAATAATCGGGATATTTAATTTGCATTTGTTTAAAGTTGATGCATCCAAAGTCCTCGATGTTAAAAACTCTTTTTTTTTAAGTATTTTTTCTAGCCATTGTCTCTTTTCTTCTCCTTTAACATATATTTTAGAATAGCGTACATTAGCTTTTAAAAACTTGTAGACGCTTTGAAATGTGACTGATCCATCGTTCCACTTTAGGTGATGATAGTTCTTTGTTAACCAGTTTACTTCCTTTTGCTTCTTTGGCGATACACATTTAAAATCAAAGGGGGGTTCTATAATGAAATTTATGGCTTCATTGTTGTTGTTGTTGTTGAAAACGATCGTTACTTCTTTTGCGATGAAATCATTTGAATCGCTTTTGAATCCTTGCATATCTATACAAACTATACTATCATCCATATTGTTTAATTTATAAGACTTTTCGGACTTGTCCTTTTATGGGTACATATTCAATTATGCGATCATGAATAAGAATGCAGTAAGCTGATGTCTTTGAGGCAATATTTGTAGGTGTTTCAAATTCAATTTTTATATCAATTGGTCCGTTATTGAGCGATTCGTTTTGGTGTCTGACATCTACTACAATAATCGGTGCATTATTTTTAAGTTCTTGAGCCGTTAGAAGCGGTTGAGATTCTCTCATGTAATAGCTCTGTTGAAATCTTAAATACATATCATATAGAATTGCATAGCGTTCATTCTTAAATTTGATATTTAGGTCATCATATGGATATGACACTGAATTTAAATGTACTTTTAAATTTGTCAGGTCACAATGAACAAACTTATTTTCTTGTTGAAAAGCAATCAAACTTATCAAACTTATTTTCTTGTTGAAAAGCGTTCTCTACTTGCAGCTAATTTAACATTCCAGATATGACTTGTTCCTGTATTAAGTTGTGGATTAACATGACAATCCCAACTACGGAATGCCATCGGTATAGAAGCACCATTGTTAATAATTTTTATCATATTCAACTTGCTAAAATCATGTGGAATTCTCCATGAGATGAGTGAAATTGAAAGTTTTGCTTTTTCCGTGGAAACGCTCGAGAGTACAAGATCTTCATCGTTCTTATTACGCAAAAGTATCAATTCATGTTTCCCATTTAATATGACTTTGTTGTAGTCTTCAGCGAAACCCAAAAGCATTTTTAAGGGTACATAAAAGTTAAAATATCCATTAACAAGTTTTAAATCATCAATTTTATTCCAGCCAGCATTCTGCATTACAGTGCTTTCCGTTGGTGACAAAGAAACCAAATTTTTTATGGTACTTGTACCTCCTAAATATCTTGTATGATCAATTTCAATACCATTAAGTTCATAACGAATTTCATCAAAGAGATATGCAACAAAGTAGTTTTTTAATTTAAAGTTGTCTGTAGATGTGGAGGTTTTCTCATCTACAACAGATCCCTCAACATATATATAACTTTCACTAGGTAACACATACAAATCTTGATTTTGAATTGAAATGCGAATTTCATCATTATTGTTGTAGGATTGTAGGTATGGCACATATGTATGATAGTCCTTTTTGATTATATTTTCATCAGATAAGGGTTTATCTAAGACATTTATTATTGAACTCATTTTGCCTTCAATTTAAAATTCAATGACTTGAGAAAATTTTTATTTGCTGTCGTTAGAGTTTTTTGATGAATTGACCTCTTTAATTGTGGTTTAGGTCGTAATAATATTTTAGGTTCGTATGCTGATGGTGTTGTTGTTGTTGTTGTTGCTATATTCTGTGATATACTCGAGTTGAATATTAGCATTATATAGTTGGTCTTAAATGAATTCGTATTGTTATTTCCTCTCCTCGGAAATTAATTAAATCACCGTGCTGATCAACTACTCGTAGAGCTATTAAACTTATCTCTCTGGAGTTCACCGGTAAATATATGAGATTTCGAGGTATCTCATCTATTTTATAGCCTGGAGGCAAATTAATCGGAAATTCATATAGTGTATGCGCCTTGGAATTATTCATATATGTATTAACAGCGATACTACTTTCAATTCGCAACAGATTCACCTTGAAAATATTAACTGGAAGATCAGAATAATGATCAACGTTTGGAGTTAGGATTTTACTATTGAATCCCAAGAGTTTTCCAATTGTATTTTCTCTATTAAAATATATTGCATCCTTAGAGCTGTTGACTTTAACTTGCATTGTATTGTTATTGGCTTCTATAAAAATTCTCTTTTCCGGATTGTAGCGTTTATATTGTTCCTCTATATAATCAACAATATCATTCAATTCATAAGATCCAATTGGTATTTCAATCACATTTTCACCTATATGAAACAAATTGTTGTAGACATCAACATTTGGGATGCTATTATATGAATGAAAATCAGTTAGAGCACACTCATATGCCCCATTTAAATCGATAGGTGGGAAGTAATTAGCAGATAACTCTGATTAGTTGGAGCTTAGAGTAAGTGTTATTGACATTATAACTGTCTGATTACGAATAAATAAGTTCAACATAAAATTGTTTATTAAAAGGATTTACATATTTATTTCATCTTTTTTATTTTAAATTTACATTATAATCTTAAGTACTAAGTATGTATGTATAATAATTGCTGATATTGTTTAAACTATAATATTTCATCTTTACTTATCCATGAATTGTGATCGTTACTAAATCCTAACCATTTAACAAATGCTTTGGCTCATCTGGTTTTAATAATGTTTTCAACTAGATATGTTAGGAAATCTTGTTTTTAAAAGTTCTTCATCATAAAATCCACCTTTAATAGGATTTCCACGACAATCTTCTAATATGTATATTGTGGGATATGTATTTTGAATAGATTTGACTGTGAAAATTTCTGTTGCCCAGTTTGGAGTATAACCTTTTTCAAAAATATGCTTATATTTGCTTATGCGCACATGATCACCAACATTGAATTTCGATATTTTATACATTTTCAAATGACTGTATACTGTATTCAATAATTTTTTCTCATTTGAAGAGTTGACTTTAATTGGAGCCATTTCAACGGTACGATGAACTTTTCTGTTATATGATTCTAACAGATCTTTGTAGATATCAAGGCAATTGTATGTACCATTAAAACTAAATTCTTTCCACATCATCCCTTTTAATGTTCTATTAAATCGTTCTACTATTGATGCTTTCATTCTGCTATACGTTGAATAGTAATTAATTTTGTACTTATCCATCAATTTTCTAAAGTGTTTATTGAAAAATTCTTTACCATCATCTGTTTGTAGGTTTTTTGGTACTCGTCCCAATTGAAAAATATATGACATGGCTTGGGTTGTTTCAAGTGCAGGTTTTGTTTTAAGTGGTACTGCCCATGCCAATTTGGAGAATGTGTCAATTACAGTTAACAAAAATCTATAATTTTTATTCTCCATAAAATAATTTCCCATTTCAACTAAATCAGCTTGCCAAAGATCATCTATTCCTTTCATCACAACTCTATGACGTAAAAAAGATTTTCTAGCTTGTTTATGGAGTTCATTTACTAAAATTCTTTTTGAAGTCCATTTTTAGTATTAAGAATTATTTTCGATGTGTTGTGATCTATTTGATACACTTTTAGCTATTGACACAAACATGTACTTTTCAAATCTATAAATCTTCTCATTATCTTTTCTTTTGTATACTTTCAACAAATTTGTGTAGATATCCGTCTTCCAAAAATTATTTGATTTTGAAAATAGTTTCTTGCATTTTCTTATTCTCTTCCAAATGTAATATTATTGCATGTTGCAGCACTTCGATTTGAGTTCTTAGAGTATCATGAATATTGTTGTTATCTTCCTTAAAGTATTTTAATAGCTTGTGTTCTATTTCTTCGATTTGAGTTTGCAGAAACAATTTATTAATAACATCGTTTTCTTCCACATCTTTTGCCACATTTTTGATTCTTTTGTTTTGGACATCGATGTTGTTGTTCGCATCCATAAAGAACCCCAACATTTTAGGGGCATTTTTCAATGAAATTATATTGCTTGTATCGTTTAGATAATGTCCAAACTTATCAACAGACATACTTTATATAGATTGTTCTATTATATAAGCTTCGCGAAGTTCTTCAATAATTGATACAATTTCGTTATTATGATTAGTATGACCTGCAGCTTGTGATGATACCAGTAGTCGAAGTCGATCTACCATCTCATTTGGATCATCCCACTATATATAGTTTGGTTTATGAGGGTTAAACTGCATCAATCCATCACCTTTATAATTAGATATTGTCTTATTTGGTATTGATTTTGATAAAGTCTGTTGGTTTTTCTCTTTAAACATCTTTTTAATAATATGTTTATATTTATAGGCTTTCGTTCCCTTGATTTGTTCATCAGGTTTATAGTCTCTTCTGTACGCATTTGTATTAATTAAAATTTTTTGTAGAGTTCTAGTTCATATTTATCATAGTTTTTTGGTATTTTATGAAACATTAGAGAAAATAGTCTTGGTGTTAGAGCCCATATTTGGCTATCAACATGTATTTTCTTTTCATTTAATTTGAGCTTACTATCACCAAATTTACTCGGGTTGGTTTAACACCGACCCAACCTCTGGGATGGGAGGGACACCTCTCTGAACTTCCCTACTATCCATCCCAGGCATCACAAAGGGACCAAAGGACCCAATTGGGCCGGTTGTTAGAAACCGGCAGCCTGTTCAACCTAACCTAACCTATCACCAAATTTCCATTCATTATTAAAATCTTTATGGGGACCATAGTTAGTATCTAATTCATTTCTTTCTTCCAAAACAGATAAGTCAGTGTAACTCTCTTCAGCATTTGAATTTTGAGAGTAAAAACCGTCATCATCGTCATCATCATTATCAATAGTACTTTCACCATTAGGATCAGCAAGTGAATTGCTGGTATCAAATATTGATTCTTCTACAAGTTTCTTTGGTGTACTTGTCTCCAACTTAATTGATGGTTTCTTAAGATGATTAGAACTGTTATTATATTCAATTTCTGTTTTCATCTCATTCTTTTCTTTTTTGATAATTCCATTGATATTATTAGAATTATTTATAAATTTGTTTAAAGGATCTGTTATAGGTTTAAATGTATCTTTTAGTTGTTCACGTGTGTATTTCGCCCGTTTTTATACTACGAAGCTTTTTCTTCAAGACATTTCTTGTCGCAACCAGCTCTTAAAATTTTTTCATCCATTTTCCAGCTATCAGATCAGCTTATTAGTTATCTCATCAGGTTATAAGATCAGCTTATTGGGTACCTGATCAGGTTATCAGATCAGGTTAATAGGTATCAGCTCAGCTTATTAGGTATCTGATCAGGTTATCAGATCAGCTTATTAGGTACCTGATCAGGTTATCAGATCAGGTTATTAGGTATCAGATCAGCTTATTAGGTATCAGGTCACATCAGCTTATTAGGTAGATAATTAGATCAGGTATAGTTGATATTTCAAGAGCTATGTAGATGTATTATGGTTAAAGCCAGATTATATACTAAAGTTTTTCTTTTATGTAGAGCAATTTGTATTGTTATGAAATAATCGAATAATTTTCTGTAGCGCCCATTGTTTAATTCATTATCTTTGCTTATCATCAAAAATCCATATTTATTCTTCCAGCACAATCGACAAATTTCATGAAACTTTGCATTACTCATATCGCTGGCAACATGATCGCTATAAACATGTTTCATATTTGTCTCATTTTGTTTAAACATTATAATCATATTCGCATTGTCTCTTATTAAATGTTTGGGAATTCTGGTATAAGTTTGGCACAAGTAGAATGAATCAACATCCCTACGTCGTCCCATACAAAAATAATCTCGTATATTATTCTGTTTCTCACATGCAACATCATCAAATATCATAATTGAATTAGTTTTAGCTTTGTCAGGAGGAATAACTGATTCATTTTCGGTGAATGTGTAATATCCTATTCCTTTAATATGGTTAATTAATCTCTTCAAGTATTCATATTTCGGCTGATATAGAGATTTTGAGTATAAGTAGATGTTTTCAAACTTTAGTCCATTAGGACTTTCTAGTAAGCCAATCATAACATTAGTCTTTCCACAATTTGATGGTCCCACTATTAGAGCACGAATAGAATTTGGTAAGAGTGAACTATGTTTTATTTTTGAACTGATGTTCGATGAATCATCAATGTTTCGAACTAAAATATTTTTATGTTGTTTTACTAACTGCATTTTTATAACTAAATGCAATTCATATTTGTTACTTTTTATTATAGAAAAAATAAATAAATAAGATGGTTATACATTATCAAAAGTCATTTAGTGATAAAAACTAGGGATGTAACGAATACCGATACCGATATATCGGCGATACTTTAGATTTTCCGATACATCGGTATCGGCGATATTTTACTGTCGATACGACGATACTTTTATACATTTTTTTAGAGTTTTTTACCAAATAATTTATTTTTGTACGATTTTACCATGAATTTAATTCACTTCGTTATTTTTTTAAATCTTATTAATATCAATTTTAAAAATTAATAATATTTTATACTGTTTTTTGTAAAAAAAATTATTTATTTTTTGTTAATTTTACCATGAATTCAAATTCAAGTCGTTGTTTCTTAAATCTTATTCCAGCTATAAAAAAAAGATACTCCAAAGAAATCATGAAAATGTAGAATTCGCGATCTGGAAGTATTGCAAATTTCGATAATTTCTAATTAGTTTTACATATCCTTGCCATTGCAAGAAGTGCTGTTTTTCGATTACCAATCACCGAATTGGAAGCGATGCTAGGACAAATTTCTTTTTCGGTATTCTATAATGATTTTTTCCTCAAGGAAAAAGGATAAAAAATTACCCATTTACACAATTTTTTTTATGCGAACTTAAACTCAGAACTGTATTTTCATGTAAATTTAAGTGAATAAATATAAACTTAGAAGTCTTTTAATAATTAAGCTATTAAGTTATTCAGAAGAATATTAGTTGATAAATGTCCTTTTAAAAAAATCGATTTTTAAAAAGCATGGCGAGTATTTTTTAAAATTATAAAGGAATTAAACATTTTTTCTTGCTTTTCTACTAATTATCTGCATATTTTTAATATAGATTTTTTGGAAACAAAGAAAATGTAGTTCCTTAAAAATTACTTCCAATGTTTTATTAATTTTAAATATTCTCTCTTATAATGTAATTTTGTATAATAAAAAAATTGCACTTGAGTTTTGTTAATCTAAACTTGAACTCAATTTCAATATTCGTATCGGAATCAGTATCGGCGATATTTATTTTTAAATATCGGTATCGGATCGGCAAAACGGCGTATCGTTACATCCCTAATAAAAACACCTTCGTTGGAGCAGGTTTACTAGATAAAATAATAAACTCTCTTCCTGTTGAACTTTATGTTCCTGGATATCAATACTGTGGACCTGGAACTAAACTACAAAAACGTTTAAATCGAGCTGATAAAGGAATCAATTTATTGGACTCTGCCTGCAAAAATCACAACATAGCTTATTCTAAAATAAAGATTTAAATATTAGACATCAAGCTGATAAAATTCTTGAAAATTCAGCTTGGGATCGAGTTTTATCAAAAGATAGCAGTCTTGCAAAAAAAAAATCATTTGCATATATGGTTACTAACGCTATGAAAGTCAAAACAAAATTTGGTATGGGTGTGGAGAAAAAGAAAAATGCGAAGAAACCTAAATTAAATGGTAAAAAATTTTTCAGTTCATCAATTAGAGCTGCAACAAAAATACTAAAGGAGAAAAAACCTTTAGACATTAACAATGCTATTAGAATAGCACGTAAAACGATCAACAAAACATTAAAAGGCAGAAAATCTCAAGTTATAATACCTCGCATAATAAATGTACCAAAAATTGGTGGTTTTTTACCTCTAATACCGATTTTAACTGCACTGGGTGCAGTTGGTAGTCTAACGACTGGAGGTGCTGCTATAGTTAAGGCTGTAAATGCGACAAAGAATGCAACAAATCAGCTTGATGAAGCAATTCGACATAATAAAGCGATGGAATCTATAGCTGTTAGGAAAGGACTTTACCTAAAACCATATAAAAAGGGTTATGGTTTAGTTTAAAAGAGCAGACAAAAAACTCTTAATAGACCACTATCAGAAGTCGACTTGAGAAATTTTTCAAACAAAATTCCACATTTTAGAGGAGTTTTCATGTTGGACTCACTACCAAAACGACCCCAGAAAAAAGAATGTGACATAATCAATTTGGATATATCAACAGGACCTGGTACACATTGGGTAGCATATTATAAAAACATCAATAAAAAAGAATATTTCGATAGTTTTGGAAACTTACAACCTCCTTCGGAAGTACTCAAATATCTGGGTACAAATATAAAATACAACTATAAACAACAACAGAATTTTAATACATTTACCTGTGGTCATTTATGTCTTAAGTTTCTGTATGAAATAACTGAAAATATTAAATAAAAAACACAATTGTATATATATATATATATATATATATATATATATATATATATATATATATATATATATATATATATATATATATATATATATATATATATATATATATATATATATATATATATATATATATATATATATATATATATATATATATATATATATATATATATATATATATATATATATATATATATATATATATATATATATATATATATATATATATATATATATATATATATATATATATATATATATATATATATATATATATATATATATATATATATATATATATATATATATATATATATATATATATATATATATATATATATATATATATATATATATATATATATATATATATATATATATATATATATATATATATATATATATATATTGTTACGAAATGAAAATGCAGATTCAAACGACACAAACTGACAACCCGATCATTATCTGCTTTATACTCCTAAATCACTGTGATAAAATCAAAACCTGGCAACCAAGTACCACAATTAAACTTGGCATCACTCGACAACGGCCAATAGAATTCAAAATAACGGAAAATGGAAGTTTCCGGAATCTTCAGGAAACGGTAGCTAGAACTTTCAAGATTATTCGAGACTGCTTAATCGCAATTACAAACAGTGACATTAAACTTAAACTGCAAGAGATGTAGACTTGATGACAGCGTAATTTGTTAAGCAAGCATTAGAGTATGTGTGTGTGCGAAGATAAACAAACAGAAGAATAATCTCATGCATCTACACACGCACATACATTGCACCATAGCAAGACCAAAATGATCATGCCGTACACTTAAAGATGAAAAGAGACCTGAATTACAGTACAGTTAAAGATAAAGAGAGACGGCTGTATTCCAGAAAGTTAGCGAAGTTACCAGAAGGTTTTATAATTGACTATATAAGGGGAGGCTGCCAGACGACATAGAGAAGTGTGCTTTTAAACTTAGACGAGTAAACATCGCCAAGAATATTTAGTGTGTACATCGCGTTTAGTTGTACGTGTTTTTAAAGTAATAAATAAAGTGTTACCGATAATTTATTTGTAAAATAAATATCCGTGTTTTATTTTATTGCAATTCAACGAATCCTGTGAAAATAATAAAACCGTTTTTATGTAAAGGACTAAAAACGTAACAATTGGTGTCAGAAGTGGGATTGCAAAATAAAATAAAAAGGACATTAATAATAAAAAAAAACATTATTAATAAAAATTACAAAAGGACATAAAAAAAAAATAATAAATAGAAGCCATGAAGTTTGAAGAGCTAAAAGTTGAGCAGCTAAAGAAGGAGCTGAGTAAGCTGGAACTGCCAACAACGGGCAATAAAGTGGAACTTCAGAAGAGGCTGATAGATGAGTTCAAGCAGCGTGGCATCGATATCGGGACATACGAATTTGAGGATAGAGAGGAAATAGAGATATGTACTCGTGCCACGACAAACAGCATGGATTTAAGTACAATGTTCGCCGCTATGATGGAAAAATTTCAAGAAGTTAAGGCTGATAATCAAGAAACATCTAGAGCTAACAATGAGAGAATGCTGGCTGAAGTCAAGGCCGAAGTTCAAGAAACATCTAAGGCCACAAATGAGAAACTTCAAGAAATTTCTGAGGCCATAAATAGAAGAGTAGATGGCATTGAAGTACAAGTCAGCAAATTTGACGAGAAACTCTCAGAACTAGAGAACAAACTCCATAGCCTAGAAATTGGCGGCGTCGAAGTGCATGTAAAAGATGTGGACTAGAAATTACATGAACTGGAAGCAAAAATTGTTAATCTTCAGTGTCAAGGAGGGCCAGTGAGAGTTATTCCAGAGGCTTCCAGCAGAGTAAAGACGCCTTGTTTCGATGGCAGCGCACCTTTGAACATCTTCAAGTTCCAGTTCGAAACAGTTGCTAGCAAAAATGGTTGGAACAGCGAAGAAAAGGCCATAGAGCTGATTTTGGCCTTAAAAGGAGCCGCAGCAGAAGTACTTGAAACCGTACCAGGGAGCTGCAGAAACAATTTTGATGACATAATGGCGGCACTGCAGCGGAAATATGGTGGCGAACATAAGCGAGATATATACCGTATGGAATTGCGATGTAGAGGACAGAAGCCCAATGAGTCCCTACAAGATTTCGCAATGGAAATCGAACGGTTGGTGCAACTATCTTATCCTGGCGAAAATCACCCATTGCTGGAGCAGCTGAAAATTGATTCCTTATTGCGTGGCATTAGTGATCCTGACGTGAGGTATGCAGTATATGCGACACCGAAGCCTACTTTTATAGAAACTGTGACATATGCTTTAGCACAGGAGACCGCAAGGATAATTTCTAAGCCGCAAGCGTATATGGTCCGAAATCTGGAGGTGATTACCGAGAAAGAAGCTAATTGGGAAAAGGACATCAAAGAGGCAGTAGTGCAAGCATTGGCTTTAAATAAAAACAAAGTGCGAATAAAATGCTATAGCTGCGGAGAGAAAGGCCATATCCAGCGCAACTGCAACGCAGCAAGAAAGCAAACAAAATCTGTCTCGCCATCATGGAATAATAAATGGAAGAGTCATCAAAAGTCTCGTTGTGATGGCTGTTATCAAGAGCGACAACAGGAGCAGTGTCATCAACCTGAAGCACGTAACGAAGACAGACGGCATAAAGAAATAAGAGAGCGTCTGCGCCTGAAGGAAGCCCGACTAGCTGAGGAGCGTACGAAATTGGCTGTGGAACGAAAACGTTTGCAACGAGAGGCTGAATCATTACGCTTGGAACGGGAGCGCCAAAAATTAGAGCGTGAGAAGCTAGAAATAGAGCTTCGAGAAATTAAACGTCAACAAATGCAAATTTCTGCGGCGCGTGATGGTTTCATAAAAAGTATAAGACAACGTGGTGCCAATGAGTGCAGTATTAATGAACGTAAAGGTAATAAAGGCCCAGGGTATGACGATACACGCTCTCCGATGAGATTTGATGCCACTCCAGCCTCTGCAAGATCTGCGCGTAAAGGAAGTAGTTACGGCTACACTTCGCCCGGTACAAGTAAAGAAGTCTTTAGTTCATCTACCGGCAAAGGAACAGATTACAACAGAAATAGTCACATGTACTCAGTTAATAATTATAATCGAGCAGTACCCAGTGGATGTGGTACACACGCTTATAGCACGGAAAAGAGACTGTCATGGGATAACTACAAGTTGGAAGCAGAGATCCGTGGTATCATCGAAAGGATGAATGACGTCGTACACATGATAGAGCAGTACATTGGACGGAAGACAAAAATTAAGTTTGAACCACTGGCGCACTATGGAAAAGGTGATTGTGTGCCTATTCGGGACGAACAGGCTTAAGTGGGCGGCAGTGTTACGAAATGAAAATGCAGATTCAAATGTAACGACACAAACTGACAACCCGATCATTATCTGCTTTATACCCCTAAATCACTGTAATAAAATCAAAACCTGGCAACCAAGTACCACAATTAAACTTGGCATCACTCGACAACTGCCAATAGAATTCAAAATAACGGAAAATGGAAGTTTCCGGAATCTTCAGGAAACGGTAGCTAGAACTTTCAAGATTATTCGAGACTGCTTAATCGCAATTACAAACAGTGACATTAAACTTAAACTGCAAGAGATGTAGACTTGATGACAGCGTAATTTGTTAAGCAAGCATTAGAGTATGTGTGTGTGCGAAGATAAACAAACAGAAGAATAATCTCATGCATCTACACACGCACATACATTGCACCATAGCAAGACCAAAATGATCATGCCGTACACTTAAAGATGAAAAGAGACCTGAATTACAGTACAGTTAAAGATAAAGAGAGACGGCTGTATTCCAGAAAGTTAGCGAAGTTACCAGAAGGTTTTATAATTGACTATATAAGGGGAGGCTGCCAGACGACATAGAGAAGTGTGCTTTTAAACTTAGACGAGTAAACATCGCCAAGAATATTTAGTGTGTACATCGCGTTTAGTTGTACGTGTTTTTAAAGTAATAAATAAAGTGTTACCGATAATTTATTTGTAAAATAAATATCCGTGTTTTATTTTATTGCAATTCAACGAATCCTGTGAAAATAATAAAACCGTTTTTATGTAAAGGACTAAAAACGTAACAATATATATATATATATATATATATGTATATATATATATATATATATATATATATATATATATATATATATATATATATATATATATATATATATATATATATATATATATATATATATATATATATATATATATATATATATATATATATATATATATATATATATATATATATATATATATATATATATATATATATATATATATATATATATATATATATATATATATATATATATATATATATATATATATATATATATATATATATATATATATATATATATATATATATATATATATATATATATATATATATATATATATATATATATATATATATATATATATATATATATTTCACAAAACTCGTTAATGCATTTTTAATAAAATATATATATATATATATATATATATATATATATATATATATATATATATATATATATATATATATATATATATATATATATATATATATATATATATATATATATATATATATATATTAAATGAAATTTATTTGTTGATGGTTATTAAGCAATTGTCTATATGCATTTCATTGGCGCTTGTACCAAATCGTCAGTAGACTTCAACCACAACTTTGAACAGTTACAAACCTCTTATTTTATGCACAGACTTTCAAAAACCATTTGAGAATTTACAAACGATAATATTTTTGAAAATCACAATAGAATAAAATAAATGTAGTAGGCTTAGAAACTTATACAAAACCCAACAAATATTTTATATTCGATATGAATCTATTTTATATTTCTACACCTGTATACAATTAGAAATCCATTGGATAACAATAAAAGTATTATAAGGCAAAATGACAAATAAAAACCAAATTAAACCTTTAAGAAATTTATTATTTGACATATTGTCATAATTATATTTTAAATGAAATTTATTTGTTGATGGTTATTAAGCAATTGTCTATATGCATTTCATTGGCGCTTGTACCAAATCGTCAGTAGACTTCAACCACAACTTTGAACAGTTACAAACCTCTTATTTTATGCACAGACTTTCAAAAACCATTTGAGAATTTACAAACGATAATATTTTTGAAAATCACAATAGAATAAAATAAATGTAGTAGGCTTAGAAACTTATACAAAACCCAACAAATATTTTATATTCGATATGAATCTATTTTATATTTCTACACCTGTATACAATTAGAAATCCATTGGATAACAATAAAAGTATTATAAGGCAAAATGAAAAATAAAAACCAAATTAAACCTGTAAGAAATTTATTATTTGACATATTGTCATAATTATATTTTAAATGAAATTTATTTGTTGATGGTTATTAAGCAATTGTCTATATGCATTTCATTGGCGCTTGTACCAAATCGTCAGTAGACTTCAACCACAACTTTGAACAGTTACAAACCTCTTATTTTATGCACAGACTTTCAAAAACCATTTGAGAATTTACAAACGATAATATTTTTGAAAATCACAATAGAATAAAATAAATGTAGTAGGCTTAGAAACTTATACAAAACCCAACAAATATTTTATATTCGATATGAATCTATTTTATATTTCTACACCTGTATACAATTAGAAATCCATTGGATAACAATAAAAGTATTATAAGGCAAAATGAAAAATAAAAACCAAATTAAACCTTTAAGAAATTTATTATTTGACATATTGTCATAATTATATTTTAAATGAAATTTATTTGTTGATGGTTATTAAGCAATTGTCTATATGCATTTCATTGGCGCTTGTACCAAATCGTCAGTAGACTTCAACCACAACTTTGAACAGTTACAAACCTCTTATTTTATGCATATAGACAATTGCTTAATAACCATCAACAAATAAATTTCATTTAAAATATAATTATGACAATATGTCAAATAATAAATTTCTTAAAGGTTTAATTTGGTTTTTATTTTTCATTTTGCCTTATAATACTTTTATTGTTATCCAATGGATTTCTAATTGTATACAGGTGTAGAAATATAAAATAGATTCATATCGAATATAAAATATTTGTTGGGTTTTGTATAAGTTTCTAAGCCTACTACATTTATTTTATTCTATTGTGATTTTCAAAAATATTATCGTTTGTAAATTCTCAAATGGTTTTTGAAAGTCTGTGCATAAAATAAGAGGTTTGTAACTGTTCAAAGTTGTGGTTGAAGTCTACTGACGATTTGGTACAAGCGCCAATGAAATGCATATAGACAATTGCTTAATAACCATCAACAAATAAATTTCATTTAAAATATAATTATGACAATATGTCAAATAATAAATTTCTTAAAGGTTTAATTTGGTTTTTATTTTTCATTTTGCCTTATAATACTTTTATTGTTATCCAATGGATTTCTAATTGTATACAGGTGTAGAAATATAAAATAGATTCATATCGAATATAAAATATTTGTTGGGTTTTGTATAAGTTTCTAAGCCTACTACATTTATTTTATTCTATTGTGATTTTCAAAAATATTATCGTTTGTAAATTCTCAAATGGTTTTTGAAAGTCTGTGCATAAAATAAGAGGTTTGTAACTGTTCAAAGTTGTGGTTGAAGTCTACTGACGATTTGGTACAAGCGCCAATGAAATGCATATAGACAATTGCTTAATAACCATCAACAAATAAATTTCATTTAAAATATAATTATGACAATATGTCAAATAATAAATTTCTTAAAGGTTTAATTTGGTTTTTATTTTTCATTTTGCCTTATAATACTTTTATTGTTATCCAATGGATTTCTAATTGTATACAGGTGTAGAAATATAAAATAGATTCATATCGAATATAAAATATTTGTTGGGTTTTGTATAAGTTTCTAAGCCTACTACATTTATTTTATTCTATTGTGATTTTCAAAAATATTATCGTTTGTAAATTCTCAAATGGTTTTTGAAAGTCTGTGCATAAAATAAGAGGTTTGTAACTGTTCAAAGTTGTGGTTGAAGTCTACTGACGATTTGGTACAAGCGCCAATGAAATGCATATAGACAATTGCTTAATAACCATCAACAAATAAATTTCATTTAAAATATAATTATGACAATATGTCAAATAATAAATTTCTTAAAGGTTTAATTTGGTTTTTATTTTTCATTTTGCCTTATAATACTTTTATTGTTATCCAATGGATTTCTAATTGTATACAGGTGTAGAAATATAAAATAGATTCATATCGAATATAAAATATTTGTTGGGTTTTGTATAAGTTTCTAAGCCTACTACATTTATTTTATTCTATTGTGATTTTCAAAAATATTATCGTTTGTAAATTCTCAAATGGTTTTTGAAAGTCTGTGCATAAAATAAGAGGTTTGTAACTGTTCAAAGTTGTGGTTGAAGTCTACTGACGATTTGGTACAAGCGCCAATGAAATGCATATAGACAATTGCTTAATAACCATCAACAAATAAATTTCATTTAAAATATAATTATGACAATATGTCAAATAATAAATTTCTTAAAGGTTTAATTTGGTTTTTATTTTTCATTTTGCCTTATAATACTTTTATTGTTATCCAATGGATTTCTAATTGTATACAGGTGTAGAAATATAAAATAGATTCATATCGAATATAAAATATTTGTTGGGTTTTGTATAAGTTTCTAAGCCTACTACATTTATTTTATTCTATTGTGATTTTCAAAAATATTATCGTTTGTAAATTCTCAAATGGTTTTTGAAAGTCTGTGCATAAAATAAGAGGTTTGTAACTGTTCAAAGTTGTGGTTGAAGTCTACTGACGATTTGGTACAAGCGCCAATGAAATGCATATAGACAATTGCTTAATAACCATCAACAAATAAATTTCATTTAAAATATAATTATGACAATATGTCAAATAATAAATTTCTTAAAGGTTTAATTTGGTTTTTATTTTTCATTTTGCCTTATAATACTTTTATTGTTATCCAATGGATTTCTAATTGTATACAGGTGTAGAAATATAAAATAGATTCATATCGAATATAAAATATTTGTTGGGTTTTGTATAAGTTTCTAAGCCTACTACATTTATTTTATTCTATTGTGATTTTCAAAAATATTATCGTTTGTAAATTCTCAAATGGTTTTTGAAAGTCTGTGCATAAAATAAGAGGTTTGTAACTGTTCAAAGTTGTGGTTGAAGTCTACTGACGATTTGGTACAAGCGCCAATGAAATGCATATAGACAATTGCTTAATAACCATCAACAAATAAATTTCATTTAAAATATAATTATGACAATATGTCAAATAATAAATTTCTTAAAGGTTTAATTTGGTTTTTATTTTTCATTTTGCCTTATAATACTTTTATTGTTATCCAATGGATTTCTAATTGTATACAGGTGTAGAAATATAAAATAGATTCATATCGAATATAAAATATTTGTTGGGTTTTGTATAAGTTTCTAAGCCTACTACATTTATTTTATTCTATTGTGATTTTCAAAAATATCGTTTGTAAATTCTCAAATGGTTTTTGAAAGTCTGTGCATAAAATAAGAGGTTTGTAACTGTTCAAAGTTGTGGTTGAAGTCTACTGACGATTTGGTACAAGCGCCAATGAAATGCATATAGACAATTGCTTAATAACCATCAACAAATAAATTTCATTTAAAATATAATTATGACAATATGTCAAATAATAAATTTCTTAAAGGTATATATATATATATATATATATATATATATATATATATATATATATATATATATATATATATATATATATATATATATATATATATATATATATATATATATATATATATATATATATATATATATATATATATATATATATATATATATATATATATATATATATATATATATATATTTCACAAAACTTGTTAATGCATTTTTATTTATTTATTTATAATTTACAATACAGAATTAATTTTTTATTTTTTTTATTCCCAAATGGGATATTGAGCATTTTGAATCAAAAATTCGTCCATCTCACTCTCAAGGATTAAGCTTTGTTCACCATCTCTGCGTACTTGAAATATTCCACTCGAGAGATCCTTAATTTCATCATCTGTCAGAGTATTATATCTTTTAGGTAGAAACATTATATTTTTTTCCATCTCAACTCTTAGTGTTGTTGCATATTTTGTTGTTACCCGTGTAATATTTTGAACAGGATATTTAGCAGCTACATCTTTTGTTGTTTAGTGAGTTAAATTTTGATATTAAATTTTTTGAGGAGCTCATTTTTTAAATAGATCTTGTCACTTTGAATCTTTAATGGAAATTGATCCTGAAAGTAGTGATGATGAGTCCAATAAGCCTAACCGAAAATATTTATTGTGAGAAGGTTAATATGTATATGTGGAGAAATAGTGCTAGAGAGATAGGGATAGATATATAGGAATATTAATATGAATGTTCCTTCTTTTAATGTTTTAATAGTCTCTTTGAAAATGAGTTGGAAAGAGAAATATGTATATTCTATACCCTCTATTCTAGAAGGATTATAGGAAAATGGAGAAGGATATAAGAGGAGGAAAAAACAATATTGAATTTTATTCACTTTGTAGCTAAATATTTAGGAAAAAAATTATCAGTATCGACGAATCCTTTGAAAAAGTAAGCAGCAACAAAATTAATACGGAATATTAACAAAAAATGAGTCAAATAAGAAGGAGTCTTAATAAATTTATATCGGATTTTGATAACTTTAGACAATACGATCATTGGGAAATGATCATATTTTTTCAAAATATGGTGGACGAGAATGATGAATTTGATATTATGGAAGATGAAGACAACACAGAAGGACATTTCAAATGCTGTCCGTGGTATGATCCGAATTGTGAGGAAGGACCTGATACATGTAGGTGCTCGATATACTTTCTACGGAAAGCTATATTAGAAAATTTAATGGAATCTTATTATACAATGGTTCCACCATCATAATTAAATTTAATAAATAAAATAGTATTATTAAAATAAAATATTCACTGTCTTGTATTATTTTTTCTAAAGGATAATTAGGAAAATTAAAGAAATTTTTAAGTTAAAAATTTAATGAATAACTTATGAGATTATCCAACTTTTTTTTTTGACTCTGTAAAATGTTGAAATAATTAAATTTAATACAATTTCATAATGCTGTGAAATTGAAATTCCCTTGTCGAGAAATAAACAAATCAAATCAAGATTATGCAGGATCTAAGAGTACAGTTAAACCTATAAACAGAAAAATTTGCAAGTAAGCAAAAAACAAGACAAGAATTGTTTTGATCCAAAAAAAATTGTCTTCTCTGCTAGCAGCAAGTCGTGTATGATATCAGGGCTGAACAAGAAAAAAATTTTTTTTCGGTTATATATGTATTTATTTATTGTATCTTCAATACAATTGAACTAACTATAAGTAATCAAATCTTAATTCTAAAATTTTAATTTTTAAGTCCAGCCAGTGCCAGACAAAAATATTTGTTTCAGCGGTTGGTTGTTTGGTTATTTACGTCTCTCGTGTTCGGCTGAGAGCAAGAGTGTCCCTCCTTCTCAGCCGAGTGTGGCCTCTGAAGTTAATGATGTTTCGGGCTAGGGGATTTGGGTGCAACTCAAGTCTTTTTATGTAGCTTGTCACGTGTTTAGAAAACACTGTCTTAACCGGCGGCACATCTAGGTCTTTATGAATTCGCTTGTTTCTGACATACCATGGGGCTGCTGTAATCGTACGGAGTATTTTATATTGTTGCCTTTGAATTTTTTCTACATTTGATGCCGAGGCAGTGCCCCATAACTGGATTCCGTAGGACCATATTGGTTTTAGAATGGAGTTGTATAGAAGAAGTTTACAATCTAGGCTTAGAGTAGAGTTCCTTCCAATGAGCCAATTCATTTGAGCTGCTTGTTGTTTCATTTGGGTCACCTTTGCATTTATGTGTGACTTCCATGTTAGGCGACGATCAAGATGAACTCCGAGATATTTTACTTCAGTGTGTTGAGGTATAGTTTGGTTATTTATTTGTATAGGTGGACAGGTTTCTTTGCACAATGTAAAAGTAATGTGTATACATTTTTGTTCGTTAATTTTTATCCGCCATTGTTTTAGCCATTGTTCCAACTGGGGTATATAATCTAGCAAATTGCGGGTGGCTTCTTGATGGCTTTTGTGAACACTTAGAAAAGCTGTATCATCAGCGAATGTTGATATGTGTATGTTACTGCTTACCGGCAAGTCAGAGGCATATATCAGATATAATACAGGACCGAGGATGCTGCCTTGAGGAACTCCGGCTTCAATGGGTTGCGGAGGGCTTTGAAAATTACCTTCTTTAACAACAAATTTTCGCTCAGTTAAGTAGCTTTCTAAAAGTTTAAGGATGTTTTCGGGTAGGTTTTGCTTTAGTTTCTGTATTAAACCTGCGTGCCATACTTTATCAAATGCCTGAGAAACATCGATGAAGAGCGCAGAACAATATTTCTTTTCTTCGAAGGTTTTTCTAACCACGTTCACGAGTCTATGTGTTTGTTCAATCGTACTATGTTGTCTCCTAAAACCGAATTGATGGTCTGGAATGAAGTAGTATTATTTTAGTGCGGATTTTCGGGACGATATAAATCGATTTTTGGAGAGTCTCCGGGATAAGAATTTTCAAATTGGGGATGCGACTAGAAAGAAATCTGGGGACCAATGTTTGACAGCTGAGCTGAGTGGTGAGGCTGAGTTTTATTATCTAAATAATAATGAGTTATTAAGTCTTTACAAACATAAATGCGCAATTCAAATTTTACTAAATTCTTTCCCACTTGGCCTCTTCACTGGAATTGTCGCTTCTTTCAAAATTCTCAATATGAGCAATCTGACAGGCAGGTATCGAGTACCAATCTACGAATTACCGAATACAAGTCCAAAGCAAGAATACCAAGTTTTCAGGGTTGTAATAATATAAAATGTTATTTTTCCGTGTAGACAAAGCAATAATACAAAAATTTCAAATATTTCAGTTATGTCAAATAAGTCCACAACACCTGGTATTTACAAACGTACGCAAGTGCGGACGAGAGACCGATGCATTGTTACGCTCTTTGTAAAAAATATTTTACTTTTCCTTGAGATGCGCATTCTATGATTTATATTCTTTGGTTCAGCATAAGTGGCTGCAACTTGCTATTTAGGTAACCAGTGTTTATTTGGATTTGTGCCCATGCGTTATAGCTAAAAATTTGAAATATGCCAAAACAAACAGTTTCACCTGGACAATTTTGTGTCGTACGACGAATCCACCAAAAAAAAGTACTTGTGTCATAGAAACGTGCAAAAAAAATTATGTATTATATAAATAAATATATAAACACTAAATTTCAGCTAAGAATTTTCAAATCGGCAACGCTAATAATTTGTAAAAATTTACAATTTATTTGCCGTTAATTTATATAAAGACTTAACTTCGGCAAAAATATCCAAATCGGCAACGATGCTACTCAATAAAAACTTGAAATTAAAGGTAAATTTCTATTTGTATTAGACCACCCATATATGCAAAAGTTTTATATTTTCCGCTGCCCGCTCATTTTCAGTGGAGTCGGAAGTAAAAAGTACGAAATGCATTAAAAATAAGTTTTTAAAGTATAAACCGACCTGTCCGTTTGCATTTAATCGGCCAAAATTGCTAAAAACACCCTAAAAATGGTATACGGCATAAGTTAAATATAACTCTTAAACTAAGAGGTTTTAGCGACTGAGTTATAAAAATTTTTTTCCCATAGTAAAATAAGAAACATTTTCTCAATAAAAATTTTTAGACCACGATTGACAGTTAGCAGTTGTTTTGACGTATAAAGTCAAAACTTATGTTAAGACTGAACTTTGAATGTCTCTCCCCTAATTTTGAACGTGTGGAAATACATATACTCTTCGCCATATAATACATAATTTTCCTATGATTAAAATTTCAAAATTTCGATTAATCGTTTATTATTTTTTTTTGCAATTTGATTTAAATTCTTATAATAAAATATCTAAAATAACTAAAACATCAATATCACATATTTTGAAGAAATACATAGTATGTAACAATTAAATTACTCTAATTGCATTATATAACACAGCACAAAAAATTGGAGGTTTTTGTGTGTTGTTTAAATAAAAATAGCTAATACGTATGTATTTTGATCTGATTACGATGGTGTCATTAGTTTTTCCCTAGCAGCTCTAGTTTTAAAGATATAGTGACATTTAGCATTTGCATAATTTACACCACTTTTTGTATTATTCGCTTAATACTCGTATCTCACGACTCGTCATCCAAATTTTAAAATACTTTCTGGATTATTAATCCCGACAAAATTATCTTTAATTTGGGTAGAGTCACATTGAGAAGTATATCAGGATATCTTACTGTTATTGCAAGGATATTAAAAATCGTTTGTTTTTGGCTTAGTCCTTACAACTTTTTTTATATATTCAAATCGGCAACGTTGCTATTCAATAAAAACTTGAAATTTATTAAAGGAAAATTTCTATGTATATACATATGCATATAAATATATAAACACTAAATTTCATTTAAGAATTTGCAAATCAGCAACGCTGATACGTTACAAATATTTACAATTTATTTCCTGTAAATTTATGTAAAGACTTAATTTCAGCTAAAAATATCCAAATCGGCAACGTTGTTACTCAATAAAAACTTGATATTTATTAAAGGAAAATTTCTGTGTATATACATTTGTAGTATATAAATATATAAACACTAAATTTCAGTTAAGAATTTGCAAATCGACAACACTGATACTTTGTAAAAATTTACAATTTATTTGCTGTAGATTTATATAAACACTTAATTGCGGCCAAAAATATCCAAATCGGCAAAGCTGATACTCAATAAAAAAACTTTTAGAGTCACAATATATAAAAAACCATTTGCTTGTATACACAAGAAGACAAGAAGCGAGATCAAAAAAATTTCAATCAAAATGTACACATGATGTGTGAAAATAAAAAAATATATATGTATGTATATGTATAAGCACAAACGAATGCCCAATTTAGTTTTGTTTCTAATTACATTAGTTTTGAATTAACTACCTTTTCCTTAAGCGCACTTTTGACTTAACTGCACAAAAGTATAAATTTGTGTCATTATTCCTTAAAACCCCATACAGATTAATTTTTTAAGTGCACTTTTTATACGTGCGCTTTTGAGATAAGTGCCTTAAATTTTTGGCATTTCAAAACTATTTTCATAAAAAAAATCAATATTAGCTGCATTTTGACTTAAGTGCACAAAATATTTGTTTTCTGTGATTATTCAAAATACTTTTTTAAGTGCACTTTGTATACATACCTGTTCATTTAACATATTTTTGCAGTTTTAAATTATTTTCATATAAAAAAATCGAAGTTGACTGCAATCACTAAATAATTGTGTTTACGTGCACATTAAGGCAGGTAAGTGCATTTAAGCTAACAGCATTTTGGACTTATCTGCATTAAAAATCGTGAAAAGTTGATTGTGCAGCTAAGTCAAAATTACTGTACCACATGAACGTGAGCAGAAAAACAAAGACAGAAAAGCATTCATGAAACTCATAAATGTTTGTTTTTTATAGCGTACACATGAATATTTCGATACTATGCTTTAGAGTCCTGATTCAAACTTAGGGTACTTTATACCGCGATAAAATATCTAATTTCTAAGTTAAAAAAAACGAAAATATAGCATATTTTACTGATATAAATGTATTTGGAAATTAGCCAAAAGTGTTTTTGATGTAAAGAACGTTATATTTTACAGACATTTTATAGTCATAAAGCGAACTTTAAGCGCGCGAAGCGATCGGGAACATCTAGTACATTATGTCTTTCATTATTTATATAATCAATGATTACTTACTTTTCCCGCTGTGAAGTCGTTTCAATGAACAAGAGTATTAAGAGTATCAAACAAAATGTTTTCACTCATTGTGTGATAAAAGCAACACTTTGTTTATTATTTTAAATTTTATTCGAAGTTGGGCTTTAGCTAATGAACATTTTAGTAGTTTCATGGATGAAATTGTTCACGCAACCCTATAATGCGTATATATGTAGGGTTGTTCAATTGTTTTTCCCAAAAAGCGTCTAGCAAAAACGAAATCTATGCGGAATTCTAAGAAACTTACCTTAAGAAACTTGCGGTCTAAAATCAGGACCTAGCTCCCGCCGAGACATAAAAATTCAAGGTTTTTATTGGGTTAACACATTTAAATCAAACAATATAAACACAGTCTCAAACCTTACCGCCTCCGATTTTAATAAAATGTTGTACTAATGCTGCCTTTGGAATAATTACCGTTAATGCGAAATCTTGACTCATTATGTATATACTTTGGTTCGCGAAATATAGCGACTTGAAAATTGGAATATTCCAAAAAAATGCACAGAAGTCGCTATTTTTAGGTTACCAGAGTGTATAGTGAGTCAAGATTTTGATTTAATTGTAGTTATGCAAGAGGCATCATTCGTACAAAATTTTTTCAAAATCGGAAGGTATAAAGTCCAAAATTTTACTTTTGTTGTTTGGTTATAAATGTTGTTACCAAATGATGTCTCTCGGGATGAGCTACGTTTTGATTTTAGAACACTAGTTTCTTGAGATAATTTTCTTAGAATTGTGAGTAGATTTTCCTTCAATATCGGTACCATCGCTTCGGTATGAAAAATCATATAATATGTCAAGAATACAGTTTTAAGGAACATTTTTTAAAATGTCAACATTTCAAAAAAATCAAAATCAAATCGAATACATTTTTTAAGGACCTTACCCAAACAAGGGGTGTTATCTTAATTAGAGTCTGGCCGAACTTTTGGTTTCGGAAGTGGGAAAAAGCTATATTCATCGTTCGGTAAAATTAAGTTGCAACGCTCTGCTTGGTTCTGTTAAATATGGTACCGTTTTCTTCAATACCGGTACCATCGTTTCGGTATGAAATATCATATAATATAGGAAGAATACAGTTTCAAAGACCATTTTTAAAAAATGCAACATTTTAAAAAAATTTCTGATTTGCAAAACAAATACATTTTTCAAAAACCTTACCCAAAGAAGGGGTGTTATCTTAATTAGAGTCTGACCGAACTTTTGGTTTCGGAAGTGGGAAAAAAGCTATATTCAGCGTTCGGTAAAATTAAGTTGCAACGCTTTGCTTGATTCTGTTAATTTGAGGTTTTTGCGTTATTGAATCTAACCTCCCACAGTTTAATATAAATCAAATAAATTATATAAAAAATGGAAATATAGGGGTTTCTAAACAGCCCGCCGATACTAACAACGACGTGGCTCTAAAAGAGGTGAAGTATAACCACATTCTTCCTTTTTCCCAAAAAAGTCATTTACAAAATCTAAAATGTTTAGGTAGAGCTACATATGTATATTAACACGACTTATTATGGCTAGTAAATTAGTTCAAGTTTTTAACAATTTATGTAATCAGTTTTTAAAAATTTTTAAATTTGTAAAGGCTTTTTGAAAAAAATTGGCATTTCGTGCAAACAAAGTTTATTCTTAATGGTATACTCAAACGGAAAACCAATCCGTGCTCAAATCCGTTTCTTAAACCAAGTACAGAACACTTGATTCAAGAACGGATAATGATTTCAAGGTCAGTTTCTGAAAAAAACTAAGAGTAGGTTAAATAGCATAAAATTAAGTTCCAAGATATCTCAAAAGCTGCAAATTTGGAGTTGGCGATTTTTTAAGTATCATTATTTTTAAAGTATCATTAGTTCTTAAGCATTTTGTTTGATTTCATATACTAAATTATAATACCGGTAGTAGTTTCGGCTATATACCGATACCGATATAAATGAAATACCGCTACCTATACCGATATAAACATAATATTAATACCAATACCGATACCGTTATTCGAAACGGTTGTTCAAAATACATACATATATGTACATTCATAGATAGGTTGGTCTGGTCAAACAACTTTAATTTTTTTGTGTTCCGGTGTAATCAAAACATTCGTTTGTTTCAATTATGGTTTATAAACTTTTATTTCTTTTTAGATTCGTAATGCCTACAACCGATGCTCAAACAAGTGCTAATGCAACGTAAGTTTTAAAAGTAAACTTTTCATAAAAAACATACATATAAAACAAATATCTCATTCTATTGGATCAAAATCAATTTTTCAATATTTTTAAATTATTGTTCTTGCATAAACAATTAAAGATGTCAGAGATCGCCGAAGCTTATAAAGAGTATGAGAATGGTGTACGACGAACGATTAAATACGTCAAGAAACCTTTTCAATCTGTCGAGGAAACGTGTTGAAAATTTAAAAAGAAATCAAACAAATAAACGGTAATACATTAATAATATAAAAAATTTCAATATTACCTTCCCATTTCCCAAATTGTAGCCATCTAAACAACGACAGTAAAATTCGCTTATACTCTACTGCCTCATTTGCACGCTATTTGTGGACTATAACGCGTATTGGACTATATCTTGCATTTCATATAAGCCAATTTTTGGCTTATATGCGAATCCCTATATAATTATTTCTTTTAACAGTAGAAAAATAAAACTAACGCTTAGAAATTACTTCCTTATCTACTCAATTCATAAATATTTCAATTAAGATTGCTAAAATAAAAATAATTTTTACTTCAATGTAAGTAATAATTTTATAAAATTATCATTAAAAAATCTATTATGTTTGACTTTTGCATTTTGGATTATATCTGCCATAACTTGCATATATTTAAGATATTTCAAACCACATCTTAATGGCGTATAAGCGAAAATGGACTATATAAAAAATATTTTGCAGGTATTTTACTTACAGATGACAGAAAAATTAACATTTTGGAATATATCGCAAATTCTACTATAAGCGGTGTGGCTTATAAACGAATTATACTGTAACTACAAATTCATATGGGTGATTATGTTGTTGTATATGAAATGTTGAAAATTATTTTTAAAAATTAATTAAAAAGCAGCACCAACACAATTATATTTACATACATTTTTTGAAAAAAATACTAAATTATTTGGGGGATTCACAAGGTAGTCATAAAGTCATATGTTTTAAAATAATAACACGAAAAATATGACTGCTGTGAGCAACCCCTCATAAGTAATTGTGCTATTTCAAATTTGTATCAGCTGATAAGAAAAAGCTATTATAAATATTTGAAATCAGAATGCCAAGAACAAGTGAACAAATTTAAATAATTCCATTTTGTTTTTAAATTATTCAACTTGTTTTCACTTAAAATAAAACCCAGTAAATAAAACCCAGCTGAATATCTTTTAAACTCTTTAATATCTTTAAACTTTTTGTTCAAATACATAAATATAAACGAAACCAGCTGTTGGCGGCGACTGAGCCGACTAATTTTCCACGCGGCTGCTAGTGGAAAAACGTTAGTTGGCTGCCAGCTAGCTAGAGTATACAAACAAAATTTTCTCACTTGCATATTTTTAAATGTCTCGATTTTTTTTTTACTTGTTACACAGTTATAAAAATATAATCAAATGTGAAGTTATAAAACTGTGAACAATTTTAGGACATACTTTACTGCATATTGCATACATTCATTTATATCAACGGCGGCGGATTGTAAATATCACCAGCGGCTCGACGCAAGAGTTTCGGCCGTTCGGTTCAGATTTTTACTGTGCAGTTATGACAAAATAATAAACACAGCATAAAAAGTCTTATTATTTTATGACTTTTTTATTTGAAGCACAACAACAATCTTTTTAAGCTATCATAAAATATTTGCACTTTATGACATTATGACATGATAAGAAACCTTGTGAATACCCCAATTGTCAAATTTAAAAAGGACTACCGTGTTCGTTGATTATTTTGCAATAACTAACTATTTCATTTTAATTTGGTTTTATGTTTACTTATTGTATGTCTGTATATGTGTGCACATCTATCTGTGTCGCTCTTAAATTAAGCCTCTTGTCGTTGGGAACTTCGATAATATGTAGCATTTCCATCATGCATCTCTTTTTGTAATTATTCTCCCTTGTAAGAAATTTTACATGATCAAAGTTTGCGTTATGACCTGTGGGCTGCAAGTGCTGTTTTTTGTGAATTGGTTTTTCGGTTGCTTTTAAATCGAATTTATGTGATGCCATCCTCGTCGTTTAGTTCTAGTAGTGCCAACATATACTTTTTGGCATATGTCAGACCCGTCCCCATCACAATTAATGTGGCACACCAAAGTAGATTTTTCTTCATTTGCAACTTTGGATTTTGTTTGGCTGGATAGTTTATTATTAGTATTCATAGTTTTAAAATTCATTTTTGTCCCTGTTGTAAATGTTTTAATTCTTCAGTCTTTCTGAAAACCCAGGTATATGCAACGCAGATTTATATGTCTTGGGTTCCTCACTACCCTCATTTTTGTTGTTGTTTCTGCTTCTGACTTATTTGATCGTTTAATTTGGGAAGTCGTTTTCACTTAAAACATCTTTTATTCTGTCAACATTGTATACGTGAAACGATTTACAACTAGTGCTTAAAACTCTAATCACGAAATTTTTAGCCGTGTTGCAAAAACTCTTTTAGAATGTTTTGAAAAGATATTTTATTTTTTTAACGGTTATATTTATTTATTGTATCTTCAATAAAATTAATTTTTAAGTCCATCCAATGCCAGACAAAAATATATGTTTCAGCGGTTGGTTCTTTGGTTGTCTTCGTCTCTCGTGTTCGGCTGAGAACAAGAGTGTCCCTCCTTCTCAACCGAGTGTGGCCTCTAAAGTTAATGATGTTTCGGGCTAGGGGATTTGGGTGCAACTCGAGTTTTTTAATGTATCTTGTAACGTGTTTAGAAAACACTGTCTTAACCAAAGGCACATCTAGATCTTTATGAGTTCGCTTGTTTCTGACATACCATGGCGCTGCTGTAAACGTGCGGAGTATTTTATTTTGTCGCCTTTGAATTTTTTCTACATTTGATGCCGAGGCAGTGCCCCATAACTGGATACCGTTGGAGCATATTGGTTTTATAATCGAGTTGTATAGAAGAAGTTTACAATCTAGGCTTAGAGTAGAGTTCCTTCCAATGAGCCAATTCATTTGAGCTGCTTTTAATTTCATTTGGGTCACCTTTGCATTTATGTGGGACTTCCATTTTAGACGACGATCAAGATGAACACCGACATATTTTACTTCAGTGTGTTGAGGTATAGTTTGGCTATTTATTTGTATAGGTGGACAGGTTTCTCTGCATTATGTAAAGGTAATGTGTAGACAGTTTTGCTCTTTAATTTTGATTCCCCATTGTTTAAGCCATTGTTCCAACTGGGGTATATACTCTTGCAATTTGCGGGAAGCTTCTTGATGACTTTTGTGAACACTTAGAAAAGCTGTATCATCAGCGAATGTTGATATGTGTATGTTACTGCTTACCGGCGAGTCAGAGGCATATATCAGATATAATACAGGGCCGAGGATGCTGCCTTGAGGAACTCCGGCTTCAATCGGTTTCGGAGGGCTTAGAATATTACCTTCCTTAACAACAAACTTTCGCTCAGTTAAGTAGCTTTCTAAAAGAATAAGGGTGTTTGCGGGTAGGTTTTGCTTTAGTTTTTGTATTAAACCGTCGTGCCATACTTTATCAGAACAATAGTTCTTTTCTTCGAAGGTTTTTCTAACCACGTTCACGAATCTATGTGTTTGTTCAATCATGCTATGTCGTCTCCTAAAACCAAATTGGTGGTCTGGAATGCATCCAGTACCATTCAGTATGGGTGTTAGCTTACTCATAAGTAGCTTTTCAAATAGCTTTGATATGTTAGATAATAGGCTTAAAGGCCTATAGGGTTCCACCTTCATATGATCTTTGGTTGGCTTAGGTATCTTTGGTAATTAGCGAAACTTTCCATTCTGCGGGATAGCATTTGAGGCGCAAAATACCGTTGAAAATAAATAGAATTGTCCGTTTTGCAGTATGGGTAACTCTAAGAGCATTTTATTGCTTACTTTATCAGCGTCTGGAGCTTTTTACGAATTTAAGCCCGCAATACAGCGTTCAATCTCACGAATATTGAGCCTCAAGGTAACATCTGGTGTAGAGACGACTGGTGGCAGCTCAACTATTGTATCAGACGTATTTGGAGTATATACTTTTTGCAAGTGGTTTACAAACAGCGTACCTTTTTCAGCGTCAGTTCTAACCCAGTCTCCATTGGAAGCTCGCATAGAGAATAGTCTCTTTGAGGTGTTGCGTCGAGGCCATTCAGAAATTTTTGAAGAGAAGCGTTTTAAGTTGTTCAGTACATTCCTTCAGTGTAGATTTTAGCTGAGGGGATCTGTAGCGTTGCCATTCTCTACGAACTCTTCTTTTTTCACATAAAAGCCGTTCTACATCTCCTGAATAAATTTTATTGTATCTCACCAGAAGATTTTTGGTTGTAGCATATAGAGCAGCTTGCTTAAGGTTTGCCTCAAACATTCTAATAGAGTCATCTATGTCAGCATGCGTTTTTAATGGAATATTTTCTGTGCAATGAGCACTCAAATATTTTTTGTATTTCAACCAATTAATACGTGTGGTTGTCATCGTTAAATCACAAGTGGGTGAGGAGCTTTTATGTGAATATATAGTGACAATAGTTGGTGAGTGATCTGAAGACAAATCTAAAGATACTTCAACTTGGATCATTTCGCTGGACACACTCTTTACCACTTCAAAATCAATAACATCAGGAATTTTTCGGAGATCTGTTGGCCAGTAAGTTGGCTGCCCGCTTGATATAACATTGAAACGCATTTTAGAAATCTTGTCAAACAAAACGCGTTCCTTTGGTGTGATGAGACGTGATCTCCAGAACGTGTGTTTAACGTTGTAGTCACCGCCGCCAAAAAGCGTGGGCCTAGTGAAAAAAAAATTAACTATCTTGATTTTCTGTAATAGAGTACCTGGAAGGAGAGTAAATCTATGACATCACCAGGTTTTGATGAACAGCTTCAATGCAGATGTTAGTTGCTTGAAGGTAGTCTTCACTATGATCACCCATTAAGTAGTATTTTAATCGCGATTTTATTAGTGTAGCTGAGCCACCACAAGCTCTACCTTGTGGGTCTTTTGTGTCGTAGAGAGTAT
This sequence comes from Panzeria rudis, assembly GCA_956483635.1. Classification (NCBI taxonomy): domain Eukaryota; kingdom Metazoa; phylum Arthropoda; class Insecta; order Diptera; family Tachinidae; genus Panzeria; species Panzeria rudis. The sequence goes on from OY101447.1 coordinate 85,496,872, forward strand.
ATCCGTTGATTTTAAAAAAGCTTCTAGCCGTCAAGTGTGTCTCCACGATAAGCATAACATCAATTTGTTTATCCGTCATCAAGTCTTCGAGTTCGTTTTTATGGTGGCGGATGCCGTTTGCGTTCCAGAAACAAATTTTCAAGTTGATGGTTTGTTTATTGCAGCCTGCAATAATGTAGACTGCATTTTCAACATTTCCTGCATCATGCAGGTTGTAAAAAAATTTACAGTTTGAATTAAATTTTCTACTGAAGCCTCAATTCGATCGAAATTGAAGTCAGTTTTATCGTTTGCAAGAGGCCGTTTTTGAACTGTGGGCTGGTTAGATTTCAACGCATTTGCGTGTGAGAACTGGCTGTTTGGTATGTTTTGCGCTGTGGCCTAGCCTTAAAAACGTTGGCGTATGAAGGCTGGCTGGTAGGTGGTTGCCGGTGCTGGGGATAAGTGGTGTTGTCAAAAGAAATGAAAATAAATTGATTGGTCTTCCCGAACAGATTGGTTGTTGCTACCAATCTAGTTTTATTTTTTTGTCCTCTCTGATCATTATCCAATCTAAATATGGAAGTTTATTTTGTGCGTTGTATTTCCATGGTAAATTGTATCTGCTTATTAAACGTATACAATATCCTTAAAGCTGTATCCACTTCCTCCCTTCTGATGATAGTGAACATATCGTCCACATATTTTGTAAATATCTTTGGCTTGTTACTCATTTTTCCATTGTCATTCCTTTCTTTTGCTCATAATATTTGTCGCGGTATTTAAAATATCTGTTTTCTTTAATACAAAACTACAGCATTTCTATAAAAATATTTTTTGGTATAGCCGTATATTTTTCCAATATATTCCATAAAAACTTCGTCGTCATGTATTGGCATATTAGTTATTTTGTCTCTGAGTTCCCTTGCATCCTTCCATAAAAAATTCGTCGTCATGTATTGGAATATTAGTTATTTTGTCTCTGAGTTCCCTTGCATCTTTTACGTTTTGTTTATTGAGCGTATGGCAATTGAACGTGGACTTTTGGTTCAATTGCCATACGCTTAATTACCCAATTCGGGTAATTGCCTTAAAATGTAAAACCCCAAAATAAAATGTCCCATACATTTTATTCGTTTAATCGCCACAGTAATATTTGACAACAACACTGCAAGTAATGCAATCAAGTTCACATGTATGTGTATGCGTACGTTTTTGTTAGTAGGATATGACAAGCCATCTCAAAAAGCAGTGGAGATAAAATTTAAGACCGCAAAATATATTGTTTTTTATTGCTACCTCTTTTAGATTTAGCTGATGATGTACAAATTCCTATGTACCATATGATTTGTTTGTTTGTTTGTTTATTAGTGAATGTCACCAGTTGAATAAGATATAATATCTTTTAAATTTAGCACTGGACATCAATATTGGCAACACATACAATTTAAATAACTTATAAAGTATGACAATAAATTTTAAAATATAAAATTACAATAAACGTTATATAAATATGTATGTAATAATATTTTGGTTTAATAAATTAGTTGTAAGAAACTAGAATAAAAACAAATTGTTGCTTTGTTGTTAGTCAAAAAAAATTTCAAATTGCTCTTTTAAAATGTACTGCGTCGCTCGTGATTTGAATGTTATGTGGAAGTAGATTCCAGAGCCGTACCGCGTATATAAAAAATTGTCATTCCGACATTAGGTAATGATATAGGATATGCAATATAACCCTGCCTCTAGTTGATCTTACAATTATTAATTTCTTAAATAGATAGCCAGGTTCCTTGGTGTGGATAATTTTGTGTAGGAAAATTAAACTGCGACATTTTAAGAGACTATCAAAAGAAACGTTAATTAATTTCTTTGCAAACTGGGAGACTCTGTTAGTCCTTCTCAGATTAAAAACCTATCTCGTGATATTACGCAGTTCTCAATTTTCGCTTATCAGATGCACCACAACCAGATAACAATTCACATCCATATAAAAGCGTTGGCAACAAGTAGGATTTGGCTAACAACATTCGAATCTTTAATGGAGTAAAATAATTAATCAATAATGTTCTTAGCATACCGTACGTTTCCCCCGTTGCATTATTTATCTGATCTGTCCACGAAAGATTATACCAAAGTTATTTGCAGAGAGCACAATTTCAATATGTGAATCTTCCAAAACAAATCTAGGCTGATACGGGGTGTCTATTTGTGTTCTGCAAATTGGAACGCATTTTGATTTCTCAGGATTTAAGCTTAGCCCGCTTACAGCTGCCCATTCACTGACACTTAAAAGATGTTCATTTATTTTCGAGACGCAGTTTGATATTGTTGAAGGGTTACAACCAATGAACAGTTGAACATCGTCAGCGTACATTTGGATTTTCGTAAACTTTAGTTGAGTCGCAAGATCATTGGAATACATGGTATACATTAGCGGACCCAGAATTGATCTCTGCGGAACACCTCTTGAAACAGGGAGCCATGAAGAATATCAAACGCCTTCGAGTGGTCCAGAAAGACTAAAAAACGATATTACCCTGATCAGTAATACATCGGATTTCATTGGCAACTTCAGACAGTGCTGTTATACATCCGCGTTTTGGCCTAAAGCCTGACCGATTGGTAGTTAAGAGGTTTTTATGAGTAATATACAGTATTCCACGGTTAATTACTCCTCGCTTAAATGCCTTTCACGCTTATTTACCTTGAGTTTTAAATCCCCGCTTTTTCTCCTCCATTTTTCAAACAAAAGTCGCCGTTTAATTGCCTACGCTTAATTACCCATTTTGTCTCTGAGTTCCCTTGCATCTTTTACGTTTTGTTAATTAAGCGTATGGCAATTGAACGTGGACTTTTGGTTCAATTGCCTACGCTTAATTACCCAATTCGGGTAATTGCCTTAAAAATTAAACTCCCAAAATAAAAAGTCCCTTAAATTTTACTCGTTTAATTGCCTCAGTACTATTTGACAACAACACTGCAAATAAAGCATCAAAGTTTACATGTTAATCATAAGTATGAAGTATGTATGCGTACGTTTTTTTAGTAGGATATGATAAGTCATCTCAAAAAGCAATAGAGATAAATTTAATGCAGCAAAATCGATTGTATTTTTTTTTTGCTATCTCTAAGGTTTACCTGATACATGTACATATTCCTATGCACCATCTGATTTAACGTTTTTTCATACACAACTTTTCATTAATTTAATAACCAACGGTGGACTATATACACAGAAAAAATTAGTTTTTCACTTTAAACAACAAATTCCCTGAATCAAATGTAAATTTGTTAAATTTATGTCCTACATATAAAGAAATTGTAAAGTCAAAAGCAAAAATTTTTAATAATTTATTAGAAAAAAATCTGATTTTTTCAATAAACAACTTGTTTCAATAAAAAAATGTTTTACAGATTTTAAAAAATAAATCAAGGAATTTCATAATTAAACAAAATTATTTATGAAACAAAACAGACACAATAATAAAGATTTAAAATCAGTTTCAAAAACATGTGTGTTAAAAAGAACTATCATAATATTTTCTGTGTTTTAAAAACAAATGAATAGATTCCAATCGAACTTAATTTAATAACAGTGTCTTCTTAATTATTTTCTATATATACACATATTCTTATAATTACCTCACTGAGGTACTTACACGTATTCGTTTAATTGTCTCAATGAGGTACTTAAGCGTATACGTTTAAATGCTTTCCCTGCATAATTACCCAAAATATTGAAATTTTTTGCGAGTTAATTAATCGTGGAATACTGCATTCCGGAATTTGTTTATACAGGAGTTTTCAAAAACTTTGGAGAGATATGGTAATATTGCCATAGGACGATATTCCTTTGGAGTTTTAGGAACTAGCACAATTTTTGAGTATTTCAGGAAAGAGGAAAATAACTTGTGGTGATAATTGTATTAAAGAGGTATGTTATAAAAGGAAGTAAAACAGGCAGCGGAATTTTTACAAATTTTGGGCTTATATCGTCACAGCCCACAGAGCTGGACTTTACTGATAAGAAACCTTGGAGGACTTCTGATTGATTAAATATTTGAAAGCTTAATTTGTTAATTTGGTTTTCATAATCAGAATTTGTTTGATGACTGTAAGTATTGGGATCTACGGCCGGCATTGGTATGTTGATAACGTCTTTATTTAGCTCTTCAATATTCACATTCGGCCCTTCGCAGTACCCTTGATTAATCCTACAAACTTTCTTTATTTCTTTCCAAGTTTTATTGGAGTATGCATATTTGTCTTTTCTTATTCTTGACACTACTGGTCTTTTCTTTCTGAAAAAAAATTTCATGAAGTTCAGGTGCGCTATACCTTTTTCATCTTGCATATGCGGCATCACGATCCCGTATTAGCAGATCAGCTTCAATTGTAAACCAGGGACTGTCTCTGTTGCGAATTGTTTTGCTTCTAATTATAACGTGTTTATTATATAAACTAAGAATATTGCCCTGAAGGAATTGTAGCTGATCATTAATATTAGGTGTGGTATAGATTTGTTCCCACCGTACTAAAGGGTGGTTAAATTTTAAGGTCCGATGTTGATTTTGAATAAAACACAAATGATTTAGGAAATTATTGTCAATTCTTTTTATTATGATAATATGGTATGGTTCGATTATGTATGGAACAAAATATCGGCAAAATGGCCGCCGCGGCCGCGGCGGCACACCTCCATCCGATGGTCCAAATTTTCGATGACGCTGAGGCATAATTGAAGTTCTATGCCGTTAATGTGCCGAATTATCTCATCCTTTAGCTCTTGCATTGTTGCTGTCCCCAAAGAAAGAAGTCCAACGGTGTCAAATCACATGATCAATTGACATCGCCACCACGTGATATAACAGGGCCATTGAATTTGTCGCGCAAAAGAGCGATTGTTTCGTTAGCTGTGTTGCAAGTGGCACCGTCCTGTTGAAACCACATATCGTCCACATCCATATCTCCCAATTCATATCTTCCAATATTCATCAACGATGAGCGTGACAGGTGCAATTGTTGGGCACGACGACGAGTTGAGGTGGACGGCTTTTCAGCCGCACTATCGCGAACAGCAGCAATATTTTCTGCAGTACGAGCTGTACAAGCATGAACTGGTGTTTTCACATCTCCTACAGACCCGGTTTGGTCAAATTTTTGCACGATTTTTCCGATTGTACGCACATTTGGACGATTAAATTGACCGAAAAAATCACGAAGTGCACGATATGCATTTTGATTTGAACGCCCATTTTCATAATAAGCCTGAATAACTTTAACGCGTTGCTCGATTGTGTATCTTTCCATAGTTCAAATTGAATTAGTCTGAAATTGAGAAATGTCAAATGAAATGCAGAAAAAAACTTGACGTTTAGGTGTGGCTCACATTCAACATCGGCCCTTATAATTTAACCATCCTTTAGTTGTGTATCTCTTTGTAGTGCATGCATGTTAATGTTGTTGAAATCATGAAAAGTAAAGGTTTGCTTTTGGATAACCGGCTGAACGTTGTAGGTGAGAAAGAGCAAGTCATGCTTGGAAAACATGTTGATGGTGGCCTTGATGTGGAGTGGTGGAATGGCATCTGGTGTCAAAATGTTGGGTGGTTTACTTAGCTGAAGAAAGAAAAAACTAATTTTTTTGTTAAACAAAATATGTTGCAATTGATGTGTAAATAAATCAACACGGTACTTACCTAGCCTTCTTGTCTTATCAACCGGAACTGTTTCTTTTTGTATTTTTTAGATGCACATCCAAAAAAATAAATAAAATTATTTATTTTCCGGTTGCACATGCTTAGAAAAGAAAATTATTGTTTATTTTTTTTTTTTGGGTTTCCTTTTATATGTCAAAATCTATGGTGATGCTCATAAGTTAAATTGTTGTACAGTTGCAAGGTCGTGTTTTATGGTATTAACCGGTGTTGCCCTAACCTACTAGCGGGCATTTGAAACGTCATAAAGAGCAACGTTAATTTCTCTTAGATAACACTTTAGGTGTCTATGTACAATTGGTTCAAGGCCAACGGAAACGAGCATTGACCTATTGTTTTGAAACAGCTTTGTGTTAGTTTTTGTTTTTATATTTCGGTTGTTTGTTTTTCTTAATAGTTTTTGTTACTGGACACTGGCCGTTATGTATTGTACATATTAAGAATAGCTGGTTTAGGTAAAATTAATAGATCGAACGATTATTATCAAAGAAGCGGTGAATAAATCAACAAGTGATTTAAATAAAAGTCAAAGCTAAATACCTTAAAGGAAATTAAATAAATTTGGAAAACAAATTTAATAAACTGTTTGTCAGAGCAGTATATTAAATTAAAATAAAATAAAAATCTTGAAGGAGTAAGCTTATAGTGCATGTAGTGAAAGCTGAAAAAAAGTGATTATGTTTAATTTATATATAGGGAAAAAGGATATACTTACGTATATATCAAACAATATATATTTTTTTGAAGAGGAAAGGCCAATTTAGTTCTGGAGCAGCCTTTAAACCGTGTTGCAAAAATTCCAAACGTAAGTGTACAAAAATAGAGTATAGAATCTATGTTCATGAAGTCTTCACGGAGCGAATATCAGTTTTTATAATTAAGAAAATAAAAACCTTATTCGTGAAGTGAAGAGATTGAGATATGGTCAACTATAAACTAATTAAGTTCCTTTCGAATTGATAGTTCTGACCCTAACACAATATAACGGGGACTCCCCAGAAGTGTTGGAGCTAAGGAACTTTTAATTGAGTCTGCGTTTCACCCGCTTCCATATCATAAAAAAGGTAACTATACATACATAATTTTAATTCTGGTGTAGTGGCTGAAAAATAAGTGGCAACTTATAAGTGGCAGCATAATCGTGGAGAAATAATCCCACCATAGCCAAGACACAAAAAGAAAAAGAAAAAAAAAGTTGTATATTATAGCTGGGGAATAAGCCAGGGCAAAACCCATATTTCATTACCTATAATTTTAAATGGTGAAAAAAACCATATTCTTACCCTGGGCCAAAGTAATTTCCTTAAATTATAAATAATCTTTGATACAAAAAAAACATTAAAATAATTTCAGTTTTTAGTGTGTTATTCTTAGTATTAATTATTCTTGTTGTTAGTGTCTAATTAGGGTTAGTGAAATTTAAATTTAATTGTGAAAGTTTCAACTATTGATTTTATCGCAGACTCAAAGTAGGAATTGATTGATTTAGAAAATCTATATTTTTTTTGAACGTTGTAGAAAACCATACACCTTCAGAGATCTCTTTTAGGGTAGTTTAAATTTAAAGTAAAAGACAGTGAATTCCAGAAAAAAAATTATACCACAAATATAGCTCTTAGATAATCTTTCTAGTTGATTCTTAGTTAGTTTTTTTTTGTTAGTAATATTACTGTTTGATTGTTTAATATTTCCAAATTAGTGTTAGGTATGGTTATAATAGGTCATTTTACAAGTTTTTAATTTTTGTCTCATTTTACCAGTTTCTTTTTAATTCTCTTCATAACATAAAATACGGGTTAGGAAAAGATTGTTGATTTATTATCAATGTAGTTTTTTTTTATTTTTTTTCAATTAATTTTATTTATTTCATTACTTTTATTATAATAAATGTCTTGATTATAAGTACATGATTTAAAAATGTGTTGGTAATTTCTTTTAAAGGATTTCAGGTACAGTGGTTTTGGATGACACAAATGTCGGTTGTGTAAAGTGGTAAGTGTTGGTGTTCAGTAGCAGTCGGATCATCCATCGTATATTAGGATGATTTAGGTTGGGATAGGGCGGCGGTTCAGGAAATTACGACCTCTTCCTGTAATTAAATTTGTCAAGTACTGTTTCTTATTTGGGGGTATAGAGATTAGTTTTTTTGTTTGTTTTTTTTTTTGTCTTTATTGGACCAATTTGTTTTGCTGTGTGAAACCGGAAGTATGAAGTAGGGTTGAGGATCCGCGGCCGGAAATGATGAGCTAGTCGGACTGCTTCATATGGACCTTAAAGAAAAATTTCACAACAGTAAATGGCGCCCAAACTAAAAATACATGACGTAGTATGAGTCTTTGTAAGAAGTATACTAGGTTGTTGAGAATTAGCATGTAATATCACCTACGCTTGTAAGCATTGTCCGAGTTAAGATATGTGTAGAAAAAGGATAGTGAGTTTCGTAAACGAAAATAAGTACTAGTCTTGGAAGATTTATAAATTCCAATTGCTAAGTATACAATCTTACTAATTTATGTAGGTATTAGTAGCGAAAATTACAGACTAGAAATAAAGTAATAATTTAAATGTAGTCCTGGGTAGTGACCAAACTAGGAACACGTTTGATAGCCCTGCTAGGACTAATCTTATGGGATAAGGGTATGTCCTAATATGAATTATTAGTCGCATATGAAATTGAAAAGGTTTTTTTTTTGTTTTAATAGTTATTCGACTTGGAACCTAACTAGAGCTAAAGCTGTTAGCTTGTCCAATTGTCGAGGGGGGCAGATTAGTTACAGTATTTGACCGAAAGGATGCCGCACAAATCATTACACCAACATGAAACCATCAACATGACTTGTGTTTGTGTCTAGAAACGAAACCAATTGAACCTGAAGTCCGTAGTTTGTCGTATATATATTTCATTTTTTTGTGTTTGTCCATTGAAAAGCTTTTATTTAATCCATTTAAATAATAATATAACCGACTTTCAGCTAATTTAAAAGATTTTTGGTTATTCTGTATTATTATTCGATCACAGTCGACAGCTGTATTCGCTTTTCGTTTTCGATTTGAATTTGGAGTTAGCTGTTAAAACGGTCCAGAAAAAAATGTTTGTCCCTCACTCCAATAAAAAGGCGCAAAATGCTGCGGAAAAAAATAGTGAAAGTTTTATCGTGGATATGTCTAGTTCTATAAATACTCCACAAACTTACGTGCCTGAGAGTTCGATCCGTAACACCCCGGTTACCCTCACCGGTGCTACGGGAACAATTCCGAAAACGGGTCGGATTAGTAATACCCATCAATACTCTTTTCCACCACCACCACTTCCACAAAAAGGTAGCCATTCGATAGAAAAACCATCAGGGGAATATGCTAAAATTTTAAAAGATTTGATTAGGGAAAATAATACTGAGTATCGATCAAATTTAGAAAAGAATATAGACCTAGAAATACAAGAAAGTCTAAAATCAGGTTTTGCTGAAATTTTGGCAGAGATTCAGAAGCTCACCGGCAAAGATCGACCACCTGAAGGTGTTGGATCTGGTGATGGGTCTGACGGGATGGATAAAATAAATGATGTACAAAGCAATAATAAGAATAATAATAAAATACAGAATTTTTTGCCCCAAAGATTAGATTTTCCATTAATACCAACTAATAGTACTTCATCTGCTGGAAATCCGTCCGAGGAAATATACGAAAGAGAAATTAGGCCCGGATCTGTAAGTAGTCTGCGAATTGAGAAATGGGATGTGATGTTTGATGGCGATACAGATAATCTTCATATCGAGGATTTTATCTTTCGAGTAGAGTATCTATAAAAACGGCATTCGTGTCCTTGGACTGAGGTTATGCGGGATTTTCATCGGCTGTTGAAAGGAGAAGCCAAGGACTGGTATTGGTCCATAATAAAAGAAAAAGAAATTCAGCACTGGCCCGAATTAAAAGAGGCTTTACTTCAACAGTACCGATCCACTAGAAGTGAATACGAATTTATGAGGGATTTTGAAGAACGCCGCCAGCGTCCTGGAGAGTCCATTGATTCATATTTTCAAGCCATGCGAAAACTTAGGTCTCGATTAAAGTCTACCCTGCTCGAGCAGGAGGTGATTAGGATAATGAAAAGAAATCTAAAGCCTAGCATATCCCAAATTTTATATCCAATGAGAATATATACTGTTGAGCAGCTCAGGGATGAAAGTAGAGAAGTGGAGAGAAATTATTTTAAAAGAGAATATATTTCCCATACCGCGCAAAATCGTGTAGTACCACCCAGGCGTCATCTAGGCGAAATAAGGGATGACACTCTGGAAGGGGATAACGAAGAAATAGTGGATGAAATTAGGTATGCGAAGAGCACGGCTAGATCTCGCCTAGCACCGGAAAATTACTTTGCACTAGTTTGTTGGAATTGCCGAGTTCCGGGGCATTCCTTTATGGATTGTATGTCAGTACAAAGAAATTTATTCTGTTACCGCTGCGCTACAGCCGGCGTTATAACACCGAAATGTCCAAAATGTTCGGAAAACCCGATGAAGAGTGTGACGAGGACGGGAGAGTCACGTTCTACATAAACTCCCGACGAACCTCAACAGAAATAGGGACTCAAACCGGATACGATGGGTACTATGAGAAAAAGCAAAATTGCCACAACACCCGTATGCGTTTACTGAAGAGACCCTCGTATGAAAATAGTTCGCATAGAAAAGTTGATAGAGATTATAGAGGCCAAGGCACAACATACCGGTCATATTCGGAAAGATTAGGGAATTACAGGAAAGTCAGGGACAGGATTTTTAATAACAAACCTCAGAAAACAAAATTGGAAAAGGTGTTAGAAACTAGACAGAGATTTAAGCGGAAAAATAGCGAAATGAATGAGGTAAAAATGTCACTCCGTAGATGTAGTTCCATTGTAGCCCAGAGTAACAGCGACAAGGACCCAAGGGCATTCGCCGAAATAAATATAGGTAACATAAAAATAAGGGGGTTATTAGACTCAGGAGCTTCCATAAGTTTGTTGGGGAAAAATTGCCAGGATATTGTTGATCAGTTGGGGGTAAAAATAACACCTGTTTTTACGTCCATAAACACAGCAGGTGGAAAAGAATATAATATTTTAGGACGGATTAATGTAGTTGTGGGTTATAAAGACCGGGTCCGAAATTTCAAGTTTTATTTATGTCCCGATCTTATGCAATGTGCGTACCTCGGTGTATACTTTTTTAGAGAATTTGAATTAGCACCGGAATCACTTGGTGTCGATGAGATAGACATAAATCATTTGTCTGAGAATTTTCCATTAAATAATGATAGTGTAGAACAGCACGATTTAACAGAAAAAGAAGAGGATGAACTAAATCGCGTAAAGAAAAGTTTTCTAACTTTTGAACAAAATGGCTTAGGAAAAACCACTTTAGAAAATCACCAAATCATATTAACAGAGGGAGCTACACCAATCAAAGATAGATATTATCCGGTCTCGCCAGCCGTCCAAGAATTGATTTACGCTGAAGTGGATAATATGATTAAATTATGTGTAATTGAGGAAAGTGTCAGTCCCTGGAGCAGTAGATGCACCCTTGTCAGGAAGCCAGGGAAAAATAGGTAAACAAAAAACATGTATGACGATGTTTTTACCGATTATTTACAACTGGATCACATGCGATCGATAAAAGTTAGTAATCAAGCCGTCACAAGTTCTTGCTATTTGCCACATCACCCCGTGATTAAACCCGAGAGAAAAACTACAAAACTCAGAGTAGTTTTTAATGCGTCAAATAAGACGTCTAGTGGCAATAGTCTAAATGACTGTCTTTTTGTAGGACCTACCCTTCAGGCTGACTTGGTCAATTTAATTTTACGTTGGCGTTTGTTTGAATTTGTATTTAATTGTGATATTACCAAAATGTATAGGCAAATTCGTGTTCATTCGTCTCATATCCCTTTTCAGCGAGTTCTTTATAGGACATCATCCCAGGGTCAAGTTTATGATTATGAATTGCAAACGGTGACTTTTGGGTTAAATTGCGCCCCTTATTTGGCAATTCGTACTTTACTGCAATTGGCTGATGATTGTGAGAAAGGATTTCCGCTGGCTTCAAACATTCTGAGAAAAGGTATGTACGTCGATGATGTATTGACCGGAGCTCATGATGTTTCCAGCGCCTTGTTGGCTAGAGATCAATTAACTGCTGCCTTGTGATCTGCAGGCTTCGAACTCACAAAGTGGACATCAAATGAAATTTCGGTTTTGAATGGTTTGCCTCCAGATCACTTAGTGGATACAAAGATTTTGACCTTTGAGGAGTCTAGTTGTTCAAAAACTTTAGGGATTTTCTGGAATGCCCAGTTAGACTCGTTCTTTTTCAAAGTTGTGCCTCTAGAAACAAAATCGGGTTATACCAAAAGGGAAGTATTATCGACCATAGCAAAATTTTATGATCCTGTTGGTTGGTTAAGCCCAGTAATTATTACTGCAAAAATCATTACGCAACACATGGCTTAATAATATTGGTTGGGACGATTTGCTTCCACCATCAACAGAAAAGGAATGGTTACAATTTGTCGAAATTTTTGACAAAGTGAACTTCATTCAAGTGCCAAGATGGGTTAACTATTACCAAGACTCTACTACAGAACGTCATGTTTTTTCAGATGCCTCGGAAAAGGCATACGCGGGGGTAATTTATAGTCGTATTGAAGCACCAGATGGGAAAATTCATACCCATTTATTATCTTCTAAAACAAAAGTAGCTCCAATTAAGTCAATTTCTCTACCTCGCCTTGAATTATGTGGGTCAGTTTTGGCATCAGAGTTGCTTAAGAACATCATTAGTGAAGTTGAAATTCCAATCAAACGTGTTTATTGTTGGACAGATTCGACGATTGTGTTAGCATGGTTGCGAGAAATGGACTACGTTTGTGGCAAATAGGGTTTGTCGTATACAGGAGATTACGGGAAACCACAATTGGTGTCATATCCGCTCGGAAGATAATCCTGCCGATTTAAGCAGCCGGGGGTAGACCCGATCAGTTTGTCGAAAAGTGAACTTTGGTGGCACGGCCCTTCGTGGTTAAGTCAAGAAAAGAATCATTGGTACGCTCATAGCCTAAAAATATCGACACTGATATAGAATGTAGAAAGGTAAACGTTCATGCCTCTTTTTTTCGAAATTTCAAGATATTTTAGAAAGATTTTCATCTCTGGACAGGGCTATGCGTGTCATTGCGTATATATAGGGTGGCGCATAAGTAACGTTAAGATTTATTCAATGTATAACTCTTTTCTTTCTGCTTTTATTTAACGTTGGCATTTATTAAAATTTAGAATATAGTTTGGAAATATGTTCACATTATGTTTTAAAGATAATATCTTTCAAATGTAGCCCATTGTTTGATTCTACCTGACGTGCTCTTTCCAAAGCATTTTCCATAACTTAAATTAAAAAATGTATTCACTGATCAAATCTTAACGTTACTTATGCGCCACCCTATATTTAGATTCTTTCACTCTACGCATTCAGCCCACAAAGGTCGTGTTCATTTTGAAACTATTGTCTTATCTAGTGATGAAATCAATATGGTAAAAGTACGTTTGGCCATTGTAGCTCAGAAGGCATTTTATGCGGAAGAGTATAAGTGTCTATTGGAGCTTGTGGTGGCTCGGGTATACTAATAAAATCGCGATTAAAACACTACTTAATGAGTGATCATTGTGAAGACTATATTCAAGCAACTAACATCTGCATTGAAGCTTTTCATCAAAACCTGGTGATTTCATCAATTTACTCTCCTCCCAGGTATTCTATTACAGAAAATCAATATAGTAGATTTTTTAATTCACTAGGCCCACGCTTTTTGGCCGCCGGTGATTACAACGCTAAGCACACATTCTGGGGATCTCGCCTCATCACGCCAAAGGGTCGCGTTTTGTTTGACACAATTTCAAAAATGCGGTTAAATGTTATGTCAAGTGGGCAGCCAACTTACTGGCCAACAGATCGCCGAAAAATACCTGATGTTATTGATTTTGGAGTGGTAAAGGGTGTGTCCAGCGAAATGATCCAAGTTGAAGCATCTTTAGATTGTCACTATATATTCACATACAACATATTCACCCACTTGTGATTTAACGATGACAACCACACGTATAAATTGGTTGAAATACAAAAAATATTTGAGTGCTCATTGCCCAGAAAATATTCCATTAAAAACGGCTGCTAACATAGATGACTCTATTAGAATGTTTGAGGCAAACCTTAAGCAAGCTGCTCTAAATGCTACCACTACAAATTTTTAGGTAAGATATAATAAAAATTTTTCAGCAGATGTAGAACGGCTTTTATCCGAAAAAAGAAGAGTTCGTAGAGAATGGCAACGCTACAGATCCCCTCAGCTAAAATATAGGCTGAAGGAATGTACTAAACAGCTGAAAACTCTACTAGAATATCAAAAAACCGCTTCTCTTCAAACTTTCTGAATGGGCTCGACGCAACACCTTAAACAGACTACTCGCTATGGAGAGCAGCCCGAGGCCTCAAATGACCAGTGATATATAAGCCTCCATTGCGAGCTTCGAATGGAGACTGGGCAAGAACTGACGCTGAAATAGGTAATCTGTTTGTAAACCACTTGCAGAAAGTATTTACTCCAAATACGTATGATACCATAGTTGAGCTGCCATCAGTCCTCGCTATACCAGATGTTACTTTGATGTTCAACATTCGTTAGATTGAACACTATATTGCGGGCTTAAACTCAAAAAAGCTCCAGGCGCTGATAAAATAAGCAATAAAATGCTCTCAGAGCTACCCTATACTGCAAAACGGGTAATTATATTTATTTTTAACAGTATTTTGCGCCTCAAATGCTATCCCGCAGAATGGAAAGTTTCGCTGATTACCATGATACCTAAACCAGGCAAAAGATCATACGAACGTGGAGTCCTATAGGCCTATAAGCCTGTTGTCTAACATGTCTAAACTATTTGAAGAGCTACTTATGAGTAAGCTAACACCCATACTGAATCGTACTGGATGCATTCCAGACTACCAATTCGGCTTTAGGAGACCACATAGTACGATTGAACAAACACATAGACTCGTGAACGTGGTTAGAAAAACCTTCGAAGAAAAGAAATATTGTGAATCTAAATTGATTATTAGGCTAAGGTTCGTAACGTTATATTCAGAAAGAATTGGGTATGATTAATATTCCAAGGAACAATGGAAAAATTAACATCAACTTAATTTTTCAACGTACACAGCAGAACAGAGTAGCGCCACTTTCGGAAGCCGCTACACTTCCATCGTCAGTGCTCACGTGTATTTGCTATCACCACTTGTCAGGTGGCTCTGTTGAATGTGATTTTAATTCTTATATATACAACTTTTTCGCGAAAATTGAATACGAGAATTAAATCACTCTCAAGCTGATATTAAAGTGCACTTTCCCAGCGTTGCCATCGGTTTATTTTTCTTCATTCCCATTTTTCTGATTTTTGTTCTACTCAAGACAAACTTTTTTGGTTTGATTTTATACTTAAGTATATATGAACATGTAAACATGTGAAAAACTCAAGCCAGTAGCTAATTGTTTTATTAATATGATTATTTCGAACGTATTTGCTTTGTGAATCTAAATTGATTATTAGGCTAAGGTTCGTAACGTTATATTCAGAAAGAATTGGGTATGATTAATATTCCAAGGAACAATGGAAAAATTAACATCAACTTAATTTTTCAACGTACACAGCAGAACAGAGTAGCGCCACTTTCGGAAGCCGCTACACTTCCATCGTCAGTGCTCACGTGTATTTGCTATCACCACTTGTCAGGTGGCTCTGTTGAATGTGATTTTAATTCTTATATATACAACTTTTTCGCGAAAATTGAATACGAGAATTAAATCACTCTCAAGCTGATATTAAAGTGCACTTTCCCAGCGTTGCCATCGGTTTATTTTTCTTCATTCCCATTTTTCTGATTTTTGTTCTACTCAAGACAAACTTTTTTGGTTTGATTTTATACTTAAGTATATATGAACATGTAAACATGTGAAAAACTCAAGCCAGTAGCTAATTGTTTTATTAATATGATTATTTCGAACGTATTTGCTTTGTGAATCTAAATTGATTATTAGGCTAAGGTTCGTAACGTTATATTCAGAAAGAATTGGGTATGATTAATATTCCAAGGAACAATGGAAAAATTAACATCAACTTAATTTTTCAACGTACACAGCAGAACAGAGTAGCGCCACTTTCGGAAGCCGCTACACTTCCATCGTCAGTGCTCACGTGTATTTGCTATCACCACTTGTCAGGTGGCTCTGTTGAATGTGATTTTAATTCTTATATATACAACTTTTTCGCGAAAATTGAATACGAGAATTAAATCACTCTCAAGCTGATATTAAAGTGCACTTTCCCAGCGTTGCCATCGGTTTATTTTTCTTCATTCCCATTTTTCTGATTTTTGTTCTACTCAAGACAAACTTTTTTGGTTTGATTTTATACTTAAGTATATATGAACATGTAAACATGTGAAAAACTCAAGCCAGTAGCTAATTGTTTTATTAATATGATTATTTCGAACGTATTTGCTTTGTGAATCTAAATTGATTATTGAGTAGAACAAAAATCAGAAAAATGGGAATGAAGAAAAATAAACCGATGGCAACGCTGGGAAAGTGCACTTTAATATCAGCTTGAGAGTGATTTAATTCTCGTATTCAATTTTCGCGAAAAAGTTGTATATATAAGAATTAAAATCACATTCAACAGAGCCACCTGACAAGTGGTGATAGCAAATACACGTGAGCACTGACGATGGAAGTGTAGCGGCTTCCGAAAGTGGCGCTACTCTGTTCTGCTGTGTACGTTGAAAAATTAAGTTGATGTTAATTTTTCCATTGTTCCTTGGAATATTAATCATACCCAATTCTTTCTGAATATAACGTTACGAACCTTAGCCTAATAATCAATTTAGATTCACAAAGCAAATACGTTCGAAATAATCATATTATGAAAAGAAATATTGTTCTGCGCTCTTCATCGATGTTTCTCAGGCATTTGATAAAGTATGGCACGAAGGTTTAATACATAAACTAAAGCAAAACCTACCCGAAAACATCCTTAAACTTTTAGAAAGCTACTTAGCTGAGCGAAAATTTGTTGTTAAAGAAGGTACTTTTCAAAGCCCTCCGCAACCCATTGAAGCCGGAGTTCCTCAAGGCAGCATCCTCGGTCCTGTATTATATCTGATATATGCCTCTGACTTGCCGGTAAGCAGTAACATACACATATCAACATTCGCTGATGATACAGCTTTTCTAAGTGTTCACAAAAGCCATCAAGAAGACACCCGCAATTTGCTAGATTATATACCCCTGTTGGAACAATGGCTAAAACAATGGCGGATAAAAATTAACGAAAAAAATGTCTACACATTACTTTTACATTGTGCAAAGAAACCTGCCCACCTATACAAATAAATAACCAAACTATACCACAACACACTGAAGTAAAATATCTCGGTGTTCATCTTGATCGCCGTCTAACATGGAAGTCACACATAAATGCAAAGGTGACCCAAATGAAATTAAAAGCAGCTGAAATGAATTGGCTCATTGGAAGAAACTCTACTCTAAGCCTAGATTGTAAACTTCTTCTATACAACTCGATTATAAAACCAATATGCTCCAACGGTATCCAGTTATGGGGCACTGCCTCGGCATCAAATGTAGAAAAAATTCAAAGGCGACAAAATAAAATACTCCGCACGTTTACAGCAGCGCCATGGTATGTCAGAAACAAGCGAATTCATAAAGACCTAGATGTGCCGCCGGTTAAGACAGTGTTTTCTAAACACGAGACAAGCTACATAAAAAGACTTGAGTTGCACCCAAATCCCCTAGCCCGAAACATCATTAACTTTAGAAGCCACACTCAGCTGAGAAGGAGGGACACTCTTGCTCTCAGTCGAACACGAGACACGTAAACAACCAAACAACCAACCGCTGAAACAAATATTTTTGTCTGGCACTGGCTGGACTTAAATTTAAAATTCTAGAGCTAAGATTTGATTACTTATTGTTAGTACAATTTTATTGAAGATACAAAAAATAAATACATATAACCGAAAAAAAAATTAGTTTCATTACAACTAGTTGTATGACTGTTCCAAAACGTTGGTGTTTGACTAGTATCGTTATTAGCCTCATTACAACTAGTAAGATGACAGTCCTTTGTCCCAAAACGTAACTAGTTGTACATTTAGCTGCAGGGATTCTACCATGCTTGAAATATTTTGTGTGTTTTGCTTTTTTTTTGGTTATTTATCAGCTGCACCAGTGACAACTGTCTGGGACGTTTATTGTTCATAGATTTTACAGCATACGTTAAGGCAGAAGCAATTTATATTCCACCAGTTAGCACTAAGTAAACAGCAGTAACAGCAACAATAAACAAATGGCGGCAACGAAGAATAAGAAAAAGAAAACTCGCAAACTCCAAACAAGTACACAGTAGGCACTATTAGAAATAGGGGTTGACAGCCAATACATGTGTTGTACTCCACCTGATCACAACGACGCAGCACCCAAATATAAATGTTACAACAATTTTGATCGTATTTATATATATATATATATATATATATATATATATATATATATATATATATATATATATATATATATATATATATATATATATATATATATATATATATATATATATATATATATATATATATATATATATATATATATATATATATATATATATATATATATATATATATATATATATATATATATATATATATATATATATATATATATATATATATATATATATATATATATATATATATATATATATATATATATATATATATATATATATATATATATATATATATATATATATATATATATATATATATATATATATATATATATATATATATATATATATATATATATATATATATATATATATATATATATGTATATATATATATATATATATATATATATATATATATATATATATATATATATATATATATATATATATATTTCTACATATATAAATATATATATCTATATATATATATATATATATATATATATATATATATATATATATATATATATATATAAATATATATATATATATATATATATATATATATATATATATATATATATATATATATATATATATATATATATATATATATATATATATATATATATATATATATATATATATATATATATATATATATATATATATATATATATATATATATATATATATATATATATATATATATATATATATATAACCTTTTTATACATAAATTTTTCCAAAATATAAAGAATATTTATTCTTGTAGACGTTCCCAGCCTTTCATAAAAAATGTTTAAAGTTAATGTATACATTACATCAAACCGACATTAACTTTAATAATAATATATGAATAAGGCTGTTATTGTTATTCGATCAGGTCTTCTTAAACTGGTTCTCAAACATTGTTTTTTACTAGATCCATTCTTATGTAGTAAATCGAAAATCATCGCATCGATACCAAATAGATCAGACCTAAAAAAATGAACAATTTAAAATTTTTACAGAAGTTGCAAACGCTATGAAAAGCCTGGCGATAAAGATTGGATTACAAGTGGTATTTTAGGATCACGCGATGCTGTTCTAGTATTCCGAGCTTCTATTTTAAATACAAAGACGAAGCCAGCAAAAGTTTCAGTGAATTCCGAATCGTCTTATGTTGAAAATATAAACTCAGAATCAATAACTTACATTAAGAATAAAGAATCTGGACCAATAAGTA
The DNA here is from genome assembly GCA_956483635.1 of Panzeria rudis. Lineage (NCBI taxonomy): Eukaryota > Metazoa > Arthropoda > Insecta > Diptera > Tachinidae > Panzeria > Panzeria rudis. The sequence goes on from OY101447.1 coordinate 85,516,417, forward strand.
AAGCAAATGTTCGTAGCAACAATATGTGTACCAAACGTATTTGCAATCCAATTCCCTCCACAAGGAGAAGTGGCTTTCAGCTGTTAGCAGAGGGAGAAAAGAGAAATCTTTCTAGAGCGCCCAAAAGTATTATAAGTATCGTTAAGTCTAAAAAAAAATTGTGCGATTCCTTATCGCCAAGTGATTATTCAATTTCGAGTGAAGGCGACGAGCTAGAAGATATTGAAAAACAGGTCGCTTCACATGATAGTAATATAACTAATTTCTATTCGCCGGCAGATGCCGATGTTATTGATGATGGACAAGATGATGAAGGAAAACTAGCAGATGAATTTGATGAATATTGTACGGCTGTTGGTATGCCTGCTGTTGATCTTAAATTAACTTATAAATTTGTTCAAACGGAAACGAAACTCTTGCGAAAGATATTTACCCGCCACGGACTGACAGAAGCAGCAGAAAATGAAAACTACAGCATTCTGTGGACTGGTATACACATGAAACCTGACATTTTGCGTAATTTGGCTCCATACCAGCGTGTAAATCATTTTCCTAGGTATATTGATTATTGTAAAGAAAAATTAAACTAAAAGATGTATTCCATTCAAAACTAATTATTATTTACAATTTATGTATTCTGTTTAGGTCCTATGAATTAACTCGCAAAGATCGTTTGTATAAGAATATTGAACGAATGCAATATCTCCGGGGACTAAAACACTTTAACATCATACCACAATCATTTATATTACCTTTAGAGTACAAAGATCTAATTACAGCACACAATAAACATAAGGGTCCTTGGATTGTAAAACCAGCTGCATCAAGTCGTGGTCGTGGTATTTTTATAGTAAATTCGGTAAGAACAAAAAATTAAATAATTTAAATATATATATTTCTCAATTAAGTTATGACAATTAAGTTATAAGTTTAGTCGAACTGTATGGGTTCATATGCAAAGAAATTTAATAATTTTTGGCTTTTTCAATTAAATTTTGTTATTATTTTGAGATAAATGTGAAGCATGTAGACAAAGAAAATTTTGAATGCGCGGAGGGTTGAACTGACGTTTCAATAGCGCCCGCTAATCTCATCAGAGTTCTTTACTTATATATTTTTTTAAATCGGACTCGACATAAGATAAATTTGAACTTTAACTTATTTTTTAAACATAGCCGACTATCGGTAACTTGAAACTGAACCAGTGATGCCAAAAGTAGGGAATTTTCGCTTTTTCTAAGGATTTTTCATGCGTAGCGGAAAAGGACAGATTTTTTATTTTAAGGAAAACGTAGGGAATTAAAAACAAAATTTTTTTCTAAAATTTTAGGAAATCTTAAAATCGCCAAAAATTTATGGCATGCTGAAACCATAAAATTGCATTGAATTACAACTTTCTTGAGCATGAAAAATAAAAACAATTTTGCTCGAATGTACGTAAATCCAAAAATTTTTACGATAAGCTGATATATCCAAATTTTGCAATATAGGTTATATATTTGTTGGTTTTCGCTGCATATATCCTGTAATTATAGATTTCAAAAGAGAAACTTCTTAGTATGGAAAAATGTGTACTAGCGTTGAAAACGTACTTATTTTTGCTTGAGAAGCTCAAATATTAAAGATTACTTATATTTCGCAGCACTTAACAAGTTATTATTTTACTTATTCCGATGTCACAGTGCCCGCTAGCAGGGATGGCAACTTAGCCCTTTTCGGGCTAGATTTTTGCCGTTTTTTAGTAACCCAAAACGCGAAAAAATGTTTAGCCCCAAAAAAACAAAGCGCAAATCTGGAAATTTTTTACAATTATCTTTTAGCCCCTTTTTACTTTTTGATCAATATGGGTACAATTTTATATTTTTGCGAACTATTTCTTCCTTTATTTCAGCAATAGCGGCTTGCATCATTTTTACTCATTTTCTTTTGTTAGTTTGTTTTACAAGTAATAAGAAATAAGAAGAGTTTTCAAGAGAAAAACTTTCTAAGTTAGTCCTTTTTGTGCTTTTTCGAAAAATTTTACTGGATATTACTTTATACGTATCTTTTTCAGTTTAGCCCCTTTTTCAAAAATGTTTGCGCATTTTGGGTCCCTGAAGTTGGCATCACTGCCCGTTGCAAGCGAAGTTAGAAGTGATAATAGCTCCTGCTACATAAATGCTATGATATGTCAGAGTGAATACTATATTGAGAAAACCGATTTGCTTTGTATATAGTAATCTACATCCTTTTTGTTGTAGCTTATTTGTTCAATATGTACATATGTACATGTACACGTACATATTTTTCGTTAAAAGGAAGGAAATCTGCAAAATAATTTTTTTTTAAATAGTTAACTTGATTGCAATTATATTGTAAAAAATCTAGTACACTATTTTAAAAATCTTGTAAAGTTTTATAGCAATGTGCTAGTTTCTTCAACGAATGAGAGCTTCCTTAAGGCCCCAATCAACCCACGCCTTTGCACAGGAAGTAGGGAATCCCAAATTCCACTCCCAGAGCATAAATGGCCTCTACTAGCAACAATTATATCCAACAATGAGTTATATATGGTTCTCCACAAGGGCCTTCAACAAACTGTGAGCTTATGTGCTCACTCGTCAGATCAATATCACGTGTTAAATACATATACATTAAGCCGGGTCGAAAAAAAGTTACACCAGTCACCCCCCCCAGAATGAAAGATATGTCAATGACATTTAACAAAATGTTTTCCCACGCCCCAAACTGCAGCACTTTTATTTTTTTGTATATAGCGCCGCCATTTAAAGTCCGATCTTATCATATCGCACATCGTTCTTTATGGCTTGACAGTGGCCTAATGTTTTCCTCTGCTGGCTTCTTAATCCGACATCAAATTCTGGGTGCCATGTACCCCATTTCGGACCTTCCTTCTTAAAGTCCAATGTTTTGCACGTGACAAGAAAGCCCTTCTAAAGATTTGTGTGTATGGCCTTTAATATACTCACTTTTATGTCACGCCCAAAATTGCGCCTCGGTTTTCTTTTTCACATGCACACTACTTTAGACTGGTTAGATTTTAATAAAAAACAAACAAATTTGCACCAGTCACTAGCTAGAATAAAATGTATATCAATGACGTTTCTAGAACTGTAAATTTTTTTTGTCACGCCCCGAAATACAGCACTTTTAATTTTTTATATATTCGGCCGCTCTTTAAAGTCCAATCTCATCATATCGCATATTGTTGTTTATGGCTTGAGTGTAGCTTAATTTTTCTCTCAGGTGACTTGAATCCGACATCAAATCGTGGGCGCCACTTATGCCATTTCGGATCCTTCCCTCATAATATCCAAGTTTTTGCACGTGGCAAAAAAGCCCTTCCAAAACTTTGTATGTCATAAAAAAAATTGAACATTAGGAGGGAATGATCCGAAATGGCATAAGTGGCGCCCAGAATTTGATGTCGGATTCAAAAGTCACCAAAGGCAAAGATAAAGCTTTTTAATCAATCAACAACGATATGATAAGATCCGACTTTAAATGGCGGCGCTATATATAAAAAATTAAAAGTGCTGTATTTTGGGGAGTGGAAAAAAATTGTACAGTTCTAGAAACGTCATCGATATTAGTAGGGGATCCCAAGGCGCTAAATGTGGATTTACTCGAGCGTCGTCGGACCTTACGCAATGTGAAGATTAGATGCTAAAACGAAAAAAAGTTATGTGATGTATGCCCTTTCAGCGGTGGGGGGATCGTGTACGGGCTTTCAAAAATGTAAAAAACAGTCAGATTGAAATACTCGAGCGCGTCACATATTCATAGTGTATGCAACCCACGTGTTTTTGATAACAGAACAATAGCCATCTGGCGGTTTGTGTCAAGGACGTGCTACTAACATAATATTAGGTGTAGAAATGTAGATGCCAATCTGGCAACCCTTAAGTATAAATAGTCATAAAAGTAGTTATTAAGTAACCATTATGTCTTAAAGACCTAGAAATAACCAACATGTAACGATCAGGTAATAGATATATTTTAATATAGAGAAGTGTACGCCATATTTGAAAAATAAAATATTAAAAATATTAAATAAATAAATATAAATATTAAATAAAATAATTTTAATAATAAAAGCAACAGCTTTTATTCCATGCTGTCAGAAGTGGAGATATTATTAGTATCAAAATAGCAATAGCAAACCAGAAGTAGTGTTCAAAGAAAATAGTCAAGCGGAATCAAACGAAATTTTTGCATCGGAAAGAATCCAGCGTGGTTGTAAGCATCACCAGAAAGAAAAAACTAAATTGCTGCAGATTCAGGCCCCTATTATGATTCACAACTCAACTAGGTTGAGTTGTCTATGCTACGACCCAACTCAACCATTTTTTTTGTATTATGATTCACAACTAATTTTACTTGTCTTCGAAAAAATGTTCGAAAAAAGGTTCTTATCTATACTCTGTTTTTTGAAACCATAATAGCCATCACAAAATATTTTAAATATTTTTAGTTTTGGCTTCACTATTTTTGCTTGAGATTTTATATTTTATGGATATGGCAACAATATGGGTTGACAAATGGGATAAATTAGCGCCTAAAAGTACCATTTTAAAAGTAATTAAAAGTAACACAATAGTCGAAATAAAAACCAAAACACAACTGATAAAAAAACTGAGAACTCTGCTTTGATGAAGTTGTATTCCATAATAAGAATTTGGCAACTACGACTCAACTATCAATTTAGTTGTGAATTATAATAGCGGCCTAATATTTGCTTGATTAAAAAGAAAATGGCTACGAATGATCGCCTTCCATGTGAATTGAATTGTTCTAACCTAGCAAAAGAATGGCCGGACTGAAAACGAAATTTCCTAGTCTATATGATCGCCAGCCGGAAGATAAAGTAATCTAAAGACACAAAAATTGCAAATTTTATATTGCTTATTGGAACTGAAGGTGCCAATATATACAACACGTTGTTCCCCAATGATGGAACACAAAATTCCAACCAACACAGTGAGTAAAGATTTGACTCAACGTACTCTTGATGAAGTTTTAGAAAAATTCGATCAGCATTGCTTACCGCAACGTAATGTAGCGATGGAGTCGTACAAATTTAATGTAATTGTGCAAAAAGAAGGACAGGAATTCACGGAATTCGAAACAGAACTGCGGACTCAATTACGTTACTGTGAGTATAAATGTGAATGTGGCAAATTATAAGAGGATCGAATTCTACGTCGTGATCGAATTATTGTGGGAGTACATGATAAGAAGCTGCAGCTTAAATTATTAGATGGCAGGGATGAACAATTGTCTCGTGTCATCGAAATATGTAAAACGCATGAGGCGGCGAACACAAACAAAATCATATTGGATGCTAAACAACCAGTGGTCAACGCGATAAAGACCAGTGAAAACAGCATAAAATAAGTGTAGTAGGCTTAGAAACTTATAAAAACCCAACAAATATTTTATATTCGATATGAATCTATTTTCTTTTTCTACACCTGTATACAATCAGAAATCCATTGGATAACAAAGAAAGTATTATAAGGCAAAATGAAAAATAAAAACCAAATTAAACCTTTAAGAAATTTATTATTTCACATATTGTCATAGTTATATTTTAAATGAAATTTATTTGTTGATGGTTATTAAGCAATTGTATATATGCATTTCATTGGCGCTTTTACCAAATCGGCAGTAGACTTCAACCATAACTTTGAACAGTTACAAACCTCTTATTTTATGCACAGACTTTCAAAAACCATTTGAGAATTCACAAACGATAATATTTTGAAAATCACAAAAGAATAAAATAAGTGTAGTAGGCTTAGAAACTTATACAAAACCCATCAAATATTTTATATTCGATATGAATCTATTTTATTTTTCTACACCTGTATACAATTAGAAATCCATTGGATTACAATAAAAGTATTATAAGGCAAAATGAAAAATAAAAATTAAATTAAACCTTTAAGAAATTCATTATTTCACATATTGCCATAATTATATTTTAAATGAAATTAATGTGTTGATGGTTATTAAGCAATTGTTTATATGCATTTCATTGGCGCTTTTACCAAATCGTCAGTAGACTTCAACCACAACTTTGAACAGTTACAAACCTCTTATTTTATGCACAGACTTTCAAAAACCATTTGAGAATTCACAAACGATAATATATTTGAAAATCACAAAAGAATAAAATAAGTGTAGTAGGCTTAGAAACTTATACAAAACCCAACAAATATTTTATATTCGATATGAATCTATTTTATTTTTCTACACATGTATACAATTAGAAATCCATTGGATAACAACAAAAGTATTATAAGGCAAAATGAAAAATAAAAACCAAATTAAACCTTTAAGAAATTTATTATTTGACATATTGTCTTAATTATATTTTAAATGAAATTTATTTGTTGATGGTTATTAAGCAATTGTCTATATGCATTTCATTGGCGCTTTTACCAAATCGTCAGTAGACTTCAACCACAATTTTGAACAGTTACAAACCTCTTATTTTATGCACAGACTTTCAAAAAGCATTTGAGAATTTACAAACGATAATTTTTTGAAAATCACAAATGAATAAATAAAGTGTAGTAGGCTTAAAAACTTATACAAAACCCAACAAATATTTTATATTTGATATGAATCTATTTTATTTTTCTGTACCTGTATATAATTAGAAATCCATTTTGGCAATGGCAAAATGAAAAATAAAAACCAAATTAAACCTTTAAGAAATTTATTATTTCACATATTGTCATAATTATATTTTAAATGAAAGTTATTTGTTGATGCTTATTAAGCAATTGTCCATATGCATTTCATTGGCGCTTTTACCAAATCGTCAGTAGAGTTCCACCACAACTTTGAACAGTTACAAACCTCTTATTTTATGCACAGACTTTCAAAAACCATTTGAGAATTCACAAACGATAATATTTTGAAAATCACAAAAGAATAAAATAAGTGTAGTAGGCTTAGAAACATACAAAACCCATCAAATATTTTATATTCGATATGAATCTATTTTATTTTTCTACACCTGTATACAATTAGAAATCCATTGGATTACAATAAAAGTATTATAAGGCAAAATGAAAAATAAAAATTAAATTAAACCTTTAAGAAATTCATTATTTCACATATTGCCATAATTATATTTTAAATGAAATTAATTTGTTGATGGTTATTAAGCAATTGTTTATATGCATTTCATTGGCGCTTTTAGCAAATCGTCAGTAGACTTCAACCACAACTTTGAACAGTTACAAACCTCTTATTTTATGCACAGACTTTCAAAAACCATTTGAGAATTCACAAACGATAATATTTTTGAAAATCACAAAAGAATAAAATAAGTGTAGTAGGCTTAGAAACTTATACAAAACCCAACAAATATTTTATATTCGATATGAATCTATTTTATTTTTCTACACATGTATACAATTAGAAATCCATTGGATAACAACAAAAGTATTATAAGGCAAAATGAAAAATAAAAACCAAATTAAACCTTTAAGAAATTTATTATTTGACATATTGTCATAATTATATTTTAAATGAAATTTATTTGTTGATGGTTATTAAGCAATTGTCTATATGCATTTCATTGGCGCTTTTACCAAATCGTCAGTAGACTTCAACCACAACTTTGAACAGTTACAAACCTTTTATTTTATGCACAGACTTTCAAAAACCATTTGAGAATTTACAAACGATAATATTTTTGAAAATCACAAAAGAATAAAATAAGTGTAGTAGGCTTATAAACTTATACAAAGCCCAACAAATATTTTATATTCGATATGAATCTATTTTATTTTTCTACACCTGTATACAATTAGAAATCCATTGGATAACAATAAAAGTATTATAAGGCAAAATGAAAAATAAAAACGAAATTAAACCTTTAAGAAATTTATTATTTGACATATTGTCATAATTATATTTTAAATGAAATTTTTTTGTTGATGGTTATTAAGCAATTGTCTATATGCATTTCATTGGCGCTTTTACCAAATCTTCAGTAGACTTCAACTACAACTTTGAACAGTTACAAACCTCTTATTTTATGCACAAACTTTCAAAAACCATTTGATAATTTACAAACGATAATATTTTTTAAATTTTCAAAAGAATAAAATAAGTGTAGTAGGCTTATAAACTTATACAAAACCCAACAAATATTTTATATTCGATATGAGTATTTTATTTGCTACACCTGTATACAATTAGAAATCCATTGGATAACAATAAAAGTATTATAAGGCAAAATGAAAAATAAAAACCAAATTAAACCTTTAAGAAATTTATTATTTGACATATTGTCATAATTATATTTTAAATGAAATTTATTTGTTGATGGTTATTAAGCAATTGTCTATATGCATTTCGTTGGCGCTTTTACCAAATCGTCAGTAGACTTCAACCACAACTTTGAACAGTTACAAACCTCTTATTTTATGCACAGACTTTCAAAAACCATTTGACAATTTACAGTAGTATAAATATGGGCATTCTGGCAGACTTGTATTTTCCCATAAGGATCACTCCTTATGGGAAAATACATGGCGATCAATCTCTATTTATGGTCCATAAGGATCAATCCAATTAGAAAAAAATATTTTAATTATTATACATATATGTATATGCTCCATAAGGATCAGTCCAATTAAAACAAATTTATTCTGATATATACATATTTTCCATGAGGAGTAATCCAATTAGAAATTGAAAAGGAGAAATTCAAATGAGATATTTTTGTTCCATAACAAGTTTAATGAGATTCTCGTTTGAGTATTTTCACTAAAAACTAAAATGAGAACTCGTTTGCTCTACACAAATTTGATATAAAAGAGCATTCAGAATTTAATTTTAGTTATTGTTCTTCAAAGTTACTTGAAATCACGTTCAACAAAATGGTAAGAATACAGTTTTACATAATATTATAATTTTTTATTTAGTTATTATATATAAGTTTAAGAAATACATATAGAATTTAATTAATTTTTGCTTTGTTTTAGATCTATCAACAAATAATAAACATTGCCAAAGGAACGAAATTAGAATATACGAAAATTGACGATATTCCTTTAAATGAACCTTAAAAAATTTTAAATTTTGAATGGAAGGTTACACAGTATGGATCTAAAGTTATTGCATATTTAGAGAACAATAAGTGGTTTTATCTTCCGCAAAGAATCGTTAAATATTTAAACAGAGAGGATCCTTACTTAGCTAAAATTAATGACAAAATTTGGACAATAATTTACAAAGGATGCCAATCACCAAATGGTTCTGCAATATTCGAACTAAACTATAGCTAAATTTTTATTTGTCAACCAATTTTATGTAGATGTAAAATTTTTTAAAACCAATAAAAGTGAAATGAAACCCGATTATTTATTCATTTTCTTTTTTGATGTTAAATATGCGCATGCCTGCATTTTATATGTTTTAAATGAGTTATCTTGTTTATTTTTTTCATTTTAAGAAAAACGTAGAGGTTAACATACATGTGCAAGACACAAGGTCATATATGTGTTACAGTGTTTTATTTTATTTCTATTTTTTTCATTTATTTTTATCTTTCTGTTTTTTGGGCTCTAGGCCAAGGATCAATTAAATAAAAACTCTGTTGTTTTATTATTTGTGTTTATTATTCTCAATATTTCAAACACCGTCGGTGTTCTTCTTCAGGAACTGAAAGGATTTTTTTTTTTGAAATATATAACAATTATCTTTGGTATTAACATCTCTTATATAAAATTAAGTTGACAAAAAATATTTATCACAAATAAAAATAATTTTAAGAAATATATGAATATACTTCGCCTTACTTTGAGTAAAGCCGTCCACTTAGAGTGAGGGTGCAATGTTTACTAAAAGGTCGTCTGTTTATGTTTTGTTATTATATGTCTATACGTGTGCGCGCAATTTTTGAGCTTTAGTCTTAAAGAAAATAGATATTTTAAATACAATGATAAGGTATATGAACAATTGAGAGGAATGCCTATGAGTTCACCAGCATCACCAGTTATTGCAGATATAATCATGGAGGAACTATTGGATACAACAATTGACAAATTAGAGCAAAAACCGAGAGCTCTAAGCAAATACGTTGACGACCTATTTTGCATCCTTAACAAAAACGCAGTGGATGACACACTCAAATGTCTCAACAGCTTCCATCGCCAAATTCAGTTTACTAAAGAAATAGAGACGGATGGCAAACTACCTTTTTTAGATGCGGTAATTATACGAAATCAACACGTATTAGATATAGACTGGTATCAAAAACCAACGGCCTCAGGACGAATAATTAATTATCACTCAAATCATCCGAAGCATGTAATAATTAACACAGCGCAAAACTTTACTAGAAGAGTGCTACAAATAAGCGATGAAAAGTTCCACAGAGAAAATTTTAGAAAAATAAGAAAAATATTACAAAAAAATAGTTTTTCGTACACAATGGCAACGAAAATTATTAGATACACTCTAAAAAATTTGAATAAAACACAGACGACTAAGTCGGAAAAAATATTCAAGTCACTGACTTATGTCCCCGGTTTCTCAGAGAGGATCACACATTCCAACATTTACAATAAAGAAAATGTCAGTATAGCACTAAAAACTGCCAACACATTAAATTCGTTATTTACCAACACCAAAACCAAAGTAGACAAGTATAATTTAATATACAAGATACCTTGTAATGGAGACGGATTAAATAAATGTAATAAAATATATGTGGGAACAACAAAATCGAAACTGCGAACTAGATTGGCTGCACATAAATCTAATTACAAAAATCGAACTGCAACAACAGAACAAAAAACAGCATTGGCAGTCCACTGTGCAACGAGTGGTCACTCTCCCGACATAAATAACACAGCGATTTTACAGCAAGAAACCAATTACAAAAAAGATACACAGTAGAAATGCTACACATAATAAACACTCCCGCAGCTATACGAATGAACTACAAAACAGATACCGAAAATTGCGCGCACACGTATAGACATATAATAACAAAACATAAACAGACGACCTTTTAGTAAACATTGCACCCTCACTCTAAGTGGACGGCTTTACTCAAAGTAAGGCGAAGTATATTCATATATTTATTAAAATTATTTTTATTTGTGATAAATATTTTTTGTCAACTTAATTTTATATAAGAGATGTTAATACCAAAGATAATTGTTATATATTTCAAAAAAAAAAAAATCCTTTCAGTTCCTGAAGAAGAACACCGACGGTGTTTGAAATATTGAGAATAATAAACACAAATAATAAAACAACAGAGTTTTTATTTAATTGATCCTTGACCTAGAGCCCAAAAAACAGAAAGATAAATTTAAACCATTAAGGTCGAATAAAAAAATAAAATTAATAAGTTTTCATTTATATACAAAAAATTCTTAACAAAGAAAGGAAAATTTAAGAAAATTTTTCAATGACATGCGCATGCTTGATTTTCTTATACATGTCGCAGTATGTGGGCGCATTGTGTAAATCTAATTTTTATTTGTTTTGAGAATAAGGGTTGGGAAAGAACACTCATTACAAAAATATATTTGTATTTACTAGGTTTTATTACTTAAGAAAAAGGATATGGAAATTTTCAAAACAAAGTAAAACATCTGATTGTATGGAAAAAGTCTTAAGACATGCGCATGCTTGATTTTCTTATGCATCTCGCAGTATGTGGGTGCATTGGTGATATCTACTTTTATTTGTTTTAAGAAAAATGGTTGGGATAGACTAATCATTAAAAATATATTTGTATGAAGGACAAACTAACCTTTCTGCTTAATTGTTTAAAATCACTAATTTTTTATATGGAAATTTTAAAAATTCCTAACAAAAAAGGACAATTAAAGAAAAAGGATATGTAGATGAATGCATATACATATGTAGCAGTGTGCCCAGAAAAAGTATATAATGTGGTATTTTTTGCGAACAAAATTCTAGTCTTTGAGATCATTCTATTGCGATTACTAAAATTTATATTATTTTGAAACCCAATATATTTTTTTAATATGAACGCAAAATTATGTTGTGAATTATGCAAAATTATAACGTTTTCGACGTTTTCAAATAAAAAACGTCATTATTTAAAACAGCACAACATTGTGTTAAGGAAAGCTGTATGGGACACCCCCCTATACAGGAAAGTTAAAAAACAGAATCTTAAAACATTTTTAAATATGTCAAAAGAACCAACAACATCAGATCCAGCAACAACATCAGAGCCAACAACAACATCATCAGAAGCCACAACAGCAACATCAACAACAAGAGAAACAGCAGCTATAACATCATCAGAAGCCAAAACATCAGAAACATATCATCATCTTCTCGATGGAGATGATGTTATGTTTCTAAATATCATCATACCACAATCACCACAAACAACAACAACATCAGCAACAACAACAACATCATTAACAGAAACAACAGCTATAACATCATCAGAAGCCACAACATCAGAAACATATCATCATCTCGATGGAGATGATGATATGTTTCTAAATATCATCATACCGCAATCACCGCAAACAACAACAGCATCAGCAGCAACAACAACAACATCAACAGAAACAACAACATCAGCAGAAGCCACAACAACAAAAAAGAAACTTATTAATATTAGTGAAAGAATTATGCTGCCTCCATTTGATGTAGCATCATTCTTAGCCATATATGATGGCCAATATGATGTATTAATGGAGGCAGTAAATAAAATTCCACTAGCCTAGAGAAACTTACAATTGAATAAATAAAAATATATAAAAATTTAAATATATGTCTTTCATTAAATTTTATTATTTCTCTTTAGATTTTTTGAAAATTACAATTTTTACATTTGCTAATATTATATATGTTGTAATAAAATTTAATAAGTGTGGTTGCTTCTTTCTCTATTTCAATATTACGTATCCTATGTTGTGCACATGAACAGGTATCTGGTCCACATGTCTCATTTTCATTAGACCAACAGCAATTGTCATAATGCTATCCATGTTTAGTTATCGTCGTTTTCAAGTTATTTGCCCCTTCTAGATGTGATTGAATATTAATGAGTTTATTTTTATCTTCATCGGCAATAATATGGGAACACCGTTTTAAGAAATCGTATATATCTTTTAGAATCATCCTTATTAATGAGAATGACTACATATGTAGACAAAGTGTTTGTGAATAAACCTTAATGATGTTAGATTAGATATTTATATCATTTTTAATGTATTGATATCTACAATTGTTTTCTTATTTCATTTGTGAGGAGGATATATTCAAACATTTTATCATGTATAATTAAGCAATAAGCAGACGTATTAGCGGGGATATTTTTTAAGGTTTTTAGTTCAATTCGAATGTCAATTGGTCCAGATTTGACTGATTCATTTTGATGAGTAACATCTAAGACAATTATTGGCGCCATGGTTTTAACATTTTCTCTTGTTAATAGTGGTTGTGGACCGCGTGAATAATAACTTTGTTGAAACTTTAAATACATGCCATATAGAATTGCAAAACGATTTCTATCAAATTTAAGATTTATATCATCATAAGGATATATATCAGAGTTAAGATGCACTTTTATATCGGTCAAATCATTATTAATTAGATTTTTTGAAAATTACAATTTTTACATTTGCTAATATTATATACATATGTTGCAATAAAATTTTATGAGTGTGGTTGCTTCTTTCTCTATTTCAATATTACGTGTCCTATGTTGGGCACATGAACAGGTATCTGGTCCACATGTCTCATTTTCATTAGACCAACAGCAATTGTCATAATGCTCTCCATGTTTAGTTATCGTCGTTTTCAAGTTATTTGCCCCTTCTAGGTGTGATTGAATATTCATGAGTTTATATTTATCTTCATCGGAAATAATATGGGAACACCGTTTTAAGAAATCGTATATATCTTTTAGAATCATCCTTATTAATGAGAATGACTACATATGTAGACAAAGTGTTTGTGAATAAACCTTAATGATGTTAGATTAGATATTTATATCATTTTTAATGTATTGATATCTACAATTGTTTTCTTATTTCATTTGTGAGGGGGATATATTCAAACATTTTATCATGTATAATTAAGCAATAAGCAGACGTATTAGCGGGGATATTTTTTAAGGTTTTTAGTTCAATTCGAATGTCAATTGGTCCAGATTTGACTGATTCATTTTGATGAGTAACATCTAAGACAATTATTGGCGCCATGGTTTTAACATTTTCTCTTGTTAATAGTGGTTGTGGACCGCGTGAATAATAACTTTGTTGAAACTTTAAATACATGCCATATAGAATTGCAAAACGATTTCTATCAAATTTAAGATTTAGATCATCATAAGGATATATATCAGAGTTAAGATGCACTTTTATATCAGTCAAATCATAATGCTGAAACTTATTCTCACTATTTCGAAGTCCTAAGAGCAGGAACGCGGTCTTTCGTTTTCGGTGGCTAGCTTAACATTCCATAGAACTGTTGTACTTACTGGAAGTGAGGGATAATAATACATATCCCAACTTCTAAAAGTTATATTTAACGGATAACGGTGGTTAATTGTTTTTAACATTTGCAATTTATAAGCTTCAGCAAGTTGAATGTGTGGCACTTTCCAAGTAACATTTAAAATCGATAACTTAGTTGAGATTCAAAAACTTGTTTATCATCTTTAGATCGCAAAAGAATCAACTCATGTTTGGAATTAAATATTATTTTATTAAAATCTTCAGCAAATCCGAGTAATAATTTTAATGGAACACAAAAATTGAAATAGCCGCCTACAAGTGTAAGATCATCATTTTTGAAGGGCGACCATCCTGCATTTAATAGATTATCACTTTCAGATTTGTTCAATGATACATAATTCTTTAATTCTGTTGCAACACCCAAGAGACGTGTACGATCAATTTCTACTCCATTGATTTCATATCGAATTTCATCAAATAGATGTCCTACACAATTGTTTAGGAGACGTATAGATGTAGAAATTGTTGAGTCTTCCTTTGTTGCAAGTCCTTCAATATATAGAAAACTCTCACTTGGTAATACATACAAATCTTGATTTTGAATTGCAATACGAATTTCGTCATTATTTTTAAATGACTGCAAATATAATGTATAGCTATGATACTCCTTTTTAATAATTGAATTATCAAATTTTGGCTTTTGTAATATGTTAATAATATTACTCATTGTAAATATATAGTAAATGTTTTCTTTATTTTCTATTTTTTAGATGAAATCCTAAATTTCTTAAAAACTCCTTATTATCTTTACGAAGAATATTATTTTGCTGTTGTATTTTTCCTTGAATTTTTAGTTTTTTCTCTTCTTTTAACTGAATATTACAATTTGATGGCTTTCCAGTTTCGTCTTCCGTTGATAAGGATAGAATGAATGGCGAACGTTTTTGCAATTCAGTTTTATTAAATATAATCATTCTCTCATAGGTTTCAAATGTAGTCGTATTGTTATTTTTTCTCCACGAAAATTTATCAAGTTTCCGTCTTGATCAACAACTTTCAAAACAAGACTATTTATTGTTCTTGAATTTACAGGTAAATATATCACATTCGATGGAGCCTCTGTTATTTTATATCCGGGGCTAACGTTAAGTGAAAACTGACTGCAGACGTGTTATTTATATATGATCCGCTGACATTCAACGATTACTGTATTAATTTTGGTTATATCAATTGTTTTATCGGAGTAATGTTCTATGCCAGGTTCCAATACTCTTGTGCTAAAACCTTATAAGGATCCGATTGAACTCGCCTTATTGAAATAAATTGAATCTGTAGTGCTTTTTATGCATGTTTGTAGAGTATTATAGTTAGCTCGTACATCAAGGATTCCATTCGCATTCATATTATGATATTTATTTGACAGTACTTCAGCAATATCTGATAATTCATATGATCCAACTGGAACTTCTATTTCATGATTACCAATATGAAATAAATTATTTTCTACATCGACATTTGGAATTGAGTGATATGTGTCAAAGCATATTAAACCGCAAACATAATTCTCATTTAATTCGATTGGAGGAAAATAGTTTGCATTAAGATATGTATGAAGAGTCTCCGTTTAATGTTAATGTAATTGACATTTTAACGTTTGATCAGTGAATAGTGTATTATTAAAAATTTCACAGATTTTTATTATGAAGTATTGTCGATATTAATCCAAGAGTTATGTTCTGACGAAAATCCCAACCACTTAACGTAAACCATATTATTTCTTCTTTTTAAAATTTTTTCAACTAAATTTGTTTCTGGAAATTTAGTTTTCATTAGCTCATGCTCATAAAAACCACCTTTAATTTCATGATCTTGTTAGTCTTGTAATGTGTAGGTATTAGGGTTAGTATTTTTTATTGTTTTGATTTTAAATATTTCTGTTGTTGAACGGAAAATTATGTTGTGAATTATGCAAAATTATTACGTTTTCGACGTTTTCAAATAAAAAACGTCATTATTTAAAACAGCACAACATTGTGTTAAGGAAAGCTGTATGGGACACCCCCCCTATACAGGAAAGTTAAAAAACAGAATCTTAAAACGTTTTTAAATATGTCAAGAGAACCAACAACATCAGATCCAGCAACAACATCAGAGCCAACAACAACATCATCAGAAGCCACAACAGCAACATCAACAGAAACAGCAGCTATAACATCATCAGAAGCCAAAACATCAGAAACATATCATCTTCTCGATGGAGATGATGATATGTTTCTAAATATCATCATACCACAATCACCACAAACAACAACAACATCAGCAACAACAACAACATCATTAACAGAAACAACAGCTATAACATCAGCAGAAGCCACAACATCAGAAACATATCATCATCTTCTCGATGGAGATGATGATATGTTTCTAAATATCATCATACCGCAATCACCGCAAACAACAACAGCATCAGCAGCAACAACAACAACATCAACAGAAACAACAACATCAGCAGAAGCCACAACAACAAAAAAGAAACTTATTAATATTAGTGAAATAATTATGCTGCCTCCATTTGATGTAGCATCATTCTTAGCCATATATGATGGCCAAGATGATGTATTAATGGAGGCAGTAAATCAAATTCCACTAGCCTAGAGAAACTTACAATTGAATAAATAAAAATATATAAAAATTTAAATATATGTCTTTCATTAAATTTTATTATTTCTCTTTAGATTTTTTGAAAATTACAATTTTTACATTTGCTAATATTATATATGTTGTAATAAAATTTCATAAGTGTGGTTGCTTCTTTCTCTATTTCAATATTACGTATCCTATGTTGTGCACATGAACAGGTATCTGGTCCACATGTCTCATTTTCATTAGACCAACAGCAATTGTCATAATGCTCTCCATGTTTAGTTATCGTCGTTTTCAAGTTATTTCCCCCTTCTAGATGTGATTGAATATTAATGAGTTTATTTTTATCTTCATCGGAAATAATATGGGAACACCGTTTTAAGAAATCGTATATATCTTTTAGAATCATCTTTTTTAATGAGAATGATACATATGTAGACAAAGTGTTTGTGAATAAACCTTAATGATGTTAGATTAGATATTTATATCATTTTTAATGTATTGATATCTACAATTGTTTTCTTATTTCATTTGTGAGGGGGATATATTCAAACATTTTATCATGTATAATTAAGCAATTAGCAGACGTATTAGCGGGGATATTTTTTAAGGTTTTTAGTTCAATTCGAATGTCAATTGGTCCAGATTTGACTGATTCATTTTGATGAGTAACATCTAAGACAATTATTGGCGCCATGGTTTTAATATTTTCTCTTGTTAATAGTGGTTGTGGACCGCGTGAATAATAACTTTGTTGAAACTTTAAATACTTTGCCATATAGAATTGCAAAACGATTTCTATCAAATTTAAGATTTAGATCATCATAAGGATATATATCAGAGTTAAGATGCACTTTTATATCGGTCAAATCACAATGCTAAAACTTATTCTCACTATTTCGAAGTCCTAAGAGCAGGAAACGCGGTCTTTCGTTTTCGGTGGCTAGCTTAACATTCCATAGAACTGTTGTACTTACTGGAAGTGAGGGATAATAATACATATCCCAACTTCTTAGTTATATTTAACGGATAACGGTTGTTAATTGTTTTTAACATTTGCAATTTATAAGCATCAGCAAGTTGAATGTGTGGCACTTTCCAAGTAACATTTAAAATCGATAACTTAGTGTTTTCGCTTGCTAGTTGAGATTCAAAAACTTGTTTATCATCTTTAGATCGCAAAAGAATCAACTCATGTTTGGAATTAATTATTATTTTATTAAAATCTTCAGCAAATCCGAGTAATAATTTTAGTGGAACACAAAAATTGAAATAGCCGTCTACAAGTGTAAGATCTTCATTTTTGAAGGGCGACCATCCTGCATTTAATAGATTATCGCTTTCAGATTTGTTCAATGATACATAATTCTTTAATTGTGTTGCAACACCCAAGAGACGTGTACGATCAATTTCTACTCCATTGATTTCATATCGAATTTCATCAAATAGATGTCCTACACAATTGTTTAGGAGACGTATAGATGTAGAAATTGTTGAGTCTTCCTTTGTTGCAAGTCCTTCAATATATAGAAAACTCTCACTTGGTAATACATACAAATCTTGATTTTGAATTGCAATACGAATTTCGTCATTATTTTTAAATGACTGCAAATATGATGTATAGCTATGATACTCCTTTTTAATAATTGAATTATCAAATTGTGGCTTTTGTAATATGTTAATAATATTACTCATTGTAAATATATAGTAAATGTTTTCTTTATTTTCTATTTTTTAGATGAAATCCTAAATTTCTTAAAAACTCCTTATTATCTTTACGAAGAATATTATTTTGCTGTTGTATTTTTCCTTGAATTTTTAGTTTTTTCTCTTCTTTTAACTGAATATTACAATTTGATGGCTTTCCAGTTTCGTCTTCCGTTGATAAGGATAGAATGAATGGCGAACGTTTTTGCAATTCAGTTTTATTAAATATAATCATTCTCTCATAGGTTTCAAATGTAGTCGTATTGTTATTTTTTCTCCACGAAAATTTATCAAGTTTCCGTCTTGATCAACAACTTTCAAAACAAGACTATTTATTGTTCTTGAATTTACAGGTAAATATATCACATTCGATGGAGCCTCTGTTATTTTATATCCGGGGCTAACGTTAAGTGAAAACTGACTGCAGACGTGTTATTTATATATGATCCGCTGACAATATTACATTCAACGATTACTGTATTAATTTTGGTTATATCAATTGTTTTATCGGAGTAATGTTCTATGCCAGGTTCCAATACTCTTGTGCTAAAACCTAATAAGGATCCGATTGAACTCGCCTTATTGAAATAAATTGAATCTGTAGTGCTTTTTATGCATGTTTGTAGAGTATTATAGTTAGCTCGTACATCAAGGATTCCATTCGCATTCATATTATGATATTTATTTGACAGTACTTCAGCAATATCTGATAATTCATATGATCCAACTGGAACTTCTATTTCATGATTACCAATATGAAATAAATTATTTTCTACACCGACATTTGGAATTGAGTGATATGTCTCAAAGCTTATTAAACCGCAAACATAATTCTCATTTAATTCGATTGGAGGAAAATAGTTTGCATTAAGATATGTATGAAGAGTCTCCGTTTAATGTTAATGTAATTGACATTTTAACGTTTGATGAGTGAATAGTGTATTATTAAAAATTTCACAGATTTTTATTATGAAGCATTGTCGATATTAATCCAAGAGTTATGTTCTGACGAAAATCCCAACCACTTAACGTAAACCATATTATTTCTTCTTTTTAAAATTTTTTCAACTAAATTTGTTTCTGGAAATTTAGTTTTCATTAGCTCATGCTCATAAAAACCACCTTTAATTTCATGATCTTGATAGTCTTGTAATGTGTAGGTATTAGGGTTAGTATTTTTTATTGTTTTGATTTTAAATATTTCTGTTGTTGAACGGAAAATTATGTTGTGAATTATGCAAAATTATTACGTTTTCGACGTTTTCAAATAAAAAACGTCATTATTTAAAACAGCACAACATTGTGTTAAGGAAAGCTGTATGGGACACCCCCCCTATACAGGAAAGTTAAAAAACAGAATCTTAAAACGTTTTTAAATATGTCAAGAGAACCAACAACATCAGATCCAGCAACAACATCAGAGCCAACAACATCATCAGAAGCCACAACAGCAACATCAACAGAAACAGCAGCTATAACATCATCAGAAGCCAAAACATCAGAAACATATCATCTTCTCGATGGAGATGATGATATGTTTCTAAATATCATCATACCACAATCACCACAAACAACAACAACATCAGCAACAACAACAACATCATTAACAGAAACAACAGCTATAACATCAGCAGAAGCCACAACATCAGAAACATATCATCATCTTCTCGATGGAGATGATGATATGTTTCTAAATATCATCATACCGCAATCACCGCAAACAACAACAGCATCAGCAGCAACAACAACAACATCAACAGAAACAACAACATCAGCAGAAGCCACAACAACAAAAAAGAAACTTATTAATATTAGTGAAATAATTATGCTGCCTCCATTTGATGTAGCATCATTCTTAGCCATATATGATGGCCAAGATGATGTATTAATGGAGGCAGTAAATCAAATTCCACTAGCCTAGAGAAACTTACAATTGAATAAATAAAAATATATAAAAATTTAAATATATGTCTTTCATTAAATTTTATTATTTCTCTTTAGATTTTTTGAAAATTACAATTTTTACATTTGCTAATATTATATATGTTGTAATAAAATTTCATAAGTGTGGTTGCTTCTTTCTCTATTTCAATATTACGTATCCTATGTTGTGCACATGAACAGGTATCTGGTCCACATGTCTCATTTTCATTAGACCAACAGCAATTGTCATAATGCTCTCCATGTTTAGTTATCGTCGTTTTCAAGTTATTTCCCCCTTCTAGATGTGATTGAATATTAATGAGTTTATTTTTATCTTCATCGGAAATAATATGGGAACACCGTTTTAAGAAATCGTATATATCTTTTAGAATCATCTTTTTTAATGAGAATGATACATATGTAGACAAAGTGTTTGTGAATAAACCTTAATGATGTTAGATTAGATATTTATATCATTTTTAATGTATTGATATCTACAATTGTTTTCTTATTTCATTTGTGAGGGGGATATATTTAAACATTTTATCATGTATAATTAAGCAATTAGCAGACGTATTAGCGGGGATATTTTTTAAGGTTTTTAGTTCAATTCGAATGTCAATTGGTCCAGATTTGACTGATTCATTTTGATGAGTAACATCTAAGACAATTATTGGCGCCATGGTTTTAATATTTTCTCTTGTTAATAGTGGTTGTGGACCGCGTGAATAATAACTTTGTTGAAACTTTAAATACTTTGCCATATAGAATTGCAAAACGATTTCTATCAAATTTAAGATTTAGATCATCATAAGGATATATATCAGAGTTAAGATGCACTTTTATATCGGTCAAATCACAATGCTAAAACTTATTCTCACTATTTCGAAGTCCTAAGAGCAGGAAACGCGGTCTTTCGTTTTCGGTGGCTAGCTTAACATTCCATAGAACTGTTGTACTTACTGGAAGTGAGGGATAATAATACATATCCCAACTTCTAAAAGTTATATTTAACGGATAACGGTTGTTAATTGTTTTTAACATTTGCAATTTATAAGCATCAGCAAGTTGAATGTGTGGCACTTTCCAAGTAACATTTAAAATCGATAACTTAGTGTTTTCTCTTGCTAGTTGAGATTCAAAAACTTGTTTATCATCTTTAGATCGCAAAAGAATCAACTCATGTTTGGAATTAATTATTATTTTATTAAAATCTTCAGCAAATCCGAGTAATAATTTTAGTGGAACACAAAAATTGAAATAGCCGTCTACAAGTGTAAGATCTTCATTTTTGAAGGGCGACCATCCTGCATTTAATAGATTATCGCTTTCAGATTTGTTCAATGATACATAATTCTTTAATTGTGTTGCAACACCCAAGAGACGTGTACGATCAATTTCTACTCCATTGATTTCATATCGAATTTCATCAAATAGATGTCCTACACAATTGTTTAGGAGACGTATAGATGTAGAAATTGTTGAGTCTTCCTTTGTTGCAAGTCCTTCAATATATAGAAAACTCTCACTTGGTAATACATACAAATCTTGATTTTTAATTGCAATACGAATTTCGTCATTATTTTTAAATGACTGCAAATATGATGTATAGCTATGATACTCCTTTTTAATAATTGAATTATCAAATTGTGGCTTTTGTAATATGTTAATAATATTACTCATTGTAAATATATAGTAAATGTTTTCTTTATTTTCTATTTTTTAGATGAAATCCTAAATTTCTTAAAAACTCCTTATTATCTTTACGAAGAATATTATTTTGCTGTTGTATTTTTCCTTGAATTTTTAGTTTTTTCTCTTCTTTTAACTGAATATTACAATTTGATGGCTTTCCAGTTTCGTCTTCCGTTGATAAGGATAGAATGAATGGCGAACGTTTTTGCAATTCAGTTTTATTAAATATAATCATTCTCTCATAGGTTTCAAATGTAGTCGTATTGTTATTTTTTCTCCACGAAAATTTATCAAGTTTCCGTCTTGATCAACAACTTTCAAAACAAGACTATTTATTGTTCTTGAATTTACAGGTAAATATATCACATTCGATGGAGCCTCTGTTATTTTATATCCGGGGCTAACGTTAAGTGAAAACTGACTGCAGACGTGTTATTTATATATGATCCGCTGACAATATTACATTCAACGATTACTGTATTAATTTTGGTTATATCAATTGTTTTATCGGAGTAATGTTCTATGCCAGGTTCCAATACTCTTGTGCTAAAACCTAATAAGGATCCGATTGAACTCGCCTTATTGAAATAAATTGAATCTGTAGTGCTTTTTATGCATGTTTGTAGAGTATTATAGTTAGCTCGTACATCAAGGATTCCATTCGCATTCATATTATGATATTTATTTGACAGTACTTCAGCAATATCTGATAATTCATATGATCCAACTGGAACTTCTATTTCATGATTACCAATATGAAATAAATTATTTTCTACACCGACATTTGGAATTGAGTGATATGTCTCAAAGCTTATTAAACCGCAAACATAATTCTCATTTAATTCGATTGGAGGAAAATAGTTTGCATTAAGATATGTATGAAGAGTCTCCGTTTAATGTTAATGTAATTGACATTTTAACGTTTGATGAGTGAATAGTGTATTATTAAAAATTTCACAGATTTTTATTATGAAGCATTGTCGATATTAATCCAAGAGTTATGTTCTGACGAAAATCCCAACCACTTAACGTAAACCATATTATTTCTTCTTTTTAAAATTTTTTCAACTAAATTTGTTTCTGGAAATTTAGTTTTCATTAGCTCATGCTCATAAAAACCACCTTTAATTTCATGATCTTGATAGTCTTGTAATGTGTAGGTATTAGGGTTAGTATTTTTTATTGTTTTGATTTTAAATATTTCTGTTGTTGAACGGAAAATTATGTTGTGAATTATGCAAAATTATTACGTTTTCGACGTTTTCAAATAAAAAACGTCATTATTTAAAACAGCACAACATTGTGTTAAGGAAAGCTGTATGGGACACCCCCCCTATACAGGAAAGTTAAAAAACAGAATCTTAAAACGTTTTTAAATATGTCAAGAGAACCAACAACATCAGATCCAGCAACAACATCAGAGCCAACAACAACATCATCAGAAGCCACAACAGCAACATCAACAGAAACAGCAGCTATAACATCATCAGAAGCCAAAACATCAGAAACATATCATCTTCTCGATGGAGATGATGATATGTTTCTAAATATCATCATACCACAATCACCACAAACAACAACAACATCAGCAACAACAACAACATCATTAACAGAAACAACAGCTATAACATCAGCAGAAGCCACAACATCAGAAACATATCATCATCTTCTCGATGGAGATGATGATATGTTTCTAAATATCATCATACCGCAATCACCGCAAACAACAACAGCATCAGCAGCAACAACAACAACATCAACAGAAACAACAACATCAGCAGAAGCCACAACAACAAAAAAGAAACTTATTAATATTAGTGAAATAATTATGCTGCCTCCATTTGATGTAGCATCATTCTTAGCCATATATGATGGCCAAGATGATGTATTAATGGAGGCAGTAAATCAAATTCCACTAGCCTAGAGAAACTTACAATTGAATAAATAAAAATATATAAAAATTTAAATATATGTCTTTCATTAAATTTTATTATTTCTCTTTAGATTTTTTGAAAATTACAATTTTTACATTTGCTAATATTATATATGTTGTAATAAAATTTCATAAGTGTGGTTGCTTCTTTCTCTATTTCAATATTACGTATCCTATGTTGTGCACATGAACAGGTATCTGGTCCACATGTCTCATTTTCATTAGACCAACAGCAATTGTCATAATGCTCTCCATGTTTAGTTATCGTCGTTTTCAAGTTATTTGCCCCTTCTAGATGTGATTGAATATTAATGAGTTTATTTTTATCTTCATCGGAAATAATATGGGAACACCGTTTTAAGAAATCGTATATATCTTTTAGAATCATCTTTTTTAATGAGAATGATACATATGTAGACAAAGTGTTTGTGAATAAACCTTAATGATGTTAGATTAGATATTTATATCATTTTTAATGTATTGATATCTACAATTGTTTTCTTATTTCATTTGTGAGGGGGATATATTTAAACATTTTATCATGTATAATTAAGCAATTAGCAGACGTATTAGCGGGGATATTTTTTAAGGTTTTTAGTTCAATTCGAATGTCAATTGGTCCAGATTTGACTGATTCATTTTGATGAGTAACATCTAAGACAATTATTGGCGCCATGGTTTTAATATTTTCTCTTGTTAATAGTGGTTGTGGACCGCGTGAATAATAACTTTGTTGAAACTTTAAATACTTTGCCATATAGAATTGCAAAACGATTTCTATCAAATTTAAGATTTAGATCATCATAAGGATATATATCAGAGTTAAGATGCACTTTTATATCGGTCAAATCACAATGCTAAAACTTATTCTCACTATTTCGAAGTCCTAAGAGCAGGAAACGCGGTCTTTCGTTTTCGGTGGCTAGCTTAACATTCCATAGAACTGTTGTACTTACTGGAAGTGAGGGATAATAATACATATCCCAACTTCTTAAAGTTATATTTAACGGATAACGGTTGTTAATTGTTTTTAACATTTGCAATTTATAAGCATCAGCAAGTTGAATGTGTGGCACTTTCCAAGTAACATTTAAAATCGATAACTTAGTGTTTTCGCTTGCTAGTTGAGATTCAAAAACTTGTTTATCATCTTTAGATCGCAAAAGAATCAACTCATGTTTGGAATTAATTATTATTTTATTAAAATCTTCAGCAAATCCGAGTAATAATTTTAGTGGAACACAAAAATTGAAATAGCCGTCTACAAGTGTAAGATCTTCATTTTTGAAGGGCGACCATCCTGCATTTAATAGATTATCGCTTTCAGATTTGTTCAATGATACATAATTCTTTAATTGTGTTGCAACACCCAAGAGACGTGTACGATCAATTTCTACTCCATTGATTTCATATCGAATTTCATCAAATAGATGTCCTACACAATTGTTTAGGAGACGTATAGATGTAGAAATTGTTGAGTCTTCCTTTGTTGCAAGTCCTTCAATATATAGAAAACTCTCACTTGGTAATACATACAAATCTTGATTTTGAATTGCAATACGAATTTCGTCATTATTTTTAAATGACTGCAAATATGATGTATAGCTATGATACTCCTTTTTAATAATTGAATTATCAAATTGTGGCTTTTGTAATATGTTAATAATATTACTCATTGTAAATATATAGTAAATGTTTTCTTTATTTTCTATTTTTTAGATGAAATCCTAAATTTCTTAAAAACTCCTTATTATCTTTACGAAGAATATTATTTTGCTGTTGTATTTTTCCTTGAATTTTTAGTTTTTTCTCTTCTTTTAACTGAATATTACAATTTGATGGCTTTCCAGTTTCGTCTTCCGTTGATAAGGATAGAATGAATGGCGAACGTTTTTGCAATTCAGTTTTATTAAATATAATCATTCTCTCATAGGTTTCAAATGTAGTCGTATTGTTATTTTTTCTCCACGAAAATTTATCAAGTTTCCGTCTTGATCAACAACTTTCAAAACAAGACTATTTATTGTTCTTGAATTTACAGGTAAATATATCACATTCGATGGAGCCTCCGTTATTTTATATCCGGGGCTAACGTTAAGTGAAAACTGACTGCAGACGTGTTATTTATATATGATCCGCTGACAATATTACATTCAACGATTACTGTATTAATTTTGGTTATATCAATTGTTTTATCGGAGTAATGTTCTATGCCAGGTTCCAATACTCTTGTGCTAAAACCTAATAAGGATCCGATTGAACTCGCCTTATTGAAATAAATTGAATCTGTAGTGCTTTTTATGCATGTTTGTAGAGTATTATAGTTAGCTCGTACATCAAGGATTCCATTCGCATTCATATTATGATATTTATTTGACAGTACTTCAGCAATATCTGATAATTCATATGATCCAACTGGAACTTCTATTTCATGATTACCAATATGAAATAAATTATTTTCTACACCGACATTTGGAATTGAGTGATATGTCTCAAAGCTTATTAAACCGCAAACATAATTCTCATTTAATTCGATTGGAGGAAAATAGTTTGCATTAAGATATGTATGAAGAGTCTCCGTTTAATGTTAATGTAATTGACATTTTAACGTTTGATGAGTGAATAGTGTATTATTAAAAATTTCACAGATTTTTATTATGAAGCATTGTCGATATTAATCCAAGAGTTATGTTCTGACGAAAATCCCAACCACTTAACGTAAACCATATTATTTCTTCTTTTTAAAATTTTTTCAACTAAATTTGTTTCTGGAAATTTAGTTTTCATTAGCTCATGCTCATAAAAACCACCTTTAATTTCATGATCTTGATAGTCTTGTAATGTGTAGGTATTAGGGTTAGTATTTTTTATTGTTTTGATTTTAAATATTTCTGTTGTTGAACGGAAAATTATGTTGTGAATTATGGAAAATTATTACGTTTTCGACGTTTTCAAATAAAAAACGTCATTATTTAAAACAGCACAACATTGTGTTAAGGAAAGCTGTATGGGACACCCCCCTATACAGGAAAGTTAAAAAACAGAATCTTAAAACGTTTTTAAATATGTCAAGAGAACCAACAACATCAGATCCAGCAACAACATCAGAGCCAACAACAACATCATCAGAAGCCACAACAGCAACATCAACAGAAACAGCAGCTATAACATCATCAGAAGCCAAAACATCAGAAACATATCATCTTCTCGATGGAGATGATGATATGTTTCTAAATATCATCATACCACAATCACCACAAACAACAACAACATCAGCAACAACAACAACATCATTAACAGAAACAACAGCTATAACATCAGCAGAAGCCACAACATCAGAAACATATCATCATCTTCTCGATGGAGATGATGATATGTTTCTAAATATCATCATACCGCAATCACCGCAAACAACAACAGCATCAGCAGCAACAACAACAACATCAACAGAAACAACAACATCAGCAGAAGCCACAACAACAAAAAAGAAACTTATTAATATTAGTGAAATAATTATGCTGCCTCCATTTGATGTAGCATCATTCTTAGCCATATATGATGGCCAAGATGATGTATTAATGGAGGCAGTAAATCAAATTCCACTAGCCTAGAGAAACTTACAATTGAATAAATAAAAATATATAAAAATTTAAATATATGTCTTTCATTAAATTTTATTATTTCTCTTTAGATTTTTTTAAAATTACAATTTTTACATTTGCTAATATTATATATGTTGTAATAAAATTTCATAAGTGTGGTTGCTTCTTTCTCTATTTCAATATTACTTATCCTATGTTGTGCACATGAACAGGTATCTGGTCCACATGTCTCATTTTCATTAGACCAACAGCAATTGTCATAATGCTCTCCATGTTTAGTTATCGTCGTTTTCAAGTTATTTGCCCCCTCTAGATGTGATTGAATATTAATGAGTTTATTTTTATCTTCATCGGAAATAATATGGGAACACCGTTTTAAGAAATCGTATATATCTTTTAGAATCATCCTTTTTAATGAGAATGATACATATGTAGACAAAGTGTTTGTGAATAAACCTTAATGATGTTAGATTAGATATTTATATCATTTTTAATGTATTGATATCTACAATTGTTTTCTTATTTCATTTGTGAGGGGGATATATTCAAACATTTTATCATGTATAATTAAGCAATAAGCAGACGTATTAGCGGGGATATTTTTAAAGGTTTTTAGTTCAATTCGAATGTCAACTGGTCCAGATTTGCCTGATTCATTTTGATGAGTAACATCTAAGACAATTATTGGCGCCATGGTTTTAAAATTTTCTCTTGTTAATAGTGGTTGTGGACCGCGTGAATAATAACTTTGTTGAAACTTTAAATACATGCCATATAGAATTGCAAAACGATTTCTATCAAATTTAAGATTAAGATCATCATAAGGATATATATCAGAGTTAAGATGCACTTTTATATCGGTCAAATCACAATGCTGAAATTTATTCTCACTATTTCGAAGTCCTAAGAGCAGGAAACGCGGTCTTTCGTTTTCGGTGGCTAGCTTAACATTCCATAGAACTGTTGTACTTACTGGAAGTGAGGGATAATAATACATATCCCAACTTCTAAAAGTTATATTTAACGGATAACGGTTGTTAATTGTTTTTAACATTTGCAATTTATAAGCATCAGCAAGTTGAATGTGTGGCACTTTCCAAGTAACATTTAAAATCGATAACTTAGTTTTTTCGCTTGCTAGTTGAGATTCAAAAACTTGTTTATCATCTTTAGATCGCAAAAGAATCAACTCATGTTTGGAATTAATTATTATTTTATTAAAATCTTCAGCAAATCCGAGTAATAATTTTAGTGGAACACAAAAATTGAAATAGCCGCCTACAAGTGTAAGATCATAATTTTTGAAGGGCGACCATCCTGCATTTAATAGATTATCTCTTTCAGATCTGTTCAATGATATATAATTCTTTAATTCTGTTGCAACACCCAAGAGACGTGTACGATCAATTTCTACTCCATTGATTTCATATAGAATTTCATCAAATAGATGTCCTACACAATTGTTTAGGAGACGTATACCTGTAGAAATTGTTGAGTCTTCCTTTGTTGCAAGTCCTTCAATATATAGAAAACTCTCACTTGGTAATACATACAAATCTTGATTTTGAATTGCAATACGAATTTCGTCATTATTTTTAAATGACTGCAAATATGATGTATAGCTATGATACTCCTCTTTAATAATTGAATTATCAAATTGTGGCTTTTATAATATGTTAATAATATTACTCATTGTAAATATATAGTAAATGTTTTCTTTATTTTCTATTTTTTAGATGAAATCCTAAATTTCTTAAAAACTCCTTATTATCTTTACGAAGAATATTATTTTGCTGTTGTATTTTTCCTTGAATTTTTAGTTTTTTCTCTTCTTTTAACTGAATATTACAATTTGATGGCTTTCCAGTTTCGTCTTCCTTTGATAAGGATAGAATGAATGGCGAACGTTTTTGCAATTCAGTTTTATTAAATATAATAATTCTCTCATAGGTTTCAAATGTAGTCGTATTGTTATTTTTTCTCCACGAAAATTTATCAAGTTTCCGTCTTGATCAACAACTTTCGAAACAAGACTATTTATTGTTCTTGAATTTACAGGTAAATATATCACATTCGATGGAGCCTCTGTTATTTTATATCCGGGGCTAACGTTAAGTGAAAACTGACTGCAGACGTGTTATTTATATATGATCCGCTGACAATATTACATTCAACGATTACTGTATTAATTTTGGTTATATCAATTGTTTTATCGGAGTAATGTTCTATGCCAGGTTCCAATACTCTTGTGCTAAAACCTAATAAGGATCCGATTGAACTCACCTTATTGAAATAAATTGAATCAGTAGTGCTTTTTATGCATGTTTGTAGAGTATTATAGTTAACTCGTACATCAGGGATTCCATTCGCATTCATATTATATTTATTTGACAGTACTTCAGCAATATCTGATAATTCATATGATCCAACTGGAACTTCTATTTCATGATTACCAATATGAAATAAATTATTTTCTACATCGAAATTTGGAATTGAGTGATATGTGTCAAAGCTTATTAAATCGCAAACATAATTCTCATTTAATTCGATTGGAGGAAAATAGTTTGCATTAAAATATGAAGAGTCTCCGTTTAATGTTAATGTAATTGACATTTTAACGTTTGATCAGTGAATAGTGTATTATTAAAAATTTCACAGATTTTTATTATGAAGTATTGTCGATATTAATCCAAGAGTTATGTTCTGACGAA
Source organism: Panzeria rudis (assembly GCA_956483635.1). Taxonomy (NCBI): domain Eukaryota; kingdom Metazoa; phylum Arthropoda; class Insecta; order Diptera; family Tachinidae; genus Panzeria; species Panzeria rudis. The sequence goes on from OY101447.1 coordinate 85,547,123, forward strand.
AATCCCAACCACTTAACGTAAACCATATTATTTCTTCTTTTTAAAATTTTTTCAACTAAATTTGTTTCTGGAAATTTAGTTTTCATTAGCTCATGCTCATAAAAACCACCTTTAATTTCATGATCTTGATAGTCTTGTAATATGTAGGTATTAGGGTTAGTATTTTTTATTGTTTTGATTTTAAATATTTCTGTTGTCCAATTTGGTGTGTAACTAACTGTATTCAACAATAAATTTTCATTTGATGAATTACTTCATTTGGGGTAATTTGTATTGTTCTATGAAATGTATTATTATATTTATCAACAAGTTCTTGATATTTGAATATCCATTTGTATGTTCCTTGATAGCTAAACTCTTTCCACATCATTCCTTTTAACGTTCTGTTAAATTGTTCTACTATGGATGCCTTTAGAACACTATACGTTGAATAGTGATTAATATGATTCGATTGCATTAGTTGATGAAATTGATTATTGAAAAATTCTTTACCGTCATCTGTCTGTAAATTTCTTGGTTTTCTATTGTTGTTAGTGAAAATACTTTTCATAGCATTCGTTACGTTTGATGCAGTTTTATTTTTTAATGCTACAGCCCAAGCTTTTTTTGAAAAGGTATCTATTACTGTTAGAAGATATCGATATCTGTTATTATGTACTGCATAATTTCCCATTTCCACCAAATCTGCTTGCCATAAATCATCAATTCCTTTCATTATAACTCGTCTTCTTTTAAAATTTGTTCGCGCTTGTTTGTGCAGTTCATTAACTATTTCTCTCTTATCCACGTTCATTTTGTATATGTATGTGAGTATATGGCTACAAGATCCTTTTTTATATATACGTCAATCACTTTGCTGCTTTAATTTTAGGCCATTCCAGTTTCCGTTTTTTTACATCATTTACATTATCATTTCTCTCAATCCTTTTGAACATAAAATCTTAAATTTTATTAAATTTTCGTTCAATATTTTTTATAAAGTCTTTATTTGCAAAGTGTATTTGATTATTTACTGCATTTTCAATGAGTTCAACATCTTTATCAATATCTTTTGTAATCGATTCTCGTAATATATTTATCTCGCTTCTAATAATATTTAATTGGGAGTCATATTTATTTTTAAGTTCTTCAATTTCATTTAACTTATTTTCGATTTTATTCGAAAAATCTACATTTTCATTGCGGAACTGTTCCTTAAAAATCTTTATCGTATTATATATTTGCTGCATATCTTTTGTTATATTATTTAATTGTAAATTTTGCTTGTATGTCCTTAACCTTGAATTACTATTTAGATTATTCTTAATCGAACTTTCTCCAAATTTATTTATATAGCTCATTTTTAATATATTATGTCAGCTTCTCTCAATTCTTCAACAATTGCAATTATTTCGTTTTTATGATTATTATGACCAGCACTTTCCGATGAAAGAAGTAAACGTAATCTGTCAACTAATTCATTTGGGTCATCCCAATATATATAGCTGGGCTTACGATTGTCTACAGATTTTAACGTCAATCCACTACCTTTCTTTAAAACATTTGGCTTCGTAGTAAATAAATGTTTTATTATATTAACATATTTATATGCTCGTGAACCTTTAATTTGACCTGCAGATTGATATTGACGTTTGTGTACATTTGTACTCTTTAAAAGTTCTTTATAATTTTTAAAATCATTTTTAGTGTAATGTAGAGGTTTTGAATGAAAGACTAATTCGAATAATCCTGGAGTAATTTTCCACGTTGTACTTCCTATTTGGATGCATTAAAATTTAGTTCATTATTTCCATATCGCCAGTTTCCGCTTTCATCTATGTTGAAACTATAAACCATATCTAACTTTTTATTACTCGGGAGCAACTCTATATTTTCAACTAATGAGGACTTATTAATATCATTTTCTGCCACTTGATGCTTGTTCTTATCATAGAACACTATACGTTGAATAGTGATTAATATGATTCGATTGCATTAGTTGATGAAATTGATTATTGAAAAATTCTTTACCGTCATCTGTCTGTAAATTTCTTGGTTTTCTATTGTTGTTAGTGAAAATACTTTTCATAGCATTCGTTACGTTTGATGCAGTTTTATTTTTTAATGCTACAGCCCAAGCTTTTTTTGAAAAGGTATCTATTACTGTTAGAAGATATCGATATCTGTTATTATGTACTGCATAATTTCCCATTTCCACCAAATCTGCTTGCCATAAATCATCAATTCCTTTCATTATAACTCGTCTTCTTTTAAAATTTGTTCGCGCTTGTTTGTGCAGTTCATTAACTATTTCTCTCTTATCCACGTTCATTTTGTATATGTGAGTATATGGCTACAAGATCCTTTTTTATATATACGTCAATCACTTTGCTGCTTTAATTTTAGGCCATTCCAGTTTCCGTTTTTTTACATCATTTACATTATCATTTCTCTCAATCCTTTTGAACATAAAATCTTAAATTTTATTAAATCTTCGTTCAATATTTTTTATAAAGTCTTTATTTGCAAAGTGTATTTGATTATTTACTGCTTTTTCAATGAGTTCAACATCTTTATCAATATCTTTTGTAATCGATTCTCGTAATATATTTATCTCGCTTCTAATAATATTTAATTGGGAGTCATATTTATTTTTAAGTTCTTCAATTTCATTTAACTTATTTTCGATTTTATTCGAAAAATCTACATTTTCATTGCGGAACTGTTCCTTAAAAATCTTTATCGTATTATATATTTGCTGCATATCTTTTGTTATATTATTTAATTGTAAATTTTGCTTGTATGTCCTTAACCTTGAATTACTATTTAGATTATTCTTAATCGAACTTTCTCCAAATTTATTTATATAGCTCATTTTTAATATATTATGTCAGCTTCTCTCAATTCTTCAACAATTGCAATTATTTCGTTTTTATGATTATTATGACCAGCACTTTCCGATGAAAGAAGTAAACGTAATCTGTCAACTAATTCATTTGGGTCATCCCAATATATATAGCTGGGCTTACGATTGTCTACAGATTTTAACGTCAATCCACTACCTTTCTTTAAAACATTTGGCTTCGTAGTAAATAAATGTTTTATTATATTAACATATTTATATGCTCGTGAACCTTTAATTTGACCTGCAGATTGATATTGACGTTTGTGTACATTTGTACTCTTTAAAAGTTCTTTATAATTTTTAAAATCATTTTTAGTGTAATGTAGAGGTTTTGAATGAAAGACTAATTCGAATAATCCTGGAGTAATTTTCCACGTTGTACTTCCTATTTGGATGCATTAAAATTTAGTTCATTATTTCCATATCGCCAGTTTCCGCTTTCATCTATGTTGAAACTATAAACCATATCTAACTTTTTATTACTCGGGAGCAACTCTATATTTTCAACTAATGAGGACTTATTAATATCATTTTCTGCCACTTGATGCTTGTTCTTATCATAGAACACTATACGTTGAATAGTGATTAATATGATTCGATTGCATTAGTTGATGAAATTGATTATTGAAAAATTCTTTACCGTCATCTGTCTGTAAATTTCTTGGTTTTCTATTGTTGTTAGTGAAAATACTTTTCATAGCATTCGTTACGTTTGATGCAGTTTTATTTTTTAATGCTACAGCCCAAGCTTTTTTTGAAAAGGTATCTATTACTGTTAGAAGATATCGATATCTGTTATTATGTACTGCATAATTTCCCATTTCCACCAAATCTGCTTGCCATAAATCATCAATTCCTTTCATTATAACTCGTCTTCTTTTAAAATTTGTTCGCGCTTGTTTGTGCAGTTCATTAACTATTTCTCTCTTATCCACGTTCATTTTGTATATGTGAGTATATGGCTACAAGATCCTTTTTTATATATACGTCAATCACTTTGCTGCTTTAATTTTAGGCCATTCCAGTTTCCGTTTTTTTACATCATTTACATTATCATTTCTCTCAATCCTTTTGAACATAAAATCTTCAATTTTATTAAATCTTCGTTCAATATTTTTTATAAAGTCTTTATTTGCAAAGTGTATTTGATTATTTACTGCATTTTCAATGAGTTCAACATCTTTATCAATATCTTTTGTAATCGATTCTCGTAATATATTTATCTCGCTTCTAATAATATTTAATTGGGAGTCATATTTATTTTTAAGTTCTTCAATTTCATTTAACTTATTTTCGATTTTATTCGAAAAATCTACATTTTCATTGCGGAACTGTTCCTTAAAAATCTTTATCGTATTATATATTTGCTGCATATCTTTTGTTATATTATTTAATTGTAAATTTTGCTTGTATGTCCTTAACCTTGAATTACTATTTAGATTATTCTTAATCGAACTTTCTCCAAATTTATTTATATAGCTCATTTTTAATATATTATGTCAGCTTCTCTCAATTCTTCAACAATTGCAATTATTTCGTTTTTATGATTATTATGACCAGCACTTTCCGATGAAAGAAGTAAACGTAATCTGTCAACTAATTCATTTGGGTCATCCCAATATATATAGCTGGGCTTACGATTGTCTACAGATTTTAACGTCAATCCACTACCTTTCTTTAAAACATTTGGCTTCGTAGTAAATAAATGTTTTATTATATTAACATATTTATATGCTCGTGAACCTTTAATTTGACCTGCAGATTGATATTGACGTTTGTGTACATTTGTACTCTTTAAAAGTTCTTTATAATTTTTAAAATCATTTTTAGTGTAATGTAGAGGTTTTGAATGAAAGACTAATTCGAATAATCCTGGAGTAATTTTCCACGTTGTACTTCCTATTTGGATGCATTAAAATTTAGTTCATTATTTCCATATCGCCAGTTTCCGCTTTCATCTATGTTGAAACTATAAACCATATCTAACTTTTTATTACTCGGGAGCAACTCTATATTTTCAACTAATGAGGACTTATTAATATCATTTTCTGCCACTTGATGCTTGTTCTTATCATAGTCATTAGCATCACTATCAATTTTTACATCAAACTTTTGTATTTTGTTGGTAGGACTGTAAATAGTTATATTGTCACCATATCCCTCTGCATCATCAAAATTATCAGAACAGCTACCGGATGGTAGTGACGGAAGTTGTGAATCTGATATATCATTATTTGATTGATAATCATCTGATTTGTAATCAGAATTTTTTTGAAATTTTTGTTCGATTATTGGCCAATGATTTTAAGTAACTTCTTGATTTTTTTATATATACATATGTATATTAAGCTAATAAGGCCTGTATTCCCAAGTAATTAAACACTATAATTACAATTTGTCCCGACGTTTCGTCGATTATATGTCGACTTCTTCAGGGATTTGTCTGTTTTATTTTCAAAACATAAAATTAATGTAAAATATAAACTCTTATAATTTCGTTCTAAAAATTATAAAACATTTGAACTTACAATTTTTTAATTAAATTACATTTAACAAAAATAAAAATGTTTAAAACACATCTTAGTCTGGTATCACAGTTTATTCAATCGCAACTCTGTAACTGGCGCTGATGTTGTCCGTATCTTCTTTAAGGTTTATTGTTTTATGTATTTTCTTTTGTATATGTAAACTTTCTTTTGTGTATCTCTTCCTCATTACTTTTTCTTTATCAAGAACTTTAACTTTTTCAAAATCAGCTGTATGACCTGTTTCAAGAATGTGCTGTGCAAGTGCAGTTGTCTCTTTTCTTCTGCTGATGTCCATTTTATGCTCAGATATTCTTGTTGATAAATTTCTCTTTGTTGTTCCTATGTATATTCGCTCGCATTTTTGCTTGTCATTTCCCTTGCATGTTATTTCGTAAACAACATTGCTTTGTTGTTCTTTTTGTATTGGTGTTTTAATGTTAGTAAAAATCGAGTTTAGTGTGTGGTTAGGCTTATAAGCAAAACTAATGTTATTGTTGTTTATTACGTTTTTTATGTTTCTGTTATCTGTGAGTCTCGGAATGTATTTTACACTGTAAAAAAATCCGATTAGTGGTGTTGTAAGTGTTGGTGTTATTTTCTTTGTGTTGCAAACGATGTTTAGTTGCTTGTATTAGGGTGTAGATCATTCTTTTCGGAAAACTGTTGCTAATGAGTATGTTGTAAATTTTTTGAATATTTGTTTTATGAAATTGCGTGTCGCTAATCTTTAAGACTCTTTCTATTAAATTTTTTGCTGTGTTTATGATTTGTGATTTGGGTTGCGTTGCGTTGTAGTTCATTATTCTTCCGGACGCTGTTTCCTTTGAGTACCAATCAAAAATTATTTTTGCATCATGTCTGATAAGTTTTGAATCTAAGTATGTAATTTTTCCCTCTTTTTCTATTTCCATGGTGAACTTTAGTTTTGTATGTTGGTAGTTTAGTGTTTTGAGGATTTCATCCCGATCGTCATGGTCAATTACTGCGAAAATGTCGTCTACATATTTTGCAATGTATTTTATGTGTATATTTCTATTTTCTAATTCTGATATCGCATTGTCTAGTATGTTGTCAAGAACTATATCGGCTATAGTTGGTGATAAAGGGTTCCCCATTGGCATGCCGAAAATTTGATTGTAGACTTTGTCATTGTAAACAAAATAATTATTGTCATTAAGACAAAATTGCAGAATTTCTAAGAATTTCGATCTGCTAGCAGTTGTGTGATTTTTTATATAATGCCATTTCTTCATGATATTTTTTATGGCATTTTGTACAGGGATGTTGGTAAATAAAGAAATGACATCAAATGAAACTAATATGTCTTTTTCCCCAATATTTATGTTTTGTAATTTTTCTTTTAACTCTAATGAATTTTTAACGTTGTAGTCTTTGGATATTAATAGTTTAAGAATTTGTCCAATATGCTTAGAAAGGCTGTAGCATGGCACTTGTATCGAAGATACAATGGGCCTAAGTGGAGTCCCAGCCTTATGAATTTTTGGTAATCCATATATGCGTGGTGCGGTGGCTGCTGAACATAGTAATTTACGTTTTTCAAAATTGTCAATATTTCCGTTCCTTGATAGTTCGGATACTATTCTATTGTTAATTTTTTGTAATTTCGCACTAGGGTCATCCCTAATTAATCTGTACGTATTTTTATCATCCAGAAGTTCTTTCATTTTTTTGTCATATTCAGTCCTGAACATCGCAACGGTTTTATTGCCTTTGTCAACTTGTACGATTATATAATTTTTTTTATTTATCTTATTGAAAGCTTTTAAACTTATTTGTTGATGGTTATTAAGCAATTGTCTATATGCATTTCATTGGCGCTTTTACCAAATCGTCAGTAGACTTTAACCACAACTTTGAACAGTTACAAACCTCTTATTTTATGCACAGACTTTCAAAAGCCATTTGAGAATTTACAAACGATAATATTTTTGAAAATCACAAAAGAATAAAATAAGTGTAGTAAAAAATGGTAAATTAGTTATTTGCTTACAAACACCTCAATAATAACATCAAATGAAAAAGTTGACTCTCAATTTAAAACTGCCGGCCAGTACAAAATGGGGGGTTATATTCATGCATATATGTATATTTTCAGCCGCATCAATATAGGTATCAAATGAAAGCGCTTGGCTACTAGAATGCAGTACACCACGAAAAAAAATCAAATGCAAAGTACAGTCCGAAAACCGTGGGGCGCGCCGAATTTCCATTATCTTTAGTCAACAACGAGCCATGATTTTATTTTAGACTGATGAATGCCTATGTTGGCAACGAGAGTGGTGTGGTATTTGGTACCTGGTACTCAGAAAAAATTATTGTCCAATTTTATCCAATTAACAGTTTGCTCAGTAAAAAAAAGTTTTTAAATAAATTTTTGTTATATCAATATTTTCTTTTGTTGATTTTGCTGTTATTTGATAAAAGTCTTGCCAACACGATTGAAAACCAAAGAGTAAAAATTTTTATATATTAAATACATGTATTTTATGTCTGAAAACCCTAAAGTTTTTTATAGAAAGCAGCACTTGTATTGAGAAAAAATTAAAACAAAGAGAACTTTCTGTTTTTATTCTCTTGCTAAACAAACACAACTACATACATACCATGATCCAATAATTAGGTCTATGCATCTCTACAACAAAAATGCTATAATCGGGAAGATGTCAAACAAACTCCATATATACAAAATTTCGTTTAGGTTTTTTATATATGAAGTCTGACATCTTTACGATGGTAAAAAATAAACAGCTGTCGAGTTGTATTGACCTGATTATTGGATCATGATACATACCTACATACTTAACAACAAGCTTTCGATCAAGGCACAACCATACCAAGTAGGCTCGCTACACCACGACATCTACAAATAACACAAGCATTTTGTTTTTGGAATATCATTGTACGATGTCAAAGCAAAGCGAATATTAAACCAAATAAAGAAATTTTTACGTCCAGCCATGAAAAATATAAAAAAGAAAGTCAACTTCATCTGTTATGGATGCATCTGGTTTTCGATTGTTAACAATCATTCACTGATATAAATTTATGTATATGTAAGAGTAGGTTTATGTGAGCTTCTTGTTGCCGTTTTCCGACAGTGTTTTTGGCCGGGTGGTTGGTGCGTTGGGTTTCAAATCTGAAGGAGCTTGGTTCGATAATATTTAGTTGAAGTTAAAATACAAAAAGTGAGTAAAAATAAAACAAATTCAAAAGTGTATAATCGATAACAAATGAAAATACAAAACAAATTAGCTAAAAAGTTCCTAATTCCAATTTACAATCTTGTTCGATTTTTTTAGAAAATTTCAAGTACATTTCTTGTTATTAATTGAAAATTTTAAAAAGAAATTTCAACTAATTTCGTTTACTTGGATATACATACGAATATTTTAATAGGTTGTAATCTAAAAATTGTTTGGCTCAATTCTTCGGATTTTTTAATAAAAGCGCATATTCATTTCTTGCTGCGTATTACGTAATTATTTTTTTGATTTTAGTGCATTATTTGCATCATTATTATGTTTCATTACAATAAAACCATTTACCTTAAAATGTATCTTAAATTATTATACCCTTCACCACAAAGTGTTAAGGGTATTATAGGCTTGTTTTCGCTTATGTTGAAACTTCTCTGACGAAGGGACCAATTAACATAAAGTCTTAATTTATGTATTAATCTGCTATAATTGATCGAAAGCTTCATGCATATAAAAATAAAATAAATCGGCTCATGAACGTCTAAGTTATATATATATATATATATATATATATATATATATATATATATATATATATATATATATATATATATATATATATATATATATATATATATATATATATATATATATATATATATATATATATATATATATATATATATATATATATATATATATATATATATATATATATATATATATATATATATATATATATATATATATATATATATATATATATATATATATATATATATATATATATATATATATATATATATATATATATATATATATATATATATATATATATATATATATATATATATATATATATATATACAGTGGACGTCCAATAGTACGTACTTCCGTTTCCACGAATTTCCAATAGTGCGAAAGGTACAAAAGGCTAATTTTTTCCATTGGCTGTTCTATAGTACGAATAATAAGAGTTTTTTGCTATTCGATAATACGAATAAATGTATTTTTTGAAAGAACATGTACGTTTTTATATATATATATATAAATAAAATTTCAGTTTTGCTTTGAAGTTCTTTACTTGTTTTTTTCTGCGTTAAATATATATAAATATATATATATATATATATATATATATATATATATATATATATATATATATATATATATATATATATATATATATATATATATATATATATATATATATATATATATATATATATATATATATATATATATATATATATATATATATATATATATATATATATATATATATATATATATATATATATATATATATATATATATATATATATATATATATATATATATATATATATATATATATATATATATATATATATATATATATATATATATATATATATATATATATATATATATATATATATATATATATATATATATATATATATATATATATATATATATATATATATATATATATATATATATATATATATATATAACGAGTGATTTTTTTGCTATTATCTTTTTGGCAACACTAGTTTTGACAGCTCACGCACGTTTTGTATCTTGTGTCACTGTCAAACATCTTCAGTTTGGTCTATAATTTAATCATGAATCGTCTTACAAACGAACAACGCTTGCAAATTATTGAATTTTATTACCAAAATGCGTGCTCTGTTAAGAAAGTTCATCGCGCGCTTCTTCCATTTTATGGTCAGTTTAATCGACCTACTGAGGCTTCTATTCGGGCTATTGTAAAAAAAATTTCGCACCAAATTTACATTGTTGGACATTAAACCACCAACACGTTTACGTAGAGTGCGAACTGAAGAAAATATCGCAGCCGTATCGGCCAGTGTTGGTGATGACCGTGAATTATCGATTCGGCGCCGTTCGCAGCAATTGGGCCTCTGTTACTCCACTACGTGGAAAATTTTGCGGAAGGATTTGGGTGTGAAGCCTTATAAGATACAGCTGGTGCAAGAATTGAAGCCAAACGACCTACCACAACGCCAAATTTTTGGTGAATGGGCTCTTGAAAAGTTAGATGAAGATCCACTTTTTTTATCGAAGAATTGTGTTCAGCGACGAGGCTCATTTCTGGTTGAATGGATACGTGAACAAGCAAAACTGCCGTATTTGGAGTGAAGAGCAGCCAGAAGCATTGCAAGAGCTACCAATGCATCCACAAAAAACAACCGTTTGGTGCGGATTATGGGCTGGCGGCATCATTGGGCCGTATTTCTTCAAAGATGATGCGAATCACAACGTTACTGTGAATGGTGAGCGCTACCGTGCGATGATAACAAACTTTTTTCTGCCCAAAATGGAAGAGCTTGACTTGCATGACATGTGGTTTCAACAAGACGGTGCCACATACCACACAGCACGCGAAACAATGGACCAATTGAGAGGCGAGTTCGGTGAACAGTTTATTTCACGCTTGGGACCAGTCAATTGGCCGCCCAGATCGTGCGATTTAACGCCTCTAGACTATTTTTTGTGGGGCTATGTTAAGGCTAATGTCTATAGCGACAAGCCCGCTTCGATTGACGCACTGGAAGCCAACATTGCCAACATTATTCGTGAGATACCGGCCGAAATGTTGGAAAGAGTATGCCAAAATTGGACTAAGCGGATGGACCATTTGAGGCGCAGCCGCGGCCAACATTTGCATGAAATAATCTTCAAACATTAAATTATATCGACCCAACTATCGATCCAAATAAACATTTCATGCATTTTTCTGAATTTTATGTGTTTTTTTTTACTATCCGATAGTTCTTATAAAATCACCCATTATATATATATATATATATATATATATATATATATATATATATATATATATATATATATATATATATATATATATATATATATATATATATATATATATATATATATATATATATATATATATATATATATATATATATATATATATATATATATATATATATATATATATATATATATATATATATATATATATATATATATATATATATATATATATATATATATATATATATATATATATATATATATATATATAAATTTGCTCCCCCCCCCCCCCTATCCATAACTCTGTCATTTGTGAACCGATTTTCAAAATTCTTTTTTGTTTGAAAGGGTTTGCTAGCAGTTTGGCCCAATAATTCTTCTTGAAAATGGTAGGGGAAAATTTGCTCCACCCTCCACACCACCTTCCCCACCTTCCGCTTAATCCATAGCTCTGTCATTTGTGAACCGATTTTCAAAATTCTTTTTTGTTTGTAAGGGTTTGCTAGCAGTTTGGCCCAATAATTCTTGTTGGAAATGGTAGGGGAAAATTTGCTCCCTTCTCCAGCCCCCCCGCGCCATCCATAACTCTGTCATTTGTGAACCGATTTTCAAAATTCTTTTCTGTTGGAAAGGGTTTGCTAGCAGTTTGGCCCAATAATTCTTCTTAAAAATGGTAGGGGAACATTTGCTCCCCCATTCCGCCCTCCCCACTAATCCATACCTCTGTCATTTGTGAACCGATGTTGAAATTTCTTTTTGGTTTGAAAGGGTTTGCTAGCAGTTTGGCCCAATAATTCTTCCTGAAAATGGGGGGAAACTTACTCCCCCTCCCCCAATGCATAACTGTTGTGAACAGATTTTCAAAATTTTTTTTTTGTTTGAAAGGATTTGCTAGCACTTTGGCCCAATAACTCTTTTCGAAAATGGGAGGGGAAAATTTGCTCCCCCCACCGCCCCTCCGCCCTTATTCCCAAATCCATAACTATGTCATTTGTGAACCGATTTTCAAAATTATTGTGTTGTTTGCAAGGGTTCGCAATAGTTTGGCCCCACAATTCTTTTCGAAAATGGGAGGGGAAAGCTTACTCCCCCCATGCATAACTTTGTCATTTGTGAACCGATTTTCAAAACTGTTTTTTTTTGTTTGAAAGGGATTGACTACAGATTTGTTTCATAGTTTTTTTTCAAAAATCTGTTGGGAAATTTGCTGCAAGCCCTCCTTGCAGATTGGTAGCATAATTTTTTCCCGTCGAAATATTGACTATCGCATAGCTCCTCCACTTATGGGCCGGCTTCCAAAATTCTTTTTTTGTTTGGAATGGTGTGCTTACAGTTTAGTCGCATAATTTTTCTACGAAAATCGGTGGGGCAAGTCTTCCACACCTCCACCCAAAATATTTATTAGAGCACAATTCCCAAATTTGCATACTGATTTTCAAAATTGTTTATATGAAAGGCCATCAAGTATATTGCTCTTTGTACTGAGGTCGGTTTTTTGCCAGAATTATTACTCTTCCGCTATCATCAAACACAGCACTAATTTTTAATATTTAAAATCGATTTGTAGTTTTTTTTTGCTGTAAAAAGTTAATTTCATTATTCTGTTGTCGTTGATCACACATTAGAAGATTCTGATTATTTTTTTATACTACATGTAGCCCCTAATTGTGTAAAACACGTCATCAAATTAAAACTTATATAGAGAACCAAAACAAAGTTTGTTGCATGAAAAACAAAAACGAATGTTTAAAATATTTTCATATATAGTGATTTATTTGGGAATTGATAAAATTTATGTTTTTTAAATTTATAATAAATTTATAGTCGCACTATGTCCCAAAATTAATATTTTACTTATTCAGTAGAATATTAATTGTTTATAAAAACACATTGACATTGATTACTATGGGGTATTAGGTAGTTCCTATGCGTAAACGCCCAAGTCGTTTTTTGTAGTAGATTAAAGAGCACGGGCTGTGTATTACTTTAATCTATTACAAACAAGTAAGAGGGCTATATTCGGCTATGCCGAATCTTATATACCCTTCATAAAGTAATATAAAAGGTATATCTGTGGTTATAACAGTTAAGTCGAGTTAGGACAAAGTGTATTTATCATTATACTTTTGTTTATTTCTCTTAACTGTTGTTTCATTATAAATTAAATTACAAATTAATATAGTATAAAATTTCTAGCATTCGCTTAATCTAAATTCTTTCATTTTACCCAGCGATTTTAAAATTCTCTTTTGACCACGTGCCAAAATCGAGTCTAGTCGTTATTCCTTGTGGGGAGAGATCCATGTGCATGCAAGTATACACGAAATAGCTATGCAATAAGTTCCAAATAACTTTCTTAATTACTGTTTTCATAAAATATGCAAACTTTTGTCTATATGTATGTAGCTATTACGTAATAAAGTATTTTGTAATACATACATAATTTATTCGATTGAGAGTTTGTTTTTTAAATATCTAATGTGTAATTTACGCATCAGATACCTATTTGTTGAGATTACGTGTATTAGTTGTACTAAAAGTATATTACCAAATTGGTATTCTTCAACATGAATTCTTACGTTACATACATAGTAATGATGTTACGAATATTAATTTTTAATATTCGCGAATACGAATATCTGAAAAAATATTCGCCGAATTCGAATACGAATATTCAATCTAAATAGTTAGTACCACTCAGAGAGCTGCACGATCAATGGTTTTTGCGATTCAAGCAGTCTCGTCTAAAATGCGGTTGCGGTGTGATCGCCACCGCATTGCGTTTCCTCAAGTATTCGTCACACCGCATACACTAGAGCATTGCTAGTTTGAGCTTCTAGCATACTCAAGCATATGCGTTTGCGGTGACTGCTCTGCTTTACTTTTTTCAGACATTCGGCAGTCGTACTGTTAATTCATGTACACAACAAGAACAATCTTTGTATACGACCATGCGAGCGCGCTCATTGATGTGTGCTTATATAAAGTAAATACAGCGTTGCCACAGTGTAATTATACAAAAGCTGTACTATTTAAAATTTGTTTTTATAATTTTTGCTTCATTAAATTTTTGTACTACTGACTTACTGTTAAAACTAAAACTACGAATATGTACTATTAATTTTGTTATGATACACAAAAACAAGGAATGTATACCGTTTTATAAATTTTTATATTAAAGTAATTAATTAGTAAATTAAGAAAAATAAAATTTTAATAAATTCCTTATTACGTTATGAATACTCGTACGTATATTTGATTATTTGATTGTTTATTTATTTATTTCGCCATAAGAACATTAAGAATATAATTCTTTTATAGTTCAATAACATTTTATATAAGAAAGGAATAATATCATAAACAGTATATTTTTTAATAAATTAAAATTCTTAGACTAGGACCTGATTTTGGAAGGGACCATCCCTTCCAAAATCAAAGCGCCGCGCACCGTATCGGTAGCAGGGCACGTATCCACCGAACATGCAAACTAAGTGTACTTGGAATGCACCACAGACACGTGCCCCGACGCCAACACGATGCCAAGCGCCAGGTTGAGCTATAATTGTTACACCTCTTTGTCCAGTTCGCACGATCACACAAGTGGCACAAGAATGCATCGCGGAGCTAACGAGTTGCTGTTGTTATTAAGAAACGCCAACAATATTAGATGATAAATTTGTAATTTCCGTAGTTCCATAATTTAACTCTGTGGTTTGTAAACCGATTTTCAAATTTTTTTTTTGTGTAAAAGGGTTTGCCTAAAGCTTAGCCCCATCAATTTTTTTCAAAAATCGGTGGGGAAATTGGCCCCCCGCGGTTTCCGCTGTCATAAGTCATAAGATTTTCAAAATTCTTTTTTTGTTTGAAAGGCTTTGCTTGCAGTTTTATTCTGTAATATTTTTGCTAAATCAATGGGGAAATTTGCTCCCACCTCCTTGTTTAACTATGTATGTCATTCGTGAGCTGATTTTCAAAAAATGTTTTTGTGGGAAAGGTGTAGTGGTGGATGGGGGAAGTTTGGTCCCCCACGCATAACTCTGTCATTTGTCAACCGATTTTTAAATTATTTTTTGGTTTGAAATGGTTTGCTTGCGGCATAATCCCATATTTTTTTTCCGAAAATCGATGGGGAAATTTGCTTCCTCCACGCTTAACTCTGTCATTTGTGAACCGATTGTCAAAACTTGTTTTTTTTTGTTCAAAAGGATATGCCGATGAAGCTATCTTGTACCGACTTGACACCGTCAAGGAAACGTGCAACTAAAACAATAAATTTTTTCATTGAAACATCCGTAGTCTCGTCGACAATTAAAGAAAACCTTTTGTTTTTTAAAATAGATATCACGTTTTGACTTGCCTGTTTAGCGATATAGTCAACCACTTGAGCTGACTTTTTCCTACCACATTTGATGAGTTTTGCTATTGTTGAATCTGAGCAGCACTCCACCAACAACGCTGGTAAATAATTCATTACCAATAAAGGTAAATTATGTGCTATGCAAAACATTACAAGAGTAAATTCCGCGTTTCTAACCTGTTGGCTTTTGTTTTGTTGTTCATTAGTATAAAATTGTTCGATTGTTAGTTGTTTTTTTAGGCTCTCATACTTTTGAATTTGTAACGTAGTCTTTTCATGCAGCATTAGGTGACTGCAATGACTTACTAGCTGTTTGGAACAAGCAACGCAAAATGCAAAACCATCCTTTTCTCGCAGCTACCCGAAAGACTGTAACCATTCTGTCCTAAATTTTCTTTTTATTGTTTGCTGTCCAGTTGTTTCATTGCTGTTAATCGCAAATACATAAATAAAATTAAATATTGGCTGAAGTGTTCATACATGTAATAAATTTCGTTACCTATTAGAAGCATCGTCATCAGTGCCCATTGATACTGCTTTTGTCTTTTTTATTAAAAATCTAAAAAAATATTTTTCTATATTATAAGCATCACGAAAATAAAAAGAAATTATCTTACCTATCCATTTTACAAATAAATGTACATACTTATGTTTAAAGTATCAATAAAACACTAAAAATTATTTTTATGAACACTGACTTGCGATTTTCCATTTGATTCTTGATACGAAGAGTAATAGAGTAATCAAAAACCGTTATAGTTGCTTTGCGCAGTCTATTATTATGGTGTTATCACGCAGACGTAACATTAAAGTCTACTAAGGAGAAAAAACAAAGTTGATTTTGTTGTTGTTTTGCAGTTGCCATTTAACTACTACCACCTTGCAAATGCCCTTAACGTTTTTTTATTTATTTTGACGCTTGCTTTGTTTGCTCTTTGTGTTATTAGAAATATATAGGGTTGCCGAAAATTTTAAGTTTTTATATCGCCAATGTTGTATAAATAGTGATTTTTCACCGGGTATGTTTGGAATTTCTATAAATGTAAAGATTTTTTAAAACCTACCAAAATTTGATGTAGCCTACCATCCTACCAAACGAAAAATGTCCTACCAGATTTGGTAGGAACCTACCAACAGTGGCAACGCTCCGTCATTTGTGAACCGATTTTTAAAATTTTTTTTTGTTGGAAAGGGTTTGCCTGCGGTTTTTTTTTCGAAAATCGGAGGGGGGAAATTTGCTCCCGCATGCATAACTCTGTCATTTGTGAACCGATTTTCAAAAATGTTGTTTTATTTGAAAGGTTTTGAGAAAAATCGATCCCAAAATTTTTTGTCGAAAATCGAAGGGGGAAATTTGCTCCCCTCCCCCCATGCATAGGTCTGTCATTTGTGAACCGATTTTCAAAATTCTTTTTTGTTTGAAAGGGTTCGCTAGCCCAATAATTCTTCTTGAAAATGGTAGGGGAAAATTTGCTCCCCCTCCACACCCGCTTCCCCACCTTCCGCTTAATCCATAGCTCTGTCATTTGTGAACCGATTTTCAAAATTCTTTTTTGTTTGAAAGGGTTTGCTAGCAGTTTGGCCCAATAATTCTTGTTGAAAATGGTAGGGAAAAATTTGCTCCCTTCTCCGTCCCCCCCCCCACCCCATCCATAACTCTGTCATTTGTGTACCGATTTTCAAAATTCTTTTTTGTTTGAAAGGGTTTGCTAGCAGTTTGGCCCAATAATTCTTCTTAAAAATGGTAGGGGAACATTTGCTCCCCCGCTTCCGCTCCTTCCCCTCTAATCCATACCTCTGTCATTTGTGAACCTATTTTAAAAATTCTTTTTGGTTTGAAAGGGTTTGCTAGCAGTTTGGCCCAATAATTCTTCCTAAAAATGGGGGAAACTTGCTCATCCCTTCCCCCAATGCATAACTTTTGTGAACAAATTTTCAAAACTGTTTTTTTGTTTGAAAGGATTTGCTAGCACTTGGCCCAATAACTCTTTTCGAAAATGGGAGGGGAAAATTTGCTCCCCCCACCGCCCCTCCGCCCTTATTCCCAAATCCATAACTATGTCATTTGTGAACCGATTTTCAAAATTATTGTGTTGTTTGCAAGGGTTCGCAATAGTTTGGCCCCACAATTCTTTTCGAAAATGGGAGGGGAAAGCTTACTCCCCCGTGCATAACTTTGTCATTTGTGAACCGATTTTCAAAATTGTTTGAAAGGGATTGACTACAGATTTGTTTCATAGTTTTTTTTTCAAAAATCTGTTGCGAAATTTGCTGCAAGCCTTCCTTGCAGATTGGTAGCATAATTTTTTCCCGTCGAAATATTGACTATCGCATAGCTCCTCCACTTATGGACCGGCTTCCAAACTATTTTTTTTTTGGAATGGTGTGCTTACAGTTTAGTCGCATTATTTTTCTACGAAAATCGGTGGGGCAAGTCTTCTACACCTCCACCCAAAATATTTATTAGAGCACAATTCCCCAATTTGCATACTGATTTTCAAAATTGTTTATATGAAAGGCCATCAAGTGTATTGCTCTTTGTACTGAAGTCGGTTTTTTTTGCCAGAATTATTACTCTTCCGCTATCATCAAACACAGCACTAATTTTTAATATTTAAAATCGATTTGTTGTTTTTTTTTGCTGTAAAAAGTTAATTTCATTATTCTGTTGTCGTTGATCACACGTTAGAAGATTCTGATTATTTTTTTATACAACATGTAGCCCCTAATTGTGTAAAACACGTCATCAAATTGAAACTTATATAGAGAACCAAAACAAAGTTTGTTGCGTGAAAAACAAAAACGAATGTTTAAAATATTTTCATATATAGTGATTTATTTGGGAATTGATAAAATTTATGTTTTTTAAATTTATAATAAATTTATAGTCGCACTATGTCCCAAAATTAATATTTTACTTATTCAGTAGAATATTAATTGTTTATAAAAACACATTGACATTGAATACTATGGGGTATTAGGTAGTTCCTATGCGTAAACGCCCAAGTCGTTTTTTGTAGTAGATTAAAGAGAACGGGCTGTGTATTACTTTAATCTATTACAAACAAGTAAGAGGGCTATATTCGGCTATGCCGAATCTTATATACCCTTCATAAAGTAATATAAAAGGTATATCTGTGGTTACAAGCTATAACAGTTAAGTCGATTTAGGACAAAGTGTATTTATCATTATACTTTTGTTTATTTCTCTTAACTGTTGTTTGGTTATAAATTAAATTACAAATTAATATAGTATAAAATTGCTAGCATTCACTTAATCTAAATTCTTTCATTTTACCCAGCGATTTTAAAATTCTCTTTTGACCACGTGCCAAAATCGAGTTTAGTCGTAATTCCTTGTGGGCACAGATCCATGTGCATGCAATTATACACGAAATAGCTATGCAATAAGTTCCAAATAACTTTCTTAATTACTGTTTTCATAAAATATGCAAACTTTTGTCTATATGTATGTAGCTATTACGTAATAAAGTATTTTGTAATACATACATAATTTATTCAATTGAGAGTATGTTTTTTAAATATCTAATGTGTAATTCACGCATCAGATACCTATTTGTTGAGATTACGTGTATTAGTTGTACAAAAAGTATATTACCAAATTGGTATTCTTCAACATGAATTCTGACGTTACATACATAGTAGTGATGTTACGAATATTAATTTTTAATATTCGCGAATACGAATATCTGAAAAAATATTCGCCGAATTCGAATATTCAATCTAAATAGTTAGTACCACTCAGAGAGCTGCACGATCAATGGTTTTTGTGATTCAAGCAGTCTAGTCTAAAATGCGGTTGCGGTGTGATCGCCACCGCATTGCGTTTGCTCAAGTATTCGCCACACCGCATACACTAGAGTATTGCTAGTTTGAGCTTCTAGCATACTCAAGCATATGCGTTTGCGGTGACTGCTCTGCTTTACTTTTTTCAGACATTCGGCAGTCGTCCTGTTAATTCATGTACACAACAAGAACAAAATTTGTATACGACCATGCGAGCGCGCTCATTGATGTGTGCTTATATAAAGTAAATACAGCGTTGCCACTGTGTAATTATACAAAAGCTGTACTATTTAACATTTTTTTTTTATAATTTTTGCTTCATTAAATTTTTGTACTACTGACTTACTGTTAAAACTAAAACTACGAATATGTACTATTAATTTTGTTATGATACACAAAAGGAAGAAATGTATACCGTTTTATAAATTTTTATATTAAAGTAATTAATTAGTACCCAATAAGCACTCAAAATTTAAAATTCCAGTACTTGAAATTCAGCTGGAAGTAAACTTCAGTTCAAGCTTTGATTTAAGTTCTTTTCAAGTTTGATAATAATTTTAAGCAAGCAAAAATGTATGCTCAAACATTGTATTGTTTGTCAAATAATTAAAAATGAAAATATTTTGCAAGATTAGAAAAATAAATAAATCGAAATTTTTTGTAAAATTCAGACAATCATATTAAAAAATTATAAAAAATCACCAATTATGTAGCAGATGTATTGTATTGCTGGATATTCTGGAAAACGCGTTATGAAAATTAGCCACCAATAATTTATTAATTTAATCTTTGTATGTAGTAAATAATTTTCTAATAATTAAAGCTTTAAAGCTTGAAATGGATTATACTTTTAGCTTGAAAAACACTGCTACTCAATCCTTGATATAAACTATATTTCAAGGCTTGAATTAATCTTAAATTCAAGGCTTAAAAGAAACTATAATTCAAGGCTTGAATTAAACTTTTTTACAACACTAATGTTTTACTTGAATTCAAGTTCCCATTTTACTGGATAATGCTATTGAAATAAAGTGTATTTCAACCCTTGAAACTGGATTGTTTGACTTGAATACCAATTGTGTTACACTTTATTTCAAGCAAAATTGCTAATTGGGTAAATTAAGAAAAATAAAATTTTAATAAATTCCTTATTACGTTATGAATACTCGTACGTATATTAGATGATAAATTAGTAATATCCGTAGTTCCATAATTTTTTTCGAAAGTCGGTGGCGAAATTTGTTTGCCCCCATCCTCTCCAAATGCTTAACTCTGTGGTTTGTAAACCGATTTTCAAATTTTTTTTGTGTAAAAGGGTTTGCTTAGTCCCATCAATTTTGTTTTTCGAAAATCGGTGGGGAAATTGGCCCCCACATGATTACCGCTGTCATAAGTGAACTGATTTTCAAAATTCTTTTTTTTTGAAAGGCTTTGCTTGCAGTTTTATTCTGTAATATTTTTGCGAAATCAATCGGGAAATTTGCTTTCACCTCCTTTGTTTAACTATGTCATTCGTGAGCTGATTTTCAAAAAATGTTTTTGTGGGTAAGGTGTAGTGGCGGATGGGGGAAGTTTGGTACCCCACGCATAACTCTGTCATTTGTCAACCGATTTTTAAAATTATTTTTTGGTTTGAAATGGTTTGCTTGCGGCATAATCCCATAATTTTTTTCCGAAAATCGATGGGGAAATTTGCTCCCTCCACGCTTAACTCTGTCATTTGTGAACCGATTTTCAAAACTTGTTTTTTTTTTGTTCAAAAGGATATGCCGATGAAGCTATCTTGTACCGACTTGACACCGTCAAAGAAACGTGCAACTAAAACAATACATTAACTTGTTGTTTAATTATTTATTTTTTATTTATACAAATTCTGTGTCGTGAAGTCCAGTTTTTTATTTATAAGTAATGAGTGATAAATATTAACATGTAAAACAAGAATTTGTAAGTTGAAAATTAATTGCTAAACAATTGTTGAATTTTAAATTTATTAAGCTATTGTTTTGTTGCTAGATTTTATAAATAAAATATACCCCTGAAGAAGTTTGAAGCAAACAAACGAAACGTTGGGTGTTTAAAATAAAATGAATTAGTTTTATTTATTTTTGGTTTGACCATCACTAGCCCGAAGGTAACTCCTACTATAAGAACAATAAAACAATACATTTTTTCATTGAAACATTCGTAGTCTCGTCGACAATTAAAGAAAACCTTTTGTTTTTAAAATAGATATCACGTTTTGACTTGCCTGTTTAGCGATATAGTCAACCACTTGAGCTGACTTTGTCCTACCACATTTGATGAGTTTTGCTATTGTTGAATCTGAGCAGCACTCCACCAACAACGCTGGTAAATAATCCATTAGCAATAAAGTAAATTATGTGCTATGCAAAACATTACAAGAGTAAATTCCGCGTTTCTAACCTGTTGGCTTTTGTTTTGTTGTTCATTAGTATAAAATTGTTCGATTGTTAGTTGTTTTTTTAGGCTCTCATACTTTTGAATTTGTAACGTATTCTGTTCATGCAGCTTTAGGTGACTGCAATGACTTACTAGCTGTTTGGAACAAGCAACGCAAAATGCAAAACCATCCTTTTCTCGCAGCTACCCGAAAGACTGTAACCATTCTGTCCTAAATTTTCTTTTTATTGTTTGCTGTCCAGTTGTTTCATTGCTGTTAATCGCAAATACATAAATAAAATTAAATATTGGCTGAAGTGTTCATACATGTAATAAATTTCGTTACCTATTAGAAGCATCGTCATCAGTGCCCATTGATACTGCTTTTGTCTTTTTTATTAAAAATCTAAAAAAATATTTTTCTATATTATAAGCATCACGAAAATAAAAACAAATTATCTTACCTATCCATTTTACAAATAAATGTACATACTTATGTTTAAAGTATCAATAAAACACTAAAAATTATTTTTATGAACACTGACTTGCGATTTTCCATTTGATTCTTGATACGAAGAGTAATAGAGTAATCAAAAACCGTTATAGTTGCTTTGCGCAGTCTATTATTATGGTGTTATCACGCAGACGTAACATTAAAGTCTACTAAGGAGAAAAAACAAAGTTGATTTTGTTGTTGTTTTGCAGTTGCCATTTAACTACTACCACCTTGCAAATGCCCTTAACGTTTTTTTATTTATTTTGACGCTTGCTTTGTTTGCTCTTTGTGTTATTAGAAATATATAGGGTTGCCGAAAATTTTAAGTTTTTATATCGCCAATGTTGTATAAATAGTGATTTTTCACCGGGTATGTTTGGAATTTCTATAAATGTAAAGATTTTTTAAAACCTACCAAAATTTGATGTAGCCTACCATCCTACCAAACGAAAAATGTCCTACCAGATTTGGTAGGAACCTACCAACAGTGGCAACGCTGGTTTGTACACTCATAGCTCCGTCATTTGTGAACCGATTTTTAAAATTTTTTTTTGTTGGAAAGGGTTTGCTTGCGGTTTTTTTTCGAAAATCGGAGAGGGGAAATTTGCTCCCCCCATGCATAACTCTGTCATTTGTGAACCGATTTTCAAAATTCTTGTTTTATTTGAAAGGTTTTTAGAAAAATCGATCCCAAAATTTTTTGTCGAAAATCGAAGGGGGAAATTTGCTCCCCCCATGCATAGCTCTGTCATTTGTGAACCGATTTTCAAAGTTCTTGTTTCGTTTGAAAGGGTTTAACAAAACTTGGTCCCAAAATTTGTTTGTCGAAAATCGGAGGGGAAAATTTGCTCCCCCCCCCTATCCATAACTCTGTCATTTGTGAACCGATTTTCAAAATTCTTTTTTGTTTGAAAGGGTTTGCTAGCAGTTTGGCCCAATAATTCTTCTTGAAAATGGTAGGGGAAAATTTGCTCCCCCCTCCACACCCCTTCCCCACCTTCCGCTTAATCCATAGCTCTGTCATTTGTGAACCGATTTTCAAAATTCTTTTTTGTTTTTAAGGTTTTGCTAGCAGTTTGGCCCAATAATTCTTGTTGAAAATGGTAGGGGAAAATTTGCTCCCTTCTCCGTCCCCCCCACCCCATCCATAACTCTGTAATTTGTGAACCGATTTTCAAAATTCGTTTTTGTTTGAAAAGGTTTGACAAAAGTTTGAAAGTCGGTGGCGGAAATCTGCCTCCCCTCATGCACAACTCTGTCATTTGTGAACCGATTTTCAAAATTCTTTTTTGTTTGAAAGGGTTTGCTAGCAGTTTAGCCCAATAATTCTTCTTAAAAATGCTAGGGGAACATTTGCTCTCCCCCTTCCGCCCCTCCCCTCTAATCCATACCTCTGTCATTTGTGAACCGATTTTAAAAATTATTTTTGGTTTGAAAGGGTTTGCTAGCAGTTTGGCCCAATAAATCTTCCTGAAAATGGGGGAAACTTACTCATCCCTCCCCCAATGCATAACTTTTGTGAACAGATTTTCAAAACTGTTTTTTTTTGTTTGAAAGGATTTGCT
The DNA here is from genome assembly GCA_956483635.1 of Panzeria rudis. NCBI lineage: Eukaryota > Metazoa > Arthropoda > Insecta > Diptera > Tachinidae > Panzeria > Panzeria rudis. Next base: position 85,571,165 of record OY101447.1, read on the forward strand.
AGCACTTGGCCCAATAACTCTTTTCGAAAATGGGAGGGGAAAATTTGCTTCCTCCACCGCCCCTCCGCCCTTATTCCCAAATCCATAACTATGTCATTTGTGAACCGATTTTCAAAATTATTGTGTGTTTGCAAGTGTTCGCAATAGTTTGGCCCCATAATTCTTTTCGAAAATGGGAGGGGAAAGCTTACTCCCCCCATGCATAACTTTGTCATTTGTGAACCGATTTTCAAAATTGTTTTTTTGTTTGAAAGGGATTAACTACAGATTTGTTTCATAGTTTTTTTTTCAAAAATCAGTTGGGAAATTTGCTGCAAGCCCTCCTTGCAGATTGGTAGCATTATTTTTCCCTTTCCGTCGAAATATTGACTATCGCATAGCTCCTCCACTTATGGGCCGGCTTCCAAAACTCTTTTTTTTGTTTGGAATGGTGTGCTTACAGTTTAGTCGCATAATTTTTCTACGAAAATCGGTGGGGCAAGTCTTCCACACCTCCACCCAAAATATTTAGTAGAGCACAATTCCCCAATTTGCATACTGATTTTCAAAATTGTTTATAGGAAAGGCCATCAAGTATATTGCTCTTTGTACTGAAGTCGGTTTTTTTTGCCAGAATTATTACTCTTCCGCTATCATCAAAAACAGCACTAATTTTTAATATTTAAAATCGATTTGTTGTTTTTTTTTGCTGTAAAAAGTTAATTTCATTATTCTGTTGTCGTTGATCACACATTAGAAGATTCTGATTATTTTTTTATACAACATGTAGCCCCTAATTGTGTAAAACACGTCATCAAATTGAAACTTATATAGAGAACCAAAACAAAGTTTGTTGCGTGAAAAACAAAAATAATGTTTAAAATATTTTCATATATAGTGATTTATTTGGGAACTGATAAAATTTATGTTTTTTAAATTTATAATAAATTTATAGTCGCACTATGTCCCAAAATTAATATTTTACTTATTCAGTAGAATATTAATTGTTTATAAAAACACATTGACATTGATTACTATGGGGTATTAGGTAGTTCCTATGCGTAAACGCCCAAGTCGTTTTTTGCAGTAGATTAAAGAGCACGGGCTGTGTATTACTTTAATCTATTACAAACAAGTAAGAGGGCTATATTCGGCTATGCCGAATCTTATATACCCTTCATAAAGTAATATAAAAGGTATATCTGTGGTTATAACAGTATAAAAGTGTATTTATCATTATACTTTTGTTTATTTTTCTTAACTGTTGTTTGATTATAAATTAAATTACAAATTAATATAGTATAAAATTGCTAGCATTCGCTTAATCTAAATTCTTTCATTTTACCCAGCGATTTTCAAATTCTCTTTTGACCACGTGCCAAAATCGAGTTTAGTCGTTATTCTTTGTGGGCACAGATCCATGTGCATGCAATTATACACGAAATAGCTATGCAATAAGTTCCAAATAACTTTCTTAATTACTGTTTTCATAAAATATGCAAACTTTTGTCTATATGTATGTAGCTATTACGTAATGAAGTATTTTGTAATACATACATAATTTATTCAATTGAGAGTTTGTTTTTTAAATAACTAATGTGTAATTCACGCATCAGATACCTATTTGTTGAGATTACGTGTATAAGTTGTACAAAAAGTATATTACCAAATTGGTATTCTTCAACATGAATTCTTACGTTACATACATAGTAGTGATGTTACGAATATTAATTTTTAATATTCGCGAATACGAATATCTGAAAAAAATATTCGCCGAATTCGAATACGAATATTCAATCTAAATAGTTAGTACCACTCAGAGAGCTGCACGATCAATGGTTTTTGTGATTCAAGCAGTCTCGTCTAAAATGCGGTTGCCACCGCATTGCGTTTGCTCAAGTATTCGCCACACCGCATACACTAGAGTATTGCTAGTTTGAGCTTCTAGCATACTCAAGCATATGCGTTTGCGGTGACTGCTCTGCTTTACTTTTTTCAGACATTCGGCAGTCGTACTGTTAATTCATGTACACAACAAGAACAATATTTGTATACGACCATGCGAGCGCGCTCATTGATGTGTGCTTATATAAAGTAAATACAGCGTTGCAACTGTGTAATTATACAAAAGCTGTACTATTTAAAATTTTTTTGTATAATTTTTGCTTCATTAAATTTGTGTACTACTGACTTACTGTTAAAACTAAAACTACGAATATGTACTATTAATTTTGTTATGATACACAAAAGGAAGAAATGTATACCGTTTTATAAATTTTTATATTAAAGTAATTAATTAGTACCCAATAAGCACTCAAAATTTAAAATTCCAGTACTTGAAATTCAGCTGGAAGTAAACTTCAGTTCAAGCTTTGATTTAAGTTCTTTTCAAGTTTGATAATAATTTTAAGCAAGCAAAAATGTATGCTCAAACATTGTATTGTTTGTCAAATAATTAAAAATGAAAATATTTTGCAAGATTAGAAAAATAAATAAATCGAAATTTTTTGTAAAATTCAGACAATCATATTAAAAAATTATAAAAAAATCACCAATTATGTAGCAGATGTATTGTATTGCTGGATATTCTGGAAAACGCGTTATGAAAATTAGCCACCAATAATTTATTAATTTAATCTTTGTATGTAGTAAATAATTTTCTAATAGTTAAAGCTTTAAAGCTTGAAATGGATTATACTTTTAGCTTGAAAAACACTGCTACTCAATCCTTGATATAAACTATATTTCAAGGCTTGAATTAATCTTAAATTCAAGGCTTAAAAGAAACTATAATTCAAGGCTTGAATTAAACTTTTTTACAACACTAATGTTTTACTTGAATTCAAGTTCCCATTTTACTGGATAATGCTATTGAAATAAAGTGTATTTCAACCCTTGAAACTGGATTGTTTGACTTGAATACCAATTGTTTTACACTTTATTTGAAGCAAAATTGCTAATTGGGTAAATTAAGAAAAATAAAAATTTAATCAATTCCTTAGTACGTTATGAATACGCGTACGTATATTAGATGATAAATTTGTAATATCCGTAGTTCCATAATTTTTTTCGAAAATCGGTGGCGAAATTTGTTTGCCCCCCACCCTCTCCAAATGCTTAACTCTGTGGTTTGTAAACCGATTTTCAAATTTTTTTTTTGTAAAAGGGTTTGCCTAAAGCTTAGTGCCATAAACTTTTTTTTCGAAAATCGGTGGGGAAATTGGCCCCCCACATGATTACCGCTGTCATAAGTGAACTGATTTTCAAAATTCTTTTTTTTTGAAAGGCTTTGCTTGCAGTTTTATTCTGTAATATTTTTGCGAAATCAATCGGGAAATTTGCTCCCACCTCCTTTGTTTAACTATGTCATTCGTGAGCTGATTTTCAAAAAATGTTTTTGTGGGTAAGGTGTAGTGGCGGATGGGGGAAGTTTGGTACCCCACGCATAACTCTGTCATTTGTCAACCGATTTTTAAAATTATTTTTTGGTTTGAAATGGTTTGCTTGCGGCATAATCCCATAATTTTTTTCCGAAAATCGATGGGGAAATTTGCTCCCTCCACGCTTAACTCTGTCATTTGTGAACCGATTTTCAAAACTTGTTTTTTTTTGTTCAAAAGGATATGCCGATGAAGCTATCTTGTACCGACTTGACACCGTCAAAGAAACGTGCAACTAAAACAATACATTTTTTCATTGAAACATTCGTAGTCTCGTCGACAATTAAAGAAAACCTTTTGTTTTTAAAATAGATATCACGTTTTGACTTGCCTGTTTAGCGATATAGTCAACCACTTGAGCTGACTTTGTCCTACCACATTTGATGAGTTTTGCTATTGTTGAATCTGAGCAGCACTCCACCAACAACGCTGGTAAATAATCCATTAGCAATAAAGTAAATTATGTGCTATGCAAAACATTACAAGAGTAAATTCCGCGTTTCTAACCTGTTGGCTTTTGTTTTGTTGTTCATTAGTATAAAATTGTTCGATTGTTAGTTGTTTTTTTAGGCTCTCATACTTTTGAATTTGTAACGTATTCTGTTCATGCAGCTTTAGGTGACTGCAATGACTTACTAGCTGTTTGGAACAAGCAACGCAAAATGCAAAACCATCCTTTTCTCGCAGCCACCCTAAAGACTGTAACCATATTCTGTCCTAAATTTTCTTTTTATTGTTTGCTGTCCAGTTGTTTCATTGCTGTTAATCGCAAATACATAAATAAAATTAAATATTGGCTGCAGTATTCATACATGTAAAAAATTTCGTTACCTATTAGAAGCATCGTCATCAGTGCCCATTGATACTGCTTTTGTCTTTTTTATTAAAAATCTAAAAAAAATATTTTTTTATATTATAAGCATTACGAAAATAAAAAGAAATTATCTTACCTATCCATTTTACAAATAAATGTACATACTTATGTTTAAAGTATCAATAAAACACTAAAAATTATTTTTATGAACACTGACTTGCGATTTTCCATTTGATTCTTGATACGAAGAGTAATAGAGTAATCAAAAACCGTTATAGTTGCTTTGCGCAGTCTATTATTATGGTGTTATCACGCAGACGTAACATTAAAGTCTACTAAGGCGAAAGAACAAAGTTGTTTTTGTTGTTGTTTTGCAGTTTCCATTTAACTACTACCACCTTGCAAATGCCTTAACGTTTTTTTATTTATTTTGACGCTTGCTTTGTTTGCTCTTTGTGTTATGAGAAATATATAGGGTTGCCGAAAATTTTAAGTTTTTATATCGCCAATGTTGTATAAGTAGTGATTTTTCACCGGGTATGTTTGGAATTTCTATAAATGTAAAGATTTTTTAAAACCTACCAAAATTTGATGTAGCCTACCATCCTACCAAACGAAAAATGTCCTACCAGATTTGGTAGGAACCTACCAACAGTGGCAACGCTGGTTTGTACACTCATAGCTCCGTCATTTGTGAACCGATTTTTAAAATTCTTTTTTTGTTGGAAAGGGTTTGCTTGCGGTTTTTTTTTCGAAAATCGGAGAGGGGAAATTTGCTCCCCCCATGCATAACTCTGTCATTTGTGAACCGATTTTCAAAATTCTTGTTTTATTTGAAAGGTTTTGAGAAAAATCGATCCCAAAATTTTTTGTCGAAAATCGAAGGGGGAAATTTGCTCCCCCCATGCATAGCTCTGTCATTTGTGAACCGATTTTCAAAGTTCTTGTTTCGTTTGAAAGGGTTTAACAAAACTTGGTCCCAAAATTTGTTTGTCGAAAATCGGAGGGGAAAATTTGCTCCCCCCCCTATCCATAACTCTGTCATTTGTGAACCGATTTTCAAAATTCTTTTTTGTTTGAAAGGGTTTGCTAGCAGTTTGGCCCAATAATTCTTCTTGAAAATGGTAGGGGAAAATTTGCTCCCCCCTCCACACCCCTTCCCCACCTTCCGCTTAATCCATAGCTCTGTCATTTGTGAACCGATTTTCAAAATTCTTTTTTGTTTTTAAGGTTTTGCTAGCAGTTTGGCCCAATAATTCTTGTTGAAAATGGTAGGGGAAAATTTGCTCCCTTCTCCGTCCCCCCCCACCCCATCCATAACTCTGTAATTTGTGAACCGATTTTCAAAATTCGTTTTTGTTTGAAAAGGTTTGACAAAAGTTTGAAAGTCGGTGGCGGAAATCTGCCTCCCCTCATGCACAACTCTGTCATTTGTGAACCGATTTTCAAAATTCTTTTTTGTTTGAAAGGGTTTGCTAGCAGTTTAGCCCAATAATTCTTCTTAAAAATGCTAGGGGAACATTTGCTCTCCCCCTTCCGCCCCTCCCCTCTAATCCATACCTCTGTCATTTGTGAACCGATTTTAAAAATTATTTTTGGTTTGAAAGGGTTTGCTAGCAGTTTGGCCCAATAAATCTTCCTGAAAATGGGGGAAACTTACTCAACCCTCCCCCAATGCATAACTTTTGTGAACAGATTTTCAAAACTGTTTTTTTTTGTTTGAAAGGATTTGCTAGCACTTGGCCCAATAACTCTTTTCGAAAATGGGAGGGGAAAATTTGCTTCCTCCACCGCCCCTCCGCCCTTATTCCCAAATCCATAACTATGTCATTTGTGAACCGATTTTCAAAATTATTGTGTGTTTGCAAGTGTTCGCAATAGTTTGGCCCCATAATTATTTTCGAAAATGGGAGGGGAAAGCTTACTCCCCCCATGCATAACTTTGTCATTTGTGAACCGATTTTCAAAATTGTTGTTTTGTTTGAAAGGGATTAACTACAGATTTGTTTCATAGTTTTTTTTTCAAAAATCAGTTGGGAAATTTGCTGCAAGCCCTCCTTGCAGATTGGTAGCATTATTTTTCCCTTTCCGTCGAAATATTGACTATCGCATAGCTCCTCCACTTATGGGCCGGCTTCCAAAACTCTTTTTTTTGTTTGGAATGGTGTGCTTACAGTTTAGTCGCATAATTTTTCTACGAAAATCGGTGGGGCAAGTCTTCCACACCTCCACCCAAAATATTTAGTAGAGCACAATTCCCCAATTTGCATACTGATTTTCAAAATTGTTTATAGGAAAGGCCATCAAGTATATTGCTCTTTGTACTGAAGTCGGTTTTTTTTTGCCAGAATTATTACTCTTCCGCTATTATCAAAAACAGCACTAATTTTTAATATTTAAAATCGATTTGTTGTTTTTTTTTGCTGTAAAAAGTTAATTTCATTATTCTGTTGTCGTTGATCACACATTAGAAGATTCTGATTATTTTTTTATACAACATGTAGCCCCTAATTGTGTAAAACACGTCATCAAATTGAAACTTATATAGAGAACCAAAACAAAGTTTGTTGCGTGAAAAACAAAAATAATGTTTAAAATATTTTCATATATAGTGATTTATTTGGGAACTGATAAAATTTATGTTTTTTAAATTTATAATAAATTTATAGTCGCACTATGTCCCAAAATTAATATTTTACTTATTCAGTAGAATATTAATTGTTTATAAAAACACATTGACATTGATTACTATGGGGTATTAGGTAGTTCCTATGCGTAAACGCCCAAGTCGTTTTTTGCAGTAGATTAAAGAGCACGGGCTGTGTATTACTTTAATCTATTACAAACAAGTAAGAGGGCTATATTCGGCTATGCCGAATCTTATATACCCTTCATAAAGTAATATAAAAGGTATATCTGTGGTTATAACAGTATAAAAGTGTATTTATCATTATACTTTTGTTTATTTCTCTTAACTGTTGTTTGATTATAAATTAAATTACAAATTAATATAGTATAAAATTGCTAGCATTCGCTTAATCTAAATTCTTTCATTTTACCCAGCGATTTTCAAATTCTCTTTTGACAACGTGCCAAAATCGAGTTTAGTCGTTATTCCTTGTGGGCACAGATCCATGTGCATGCAATTATACACGAAATAGCTATGCAATAAGTTCCAAATAACTTTCTTAATTACTGTTTTAATAAAATATGCAAACTTTTGTCTATATGTATGTAGCTATTACGTAATAAAGTATTTTGTAATACATACATAATTTATTCAATTGAGAGTTTGTTTTTTAAATAACTAATGTGTAATTCACGCATCAGATACCTATTTGTTGAGATTACGTGTATTAGTTGTACAAAAAGTATATTACCAAATTGGTATTCTTCAACATGAATTCTTACGTTACATACATAGTAGTGATGTTACGAATATTAATTTTTAATATTCGCGAATACGAATATCTGAAAAAATATTCGCCGAATTCGAATACGAATATTCAATCTAAATAGTTAGTACCACTCAGATAGCTGCACGATCAATGGTTTTTGTGATTCAAGCAGTCTCGTCTAAAATGCGGTTGCCACCGCATTGCGTTTGCTCAAGTATTCGCCACACCGCATACACTAGAGTATTGCTAGTTTGAGCTTCTAGCATACTCAAGCATATGCGTTTGCGGTGACTGCTCTGCTTTACTTTTTTCAGACATTCGGCAGTCGTACTGTTAATTCATGTACACAACAAGAACAATATTTGTATACGACCATGCGAGCGCGCTCATTGATGTGTGCTTATATAAAGTAAATACAGCGTTGCCACTGTGTAATTATACAAAAGCTGTACTATTTAAATTTTTTTTTTTAATTTTTGCTTCATTAAATTTGTGTACTACTGACTTACTGTTAAAACTAAAACTACGAATATGTACTATTAATTTTGTTATGATACACAAAAGGAAGAAATGTATACCGTTTTATAAATTTTTATATTAAAGTAATTAATTAGTACCCAATAAGCACTCAAAATTTAAAATTCCAGTACTTGAAATTCAGCTGGAAGTAAACTTCAGTTCAAGCTTTGATTTAAGTTCTTTTCAAGTTTGATAATAATTTTAAGCAAGCAAAAATGTATGCTCAAACATTGTATTGTTTGTCAAATAATTAAAAATTAAAATATTTTGCAAGATTAGAAAAATAAATAAATCGAAATTTTTTGTAAAATTCAGACAATCATATTAAAAAATTATAAAAAAATCACCAATTATGTAGCAGATGTATTGTATTGCTGGATATTCTGGAAAACGCGTTATGAAAATTAGCCACCAATAATTTATTAATTTAATCTTTGTATGTAGTAAATAATTTTCTAATAGTTAAAGCTTTAAAGCTTGAAATGGATTATACTTTTAGCTTGAAAAACACTGCTACTCAATCTTTGATATAAACTATATTTCAAGGCTTGAATTAATCTTAAATTCAAGGCTTAAAAGAAACTATAATTCAAGGCTTGAATTAAACTTTTTTACAACACTAATGTTTTACTTGAATTCAAGTTCCCATTTTACTGGATAATGCTATTGAAATAAAGTGTATTTCAACCCTTGAAACTGGATTGTTTGACTTGAATACCAATTGTTTTACACTTTATTTCAAGCAAAATTGCTAATTGGGTAAATTAAGAAAAATAAAAATTTAATAAATTCCTTAGTACGTTATGAATACTCGTACGTATATTAGATGATAAATTTGTAATATCCGTAGTTCCATAATTTTTTTCGAAAATCGGTGGCGAAATTTGTTTGCCCCCCACCCTCTCCAAATGCTTAACTCTGTGGTTTGTAAACCGATTTTCAAATTTTTTTTTGTAAAAGGGTTTGCCTTAAGCTTAGTCCCATCAACTTTTTTTTCGAAAATCGGTGGGGAAATTGGCCCCCCACATGATTACCGCTGTCATAAGTGAACTGATTTTCAAAATTCTTTTTTTGTTTGAAAGGCTTTGCTTGCAGTTTTATTCTGTAATATTTTTGCGAAATCAATCGGGAAATTTGCTTCCACCTCCTTGTTTAACTATGTCATTCGTGAGATGATTTTCAAAAAATGTTTTTGTGGGAAAGGTGTAGTGGCGGATGGGGGAAGTTTGGTCCCCCACGCATAACTCGTCATTTGTCAACCGATTTTTAAAATTATTTTTTGGTTTGAAATGGTATGCTTGAGGCATAATCCCATAATTTTTTTCCGAAAATCGATGGGGAAATTTGCTCCCTCCACGCTTAACTCTGTCATTTGTGAACCGATTTTCAAAACTTGTTTTTTTTTGTTCAAAAGGATATGCTGATGAAGCTATCTTGTACCGACTTGACACCGTCAAAGAAACGTGCAACTAAAACAATACATTTTTTCATTGAAACATCCGTAGTCTCGTCGACAATTAAAGAAAACCTTTTGTTTTTTAAAATAGATATCACGTTTTGACTTGCCTGTTTAGCGATATAGTCAACCACTTGAGCTGACTTTGTCCTACCACATTTGATGAGTTTTGCTATTGTTGAATCTGAGCAGCACTCCACCAACAACGCTGGTAAATAATCCATTAGCAATAAAGGTAAATTATGTGCTATGCAAAACATTACAAGACTAAATTCCGCGTTTCTAACCTGTTGGCTTTTGTTTTGTTGTTCATTAGTATAAAATTGTTCGATTGTTAGTTGTTTTTTTAGGCTCTCATACTTTTGAATTTGTAACGTAGTCTTTTCATGCAGCTTTAGGTGACTGCAATGACTTACTAGCTGTTTGGAACAAGCAACGCAAAATGCAAAACCATTCTTTTCTCGCAGCCACCCGAAAGACTGTAACCATATTCTGTCCTAAATTTTCTTTTTATTGTCTGCTGTCCAGTTGTTTCATTGCTGTTAATCGCAAATACATAAATAAAATTAAATATTGGCTGCAGTGTTCATACATGCAATAAATTTCGTTACCTATTAGAAGCATCGTCATCAGTGCCCATTGATACTGCTTTTGTGTTTTTTATTAAAAATCAAAAAATAATATTTTTTTATATTATAAGCATTACGAAAATAAAAATAAATTATCTTACCTATCCATTTTACAAATAAATGTACATACTTATGTTTAAAGTATCAATAAAACACTAAAAATTATTTTTATGAACACTGACTTGCGATTTTCAATTTGATTCTTGATACGAAGAGTAATAGAGTAATCAAAAACCGTTATAGATGCTTTGCGCAGTCTATTATTATGGTGTTATCACGCAGACGTAACATTAAAGTCTACTAAGGAGAAAAACAAAGTTGTTTTTGTTGTTGTTTTGCAGTTTCCATTTAACTACTACCACCTTGCAAATGCCCTTAACGTTTTTTCATTTATTTTGACGCTTGCTTTGTTTGCTCTTTGTGTTATGAGAAATATATAGGGTTGCCGAAAATTTTAAGTTTTTATATCGCCAATGTTGTATAAATAGTGATTTTTCACCGGGTATGTTTGGAATTTCTATAAATGTAAAGATTTTTTAAAACCTACCAAAATTTGATGTAGCCTACCATCCTACCAAACGAAAATTTCCTACCAGATTTGGTAGGAACCTACCAACAGTGGCAACGCTGGTTTGTACACTCATAGCTCCGTCATTTGTGAACCGATTTTTAAAATTCTTTTTTTGTTGGAAAGGGTTTGCCTGCGGTTTTTTCGAAAATCGGAGGGGGGCAATTTGCTCCCCCCATGCATAACTCTGTCATTTGTGAACCGATTTTCAAAATTCTTGTTTTATTTGAAAGGTTTTGAGAAAAATCGATCCCAAAATTTTTTGTCGAAAATCGAAGGGGGATTTGCTCCCCCCATGCATAGGTCTGTCATTTGTGGACCGATTTTCACAAATCTTGTTTCGTTTGAAAGGGTTTAACAAAACTTGGTCCCAAAATTTGTTTGTCGAAAATCGGAGGGGGAAATTTGCTCCCCCCCTATCCATAACTCTGTCATTTGTGAACCGATTTTCAAAATTCTTTTTTGTTTGAAAGGGTTTGCTAGCAGTTTGGACCAATAATTCTTCTTGAAAATGGTAGGGGAAAATTTGCTCCCCCCTCCACACCCCCTCCCCCTTCCGCTTAATCCATAGCTCTGTCATTTGTGAACCGATTTTCAAAATTATTTTTGATTTGTAAGGGTTTGCTAGCAGTTTGGCCCAATAATTCTTGTTGAAAATGGTAGGGGAAAATTTGCTCCCTTCTCCGCCCCCCCTCCCACCCCATCCATAACTCTGTGATTTGTGAACCGATTTTCAAAATTATTTTTTGTTTGAAAGGGTTTGCTAGCAGTTTGGCCCAATAATTCTTTTTAAAAATGGTAGGGGAACATTTGTTCCCCCCCTTCCGCTCCCTCTCCTCTAATCCATACCTCTGTCATTTGTGAACCGATTTTAAAAATTCTTTTTGGTTTCAAAGGGTTTGCTAGCAGTTTGGCCCAATAATTCTTTCTGAAAATGAGGGAAACTTACTCATCCCTTCCCCCAATGCATAACTTTTGTGAACAGATTTTCAAAACTGTTTTTTTGTTTGAAAGGATTTGCTAGCACTTGGCCCAATAACTCTTTTCGAAAATGGGAGGGGAAATTTTGCTCCCCCCACCGCCCCTCCGCCCTTATTCCCAAATCCATAACTATGTCATTTGTGAACCGATTTTCAAAATTATTGTGTTGTTTGCAAGGGTTCGCAATAGTTTGGCCCCACAATTCTTTTCGAAAATGGGAGGGGAAAGCTTACTCCCCCGTGCATAACTTTGTCATTTGTGAACCGATTTTCAAAATTGTTTGAAAGGGATTGACTACAGATTTGTTTCATAGTTTTTTTTTCAAAAATCTGTTGCGAAATTTGCTGCAAGCCTTCCTTGCAGATTGGTAGCATAATTTTTTCCCGTCGAAATATTGACTATCGCATAGCTCCTCCACTTATGGACCGGCTTCCAAACTATTTTTTTTTTGGAATGGTGTGCTTACAGTTTAGTCGCATTATTTTTCTACGAAAATCGGTGGGGCAAGTCTTCTACACCTCCACCCAAAATATTTATTAGAGCACAATTCCCCAATTTGCATACTGATTTTCAAAATTGTTTATAGGAAAGGCCATCAAGTATATTGCTCTTTGTACTGAAGTCGTTTTTTTTGCCAGAATTATTACTCTTCCGCTATCATCAAAAACAGCACTAATTTTTAATATTTAAAATCGATTTGTTGTTTTTTTTTTGCTGTAAAAAGTTAATTTCATTATTCTGTTGTCGTTGATCACACATTAGAAGATTCTGATTATTTTTTTATACAACATGTAGCCCCTAATTGTGTAAAACACGTCATCAAATTGAAACTTATATAGAGAACCAAAAAAAAGTTTATTGCGTGAAAAACAAAAACGAATGTTTAAAATATTTTCATATATAGTGATTTATTTGGGAATTGATAAAATTTATGTTTTTTAAATTTATAATAAATTTATAGTCGCACTATGTCCCAAAATTAATATTTTACTTATTCAGTAGAATATTAATTGTTTATAAAAACACATTGACATTGATTACTATGGGGTATTAGGTAGTTCCTATGCGTAAACGCCCAAGTCGTTTTTTGTAGTAGATTAAAGAGCACGGGCTGTGTATTACTTTAATCTATTACAAACAAGTAAGAGGGCTATATTCGGCTATGCCGAATCTTATATACCCTTCATAAAGTAATATAAAAGGTATATCTGTGGTTATAACAGTTAAGTCGAGTTAGGACAAAGTGTATTTATCATTATACTTTTGTTTATTTCTCTTAACTGTTGTTTGATTATAAATTAAATTACAAATTAATATAGTATAAAATTGCTAGCATTCGCTTAATCTAAATTCTTTAATTTTACCCAGCGATTTTCAAATTCTCTTTTGACCACGTGCCAAAATCGAGTTTAGTCGTTATTCCTTGTGGGCACAGATCCATGTGCATGCAATTATACACGAAATAGCTATGCAATAAGTTCCAAATAACTTTCTTAATTACTGTTTTCATAAAATATGCAAACTTTTGTCTATATGTATGTAGCTATTACGTAATGAAGTATTTTGTAATACATACATAATTTATTCAATTGAGAGTTTGTTTTTTAAATAACTAATGTGTAATTCACGCATCAGATACCTATTTGTTGAGATTACGTGTATAAGTTGTACAAAAAGTATATTACCAAATTGGTATTCTTCAACATGAATTCTTACATTACATACATAGTAGTGATGTTACGAATATTAATTTTTAATATTCGCGAATACGAATATCTGAAAAAAATATTCGCCGAATTCGAATACGAATATTCAATCTAAATAGTTAGTACCACTCAGAGAGCTGCACGATCAATGGTTTTTGTGATTCAAGCAGTCTCGTCTAAAATGCGGTTGCCACCGCATTGCGTTTGCTCAAGTATTCGCCACACCGCATACACTAGAGTATTGCTAGTTTGAGCTTCTAGCATACTCAAGCATATGCGTTTGCGGTGACTGCTCTGCTTTACTTTTTTCAGACATTCGGCAGTCGTACTGTTAATTCATGTACACAACAAGAACAATATTTGTATACGACCATGCGAGCGCGCTCATTGATGTGTGCTTATATAAAGTAAATACAGCGTTGCAACTGTGTAATTATACAAAAGCTGTACTATTTAAAATTTTTTTGTATAATTTTTGCTTCATTAAATTTGTGTACTACTGACTTACTGTTAAAACTAAAACTACGAATATGTACTATTAATTTTGTTATGATACACAAAAGGAAGAAATGTATACCGTTTTATAAATTTTTATATTAAAGTAATTAATTAGTACCCAATAAGCACTCAAAATTTAAAATTCCAGTACTTGAAATTCAGCTGGAAGTAAACTTCAGTTCAAGCTTTGATTTAAGTTCTTTTCAAGTTTGATAATAATTTTAAGCAAGCAAAAATGTATGCTCAAACATTGTATTGTTTGTCAAATAATTAAAAATGAAAATATTTTGCAAGATTAGAAAAATAAATAAATCGAAATTTTTTGTAAAATTCAGACAATCATATTAAAAAATTATAAAAAATCACCAATTATGTAGAGAGGTATTGTATTGCTGGATATTCTGGAAAACGCGTTATGAAAATTAGAAACCAATAATTTATTAATTTAATCTTTGTATGTAGTAAATAATTTTCTAATAATTAAAGCTTTAAAGCTTGAAATGGATTATACTTTTAGCTTGAAAAACACTGCTACTCAATCCTTGATATAAACTATATTTCAAGGCTTGAATTAATCTTAAATTCAAGGCTTAAAAGAAACTATAATTCAAGGCTTGAATTAAACTTTTTTACAACACTAATGTTTTACTTGAATTCAAGTTCCCATTTTACTGGATAATGCTATTGAAATAAAGTGTATTTCAACCCTTGAAACTGGATTTTTTGACTTGAATACCAATTGTTTTACACTTTATTTCAAGCAAAATTGCTAATTGGGTAAATTAAGAAAAATAAAATTTTAATAAATTCCTTAGTACGTTATGAATACTCGTACGTATATTAGATGATAAATTTGTAATATCCGTAGTTCCATAATTTTTTTCGAAAATCGGTGGCGAAATTTGTTTGCCCCCACCCTCTCCAAATGCTTAACTCTGTGGTTTGTAAACCGATTTTCAAATTTTTTTTTTTGTAAAAGGGTTTGCCTAAAGCTTAGTCCCATCAACTTTTTTTTTCGAAAATCGGTTGGGAAATTGGCCCCCCCACATGATTACCGCTGTCATAAGTGAACTGATTTTCAAAATTCTTTTTTTGTTTGAAAGGCTTTGCTTGCAGTTTTATTCTGTAATATTTTTGCGAAATCAATCGGGAAATTTGCTCCCACCTCCTTTGTTTAACTATGTCATTCGTGAGCTGATTTTCAAAAAATGTTTTTGTGGGTAAGGTGTAGTGGCGGATGGGGGAAGTTTGGTCCCCCACGCATAACTCTGTCATTTGTCAACCGATTTTTAAAATTATTTTTTGGTTTGAAATGGTTTGCTTGCGGCATAATCCCATACTTTTTTTCCGAAAATCGATGGGGAAATTTGCTCCCTCCACGCTTAACTCTGTCATTTGTGAACCGATTGTCAAAACTTGTTTTTTTTTTGTTCAAAAGGATATGCCGATGAAGCTATCTTGTACCGACTTGACACCGTCAAAGAAACGTGCAACTAAAACAATACATTTTTCATTGAAACATCCGTAGTCTCGTCGACAATTAAAGAAAACCTTTTGTTTTTAAAATAGATATCACGTTTTGACTTGCCTGTTTAGCGATATAGTCAACCACTTGAGCTGACTTTGTCCTACCACATTTGATGAGTTTTGCTATTGTTGAATCTGAGCAGCACTCCACCAACAACGCTGGTAAATAATCCATTAGCAATAAAGGTAAATTATGTGCTATGCAAAACATTACAAGACTAAATTCCGCGTTTCTAACCTGTTCGCTTTTGTTTTGTTGTTCATTAGTATAAAATTGTTCGATTGTTAGTTGTTTTTTTAGGCTCTCATACTTTTGAATTTGTAACGTAGTCTTTTCATGCAGCTTTAGGTGACTGCAATGACTTACTAGCTGTTTGGAACAAGCAACGCAAAATGCAAAACCATCCTTTTCTCGCAGCCACCCGAAAGACTGTAACCATATTCTGTCCTAAATTTTCTTTTTATTGTTTGCTGTCCAGTTGTTTCATTGCTGTTAATCGCAAATACATAAATAAAATTAAATATTGGCTGAAGTGTTCATACATGTAATAAATTGCGTTACCTATTAGAAGCATCGTCGTCAGTGCCCATTGATACTGCTTTTGTCTTTTTTATTAGAAATCTAAAAAAATATTTTTTTATATTATAAGCATTACGAAAATAAAAAGAAATTATCTTACCTATCCATTTTACAAATAAATGTACATACTTATGTTTAAAGTATCAATAAAACACTAAAAATTATTTTTATGAACACTGACTTGCGATTTTCCATTTGATTCTTGATACGAAGAGTAATAGAGTAATCAAAAACCGTTATAGATGCTTTGCGCAGTCTATTATTATGGTGTTATCACGCAGACGTAACATTAAAGTCTACTAAGGAGAAAAACAAAGTTGTTTTTGTTGTTGTTTTGCAGTTTCCATTTAACTACTACCACCTTGCAAATGCCCTTAACATTTTTTCATTTATTTTGACGCTTGCTTTGTTTGCTCTTTGTGTTATGAGAAATATATAGGGTTGCCGAAAATTTTAAGTTTTTATATCGCCAATGTTGTATAAATAGTGATTTTTCACCGGGTATGTTTGGAATTTCTATAAATGTAAAGATTTTTTAAAACCTACCAAAATTTGATGTAGCCTACCATCCTACCAAACGAAAATTTCCTACCAGATTTGGTAGGAACCTACCAACAGTGGCAACGCTGGTTTGTACACTCATAGCTCCGTCATTTGTGAACCGATTTTTAAAATTCTTTTTTTGTTGGAAAGGGTTTGCCTGCGGTTTTTTCGAAAATCGGAGGGGGGCAATTTGCTCCCCCCATGCATAACTCTGTCATTTGTGAACCGATTTTCAAAATTCTTGTTTTATTTGAAAGGTTTTGAGAAAAATCGATCCCAAAATTTTTTGTCGAAAATCGAAGGGGGATTTGCTCCCCCCATGCATAGGTCTGTCATTTGTGGACCGATTTTCACAAATCTTGTTTCGTTTGAAAGGGTTTAACAAAACTTGGTCCCAAAATTTGTTTGTCGAAAATCGGAGGGGGAAATTTGCTCCCCCCTACCCATAACTCTGTCATTTGTGAACCGATTTTCAAAATTCTTTTTTGTTTGAAAGGGTTTGCTAGCAGTTTGGCCCAATAATTCTTCTTGAAAATGGTAGGGGAAAATTTGCTCCCCCCTCCACACCCCCTCCCCCTTCCGCTTAATCCATAGCTCTGTCATTTGTGAACCGATTTTCAAAATTATTTTTGATTTGTAAGGGTTTGCTAGCAGTTTGGCCCAATAATTCTTGTTGAAAATGGTAGGGGAAAATTTGCTCCCTTCTCCGTCCCCCCCTCCCACCCCATCCATAACTCTGTGATTTGTGAACCGATTTTCAAAATTATTTTTTGTTTGAAAGGGTTTGCTAGCAGTTTGGCCCAATAATTCTTTTTAAAAATGGTAGGGGAACATTTGCTCCCCCCCTTCCGCTCCCTCTCCTCTAATCCATACCTCTGTCATTTGTGAACCGATTTTAAAAATTCTTTTTGGTTTGAAAGGGTTTGCTAGCAGTTTGGCCCAATAATTCTTCCTGAAAATGGGGGAAACTTACTCATCCCTTCCCCCAATGCATAACTTTTGTGAACAGATTTTCAAAACTGTTTTTTTTGTTTGAAAGGATTTGCTAGCACTTGGCCCAATAACTCTTTTCGAAAATGGGAGGGGAAAATTTGCTCCCCCCACCGCCCCTCCGCCCTTATTCCCAAATCCATAACTATGTCATTTGTGAACCGATTTTCAAAATTGTTTGAAAGGGATTGACTACAGATTTGTTTCATAGTTTTTTTTTCAAAAATCTGTTGCGAAATTTGCTGCAAGCCCTCCTTGCAGATTGGTAGCATAATTTTTTCCCGTCGAAATATTGACTATCGCATAGCTCCTCCACTTATGGACCGGCTTCCAAACTATTTTTTTTTGGAATGGTGTGCTTACAGTTTAGTCGCATTATTTTTCTACGAAAATCGGTGGGGCAAGTCTTCTACACCTCCACCCAAAATGTTTATTAGAGCACAATTCCCCAATTTGCATACTGATTTTCAAAATTGTTTATAGGAAAGGCCATCAAGTATATTGCTCTTTGTACTGAAGTCGTTTTTTTTTGCCAGAATTATTACTCTTCCGCTATCATCAAAAACAGCACTAATTTTTAATATTTAAAATCGATTTGTTGTTTTTTTTTGCTGTAAAAAGTTAATTTCATTATTCTGTTGACGTTGATCACACATTAGAAGATTCTGATTATTTTTTTATACAACATGTAGCCCCTAATTGTGTAAAACACGTCATCAAATTGAAACTTATATAGTGAACCAAAACAAAGTTTGTTGCGTGAAAAACAAAAACGAATGTTTAAAATATTTTCATATATAGTGATTTATTTGGGAATTGATAAAATTTATGTTTTTTAAATTTATAATAAATTTATAGTCGCACTATGTCCCAAAATTAATATTTTACTTATTCAGTAGAATATTAATTGTTTATAAAAACACATTGACATTGATTACTATGGGGTATTAGGTAGTTCCTATGCGTAAACGCCCAAGTTGTTTTTTGTAGTAGATTAAAGAGCACGGGCTGTGTATTACTTTAATCTATTACAAACAAGTAAGAGGGCTATATTCGGCTATGCCGAATCTTATATACCCTTCATAAAGTAATATAAAAGGTATATCTGTGGTTATAACAGTTAAGTCGAGTTAGGACAAAGTGTATTTATCATTATACTTTTGTTTATTTCTCTTAACTGTTGTTTGATTATAAATTAAATTACAAATTAATATAGTATAAAATTGCTAGCATTCGCTTAATCTAAATTCTTTCATTTTACCCAGCGATTTTCAAATTCTCTTTTGACCACGTGCCAAAATCGAGTTTAGTCGTTATTCCTTGTGGGCACAGATCCATGTGCATGCAATTATACACGAAATAGCTATGCAATAAGTTCCAAATAACTTTCTTAATTACTGTTTTCATAAAATATGCAAACTTTTGTCTATATGTATGTAGCTATTACGTAATGAAGTATTTTGTAATACATACATAATTTATTCAATTGAGAGTTTGTTTTTTAAATAACTAATGTGTAATTCACGCATCAGATACCTATTTGTTGAGATTACGTGTATAAGTTGTACAAAAAGTATATTACCAAATTGGTATTCTTCAACATGAATTCTTACGTTACATACATAGTAGTGATGTTACGAATATTAATTTTTAATATTCGCGAATACGAATATCTGAAAAAAATATTCGCCGAATTCGAATACGAATATTCAATCTAAATAGTTAGTACCACTCAGAGAGCTGCACGATCAATGGTTTTTGTGATTCAAGCAGTCTCGTCTAAAATGCGGTTGCCACCGCATTGCGTTTGCTCAAGTATTCGCCACACCGCATACACTAGAGTATTGCTAGTTTGAGCTTCTAGCATACTCAAGCATATGCGTTTGCGGTGACTGCTCTGCTTTACTTTTTTCAGACATTCGGCAGTCGTACTGTTAATTCATGTACACAACAAGAACAATATTTGTATACGACCATGCGAGCGCGCTCATTGATGTGTGCTTATATAAAGTAAATACAGCGTTGCAACTGTGTAATTATACAAAAGCTGTACTATTTAAAATTTTTTTTATAATTTTTGCTTCATTAAATTTGTGTACTACTGACTTACTGTTAAAACTAAAACTACGAATATGTACTATTAATTTTGTTATGATACACAAAAGGAAGAAATGTATACCGTTTTATAAATTTTTATATTAAAGTAATTAATTAGTACCCAATAAGCACTCAAAATTTAAAATTCCAGTACTTGAAATTCAGCTGGAAGTAAACTTCAGTTCAAGCTTTGATTTAAGTTCTTTTCAAGTTTGATAATAATTTTAAGCAAGCAAAAATGTATGCTCAAACATGGTATTGTTTGTCAAATAATTAAAAATGAAAATATTTTGCAAGATTAGAAAAATAAATAAATCGAAATTTTTTGTAAAATTCAGACAATCATATTAAAAAATTATAAAAAATCACCAATTATGTAGCAGATGTATTGTATTGCTGGATATTCTGGAAAACGCGTTATGAAAATTAGAAACCAATAATTTATTAATTTAATCTTTGTATGTAGTAAATAATTTTCTAATAATTAAAGCTTTAAAGCTTGAAATGGATTATACTTTTAGCTTGAAAAACACTGCTACTCAATCCTTGATATAAACTATATTTCAAGGCTTGAATTAATCTTAAATTCAAGGCTTAAAAGAAACTATAATTCAAGGCTTGAATTAAACTTTTTTACAACACTAATGTTTTACTTGAATTCAAGTTCCCATTTTACTGGATAATGCTATTGAAATAAAGTGTATTTCAACCCTTGAAACTGGATTGTTTGACTTGAATACTAATTGTTTCACACTTTATTTCAAGCAAAATTGCTAATTGGGTAAATTAAGAAAAATAAAATTTTAATAAATTCCTTATTACGTTATGAATACTCGTACGTATATTAGATGATAAATTTGTAATATCCGTAGTTCCATAATTTTTTTCGAAAATCGGTGGCGAAATTTGTTTGCCCGCACCCTCTCCAAATGCTTAACTCTGTGGTTTGTAAACCGACTAAAAATTTTTTTTTGTAAAAGGGTTTGCTTAGTCCCATAAATTTTTTTTCTTTCGAAAATCGGTGGGGAAATTGGCCCCCCACATGATTACCGCTGTCATAAGTGAACTGATTTTCAAAATTCTTTTTTTGTTTGAAAGGCTTTGCTTGCAGTTTTATTCTGTAATATTTTTGCGAAATCAATCGGGAAATTTGAAACACGCATAACTCTGTCATTTGTCAACCGATTTTTAAAATTATTTTTTGGTTTGAAATGGTTTGCTTGCGGCATAATCCCATAATTTTTTTCCGAAAATCGATGGGGAAATTTGCTCCCTCCACGCTTAACTCTGTCATTTGTGAACCGATTGTCAAAACTTGTTTTTTTTTTGTTCAAAAGGATATGCCGATGAAGCTATCTTGTACCGACTTGACACCGTCAAAGAAACTTGCAACTAAAACAATACATTTTTTCATTGAAACATCCGTAGTCTCGTCGACAATTAAAGAAAACCTTTTGTTTTTAAAATAGATATCACGTTTTGACTTGCCTGTTTAGCGATATAGTCAACCACTTGAGCTGACTTTGTCCTACCACATTTGATGAGTTTTGCTATTGTTGAATCTGAGCAGCACTCCACCAACAACGCTGGTAAATAATCCATTAGCAATAAAGGTAAATTATGTGCTATGCAAAACATTACAAGACTAAATTCCGCGTTTCTAACCTGTTCGCTTTTGTTTTGTTGTTCATTAGTATAAAATTGTTCGATTGTTAGTTGTTTTTTTAGGCTCTCATACTTTTGAATTTGTAACGTAGTCTTTTCATGCAGCTTTAGGTGACTGCAATGACTCACTAGCTGTTTGGAACAAGCAACGCAAATGCAAAACCATCCTTTTCTCGCAGCCACCCGAAAGACTGTAACCATATTCTGTCCTACATTTTCTTTTTATTGTTTGCTGTCCAGTTGTTTCATTGCTGTTAATCGCAAATACATAAATAAAATTAAATATTGGCTGAAGTGTTCATACATGTAATAAATTGCGTTACTTATTAGAAGCATCGTCATCAGTGCCCATTGATACTGCTTTTGTCTTTTTTATTAGTAATCTAAAAAAATATTTTTTTATATTATAAGCATTACGAAAATAAAAAGAAATTATCTTACCTATCCATTTTACAAATAAATGTACATACTTATGTTTAAAGTATCAATAAAACACTAAACATTATTTTTATGAACACTGACTTGCGATTTTCCATTTGATTCTTGATACGAAGAGTAATAGAGTAATCAAAAACCGTTATAGATGCTTTGCGCAGTCTATTATTATGGTGTTATCACGCAGACGTAACATTAAAGTCTACTAAGGAGAAAAACAAAGTTGTTTTTGTTGTTGTTTTGCAGTTTCCATTTAACTACTACCACCTTGCAAATGCCCTTAACATTTTTTCATTTATTTTGACGCTTGCTTTGTTTGCTCTTTGTGTTATGAGAAATATATAGGGTTGCCGAAAATTTTAAGTTTTTATATCGCCAATGTTGTATAAATAGTGATTTTTCACCGGGTATGTTTGGAATTTCTATAAATGTAAAGATTTTTTAAAACCTACCAAAATTTGATGTAGCCTACCATCCTACCAAACGAAAATTTCCTACCCGATTTGGTAGGAACCTACCAACAGTGGCAACGCTGGTTTGTACACTCATAGCTCCGTCATTTGTGAACCGATTTTTAAAATTCTTTTTTTGTTGGAAAGGGTTTGCCTGCGGTTTTTTCGAAAATCGGAGGGGGGCAATTTGCTCACCCCATGCATAACTCTGTCATTTGTGAACCGATTTTCAAAATTCTTGTTTTATTTGAAAGGTTTTGAGAAAAATCGATCCCAAAATTTTTTGTCGAAAATCGAAGGGGGATTTGCTCCCCCCATGCATAGGTCTGTCATTTGTGGACCGATTTTCACAAATCTTGTTTCGTTTGAAAGGGTTTAACAAAACTTGGTCCCAAAATTTGTTTGTCGAAAATCGGAGGGGGAAATTTGCTCCCCCCCCTATCCATAACTCTGTCATTTGTGAACCGATTTTCAAAATTCTTTTTTGTTTGAAAGGGTTTGCTAGCAGTTTGGCCCAATAATTCTTCTTGAAAATGGTAGGGGAAAATTTGCTCCCCCCCTCCACACCCCCTCCCCCTTCCGCTTAATCCATAGCTCTGTCATTTGTGAACCGATTTTCAAAATTATTTTTGATTTGTAAGGGTTTGCTAGCAGTTTGGCCCAATAATTCTTGTTGAAAATGGTAGGGGAAAATTTGCTCCCTTCTCCGTCCCCCCTCCCACCCCATCCATAACTCTGTGATTTGTGAACCGATTTTCAAAATTATTTTTTGTTTGAAAGGGTTTGCTAGCAGTTTGGCCCAATAATTCTTCCTGAAAATGGGGGAAACTTACTCATCCCTTCCCCCAATGCATAACTTTTGTGAACAGATTTTCAAAACTGTTTTTTTGTTTGAAAGGATTTGCTAGCACTTGGCCCAACAACTCTTTTCGAAAATGGGAGGGGAAAATTTGCTCCCCCCACCGCCCCTCCGCCCTTATTCCCAAATCCATAACTATGTCATTTGTGAACCGATTTTCAAAATTATTGTGTTGTTTGCAAGGGTTCGCAATAGTTTGGCCCCACAATTCTTTTCGAAAATGGGAGGGGAAAGCTTACTCCCCCGTGCATAACTTTGTCATTTGTGAACCGATTTTCAAAATTGTTTGAAAGGGATTGACTACAGATTTGTTTCATAGTTTTTTTTTCAAAAATCTGTTGCGAAATTTGCTGCAAGCCCTCCTTGCAGATTGGTAGCATAATTTTTTCCCGTCGAAATATTGACTATCGCATAGCTCCTCCACTTATGGACCGGCTTCCAAACTATTTTTTTTTTGGAATGGTGTGCTTACAGTTTAGTCGCATTATTTTTCTACGAAAATCGGTGGGGCAAGTCTTCTACACCTCCACCCAAAATATTTATTAGAGCACAATTCCCCAATTTGCATACTGATTTTCAAAATTTTTTATAGGAAAGGCCATCAAGTATATTGCTCTTTGTACTGAAGTCGTTTTTTTTTGCCAGAATTATTACTCTTCCGCTATCATCAAAAACAGCACTAATTTTTAATATTTAAAATCGATTTGTTGTTTTTTTTGCTGTAAAAAGTTAATTTCATTATTCTGTTGTCGTTGATCACACATTAGAAGATTCTGATTATTTTTTTATACAACATGTAGCCCCTAATTGTGTAAAACACGTCATCAAATTGAAACTTATATAGAGAACCAAAACAAAGTTTGTTGCGTGAAAAACAAAAACGAATGTTTAAAATATTTTCATATATAGTGATTTATTTGGGAATTGATAAAATTTATGTTTTTTAAATTTATAATAAATTTATAGTCGCACTATGTCCCAAAATTAATATTTTACTTATTCAGTAGAATATTAATTGTTTATAAAAACACATTGACATTGATTACTATGGGGTATTAGGTAGTTCCTATGCGTAAACGCCCAAGTCGTTTTTTGTAGTAGATTAAAGAGAACGGGCTGTGTATTACTTTAATCTATTACAAACAAGTAAGAGGGCTATATTCGGCTATGCCGAATCTTATATACCCTTCATAAAGTAATATAAAAGGTATATCTGTGGTTACAAGCTATAACAGTTAAGTCGATTTAGGACAAAGTGTATTTATCATTATACTTTTGTTTATTTCTCTTAACTGTTGTTTGGTTATAAATTAAATTACAAATTAATATAGTATAAAATTGCTAGCATTCGCTTAATCTAAATTCTTTCATTTTACCCAGCGATTTTAAAATTCTCTTTTGACCACGTGCCAAAATCGAGTTTAGTCGTAATTCCTTGTGGGCACAGATCCATGTGCATGCAATTATACACGAAATAGCTATGCAATAAGTTCCAAATAACTTTCTTAATTACTGTTTTCATAAAATATGCAAACTTTTGTCTATATGTATGTAGCTATTACGTAATAAAGTATTTTGTAATACATACATAATTTATTCAATTGAGAGTTTGTTTTTTAAATAACTAATGTGTAATTCACGCATCAGATACCTATTTGTTGAGATTACGTGTATAAGTTGTACAAAAAGTATATTACCAAATTGGTATTCTTCAACATGAATTCTTACGTTACATACATAGTAGTGATGTTACGAATATTAATTTTTAATATTCGCGAATACGAATATCTGAAAAAATATTCGCCGAATTCGAATACGAATATTCAATCTAAATAGTTAGTACCACTCAGAGAGCTGCACGATCAATGGTTTTTGTGATTCAAGCAGTCTCGTCTAAAATGCGGTTGCCACCGCATTGCGTTTGTTCAAGTATTCGCCACACCGCATACACTAGAGTATTGCTAGTTTGAGCGTCTAGCATACTCAAGCATATGCGTTTGCGGTGACTGCTCTGCTTTACTTTTTTCAGACATTCGGCAGTCGTACTGTTAATTCATGTACACAACAAGAACAATATTTGTATACGACCATGCGAGCGCGCTCATTGATGTGTGCTTATATAAAGTAAATACAGCGTTGCCACTGTGTAATTATACAAAAGCTGTACTATTTAAAATTTTTTTTTATAATTTTTGCTTCATTAAATTTGTGTACTACTGACTTACTGTTAAAACTAAAACTACGAATATGTACTATTAATTTTGTTATGATACACAAAAGGAAGAAATGTATACCGTTTTATAAATTTTTATATTAAAGTAATTAATTAGTACCCAATAAGCACTCAAAATTTAAAATTCCAGTACTTGAAATTCAGCTGGAAGTAAACTTCAGTTCAAGCTTTGATTTAAGTTCTTTTCAAGTTTGATAATAATTTTAAGCAAGCAAAAATGTATGCTCAAACATTGTATTGTTTGTCAAATAATTAAAAATGAAAATATTTTGCAAGATTAGAAAAATAAATAAATCGAAATTTTTTGTAAAATTCAGACAATCATATTAAAAAATTATAAAAAATCACCAATTATGTAGAGAGGTATTGTATTGCTGGATATTCTGGAAAACGCGTTATGAAAATTAGAAACCAATAATTTATTAATTTAATCTTTGTATGTAGTAAATAATTTTCTAATAATTAAAGCTTTAAAGCTTGAAATGGATTATACTTTTAGCTTGAAAAACACTGCTACTCAATCCTTGATATAAACTATATTTCAAGGCTTGAATTAATCTTAAATTCAAGGCTTAAAAGAAACTATAATTCAAGGCTTGAATTAAACTTTTTTACAACACTAATGTTTTACTTGAATTCAAGTTCCCATTTTACTGGATAATGCTATTGAAATAAAGTGTATTTCAACCCTTGAAACTGGATTGTTTGACTTGAATACTAATTGTTTTACACTTTATTTCAAGCAAAATTGCTAATTGGGTAAATTAAGAAAAATAAAATTTTAATAAATTCCTTATTACGTTATGAATACTCGTACGTATATTAGATGATAAATTTGTAATATCCGTAGTTCCATAATTTTTGCGAAAATCGGTGGCGAAATTTGTTTGCCCGCACCCTCTCCAAATGCTTAACTCTGTGGTTTGTAAACCGACTAAAAATTTTTTTTTGTAAAAGGGTTTGCTTAGTCCCATAAATTTTTTTTCTTTCGAAAATCGGTGGGGAAATTGGCCCCCCACATGATTACCGCTGTCATAAGTGAACTGATTTTCAAAATTCTTTTTTTGTTTGAAAGGCTTTGCTTGCAGTTTTATTCTGTAATATTTTTGCGAAATCAATCGGGAAATTTGAAACACGCATAACTCTGTCATTTGTCAACCGATTTTTAAAATTATTTTTTGGTTTGAAATGGTTTGCTTGCGGCATAATCCCATAATTTTTTTCCGAAAATCGATGGGGAAATTTGCTCCCTCCACGCTTAACTCTGTCATTTGTGAACCGATTGTCAAAACTTGTTTTTTTTTGTTCAAAAGGATATGCCGATGAAGCTATCTTGTAACGACTTGACACCGTCAAAGAAACGTGCAACTAAAACAATACATTTTTTCATTGAAACATCCGTAGTCTCGTCGACAATTAAAGAAAACCTTTTGTTTTTTAAAATAGATATCACGTTTTGACTTGCCTGTTTAGCGATATAGTCAACCACTTGAGCTGACTTTGTCCTACCACATTTGATGAGTTTTGCTATTGTTGAATCTGAGCAGCACTCCACCAACAACGCTGGTAAATAATCCATTAGCAATAAAGGTAAATTATGTGCTATGCAAAACATTACAAGAGTAAATTCCGCGTTTCTAACCTGTTTTCTTTTGTTTTGTTGTTCATTAGTATAAAATTGTTCGATTGTTAGTTGTTTTTTTAGGCTCTCATACTTTTGAATTTGTAACGTAGTCTTTTCATGCAGCTTTAGGTGACTGCAATGACTTACTAGCTGTTTGGAACAAGCAACGCAAAATGCAAAACCATCCTTTTCTCGCAGCCACCCGAAAGACTGTAACCATATTCTGTCCTAAATTTTCTTTTTATTGTTTGCTGTCCAGTTGTTTCATTGCTGTTAATCGCAAATACATAAATAAAATTAAATATTGGCTGAAGTGTTCATACATGTAATAAATTGCGTTACCTATTAGAAGCATCGTCATCAGTGCCCATTGATACTGCTTTTGTCTTTTTTATTAGAAACCTAAAAAAAATATTTTTTTATATTATAAGCATTACGAAAATAAAAAGAAATTATCTTACCTATCCATTTTACAAATAAATGTACATACTTATGTTTAAAGTATCAATAAAACACTAAAAATTATTTTTATGAACACTGACTTGCGATTTTCCATTTGATTCTTGATACGAAGAGTAATAGAGTAATCAAAAACCGTTATAGTTGCTTTGCGCAGTCTATTATTAGGGTGTTATCACGCAGACGTAACATTAAAGTCTACTAAGGCCAAAGAACAAAGTTGTTTTAGTTGTTGTTTTGCAGTTTCCATTTAACTACTACCACCTTGCAAATGCCTTAACGTTTTTTTTTAATTTATTTTGACGCTTGCTTTGTTTGCTATTTGTGATATGAGAAATATATAGGGTTGCGAAAATTTTAAGTTTTTACATCGCCAATGTTGTATAAATGGTGATTTTTCACCGGGTATGTTTGGAATTTCTATAAATGTAAAGATTTTTTAAAACCTACCAAAATTTGATGTAGCCTACCATCCTACCAAACGAAAAATGTCCTACAAGATTTGGTAGGAACCTACCAACAGTGGCAACGCTGGTTTGTACACTCATAGCTCCGTCATTTGTGAACCGATTTTTAAAATTCTTTTTTTGTTGGAAAGGGTTTGCCTGCGGTTTTTTCGAAAATCGGAGGGGGAAATTTGCTCCCCCCATGCATAACTCTGTCATTTGTGAACCGATTTTCAAAATTCTTGTTTTATTTGAAAGGTTTTGAGAAAAATCGATCCCAAAATTTTTTGTCGAAAATCGAATGGGAAAATTTGCCGTCCGCCTCCCCCCTCAATACATAAATATGTCATTTGTGAACCGATTTTAAAATTCTCATTTTGTTTGCAAGGGTTTGACAAAAATGGGTCGAATTTTTTTTGTTGAAAGTCGGAGGCGCAAATTTCCGCCCCCCATGCATAACTCTGTCATTTGTAAACTGATTTTCAAAATTCTTGTTTCGTTTGAAAGGGTTTGACAAAACTTGGTCCCAAAATGTGTTTGGCGAAAATCGGAGGGTAAAATTTGCTCCCCACTCAGCCCCCTCCCCCACCCAAACCATAACTGTCATTTGTGAACCGATTTCTACATTCTTTTTTGTTTGAAAGGATTTGCTAGCACTTTGGCCCAATAACTCTTTTCGAAAATGGGAGGGGAAAATTTACTTATTCAGTAGAATATTAATTGTTTATAAAAACACATTGACATTGATTACTATGGGGTATTAGGTAGTTCCTATGCGTAAACGCCCAAGTCGTTTTTTGTAGTAGATTAAAGAGCACGGGCTGTGCATTACTTTAATCTATTACAAACAAGTAAGAGGGCTATATTCGGCTATGCCGAATCTTATATACCCTTCATAAAGTAATATAAAAGGTATATCTATGGTTACAAGCTATAACAGTTAAGTCGAGTTAGGACAAAGTGTATTTATCATTATACTTTTGTTTATTTCTCTTTTACTGGTGTTTGATTATAAATTAAATTACAAATTAATATAGTATAAAATTGCTAGCATTCGCTTAATCTAAATTCTTTCATTTTACCCAGCGATTTTAAAATTCTCCTTTGACCACGTGCCAAAATCGAGTTTAGTCGTTATTCCTTGTGGGCGCAGATCCATGTGCATGCAATTATACACGAAATAGCTATGCAATAAGTTCCAAATAACTTTCTTAATTACTGTTTTCATAAAGTATGCAAACTTTTGTCTATATGTATGTAGCTATTACGTAATAAAGTGTTTTGTAATACATACATAATTTATTCAATTGAGAGTTTGTTTTTAAATATCTAATGTGTAATTCACGCATCAGATACCTATTTGTTGAGATTACGTGTATTAGTTGTACAAAAAGTATATTACCAAATTGGTATTCTTCAACATGAATTCTTACGTTACATACATAGTAGTGATGTTACGAATATTAATTTTTAATATTCGCGAATACGAATATCTGAAAAAATATTCGCCGAATTCGAATACGAATATTCAATCTAAATAGTTAGTATCACTCAGAGAGCTGCACGATCAATGGTTTTTGTGATTCAAGCAGTCTCGTCTAAAATGCGGTTGCGGCGTGATTGCCACCGCATTGCGTTTGTTTATTTCTCTTAAGTGTTGTTTGATTATAAATTAAATTACAAATTAATATTAATATAGTATATTAATATGTGTTTTTCTTTTTTCTTATCTTTAGATTTGTGAAGAATGTGTGTATGTCGTTTCAAATGTCTGTCTTGTTTATTTCTTGGGATAATAATTTGAATATTTGTTCTACAGAATCATGTTTATTGCTTTGAAATGTCATTATTTGAAATGTCCGTCTGATTATTTGTTTTGCAGAATCATGTTTATTGCTTTGTTTATTCAGCTGGATATGTTTTGAGAATGAGTCATCATTTGATAACAAAATTTCATTAGTCATCATTTAGTTGTATTGTATTTGAAATAAAAAACAGTTGTTTTAATTTTTTTCTATGCATTTAATTTTTATTAAATATATTTAAGTGATTAAAAAGTTTTAAAATTGTTAATTTTAAGACAATAATAATAATAATAATTTGTATACATAAATTATTTTAAACAATATATTTCTTTTGTTAGTAAAAGAGCATTTCTTAATGCGCAAACACCATATGTATGATAATTACAATATAAATAATCGGGATATTTAATTTCCATTTGTTTAAAGTTGATGCATCCAAAGTCTTCGATGTTAAAAACTTTTTTTTAAGTATTTTTTCTAGCCTTTGTCTCTTTTCTTCTTCTTTAACATATATTTTAGAATAACGTACATTAGCTTTTAAAAACTTGCAGACGCTTTGAAATGTGACTGATCCATCGTTCTAGTTTAGGTGATGATAGTTCTTTGTTAACCAGTTTACTTCTTTTTGCTTCTTTGGCGATAGACATTTAAAATCAAAGGGGGGTTCTATAATGAAATTTATGGCTTCATTGTTGTTGTTGTTGAAAACGATCGCTACTTCTTTTGCGATGAAATCATTTGAATCGCTTTTGAATCCTTGCATATCTATACAAACTATATTATCATCCATATTGTTTAATTTATAAGACTTTTCGGACTTGTCCTTTTATATGTACCCATATTCAATTATGCGATCATGAATAAGAATGCAGTAAGCTGATGTCTTTGAGGCAATATTTGTAGCTGTTTCAAACTCAATTTTTATATCAATTGGTCCGTTATTGAGCGATTCATTTTGATGGCTGACATCTACTACAATAATCGGTGCATTATTTTTAAATTCTTGAGCAGTTAGAAGCGGTTGAGATTCTCTCATGTAATAGCTCTGTTGAAATCTTAAATACATATCATATAGAATAGCATAGCGTTCATTCTTAAATTTGATATATAGGTCATCATATGGATATGATACTGAATTTAAATGTACTTTTAAATTTGTCAGGTCACAATGAACAAACTTATTTTCTTGTTGAGAAGCAATCAATACAAAACGGGGTCGTTCTCTACTTGCAGCTAATTTAACATTCCAGATATGACTTGTTCCTGTATTAAGTTGTGGATTAACATGACAATCCCAACTACGGAATGCCATCGGTATTTCAACTTGCTAAACCCAAAAGCATTTTTAAGGGTACATAAAAGTTAAAATATCCATTAACAAGTTTTAAATCATTAATTTTATTTAACTTGCATTGTATTGTTATTGGCTTCTATAAAAATTCTGTTTTCTGGATTGTAGCGTTTATATTGTTCCTCTATATAATCAACTATATCATTCAATTCATAAGATCCAATTGGTATTTCAATCACATTTTCACCTATATGAAACAAATTGTTGTAGACATCAACATTTGGGATGCTATTATATGAATGAAAATCAGTTAGAGCACACTCATATGCCCCATTTAAATCGATAGGTGGGAAGTAATTAGCAGATAACAGATGATGAGTTGGAGCTTAAAGTAAGTGTTATTGACATTATGACTGTCTGATTACGAATAAATAAGTTCAACACAAAATTGTTTATAAAAAGGATTTACATATTTATTTCATCTTTTTTATTTTAAATTTACATTATAATCTTAAGTACTAAGTATGTATGTATAATAATTGCTGATATTGTTTAAACTATAATATTTCATCTTTACTTATCCATGAATTGTGATCGTTACTAAATCCTAACCATTTAACAAATGCTTTGGCTCCTCTGGTTTTAATAATCTTTTTAACTAGATATGTATTAGGAAATCTTGTTTTTAAAAGTTCTTCATCATAAAATCCACCTTTAATAGGATTTCCACGATAATCTTCTAATATGTATGTTGTGGGATATGTATTTTGAATAGATTTAATTGCGAAAATTTCTGTTGTCCAGTTTGGAGTATAGCTATTTTCAAAAATATGCTTATATTTGCTTATGCGCACATGATCATCAACATTAAATTTCGATATTTTATACATTTTCAAATGACTTTATACTGTATTCAATAATTTTTTCTCATTTGAAGAGTTGACTTTAATTGGAGCCATTTCAACGGTACGATGAACTTTTCTGTTATATGATTCTAACAGATCTTTGTAGATATCAAGGCAATTGTATGTACCATTAAAACTAAATTCTTTCCACATCATCCCTTTTAATGTTCTATTAAATCGTTCTACTATTGATGCTTTCATTCTGCTATACGTTGAATAGTAATTAATTTTGTACTTATCCATCAATTTTCTAAAGTGTTTATTGAAAAATTCTTTACCATCATCTGTTTGTAGGTTTTTTGGTACTCGTCCCAATTGAAAAATATATGACATGGCTTGGGTTGTTCCAAGTGCAGGTTTTGTTTTAAGTGGTACTGCCCATGCCAATTTGGAGAATGTGTCAATTACAGTTAACAAAAATCTATAATTTTTATTCTCCATAAAATAATTTCCCATTTCAACTAAATCAGCTTGCCAAAGATCATCTATTCCTTTCATCACAACTCTATGACGTAAAAAAGATTTTCGAGCTTGTTTATGGAGTTCATTTACTAAAATTCTTTTTGAAGTCATTTTTTAGTATTAAGAATTATTTTCGATGTGTTGTGATCTATTTGATACACTTTTAGCTATTGACACAAACATGTACTTTTCAAATCTATAAATCTTCTCATTAACTTTTCTTTTGTATACTTTCAACAAATTTGTGTAGATATCCGTCTTCCAAAAATTATTTGATTTTGAAAATAGTTTCTTGCATTTTCTTATTCTCTTCCAAATGTAATATTATTGCATGTTGTAGCATTTCGATTTGAGTTCTTAGAGTATCATGAATATTGTTGTTATCTTCCTTAAAGTATTTTAATAGCTTGTGTTCTATTTCTTCGATTTGAGTTTGCAGAAACAATTTATTAATAACATCGTTTTCTTCCACATCTTTTGCCACATTTTTGATTCTTTTGTTTTGGACATCGATGTTGTTGTTCGCATCCATAAAGAACCCCAACATTTTAGGGGCATTTTTCAATGAAATTATATTGCTTGTATCGTTTAGATAATGTCCAAACTTATCAACAGACATACTTTATATAGATTGTTCTATTATATAAGCTTCGCGAAGTTCTTCAATAATTGATACAATTTCGTTATTATGATTAGTATGACCTGCAGCTTGTGATGATACCAGTAGTCGAAGTCGATCTACCATCTCATTTGGATCATCCCACTATATATAGTTTGGTTTATGAGGGTTAAACTGCATCAATCCATCACCTTTATAATTAGATATTGTCTTATTTGGTATTGATTTTGATAAAGTCTGTTGGTTTTTCTCTTTAAACATCTTTTTAATAATATGTTTATATTTATAGGCTTTCGTTCCCTTGATTTGTTCATCAGGTTTATAGTCTCTTCTGTACGCATTTGTATTAATTAAAATTTTTTGTAGAGTTCTAGTTCATATTTATCATAGTTTTTTGGTATTTTATGAAACATTAGAGAAAATAGTCTTGGTGTTAGAGCCCATATTTGGCTATCAACATGTATTTTCTTTTCATTTAATTTGAGCTTACTATCACCAAATTTACTCGGGTTGGTTTAACACCGACCCAACCTCTGGGATGGGAGGGACACCTCTCTGAACTTCCCTACTATCCATCCCAGGCATCACAAAGGGACCAAAGGACCCAATTGGGCCGGTTGTTAGAAACCGGCAGCCTGTTCAACCTAACCTAACCTATCACCAAATTTCCATTCATTATTAAAATCTTTATGGGGACCATAGTTAGTATCTAATTCATTTCTTTCTTCCAAAACAGATAAGTCAGTGTAACTCTCTTCAGCATTTGAATTTTGAGAGTAAAAACCGTCATCATCGTCATCATCATTATCAATAGTACTTTCACCATTAGGATCAGCAAGTGAATTGCTGGTATCAAATATTGATTCTTCTACAAGTTTCTTTGGTGTACTTGTCTCCAACTTAATTGATGGTTTCTTAAGATGATTAGAACTTTTATTATATTCAATTTCTGTTTTCATCTCATTCTTTTCTTTTTTGATAATTCCATTGATATTATTAGAATTATTTATAAATTTGTTTAAAGGATCTGTTATAGGTTTAAATGTATCTTTTAGTTGTTCACGTGTGTATTTCGCCCGTTTTTATACTACGAAGCTTTTTCTTCAAGACATTTCTTGTCGCAACCAGCTCTTAAAATTTTTTCATCCATTTTCCAGCTATCAGATCAGCTTATTAGTTATCTCATCAGGTTATAAGATCAGCTTATTGGGTACCTGATCAGGTTATCAGATCAGGTTAATAGGTATCAGCTCAGCTTATTAGGTATCTGATCAGGTTATCAGATCAGCTTATTAGCTACCTGATCAGGTTATCAGATCAGGTTATTAGGTATCAGCTTATTAGGTATCAGGTCACATCAGCTTATTAGGTAGATAATTAGATCAGGTATAGTTGATATTTCAAGAGCTATGTAGATGTATTATGGTTAAAGCCAGATTATATACTAAAGTTTTTCTTTTATGTAGAGCAATTTGTATTGTTATGAAATAATCGAATAATTTTCTGTAGCGCCCATTGTTTAATTCATTATCTTTGCTTATCATCAAAAATCCATATTTATTCTTCCAGCACAATCGACAAATTTCATGAAACTTTGCATTACTCATATCGCTGGCAACATGATCGCTATAAACATGTTTCATATTTGTCTCATTTTGTTTAAACATTATAATCATATTCGCATTGTCTCTTATTAAATGTTTGGGAATTCTGGTATAAGTTTGGCACAAGTAGAATGAATCAACATCCCTACGTCGTCCCATACAAAAATAATCTCGTATATTATTCTGTTTCTCACATGCAACATCATCAAATATCATAATTGAATTAGTTTTAGCTTTGTCAGGGGGAATAACTGATTCATTTTCGGTGAATGTGTAATATCCCATTCCTTTAATATGTGTAATTAATCTCTTCAAGTATTCATATTTCGGCTGATATAGAGATTTTGAGTATAAGTAGATGTTTTCAAACTTTAGTCCATTAGGACTTTCTAGTAAGCCAATCATAACATTAGTCTTTCCACAATTTGATGGTCCCACTATTAGAGCACGAATAGAATTTGGTAAGAGTGAACTATGTTTTATTTTTGAACTGATGTTCGATGAATCATCAATGTTTCGAACTAAAATATTTTTATGTTGTTTTACTAACTGCATTTTTATAACTAAATGCAATTCATATTTGTTACTTTTTATTATAGAAAAAATAAATAAATAAGATGGTTATACATTATCAAAAGTCATTTAGTGATAAAAACTAGGG
Organism: Panzeria rudis; assembly: GCA_956483635.1. NCBI lineage: Eukaryota > Metazoa > Arthropoda > Insecta > Diptera > Tachinidae > Panzeria > Panzeria rudis. Next base: position 85,606,410 of record OY101447.1, read on the forward strand.
ATGTAACGAATACCGATACCGATATATCGGCGATACTTTAGATTTTCCGATACATCGGTATCGGCGATATTTTACTGTCGATACGACGATACTTTTATACATTTTTTTAGAGTTTTTTACCAAATAATTTATTTTTGTACGATTTTACCATGAATTTAATTCACTTCGTTATTTTTTTAAATCTTATTAATATCAATTTTAAAAATTAATAATATTTTATACTGTTTTTTGTAAAAAAAAATTATTTATTTTTTGTTAATTTTACCATGAATTCAAATTCAAGTCGTTGTTTCTTAAATCTTATTCCAGCTATAAAAAAAGATACTCCAAAGAAATCATGAAAATGTAGAATTCGCGATCTGGAAGTATTGCAAATTTCGATCATTTCTAATTAGTTTTACATATCCTTGCCATTGCAAGAAGTGCTGTTTTTCGATTACCAATCACCGAATTGGAAGCGATGCTAGGACAAATTTCTTTTTCGGTATTCTATAATGATTTTTTCCTCAAGGAAAAAGGATAAAAAATTACCCATTTTCACAATTTTTTTTATGCGAACTTAAACTCAGAACTGTATTTTCATATAAATTTAAGTGAATAAATATAAACTTAGAAGTCTTTTAATAATTAAGCTATTAAGTTATTCAGAAGAATATTAGTTGATAAATGTCCTTTTAAAAAAATCGATTTTTAAAAAGCATGGCGAGTATTTTTTAAAATTATAAAGGAATTAAACATTTTTTCTTGCTTTTCTACTAATTATCTGCATATTTTTAATATAGATTTTTTGGAAACAAAGAAAATGTAGTTCCTTAAAAATTACTTCCAATGTTTTATTAATTTTAAATATTCTCTCTTATAATGTAATTTTGTATAATAAAAAAATTGCACTTGAGTTTTGTTAATCTAAACTTGAACTCAATTTCAATATTCGTATCGGAATCAGTATCGGCGATATTTATTTTTAAATATCGGTATCGGATCGGCAAAACGGCGTATCGTTACATCCCTAATAAAAACACCTTCGTTGGAGCAGGTTTACTAGATAAAATAATAAACTCTCTTCCTGTTGAACTTTATGTTCCTGGATATCAATACTGTGGACCTGGAACTAAACTACAAAAACGTTTAAATCGAGCTGATAAAGGAATCAATTTATTGGACTCTGCCTGCAAAAATCACAACATAGCTTATTCTAAAATAAAGATTTAAATATTAGACATCAAGCTGATAAAATTCTTGAAAATTCAGCTTGGGATCGAGTTTTATCAAAAGATAGCAGTCTTGCAAAAAAAAATCATTTGCATATATGGTTACTAACGCTATGAAAGCCAAAACAAAATTTGGTATGGGTGTGGAGAAAAAGAAAAATGCGAAGAAACCTAAATTAAATGGTAAAAAATTTTTCAGTTCATCAATTAGAGCTGCAACAAAAATACTAAAGGAGAAAAAACCTTTAGACATTAACAATGCTATTAGAATAGCACGTAAAACGATCAACAAAACATTAAAAGGCAGAAAATCCCAAGTTATAATACCTCGCATAATAAATGTACCAAAAGTTGGTGGTTTTTTACCACTAATATCGATTTTAACTGCTTTGGCTGCAATTGGAAGTGTAACGACTGGAGGTGCTGCTATAGGTAAGGCTGTAAATGCGACAAAGAATGCTAAAAATCAGCTTGATGAAGCAATTCGACATAATAAAGCGATGGAATCTATAGCTGTTGGGAGAGGACTTTACCTAAAACCATATAAAAAGGGTCATGGTTTAGTTTATAAAGAGCAGACAAAAACCTCTTAGAAATGCTACCTAATAGACCACTATCAGAAGTCGACTTGCGAAATTTTTCAAACAAAATTCCACATTTTAGAGGAGTTTTCATGTTGGACTCACTACCAAAACGACCAAAGAAAAAAGAATGTGGCATAATCAATTTGGATATATCAACAGGACCTGGTACACATTGGGTAGCATATTATAAAAACATCAATGAAAAAGAATATTTCGATAGTTTTGGAAACTTACAACCTCCTTCGGAAGTACTCAAATATCTGGGCACAAATATAAAATACAACTATAATCAACATCAGAATTTTAATACATTTACCTGTGGTCATTTATGTCTTAAGTTTCTTTATGAAATAACTGAAAATATTAAATAAAAAACACAATTGTATATAATGGGTGATTTTATAAGAACTATCGGAAAGTAAAAAAAAAACACATAAAATTCAGAAAAATGCATGAAATATTTATTTGGATCGATAGTTGGGTCGATATAATTTAATGTTTGAAGATTATTTCATGCAAATGTTGGCCGCGGCTGCGCCTCAAATGGTCCATCCGCTTAGTCCAATTTTGGCATACTCTTTCCAACATTTCGGCCGGTATCTCACGAATAATGTTGGCAATGTTGGCTTCCAGTGCGTCAATCGAAGCGGGCTTGTCGCTATAGACATTAGCCTTAACATAGCCCCACAAAAAATAGACTAGAGGCGTTAAATCGCACGATCTGGGCGGCCAATTGACTGGTCCCAAGCGTGAAATAAACTGTTCACCGAACTCGCCTCTCAATTGGTCCATTGTTTCGTTTGTTATCATCGCACGGTAGCGCTCACCATTCACAGTAACGTTGTGATTCGCATCATCTTTGAAGAAATACGGCCCAATGATGCCGCCAGCATAATCCGCACCAAACGGTTGTTTTTTGTGGATGCATTGGTAGCTCTTGCAATGCTTCTGGCTGCTCTTCACTCCAAATACGGCAGTTTTGCTTGTTCACGTATCCATTCAACCAGAAATGAGCCTCGTCGCTGAACACAATTCTTCGATAAAAAAGTGGATCTTCAGCTAACTTTTCAAGAGCCCATTCACCAAAAATTTGGCGATGTGGTAGGTCGTTTGGCTTCAATTCTCGCACCAGCTGTATCTTATAAGGCTTCACACCCAAATCCTTCCGCAAAATTTTCCACGTAGTGGAGTAACAGAGGCCCAATTGCTGCGAACGGCGCCGAATCGATAATTCACGGTCATCACCAACACTGGCCGATACGGCTGCGATATTTTCTTCAGTTCGCACTCTACGTAAACGTGTTGGTGGTTTAATGTCCAACAATGTAAATTTGGTGCGAAATTTTTTTACAATAGCCCGAATAGAAGCCTCAGTAGGTCGATTAAACTGACCATAAAATGGAAGAAGCGCGCGATGAACTTTCTTAACAGAGCACGCATTTTGGTAATAAAATTCAATAATTTGCAAGCGTTGTTCGTTTGTAAGACGATTCATGATTAAATTATAGACCAAACTGAAGATGTTTGACAGTGACACAAGATACAAAACGTGCGTGAGCTGTCAAAACTAGTGTTGCCAAAAAGATAATAGCAAAAAAATCACTCGTTATATATATATATATATATATATATATATATATATATATATATATATATATATATATATATATATATATATATATATATATATATATATATATATATATATATATATATATATATATATATATATATATATATATATATATATATATATATATATATATATATATATATATATATATATATATATATATATATATATATATATATATATATATATATATATATATATATATATATATATATATATATATATATATATATATATATATATATATATATATATATATATATATATATATATATATATATATATATATATATATATATATATATATATATATATATATATATATATATATATATATATATATATATATATATATATATATATATATATATATATATATATATATATATATATATATATATATGTATATATATATATATATATATATATATATATATATATATGTATATATATATATATATATATATATATATATATATATATATATATATATATATATATATATATATATATATATATATATATATATATATATATATATATATATATATATATATATATATATATATTTCACAAAACTCTAATGCATTTTTATTTATTTATTTATAGTTTATTATTTATAATTTACAATACAGAATTAATTTTTTTTTATTCGCAAATGGGATATTGAGCATTTTGAATCAAAAATTCGTCCATCTCACTCTCAAGGATTAAGCTTTATTCACCATCTCTGCGTACTTGAAATATTCCACTCGAGAGACCCTTAATTTCATCATCTGTCAGAGTATTATATCTTTTAGGTAGAAACATTATATGTTTTTCCATATCAACTCTTAGTGTTGGTCCATATTTTGTTGTTACCCGTGTAATATTTTGAACAGGATATTTAGCAACTACATCTAGATCCTTTATATGAATTAAGCTTTTGTTGTTTAGTGAATTAAACTTTGATATTAAATTTTTTGAGGAGCTCATTTTTTAAATAGATCTTGTCACTTTGAATTTTTAATTAAAATTGATCTTGTAAGTAGTGATGATGAGTCCAATAAGCCTAACCGAAAATATTTATTGTGAGAAGGTTAATATGTATATGTGGAGAAATAGTGCTAGAGAGATAGGGATAGATATATAGGAATATTAATATGAATGTTCCTTCTTTTAATTTTTTAATAGTCTCTTTGAAAATGAGTTGGAAAGAGAAATATGTATATTCTATACCCTCTATTCTAGAAGGATTATAGGAAAATGGAGATGGATATAAGAGGAGGAAAAAATAATATTGAATTTTATTCACTTTGTAGCTAAATATTTAGGAAAAAAATTATCAGTATCGAAGAATCCTTTGAAAAAGTAAGCAGCAACAAAATTAATACAGAATATTAACAAAAACTGAGTCAAATAAGAAGGAGTCTTAATAAATTTATATCAGATTTTGATAACTTTAGACTATACGATCATTGGGAAATGATCATATTTTTTCAAAATATGCTGGACGAGAATGATGAATTTGATATTATGGAAGATGAAGACAACACAGAAGGACATTTCAAATGCTGTCCCTGGTATGATCCGAACTGTGAGGAAGGACCTGATACATGTAGGTGCTCGATATACTTTCTACGGAAAGCTATATTAGAAAATTTAATGGAATCTTATTATACAATGTTTCAACCATCATAATAAAATTTAATAAATAAAATAGTATTATTAAAATAAAATATTCACTGTCTTGTATTATTTTTTCTAAAGGATAATTAGGAAAATTAAAAAAATTTTTAAGTTAAAAATTTAATGAATAACTTATGAGATTATCCAACTTTTTTTTTGACTCTGTAAAATGTTGAAATAATTAAATTTAATACAATTTCATAATGTTGTGAAATTCAAATTCCCTTGTCAAGAAATAAACAAATCAAATCAAGATTATGCAGGATCTAAGAGTACAGTTAAACCTATAAACAGAAAAATTTGCAAGTAAGCAAAAAACAAGACAAGAATTGTTTTGATCCAACAAAATTTGTCTTCTCTGCAAGTTGCAATTCGCGTATGATATCAGGGCTGAACAAGAAAGTAAAACAAAGATTGTTTAATTTTTTTGATATTAATAAGATTTTTTCATTATTATTTAATTTTTTTCTTTTTTCATTATTATTATAATTTTTTTTAATAACAAACCAAATTTTCTTAATAACTAAACATTAATAACTAAACATTAATAACTAAATATTTACATATAAACATAAACAAATTACATTTAAGTAAAAAAACTCATCATTCTTCTTGAAGCTTATCAATTTTCATTAGCAACATTCCAGTTCATATTCTGGATTTGTTTCCTCAATTCGATAATTATACCATGCTAATGTATTTATACACATTGTATTTTTCTTTTATCATCTTGATAACTAAGTACAATCTTATTTAGTTGGTTGGTATAAATTTGATGAACTTTTGACTTAAATGTTAACATATCATCATAAACAATAGACTTATTAAATAAACAATTTCTATACGCCTCTAAACTATATTTTTAAAGAACACATTTCTTAACCCCCTTCGATTTTTTACATCATTTTCATATTGCACGCTAAAAGAATACATTTTTGACCGAAGTCCCACAAATTCTTTCACAACTTTACCACAATTTGCATCCTTAATCATACCCAGCACCTTTTTCTTTAAAAGAGGAAGTGTCAAATTCTTGTTCTATGTCAGATTTTATGTCGGCATAAAAGTCGTCAGTTTTTATTGTATATATAAATGAGTCGGTGTCCATGTAATTTAAAGATAAATTTGCTTTAAAATTGGGCTGCATGAATCCATAATGGAAATTATACATTTTCCATTTAGAAAGCTCCAAGACGCAAGATCCCAAGTATATGGGCTTGTTGTAATATGTTTTGACTCTATTCATTTCTATAGCTACCATATCTTCTGAAAATATAGATAAACTATGAAATTGGATTTAGATATCCAATCTTGATCCCCCAAATGGTTACAGTTTGTTCTGTTCCAGTTGGTTACAATTTTCACATCTCTCCTCTTGTCCACATTCTCCATTGTTTTGCCATACACAGCATTATTGAGTAATTTGAAAAAATTTTTCTCAAAAGCATTTTTAGCAGTGGCTCTGTGTTTGGTATTTAAGTCAATATAACCTTTTTACGATGGAGATTGTTTAAATGCTAGAATACGATGCGTTTTCCTTAGAATCAAACCATATTCCAAACATTGCTTCAGAACTCTGTAATGTATTACATAAGAGTTTTTTGGCGAAAAATCCGCAATTAATTTCTTATGGTTTGATTCTAAAGTTTTCTTGTTTTCAACACAGAAGGGAAGGTCATTGTGAGAGTCATGCAGATGTGAAGGATATTCTAAAGTTACCTCATATACATAACCATCTTGTGAGTTATTATCTATGCTTTTCGCATCCAGATTCAGCTCATCACTTGTCAGCCATCGGAATCCTCCATAAGGAAGATACTCAGACATCGCCCAACCGTAAAGGTTATTAGCGTCTAAATATATTAGAAATTCTGAAGGCTTGTCTTCATCAAAATCATCTAAATATTTATAATTTGCTTTGGAATATCGCTTACTGCACTGTACCATTCCACCGCGTATTCCCTTTTAAACGAAGTTATACATGTCAATGTCTGTTAACAACTCTAATTCTATTTGTGTGTGTTTTAACATGGCATCCCATGATAGTCCTGAAGCAGTATAGTACTGACACGGATCTAGATTATAAATCCCCTTACAGACTTTTCGAAAATTTTCGAATATGTCTGCTAACAAAAGCACATCTGTTTTGAGATATAATTCCATATAATCTCGCAGGGTTTTGCAATTAAAGGTATGCCAAATCTTTATTGCATGCTCATAATCTTCAATTAAGCATTCCTTGTTCTTTAATTTATTAAAAAAATCTTCTCTTGATGGAAGCTGACCATCATCCAATTTTTCAAATGAATCAAGATATTCATAAGGGAAAACACCCTTTCTTCGTACGAGGTCAAATTCTGTCTTTCTGTTAAAGGTCAAATTCTGTCTTTCTGTTAAAGTGCGCCCTAACCGTATGGAAATCATTGTCCGTAAGATTATTAGCTAAGGATTCTAAGCTATCAGCCATAAAACGAATAGTGTCTCAAAATCGGAGTTCAAGATTGCAATTGTGAGTCATTTTTGTAAATGTCGATAGTGAAATGTACAGTTCTTTGTTCAGTGGTAGGACTTTTATGTTGTCAGACTTTTTACCTAATTCTTTAACAAAGAGGTGCGAGTCATAAGATGAATAATTATGAAAATATATGGGTATGAACTTCGGAATTTGGTACTTTAAGTCACAAATATTGTGAGCTGCACCTCGATATTTACCACTTATGTGACAATGATCTCTTACACGATCTTTACCGAGAAATTTGTCACATATGTGGCAATTTATTGAATTTTGAAAACTGTATATTTCCGAAAGGGTCAAGCTGTTCATTTTTGTCTTACTGGTGAGGAACTGATTGTAAATATCTTCACAATCGTCAATTAACCAGTCAACAAATTTTACAGATGCGTCCTCACCAGTATATATCTTAAATTTATCTAAACTATTATTACCCACACATTTTATATAATAACTAAAGGCACAAGGAATGTACCTCTTTATAACTTGAGTTTTGTCACTTATAGTAGTTTGAATGTCTTCTAGTATGCACTCGAAATCTGCGTATATAACGAATGGCACATCCATCTGCCGCTGGTGATCTTTAAACTTCAAAATACTATCTTCGGGAGAAGGTAACGCAGCAACAATTTTTCCACATTCCGTTTTGTGTTGTTCCATAGTCCATTCATTGTGCGTATATTGTAGGCAGGTATTACAAAATTTGAGATTTTCACGGTGCTTTGTTGTCTGACGCCATAATAACTTGTAAAAAGAATAAATTAATATATGTATATATGTAAATAGTTATTCACACACATGTATTTACTCACTTACCTTGATATATCTTTAATAAAAATGTAATGGTGAATGTCTCCAGCTTCCAGCAGAATTAAATTAACATGCTTTATTTTTTCTTTTTGTGAATTGTAGAATGGTCCAATGATTTCATCCTTCTCATTATCATACCCAAATACATTCACACTTATTCCATCATTCCTATCCTCAAATACTTTGATGTTTTTCAAGGCCAATGGGAACTTTAAATTTGTGAAGTCAAGCACAATTCCATTTTGCAAGCAAATGACATCAGCGCTAATGTCTTCGATGTTATATGACCTGCAACGTTCGTTATGCTTTATTATTGTGGTATCCAACGCGGCAACTAAACTCCATTTAAAACAATAATCATCATTGTTTTCAATGTTGATACAGGCCCGCTTTTTAGTCAGTTTTAATTTTGTGCTTATCCAATAAGATCCTTTTACTAGGGAACTTTTGTTTATGCTAATTTCAGCGCGAATAATTCTTATTAAAGTCCACCCAGAGTCTCTTTCCTGGAATTCTGACATTTTATTATGAATGTCCTGGAATTGTTTTTCAATTAGCTCATCTACATTACTTCCCAGGCACAATAAATCCATTTTTGCTCTGTGTGAAATTTGACACAAGTCAATTTCTTCACCAACAATTTTTATGTACTCTCCAATAAGAGTTACAAAGAATTTTAAAATATTATGTTTAACCAAACTTTTTTCAAGACTTTCCTTGAAAATAGGTTTATTTTCTAGAACAAAGTCTTCAAACAGAAGATCATCTTTTTTGTTGGGAATTCCATATGTTGCAATATTTTTTTTGAATGCACTGTTTATTTCATAATATTTTGGTTCTACATTCAAAGGAGTATTATCATATTTACCGCTGGGAGAATTTGAAGTATCCATGTCATGAAACACAATATTATCTAGTTGTTACTGTTGTTGTTGTTGTTGTTGTTGATGATGCTGCTGTTGTTGGTGTGCTTGTTGTGGCTGTGGTTGTTGTTGCTGTTGATATTGTTGCTGTGGTTGTTGTTGCTGTTGAGGATATCTGGAACTGTCCATCGTCAAGGCAAATTGATTATTCAAAACTGAAGGATAATAGTGGGACATATTATATTGCTGCCATTGCATTGGTGATGTATAGTGATAAGGAATAGGAAGATGATGTGGAATTTTTGTGGGTACTGAAAACTGATTATTCCATGACATTGGTATCGGATAGCTGGTAGATATACCGTATTGCTCATAATTCATTGGTAGTGGATATGGTTGGTACCGTAGAGAAGCTTGGTGCTGATGTTGTTGCTCTCCATTTGAGTCCTGATTGATGATCACTTGACCTGGTTGACCATGAACGCTTTTTGGTATTTGTATACCTTATTACACAAATTAAATTGATATACAGAAGAACTCATTTTTTTATTTATTTATTTAATCAAATTTATTTAATTATTTTATTTTATTTATTTAGTTCTATTGTAAAAACACTATGAAATTGTTTATTAATAAATTTTTTGCTTTCAACCGCACTTATTGAGTTATCAGAATATACCGATGAAAATCTTCATTATTTCTTCTACTTATATACATCCTATGAGAATCGCGAAGTAGGCATCAAGTCTAATTTTTTATTAATATTACTAGATTGATGAAATTCATATGTATACATAGCAACAGCAAGAACTAAAACATAACATTGTGTAATATTTTATTTTATATAAATGATGACTAATGAAATTTTGTTATCAAATGATGACTCATTCTCAAAAAATGTGCAGCTGAATAAACAAAGTCATAAACATGATTCTGCAAAACAAATAATCAGACGGACATTTCAAATGATGACTCATTCTCAAAAAATGTGCAGCTGAATAAACAAAGCAATAAACATTATTCTGCAAAACAAATAATCAGACGAACATTTCAAATGATGACTCATTCTCAAAAAATGTGCAGCTGAATAAACAAAGCAATAAACATGATTCTGTAGAACAAATATTCAAATTATTATCCCAAGAAATATACAAGACGGACATTTGGAACGACATACACACATTCTTCACAAATCTAAAGATAAGAAAAAAGAAACACACACACACCCCCATCCCCCCACACATCGACGCACCCACAGCCATGCACAAAGTAAATGTAAACACAAGCACCACAAAAAATTATCAAGAACAAAAAAATAATAATAGCGACACAATAAACCCCGTAGGAACCCAAGTCGACTTTTTTATCTACAAAAGAAACACACACACACCCCCATCCCGCCCCATACATCGACGCACCCACAGCCATGCACAAAGTAAATGTAAACACAAGCACCACAAAAAATTATCAAGAATAAAAAAATAATAATAGCGACACAATAAACCCCGTAGGAACCCCAGTTGACTTTTTTATCTACAAGTTTGGTTTGGTGACGTTGTCACCAAACTTGTCTACACTCTTTATTTCCACATATAATCTAAAACACTACCCAATCTCTCAATATGACCCCATAAGAACCATCTAGTCTATAATCAATAAATTGTTCCTAGGTCACTATCTCAACACAACCACAACCCACGAAGCGACGGAAAACATCCAGGGTCTATGGTAGGTATCGAACCCCACTAACCCACAGATACACCCATATCCGAAATTCATATAACACAAAACATTATCTATAATATAATTTCACACTAACACTTTAACTCCATAATAATTCATCAAAATTTTTTAACAACATTTTATCTACAGGGTACTTTCATTTTTTTCCCACGGGCATCAAATTACACTTTTGTTTATTTAACAATTAAAATTTCAAAATTTCAAATTTTAATTACCCAAATTTTAAATTTTTAATTGCGGTCAGGGGAACAGTTCCCTACTACTCTCTTTGTATGATATACCGCTGATTAATCGGTTAAGTGCTGTCATTCGTGCTTTCATGCTTCGAATAAGACCTTGATGATCTTATGGTTGATCGTTGGACTTTTCATATGTTTTTGACATTTTTTGATTTTGTAGTGTGGCCGTTTCATTTTCACTGGATTGTTTCAATGCTTGTGGTAATTTAAGTCTATTAAGGTCTGTTGTGAACAATTCAACATATGAATTAGTCAAAGCATTTATTTTTGTGTAGTAATCATCCGTGAAATACTCATGCTCTGTCCTTAATATGGAGGCATCATCGAGCATACGTGATTTTGAGTCCTGTTCTTCAAATTGATTCCAGGACATTAAAATTCAAAAGGCTGATGTTTTTTTTTGCTTTTAAGATAAAAAGTTCTTTACCAGTGGTGGGGGGAAACTTATGTATCCTTAAACTTGGGGTCACCAGAAATGTTTCGATTGATTTATTAGTATGAATCAATTCAAACACATAAATTTGAAGTGTACTAATTTTTTGGGTGTTTTTACTTTCAAGCACTTGTAACTTGAACGTAATGTGATCAATAAATAAAAAACGAGTTTTTTACTACTGACTAAAAAATATAATTTTTATTGGCTTGTTTAAACTCTAAACAGGGGTATTTATACTAAAATTAATAACAATTCATTGCCGAGTCAACAAATACCTTAAAGCTTAATTTACGTTTAATTGATCAATCAAATTAAAGTGATAATACTTGCAGTTAATTCAATGTGTAATATGATATATTTTTATTAACGAATTTTTGTTTGTCAGCTAAATAAAGTGTAAGTGAACAACATTAACGGAATTAACTATTAAGTGGGTTCACTAGAGTTTAAATAAATACTATTAACATGAGTCTTATTTCTTGATCAAAACAAATAGCACGCGCGATTCATAGAAAAACCAAAATATTTAAATATTAAAGTTTTCATAATTGAGTTATGAATTTTTAGTCGAACTGTATGGTTTTTATACAAAGTTATTTAATTAGCTTGGCTTATTCATTTTTAATTTAATCTTTCGATCAAACTATTTTTTATTTAAGAAAGAAATTCTAAAGCATGTGAATATGAACATTCAAAGAAAAATTTGGATGTACGGAGGGTTGAACTGACAGCTGTTTCATGACCACCAAGTCTACTCGTCAGAGTCATTTACCTACACCACCACTCACAGTGGCAACAACACTGTTGCGAAAATCTTACTAATTCTAGTAAGCTCAATTAACAGACTGTCGCCATCTTGTGGCGAGTCGCACTTATTAATTAACTTTTTCTAAATGTTCGGAACTTCACTAACTGTCTTTTCTTAGAATGTTCAACTATTCTAAGCTTTTTCATTTCAGTCTTACCAGCGTGGAATATCATCAACATTCTCAATGCTGGGATTTTTTTAATGTTCAATATTCAAATGCTTTAGAATTTCATTCTTAAATAAAAAATAATTTGATCGAAAGATTAAATTAAACATGAACTTAAGCCAAACTACTTAAATAACTTTGTATTAAAGTTTTCTTTATTGTTTGAAATGAATCTTAAGACTGATTTTTTATTATGATTTTTAAACTTACTTAAGTTCAGCAACGAAAAGGTTTTATGCTGTGTTGCTGTCTGGTAAAGTGTGGGAATGAAAAATAAAAATGTAACTTAAAACTTCTGTGTATCTTTCCCTACACTTTACCAGCCGTTATTATTAGTTATTGTTATACCTATTTAACTCCTCCACCCCTTGTAGGAAATGCTCCTGGATTTCGTTATTATTGAGGTCTATATTTGCTTATGATATCTTCAATATCTTTTGTTTCTAGCTTATCTATAATTTTTGTTTTGATTGTTTCTAATTCAATGTCTTTTATTTCTGGCTTATTTATAATTTTTGTTTTATTAACAATTCTAGTCTTGAATAATCTTGGGATTATTGCTAATAAATATCCCTCTTGTTTGCCGGTGGGTAAGGGGAAGTTTATGGTTTTTTCTTTCAGTAAGCTACAAGGGATATTTTAATTATAATCACTCCGTGGGTAGGGCCTATAATTATTGGGGTTATGGGAAAATAAAAGAAACAAATTAGTTACCTTTAATTTTCTTATTGGGATGTGGTTGAGATGGGATGCTCACCTTTGGTTTTTTTCCAATTGATGACACAAGGTAAGACTTTTCTTTTCCAGATTTATTTGGTACAATTCAATGTTGATGTTTACAAGTCAAGGGTAAAAAGGCAACTAAATTTAAAATCAAAAAGGGTCGACCAAAAAGTAAGTATGTATGTATAGATATTCAACTTCGTATTTCGTAACCGATTCGCGGATAACTACAAATGTCTATTTTTGTCGCCCAAATTCTTTAAGTGTTGACAATTTATATACATTTTGTAATTCATATTCATCGTAAAAATATAATTTGTTTAAAAAATTAAAATATATAAAAATAGAAAAAAATGAAAAGGTTAAAAAAAATTATACTTAATGTGTCCAAACGAGTTTGGACAAGTCTTTTTATTTTTCACAATAATTATGATAATGATTACACTGTGCATGAATTCGACACTATTTTTTTCCGACAGAATAGGCACCCGACGGGTAAACTTAATTCGAGTACGCTGATTTCAATGGCGTTTACCGTTTTTCAATTTTACCTCTTAAAAAAGAGATATTTAAGATTTAAAATTTCTGTTTTTGGAAAATTTTCATTGGATTAAAGGCGCAATTCTTAAGACAATTCGGTTCATGGGTTTGCCATGCACTACAAATATACCTAACTAAAATTTAAAGAAATCGGTTCATGTTTACACCTAGTCTTCATACAAGCATCCGCCAAAATTTCACCTAAATGTCGATAGATCTCATGAATTGTTTTAGATTCAGATATATATATATATATATATATATATATATATATATATATATATATATATATATATATATATATATATATATATATATATATATATATATATATATATATATATATATATATATATATATATATATATATATATATACATATATATATATATATATATATATATATATTTTTGTTTGTCAGCTAAATAAAGTGTAAGTGAACAACATTAACGGAATTAACTATTAAGTGGGTTCACTAGAGTTTAAATAAATACTATTAACATGAGTCTTATTTCTTGATCAAAACAAATAGCACGCGCGATTCATAGAAAAACCAAAATATTTAAATATTAAAGTTTTCATAATTGAGTTATGAATTTTTAGTCGAACTGTATGGTTTTTATACAAAGTTATTTAATTAGCTTGGCTTATTCATTTTTAATTTAATCTTTCGATCAAACTATTTTTTATTTAAGAAAGAAATTCTAAAGCATGTGAATATGAACATTCAAAGAAAAATTTGGATGTACGGAGGGTTGAACTGACAGCTGTTTCATGACCACCAAGTCTACTCGTCAGAGTCATTTACCTACACCACCACTCACAGTGGCAACAACACTGTTGCGAAAATCTTACTAATTCTAGTAAGCTCAATTAACAGACTGTCGCCATCTTGTGGCGAGTCGCACTTATTAATTAACTTTTTCTAAATGTTCGGAACTTCACTAACTGTCTTTTCTTAGAATGTTCAACTATTCTAAGCTTTTTCATTTCAGTCTTACCAGCGTGGAATATCATCAACATTCTCAATGCTGGGATTTTTTTAATGTTCAATATTCAAATGCTTTAGAATTTCATTCTTAAATAAAAAATAATTTGATCGAAAGATTAAATTAAACATGAACTTAAGCCAAACTACTTAAATAACTTTGTATTAAAGTTTTCTTTATTGTTTGAAATGAATCTTAAGACTGATTTTTTATTATGATTTTTAAACTTACTTAAGTTCAGCAACGAAAAGGTTTTATGCTGTGTTGCTGTCTGGTAAAGTGTGGGAATGAAAAATAAAAATGTAACTTAAAACTTCTGTGTATCTTTCCCTACACTTTACCAGCCGTTATTATTAGTTATTGTTATACCTATTTAACTCCTCCACCCCTTGTAGGAAATGCTCCTGGATTTCGTTATTATTGAGGTCTATATTTGCTTATGATATCTTCAATATCTTTTGTTTCTAGCTTATCTATAATTTTTGTTTTGATTGTTTCTAATTCAATGTCTTTTATTTCTGGCTTATTTATAATTTTTGTTTTATTAACAATTCTAGTCTTGAATAATCTTGGGATTATTGCTAATAAATATCCCTCTTGTTTGCCGGTGGGTAAGGGGAAGTTTATGGTTTTTTCTTTCAGTAAGCTACAAGGGATATTTTAATTATAATCACTCCGTGGGTAGGGACTATAATTATTGGGGTTATGGGAAAATAAAAGAAACAAATTAGTTACCTTTAATTTTCTTATTGGGATGTGGTTGAGATGGGATGCTCACCTTTGGTTTTTTTCCAATTGATGACACAAGGTAAGACTTTTCTTTTCCAGATTTATTTGGTACAATTCAATGTTGATGTTTACAAGTCAAGGGTAAAAAGGCAACTAAATTTAAAATCAAAAAGGGTCGACCAAAAAGTAAGTATGTATGTATAGATATTCAACTTCGTATTTCGTAACCGATTCGCGGATAACTACAAATGTCTATTTTTGTCGCCCAAATTCTTTAAGTGTTGACAATTTATATACATTTTGTAATTCATATTCATCGTAAAAATATAATTTGTTTAAAAAATTAAAATATATAAAAATAGAAAAAAATGAAAAGGTTAAAAAAAATTATACTTAATGTGTCCAAACGAGTTTGGACAAGTCTTTTTATTTTTCACAATAATTATGATAATGATTACACTGTGCATGAATTCGACACTATTTTTTTCCGACAGAATAGGCACCCGACGGGTAAACTTAATTCGAGTACGCTGATTTCAATGGCGTTTACCGTTTTTCAATTTTACCTCTTAAAAAAGAGATATTTAAGATTTAAAATTTCTGTTTTTGGAAAATTTTCATTGGATTAAAGGCGCAATTCTTAAGACAATTCGGTTCATGGGTTTGCCATGCACTACAAATATACCTAACTAAAATTTAAAGAAATCGGTTCATGTTTACACCTAGTCTTCATACAAGCATCCGCCAAAATTTCACCTAAATGTCGATAGATCTCATGAATTGTTTTAGATTCAGATATATATATATATATATATATATATATATATATATATATATATATATATATATATATATATATATATATATATATATATATATATATATATATATATATATATATATATATATATATATATATATATATATATATATATATATATATATATATATATATATATATATATATATATATATATATATATATATATATATATATATATATATATATATATATATATATATATATATATATATATATATATATATATATATATATATATATATATATATATATATATATATATATATATATATATATATATATATATATATATATATATATATATATATATATATCTGAATCTAAAACAATTCATGAGATCTATCGACATTTAGGTGAAATTTTGGCGGATGCTTGTATGAAGACTAGGTGTAAACATGAACCGATTTCTTTAAATTTTAGTTAGGTATAATTGTAGTGCATGGCAAACCCATGAACCGAATTGTCTTAAGAATTGCGCCTTTAATCCAATGAAAATTTTCCAAAAACAGAAATTTTAAATCTTAAATATCTCTTTTTTAAGAGGTAAAATTGAAAAACGGTAAACGCCATTGAAATCAGCGTACTCGAATTAAGTTTACCCGTCGGGTGCCTATTCCGTCGGAAAAAAATAGTGTCGAATTCATGCACAGTGTAATCATCATCATAATTATTGTGAAAAATAAAAAGACTTGTCCAAACTCGTTTGGACACATTAAGTATAATTTTTTTTAACCTTTTCATTTTTTTTCTATTTTTATAACTATATATTTTAATTTTTTAAACAAATTATATTTTTACGGTGAATATGAATTACAAAATGTATATAAAATGTCAACACTTAAAGAATTTGGGCGACAAAAATAGACATTTGTAGTTATCCGCGAATCGGTTATGAAATACGAAGTTGAATATCTATACATACATACTTTTTGGTCGACCCTTTTTGATTTTAAATTTAGTTGCCTTTTTACCCTTGACTTGTAAACAACAACATTGAATTGTACCAAATAAATCTGGAAAAGAAACGTCTTACCTTGTGTCATCAATTGGAAAAAAACCAAAGGTGAGCATCCCATCTCAACCACATCCCAATAAGAAAATTAAAGGTAACTAATTTGTTTCTTTTATTTTCCCATAACCCCAATAATTATAATCCCTACCCACGGAGTGATTATAATTAAAATATCCCTTGTATCTTGCTGAAAGAAAAAAACCATAAACTTCCCCTTACCCACCGGCAAACAAGAGGGATATTTATTAGCAATAATCCCAAGATTATTCAAGACTAGAATTGTTAATAAAACAAAAATTATAAATAAGCCAGAAATAAAAGACATTGAATTAGAAACAATCAAAACAAAAATTATAGATAAGCTAGAAACAAAAGATATTGAAGATATCATAAGCAAATATAGACCTCAATAATAACGAATTCCAGGAGCATTTCCTACAAGGGGTGGAGGAGTTAAATAGGTATAACAATAACTAATAATAACGGCTGGTAAAGTGTAGGGAAAGATACACAGAAGTTTTAAGTTACATTTTTATTTTTCATTCCCACACTTTACCAGACAGCAACACAGCATAAAACCTTTTCGTTGCTGAACTTAAGTAAGTTTAAAAATCATAATAAAAAATCAGTCTTAAGATTCATTTCAAACAATAAAGAAAACTTTAATACAAAGTTATTTAAGTAGTTTGGCTTAAGTTCATTTTTAATTTAATCTTTCGATCAAATTATTTTTTATTTAAGAATGAAATTCTAAAGCATTTGAATATTGAACATTAAAAAGATCCCAGCATTGAGAATGTCGATGATATTCCACGCTGGTAAGACTGAAATGAAAAAGCTTAGAATAGTTGAACATTCTAAGAAAAGACAGTTAGTGAAGTTCCGAACATTTAGAAAAAGTTAATTAATAAGTGCGACTCGCCACAAGATGGCGACAGTCTGTTAATTGAGCTTACTAGAATTAGTAAGATTTTCGCAACAGTGTTGTTGCCACTGTGAGTGGTGGTGTAGGTAAATGACTCTGACGAGTAGACTTGGTGGTCATGAAACAGCTGTCAGTTCAACCCTCCGTACATCCAAATTTTTCTTTGAATGTTCATATTCACATGCTTTAGAATTTCTTTCTTAAATAAAAAATAGTTTGATCGAAAGATTAAATTAAAAATGAATAAGCCAAGCTAATTAAATAACTTTGTATAAAAACCATACAGTTCGACTAAAAATTCATAACTCAATTATGAAAACTTTAATATTTAAATATTTTGGTTTTTCTATGAATCGCGCGTGCTATTTGTTTTGATCAAGAAATAAGACTCATGTTAATAGTATTTATTTAAACTCTAGTGAACCCACTTAATAGTTAATTCCGTTAATGTTGTTCACTTACACTTTATTTAGCTGACAAACAAAAATTCGTTAATAAAAATATATCATATTACACATTGAATTAACTGCAAGTATTATCACTTTAATTTGATTGATCAATTAAACGTAAATTAAGTTTTAAGGTATTTGTTGACTCGACAATGAATTGTTATTAATTTTAGTATAAATACCCCTGTTTAGAGTTTAAACAAGCCAATAAAAATTATATTTTTTAGTCAGTAGTAAAAAACTCGTTTTTTATTTATTGATCACATTACGTTCAAGTTACAAGTGCTTGAAAGTAAAAACACCCAACAAATTAGTACACTTCAAATTTATGTGTTTGAATTGATTCATACTAATAAATCAATCGAAACATTTCTGGTGACCCCAAGTTTAAGGATACATAAGTTTCCCCCCACCACTGGTAAAGAACTTTTTATCTTAAAAGCAAAAAAAAAACATCAGCCTTTTGAATTTTAATGTCCTGGAATCAATTTGAAGAACAGGACTCAAAATCACGTATGCTCGATGATGCCTCCATATTAAGGACAGAGCATGAGTATTTCACGGATGATTACTACACAAAAATAAATGCTTTGACTAATTCATATAAATTACCACAAGCATTGAAACAATCCAGTGAAAATGAAACGGCCACACTACAAAATCAAAAAATGTCAAAAACATATGAAAAGTCCAACGATCAACCATAAGATCATCAAGGTCTTATTCGAAGCATGAAAGCACGAATGACAGCACTTAACCGATTAATCAGCGGTATATCATACAAAGAGAGTAGTAGGGAACTGTTCC
The DNA here is from genome assembly GCA_956483635.1 of Panzeria rudis. Taxonomy (NCBI): domain Eukaryota; kingdom Metazoa; phylum Arthropoda; class Insecta; order Diptera; family Tachinidae; genus Panzeria; species Panzeria rudis. Next base: position 85,626,080 of record OY101447.1, read on the forward strand.
CCTGACCGCAATTAAAAATTTAAAATTTGGGTAATTAAAATTTGAAATTTTGAAATTTTAATTGTAAAATAAACAAAAGTGTAGATAAAATGTTGTTAAAAAATTGTGATGAATTATTATGGAGTTAAAGTGTTAGTGTGAAATTATATTATAGATAATGTTTTGTGTTACATGAATTTCGGATATGGGTGTATCTGTGGGTGCGTGGGGTTCGATACCTACCATAGACCCTGGATGTTTTCCGTCGCTTCGTGGGTTGTGGTTGTGTTGAGATAGTGACCTAGGAACAATTGATTGAGTATAGACTAGATGGTTCTTATGGGGTCATATTGAGAGATTGGGTAGTGTTTTAGATTATATGTGGAAATAAAGAGTGTAGACAAGTTTGGTCACAACGTCACCAAACCAAACTTATAGATAAAAAAGTCAACTTGGGTTCCTACGGGGTTTATTGTGTCGCTATTATTATTTTTTTGTTCTTGATAATTTTTTGTGGTGCTTGTGTTTACATTTACTTTGTGCATGGCTGTGGGTGCGTCGATGTGTGGGGGGGGGATGGGGGTGTGTGTGTGTTTCTTTTGTAGATAAAAAAGTCGACTTATGTTCCTACGGGGTTTATTGTGTCGCTATTATTATTTGTTTGTTCCTGATAATTTTTTGTGGTGCTTGTGTTTACATTTACTTTGTGCATGGCTGTGGGTGCGTCGATGTGTGGGGGGATGGGGGTGTGTGTGTGTTTCTTTTGTCTTATCTTTAGATTTGTGAAGAATGTGTGTATGTCGTTCCAAATGTCCGTCTTGTTTATTTCTTGGGATAATAATTTGAATATTTGTTCTACAGAATCATGTTTATTGCTTTGTTTATTCAGCTGCACATTTTTTGAGAATGAGTCATCATTTGAAATGTCCGTCTGATTATTTGTTTTGCAGAATAATGTTTATTGCTTTGTTTATTCAGCTGCACATTTTTTGAGAATGAGTCATCATTTGAAATGTCCGTCTGATTATTTGTTTTGCAGAATCATGTTTATGACTTTGTTTATTCAGCTGCACATTTTTTGAGAATGAGTCATCATTTGATAACAAAATTTCATTAGTCATCATTTATATAAAATAAAATATTACACAATGTTATGTTCTAGTTCTTGCTGTTGCTATGTATACATATGAATTTCATCAATCTCGTAATATTAATAAAAAATTAGACTTGATGCCTACTTCGCGATTCTCATAGGATGTATATAAGTAGAAGAAATAATGAAGATTTTCATCGGTATATTCTGATAACTCAATAAGTGCGGTTGAAAGCAAAAAATTTATTAATAAACAATTTCATAGTGTTTTTACAATAGAACTAAATAAATAAAATAAAATAATTAAATAAATTTGATTAAATAAATAAATAAAAAAATGAGTTCTTCTGTATATCAATTTAATTTGTGTAATAAGGTATACAAATACCAAAAAGCGTTCATGGTCAACCAGGTCAAGTGATCATCAATCAGGACTCAAATGGAGAGCAACAACATCAGCACCAAGCTTCTCTACGGTACCAACCATATCCACTACCAATGAATTATGAGCAATACGGTATGTCTACCAGCTATCCGATACCAATGTCATGGAATAATCAGTTTTCAGTACCCACAAAAATTCCACATCATCTTCCTATTCCTTATCACTATACATCACCAATGCAATGGCAGCAATATAATATGTCCCACTATTATCCTTCAGTTTTGAATAATCAATTTGCCTTGACGATGGACAGTTCCAGATATCCTCAACAGCAACAACAACCACAGCAACAATATCAACAGAAACAACAACCACAGCCACAACAAGCACACCAACCACAGCCACAACATCAACAACAAGCACACCAACAACAGCAGCACATCAACAGCAACAACAACAGCAACAACTAGATAATATTGTGTTTCATGACATGGATACTTCAAATTCTCCCAGCGGTAAATATGATAATACTCCTTTGAATGTAGAACCAAAATATTATGAAATAAACAGTGCATTCAACAAAAAATATTGCAACATATGGAATTCCCAACAAAAAAGATGATCTTCTGTTTGAAGACTTTGTTCTAGAAAATAAACCTATTTTCAAGGAAAGTCTTGAAAAAAGTTTGGTTAAACATAATATTTTAAAATTCTGTGTAACTCTTATTGGAGAGTACATAAAAATTGTTGGTGAAGAAATTGACTTGTGTCAGATTTCACACAGAGCAAAAATGGATTTATTGTGCCTGGGAAGTAATGTAGATGAGCTAATTGAAAAACAATTCCAGGACATTCATAATAAAATGTCAGAATTCCAGGAAAGAGACTCTGGGTGGACTTTAATAAGAATTATTCGCGCTGAAATTAGCATAAACAAAAGTTCCCTAGTAAAAGGATCTTATTGGATAAGCACAAAATTAAAACTGACTAAAAAGCGGGGTGTATCAGCATTGAAAACAATGATGATTATTGTTTTAAATGGAGTTTAGTTGCCGCGTTGGATACCACAATAATAAAGCATAACGAACGTTGCAGGTCATATAACATCGAAGACATTAGCGCTGATGTCATTTGCTTGCAAAATGGAATTGTGCTTGACTTCACAAATTTAAAGTTCCCATTGGCTTTAAAACACATCAAAGTATTTGAGGATAGGAATGATGGAATAAGTGTGAATGTATTTGGGTATGATAATGAGAAGGATGAAATCATTGGACCATTCTACAATACACAAAAAGAAAAAATAAAGCATGTTAATTTAATTCTGCTGGAAGCTGGAGACATTCACCATTACATTTTTATTAAAGATATATCAAGGTAAGCAAGTAAATACATGTGTGTGAATAACTATTTACATATATACATATATAAATTTATTCTTTTTACAGGTTATTATGGCGTCAGACAACAAAGCACCGTGAAAATCTCAAATTTTGTAATACCTGCCTACAATAAACGCACAATGAATGGACTATATAACAACACAAAACGGAATGTGGAAAACTTGTTGCTGCGTTACCTTCTCCCGAAGATAGTATTTTGAAGTTTAAAGATCACCAGCGGCAGATGGATGTGCCATTCGTTATATACGCAGATTTCGAGTGCATACTAGAAGACATTCAAACTACTGTAAGTGACAAAACTCAAGTTATAAAGAGGCACATTCCTTGTGCCTTTAGTTATTATATAAAATGTGTGGGTAATAATAGTTTAGATAAATTTAAGATATACTGGTGAGGACGCATCTGTAAAATTTGTTGACTGGTTAATTGACGATTGTGAAGATATTTACAATCAGTTCCTCACCAGTAAGACAAAAAATGAACAGCTTGACCCTTTCGGAAATATACAGTTTGCAAAATTCAATAAATTGCCACATATGTGACAAATTTCTCGGTAAAGATCGTGTAAGAGATCATTGTCACATAAGTGGTAAATATCGAGGTGCAGCTCACAATATTTGTAACTTAAAGTACCAAATTCCGAAGTTCATACCCATATATTTTCATAATTATTCATCTTATGACTCGCACCTCTTTGTTAAAGAATTAGGTAAAAAGTCTGACAACATAAAAGTCCTACCACTGAACAAAGAACTGTACATTTAACTATCGACATTTACAAAAATGACTCACAAATGCAATCTTGAACTTCGATTTTGAGATACTATTCGTTTTATGGCCGATAGCTTAGAATCCTTAGCTAATAATCTTACGGACAATGATTTCCATACGGTTAGGGCACACTTTAACAGAAAGACAGAATTTGACCTTTAACAGAAAGACAGAATTTGACCTCGTACGGAGAAAGGGTGTTTTCCCTTATGAATATCTTGATTCATTTGAAAAATTGGATGATGGTCAGCTTCCATCAAGAGAAGATTTTTTTAATAAATTAAAGAACAAGGAATGCTTAATTGAAGATTATGAGCATGCAATAAAGATTTGGCATACCTTTAATTGCAAAACCCTGCGAGATTATATGGAATTATATCTCAAAACAGATGTGCTTTTGTTAGCAGACATATTCGAAAATTTTCGAAAAGTCTGTAAGGGGATTTATAATCTAGATCCGTTTCAGTACTATACTGCTTCAGGACTATCATGGGATGCCATGTTAAAACACACACAAATAGAATTAGAGTTGTTAACAGACATTGACATGTATAACTTCTTTTAAAAGGGAATACGCGGTGGAATGGTACAGTGCAGTAAGCGATATTCCAAAGCAAATTATAAATATTTAGATGATTTTGATGAAGACAAGCCTTCAGAATTTCTAATATATTTAGACGCTAATAACCTTTACGGTTGGGCGATGTCTGAGTATCTTCCTTATGGAGGATTCCGATGGCTGACAAGTGATGAGCTGAATCTGGATGCGAAAAGCATAGATAATAACTCACAAGATGGTTATGTATATGAGGTCACTTTAGAATATCCTTCACATCTGCATGACTCTCACAATGACCTTCCCTTCTGTGTTGAAAACAAGAAAACTTTAGAATCAAACCATAAGAAATTAATTGCGGATTTTTCGCCAAAAACTCTTATGTAATACATTACAGAGTTCTGAAGCAATGTTTGGAATATGGTTTGATTCTAAGGAAAACGCATCGTATTCTAGCATTTAAACAATCTCCATGGTTAAAAGGTTATATTGACTTAAATACCAAACACAGAGCCACTGCTAAAAATGCTTTTAAGACAAATTTTTTCAAATTACTCAATAATGCTGTGTATGGCAAAACAATGGAGAATGTGGACAAGAGGAGAGATGTGAAAATTGTAACCAACTGGAACAGAAAAAACTGTAACCATTTGGGGGATCAGGATTGGATATCTAAATCCAATTTTCATAGTTTATCTATATTTTCTGAAGATATGGTAGCTATAGAAATGAATAGAGTCAAAACATATTACAACAAGCCCATATACTTGGGATTTTGCGTCTTGGAGCTTTCTAAATGGAAAATGTATAATTTCCATTATGGGTTCATGCAGCCCAAGTTTAAAGCAAATTTATCTTTAAATTACATGGACACCGACTCATTTATATATACAATAAAAACTGACGACTTTTATGCCGACATAAAATCTGACATAGAACAAGAATTTGACACTTCCGATTACCCAAAAGATAACGTATATGGTATTCCTCTTTTAAACAAAAAGGTGCTGGGTATGATGAAGGATGAAAATTGTGGTAAAGTTATGAAAGAATTTGTGGGACTTCGGTCAAAAATGTATTCTTTTAGCGTGCAATATGAAAATGATGTAAAAAAATCGAAGGGGGTTAAGAAATGTGTTCTTGAAAAATATAGTTTAGAGGCGTATAGAAATTGTTTATTTAATAAGTCTATTGTTTATGATGATATGTTAACATTTAAGTCAAAAGTTCATCAAATTTATACCAACCAACTAAATAAGGTTGTACTTAGTTATCAAGATGATAAAAGAAAAATACAATGTGTATAAATACATTAGCATGGTATAATTATCGAATTGAGGAAACAAATCCAGAATATGAACTGGATATGTTGCTAATGGAAATTGATAAGCTTCAAGAAGAATGATGAGTTTTTTTACTTAAATGTAATTTGTTTATGTTTATATGTAAATATTTAGTTATTAATGTTTAGTTATTAAGAAAATTTGGTTTGTTATTAAAAAAAATTATAATAATAATGAAAAAAGAAAAAAATTAAATAATAATAAAAAAATCTTATTAATATCAAAAAAATTAAACAATCTTTGTTCGCAGCTTACTCTCGAAGTAGAAACAAGCATTAATTTGCCGTCGGTGAACAAAATAAACAATATAAAAATATACATACAATATTTATAAAAAAAGAAAAATATTCGCAACAACAAAGTATTAACAAACACCGTTTTGTGTAATATTTTACGTACCTATACATTTTTTCATTTCTTTTTGTAAAACAAATTATAATTATAAGCAAGTAGGCACACAAGCAACAAATATATTTGGTATTCGTACCAAATGAGTACGAATACAACAACAAACAACAGAAATGCCTACATTACTGTTGTTGCTGCAGAATGTGATAACACAGTAAACAAAAATTTACACTTGCGTACACGGGTACGCTCAAATTCAATGTCTATGACGGACCATAATATAAAAGTAAATTTTTTGATACCAGATTCCAACATCAAGCTGAAAAAGAAAAAACGACAGAAAGTGTCCCCTTAGAAACTGATTCAGAAAATCCAAAAATCCAAATGGGTATTGATCGCTATTTTAAAGTGATAAATGATAAAAAAAGACAAAGAAGTCCAAGATCGAAAAACCTCGCTCCATTGGCGAAAATGGCCAAGGATGGTAAATCCGATGCGGCGCTCTCTGAAAACCGGGTTTCACTTCTACAAAACGACGAAGACGAAATCACCATTGTCAGGTCAAGCAGCCGCCCCCAATATACTTAAGAGAGAAAAACTCAAATGAGCTAATTAAAAGGCTAGTACAATTAATCGGTGAAGAGGCGTTTTACGTGATCCCGATAAAACGTGGTGCGATTAATGAAACAAAAATTCAAGTAAATGAAGAAAATCATTACCGCTCAGTAGTTTCGGAGTTTGAAACACAAAATAAAAATTTTTACACCTACCAATTGAAAAGTGCAAAAGGACTCCAGGTAGTGATAAAAGGCATCGATTCATACGTGGATCCAGAAGAGGTAAAAGCGGGTCTAATAAATAATAATTTTAAAGTAAAAATATTACTAACATTAAAAATAGAGAGCGAGTTCCCCAACCACTATTTCGTGTGGAAATGGAACCAGGTGATATGAAATTAAAAAGGAATGAAGTACACCCCATTTACAGCTTAAGATATTTGCTGCACCGACGAGTTACCGTAGAGGAACCACACAAGCGAGCAGGGCCCATTCAATGTCTAAATTGCCAAGAATATGGCCACACCAAAACATATTGCAAGTTGCGCACCGTTTGTGTCGTCTGTGGTGAACTACACAGCACTGCCAATTGTGATAAGCAAAAAGATGATTCCAAAATGAAAAAGTGTAGCAATTGCCATCAAAATCACACTGCAAACTACAGGGGCTGCCCTGTCTATGTACATGTTAAGCAGTCTTTGTCTAACAGACGTAATCACACCTATGCTCAACCTAATTTCGACAATACAAATTATCCCCAGTTGCGCCAACCAGCTACCAGCCGGCCTTCATACGCCAACATTTTTAAGGCCAACCAGCCCATAGCGCAAAACATACCAAACAGCCAGTTCTCGTACGCTAATGCTTTGAAGTCTAACCAGCCCCCAGCTCAAAAACGGCCTCTTGCCAACGAAAACAGTGGTTTCAATTTTGATCGACTTGAGGCTTCAATAGAAAATTTAATAGAAACCGTAAATTTTTTTACAACCAACATGACCTGCATGATGCAGGAAGTGTTGAAAATGCAGTCTACATTATTGCAGGCTGCATTAAACAAACCATGAACTTAAAAATCTGTTTCTAGAACGCAAACGGCATCCGCCAACATAAAAACGAACTAGAATACTTCATGATGGATAAACAAATTGATGTTATGCTTATCTCAGAGACGCACTTGACTGCTAGAAGTTTTTTTAAAATCAACGGATATACTCTCTACGACACTAAGGACCCCCAAGGTAGAGCTTGTGGTGGCTCGGATATACTAATAAAATCGCGATTAAAACATTACTTAATGAGTGATCATTGTGAAGACTATCTTCAAGCAACTAACATCTGCATTGAAGCTTTTCATCAAAACATGGTGATTTCATCAATTTACTCTCCTCCCAGGTACTCTATTACAGAAAATCAGTATAGTAGATTTTTTAATTCACTAGGCCCTCGCTTTTTGGCCGCCGGTGATTACAACGCTAAGCACACGTTCTGGGGATCTCGCCTCATCACGCCAAAGGGTCGCGTTTTGTTTGACACAATTTCAAAAATGCGGTTAAATGTTATATCAAGTGGGCAGCCAACTTACTGGCCAACAGATCGCCGAAAAATACCTGATGTTATTGATTTTGGAGTACTAAAGGGTGTGCCCAGCGAAATGATCCAAGTTGAAGCATCTTTAGATTTGTCTTCAGATCACTCACCAACTATTGTCACTATATATTCACATACAACATATTCACCCACTTGTGATTTAACGATGACAACCACACGTATAAATTGGTTGAAATACAAAAAATATTTGAGTGCTCATTGCCCAGAAAATATTCCATTAAAAACGCCTGCTGACATAGATGACTCTATTAGAATGTTTGAGGCAAACCTTAAGCAAGCTGCTCTAAATGCTACTACTACAAATCGTCAGGTGAGATATAATAAAATTTTTTCAGCAGATGAAGAACGGCTTTTATCCGAAAAAAGAAGAGTTCGTAGAGAATGGCAACGCTACAGATCCCCTCAGCTAAAATCTAGGCTGAAGGAATGTACTAAACAGCTGAAAACTCTACTAGAATATTAAAAAACCGTTTCTCTTCAAAACTTTCTAAATGGGCTCGACGCAACACCTCAAACAGACTATTCGCTATGGAGAGCAGCCCGAGGCCTCAAAAGACCAGTGATATATAAGCCTCCATTGCGAGCTTCGAATGGAGACTGGGCAAGAACTGACGCTGAAAAAGGTACTCTGTTCCTAAACCACTTGCAGAAAGTATTTACTCCAAATACGTTTGATACTATAGTTGAGCTGCCACCAGTCCTCGCTATACCAGATGTTACTTTGAGGTTCAACATTCGTGAGATTGAACACTATATTGCCGGCTTAAACTCGAAAAAAGCCCCAGGCGCTGATAAAATAAGCAATAAAATGCTCTTAGAGCTACCCTATACTGCAAAACGGATAATTCTATTTATTTTTAACAGTATTTTGGGCCTCAAATGCTATCCCGCAGAATGGAAGGTTTCGCTGATTACCATGATACCTAAACCAGGCAAAGATCATACGAAGGTGGAGTCCTATAGGCCTATAAGCCTGTTGTCTAACATGTCAAAACTATTTGAAAAGGTACTTATGAGTAAGCTAACACCCATACTGAATCGTACTGGATGCATTCCAGACCATCAATTCGGTTTTAGGAGACAACATAGTACGATTGAACAAACACATAGACTCGTGAACGTGGTTAGAAAAACCTTCGAAGAAAAGAAATATTGATAAAGTATGGCACGCAGGTTTAATACAGAAACTAAAGCAAAACCTACCCGAAAACATCCTTAAACTTTTAGAAAGCTACTTAACTGAGCGAAAATTTGTTGTTAAAGAAGGTAATTTTCAAAGCCCTCCGCAACCCATTGAAGCCGGAGTTCCTCAAGGCAGCATCCTCGGTCCTGTATTATATCTGATATATGCCTCTGACTTGCCGGTAAGCAGTAACATACACATATCAACATTCGCTGATGATACAGCTTTTCTAAGTGTTCACAAAAGCCATCAAGAAGCCACCCGCAATTTGCTAGATTATATACCCCAGTTGGAACAATGGCTAAAACAATGGCGGATAAAAATTAACGAACAAAAATGTATACACATTACTTTTACATTGTGCAAAGAAACCTGTCCACCTATACAAATAAATAACCAAACTATACCTCAACACACTGAAGTAAAATATCTCGGAGTTCATCTTGATCGTCGCCTAACATGGAAGTCACACATAAATGCAAAGGTGACCCAAATGAAACAACAAGCAGCTCAAATGAATTGGCTCATTGGAAGGAACTCTACTCTAAGCCTAGATTGTAAACTTCTTCTATACAACTCCATTCTAAAACCAATATGGTCCTACGGAATCCAGTTATGGGGCACTGCCTCGGCATCAAATGTAGAAAAAATTCAAAGGCAACAATATAAAATACTCCGTACGATTACAGCAGCCCCATGGTATGTCAGAAACAAGCGAATTCATAAAGACCTAGATGTGCCGCCGGTTAAGACAGTGTTTTCTAAACACGTGACAAGCTACATAAAAAGACTTGAGTTGCACCCAAATCCCCTAGCCCGAAACATCATTAACTTCAGAGGCCACACTCGGCTGAGAAGGAGGGACACTCTTGCTCTCAGCCGAACACGAGAGACGTAAATAACCAAACAACCAACCGCTGAAACAAATATTTTTGTCTGGCACTGGCTGGACTTAAAAATTAAAATTTTAGAATTAAGATTTGATTACTTATAGTTAGTTCAATTGTATTGAAGATACAATAAATAAATACATATATAACCGAAAAAAAATTTTTTTCTTGTTCAGCCCTGATATCATACACGACTTGCTGCTAGCAGAGAAGACAATTTTTTTTGGATCAAAACAATTCTTGTCTTGTTTTTTGCTTACTTGCAAATTTTTCTGTTTATAGGTTTAACTGTACTCTTAGATCCTGCATAATCTTGATTTGATTTGTTTATTTCTCGACAAGGGAATTTCAATTTCACAGCATTATGAAATTGTATTAAATTTAATTATTTCAACATTTTACAGAGTCAAAAAAAAAAGTTGGATAATCTCATAAGTTATTCATTAAATTTTTAACTTAAAAATTTCTTTAATTTTCCTAATTATCCTTTAGAAAAAATAATACAAGACAGTGAATATTTTATTTTAATAATACTATTTTATTTATTAAATTTAATTATGATGGTGGAACCATTGTATAATAAGATTCCATTAAATTTTCTAATATAGCTTTCCGTAGAAAGTATATCGAGCACCTACATGTATCAGGTCCTTCCTCACAATTCGGATCATACCACGGACAGCATTTGAAATGTCCTTCTGTGTTGTCTTCATCTTCCATAATATCAAATTCATCATTCTCGTCCACCATATTTTGAAAAAATATGATCATTTCCCAATGATCGTATTGTCTAAAGTTATCAAAATCCGATATAAATTTATTAAGACTCCTTCTTATTTGACTCATTTTTTGTTAATATTCCGTATTAATTTTGTTGCTGCTTACTTTTTCAAAGGATTCGTCGATACTGATAATTTTTTTCCTAAATATTTAGCTACAAAGTGAATAAAATTCAATATTGTTTTTTCCTCCTCTTATATCCTTCTCCATTTTCCTATAATCCTTCTAGAATAGAGGGTATAGAATATACATATTTCTCTTTCCAACTCATTTTCAAAGAGACTATTAAAACATTAAAAGAAGGAACATTCATATTAATATTCCTATATATCTATCCCTATCTCTCTAGCACTATTTCTCCACATATACATATTAACCTTCTCACAATAAATATTTTCGGTTAGGCTTATTGGACTCATCATCACTACTTTCAGGATCAATTTCCATTAAAGATTCAAAGTGACAAGATCTATTTAAAAAATGAGCTCCTCAAAAAATTTAATATCAAAATTTAACTCACTAAACAACAAAAGATGTAGCTGCTAAATATCCTGTTCAAAATATTACACGGGTAACAACAAAATATGCAACAACACTAAGAGTTGAGATGGAAAAAAATATAATGTTTCTACCTAAAAGATATAATACTCTGACAGATGATGAAATTAAGGATCTCTCGAGTGGAATATTTCAAGTACGCAGAGATGGTGAACAAAGCTTAATCCTTGAGAGTGAGATGGACGAATTTTTGATTCAAAATGCTCAATATCCCATTTGGGAATAAAAAAAATAAAAAATTAATTCTGTATTGTAAATTATAAATAAATAAATAAAAATGCATTAACAAGTTTTGTGAAATATATATATATATATATATATATATATATATATATATATATATATATATATATATATATATATATATATATATATATATATATATATATATATATATATATATATATATATATATATATATATATATATATATATATATATATATATATATATATATATACCTTTAAGAAATTTATTATTTGACATATTGTCATAATTATATTTTAAATGAAATTTATTTGTTGATGGTTATTAAGCAATTGTCTATATGCATTTCATTGGCGCTTGTACCAAATCGTCAGTAGACTTCAACCACAACTTTGAACAGTTACAAACCTCTTATTTTATGCACAGACTTTCAAAAACCATTTGAGAATTTACAAACGATATTTTTGAAAATCACAATAGAATAAAATAAATGTAGTAGGCTTAGAAACTTATACAAAACCCAACAAATATTTTATATTCGATATGAATCTATTTTATATTTCTACACCTGTATACAATTAGAAATCCATTGGATAACAATAAAAGTATTATAAGGCAAAATGAAAAATAAAAACCAAATTAAACCTTTAAGAAATTTATTATTTGACATATTGTCATAATTATATTTTAAATGAAATTTATTTGTTGATGGTTATTAAGCAATTGTCTATATGCATTTCATTGGCGCTTGTACCAAATCGTCAGTAGACTTCAACCACAACTTTGAACAGTTACAAACCTCTTATTTTATGCACAGACTTTCAAAAACCATTTGAGAATTTACAAACGATAATATTTTTGAAAATCACAATAGAATAAAATAAATGTAGTAGGCTTAGAAACTTATACAAAACCCAACAAATATTTTATATTCGATATGAATCTATTTTATATTTCTACACCTGTATACAATTAGAAATCCATTGGATAACAATAAAAGTATTATAAGGCAAAATGAAAAATAAAAACCAAATTAAACCTTTAAGAAATTTATTATTTGACATATTGTCATAATTATATTTTAAATGAAATTTATTTGTTGATGGTTATTAAGCAATTGTCTATATGCATTTCATTGGCGCTTGTACCAAATCGTCAGTAGACTTCAACCACAACTTTGAACAGTTACAAACCTCTTATTTTATGCACAGACTTTCAAAAACCATTTGAGAATTTACAAACGATAATATTTTTGAAAATCACAATAGAATAAAATAAATGTAGTAGGCTTAGAAACTTATACAAAACCCAACAAATATTTTATATTCGATATGAATCTATTTTATATTTCTACACCTGTATACAATTAGAAATCCATTGGATAACAATAAAAGTATTATAAGGCAAAATGAAAAATAAAAACCAAATTAAACCTTTAAGAAATTTATTATTTGACATATTGTCATAATTATATTTTAAATGAAATTTATTTGTTGATGGTTATTAAGCAATTGTCTATATGCATTTCATTGGCGCTTGTACCAAATCGTCAGTAGACTTCAACCACAACTTTGAACAGTTACAAACCTCTTATTTTATGCACAGACTTTCAAAAACCATTTGAGAATTTACAAACGATAATATTTTTGAAAATCACAATAGAATAAAATAAATGTAGTAGGCTTAGAAACTTCTACAAAACCCAACAAATATTTTATATTCGATATGAATCTATTTTATATTTCTACACCTGTATACAATTAGAAATCCATTGGATAACAATAAAAGTATTATAAGGCAAAATGAAAAATAAAAACCAAATTAAACCTTTAAGAAATTTATTATTTGACATATTGTCATAATTATATTTTAAATGAAATTTATTTGTTGATGGTTATTAAGCAATTGTCTATATGCATTTCATTGGCGCTTGTACCAAATCGTCAGTAGACTTCAACCACAACTTTGAACAGTTACAAACCTCTTATTTTATGCACAGACTTTCAAAAACCATTTGAGAATTTACAAACGATAATATTTTTGAAAATCACAATAGAATAAAATAAATGTAGTAGGCTTAGAAACTTATACAAAACCCAACAAATATTTTATATTCGATATGAATCTATTTTATATTTCTACACCTGTATACAATTAGAAATCCATTGGATAACAATAAAAGTATTATAAGGCAAAATGAAAAATAAAAACCAAATTAAACCTTTAAGAAATTTATTATTTGACATATTGTCATAATTATATTTTAAATGAAATTTATTTGTTGATGGTTATTAAGCAATTGTCTATATGCATTTCATTGGCGCTTGTACCAAATCGTCAGTAGACTTCAACCACAACTTTGAACAGTTACAAACCTCTTATTTTATGCACAGACTTTCAAAAACCATTTGAGAATTTACAAACGATAATATTTTTGAAAATCACAATAGAATAAAATAAATGTAGTAGGCTTAGAAACTTATACAAAACCCAACAAATATTTTATATTCGATATGAATCTATTTTATATTTCTACACCTGTATACAATTAGAAATCCATTGGATAACAATAAAAGTATTATAAGGCAAAATGAAAAATAAAAACCAAATTAAACCTTTAAGAAATTTATTATTTGACATATTGTCATAATTATATTTTAAATGAAATTTATTTGTTGATGGTTATTAAGCAATTGTCTATATGCATTTCATTGGCGCTTGTACCAAATCGTCAGTAGACTTCAACCACAACTTTGAACAGTTACAAACCTCTTATTTTATGCACAGACTTTCAAAAACCATTTGAGAATTTACAAACGATAATATTTTTGAAAATCACAATAGAATAAAATAAATGTAGTAGGCTTAGAAACTTATACAAAACCCAACAAATATTTTATATTCGATATGAATCTATTTTATATTTCTACACCTGTATACAATTAGAAATCCATTGGATAACAATAAAAGTATTATAAGGCAAAATGAAAAATAAAAACCAAATTAAACCTTTAAGAAATTTATTATTTGACATATTGTCATAATTATATTTTAAATGAAATTTATTTGTTGATGGTTATTAAGCAATTGTCTATATGCATTTCATTGGCGCTTGTACCAAATCGTCAGTAGACTTCAACCACAACTTTGAACAGTTACAAACCTCTTATTTTATGCACAGACTTTCAAAAACCATTTGAGAATTTACAAACGATAATATTTTTGAAAATCACAATAGAATAAAATAAATGTAGTAGGTTTAGAAACTTATACAAAACCCAACAAATATTTTATATTCGATATGAATCTATTTTATATTTCTACACCTGTATACAATTAGAAATCCATTGGATAACAATAAAAGTATTATAAGGCAAAATGAAAAATAAAAACCAAATTAAACCTTTAAGAAATTTATTATTTGACATATTGTCATAATTATATTTTAAATGAAATTTATTTGTTGATGGTTATTAAGCAATTGTCTATATGCATAAAATAAGAGGTTTGTAACTGTTCAAAGTTGTGGTTGAAGTCTACTGACGATTTGGTACAAGCGCCAATGAAATGCATATAGACAATTGCTTAATAACCATCAACAAATAAATTTCATTTAAAATATAATTATGACAATATGTCAAATAATAAATTTCTTAAAGGTTTAATTTGGTTTTTATTTTTCATTTTGCCTTATAATACTTTTATTGTTATCCAATGGATTTCTAATTGTATACAGGTGTAGAAATATAAAATAGATTCATATCGAATATAAAATATTTGTTGGGTTTTGTATAAGTTTCTAAGCCTACTACATTTATTTTATTCTATTGTGATTTTCAAAAATATTATCGTTTGTAAATTCTCAAATGGTTTTTGAAAGTCTGTGCATAAAATAAGAGGTTTGTAACTGTTCAAAGTTGTGGTTGAAGTCTACTGACGATTTGGTACAAGCGCCAATGAAATGCATATAGACAATTGCTTAATAACCATCAACAAATAAATTTCATTTAAAATATAATTATGACAATATGTCAAATAATAAATTTCTTACAGGTTTAATTTGGTTTTTATTTTTCATTTTGCCTTATAATACTTTTATTGTTATCCAATGGATTTCTAATTGTATACAGGTGTAGAAATATAAAATAGATTCATATCGAATATAAAATATTTGTTGGGTTTTGTATAAGTTTCTAAGCCTACTACATTTATTTTATTCTATTGTGATTTTCAAAAATATTATCGTTTGTAAATTCTCAAATGGTTTTTGAAAGTCTGTGCATAAAATAAGAGGTTTGTAACTGTTCAAAGTTGTGGTTGAAGTCTACTGACGATTTGGTACAAGCGCCAATGAAATGCATATAGACAATTGCTTAATAACCATCAACAAATAAATTTCATTTAAAATATAATTATGACAATATGTCAAATAATAAATTTCTTAAAGGTTTAATTTGGTTTTTATTTGTCATTTTGCCTTATAATACTTTTATTGTTATCCAATGGATTTCTAATTGTATACAGGTGTAGAAATATAAAATAGATTCATATCGAATATAAAATATTTGTTGGGTTTTGTATAAGTTTCTAAGCCTACTACATTTATTTTATTCTATTGTGATTTTCAAAAATATTATCGTTTGTAAATTCTCAAATGGTTTTTGAAAGTCTGTGCATAAAATAAGAGGTTTGTAACTGTTCAAAGTTGTGGTTGAAGTCTACTGACGATTTGGTACAAGCGCCAATGAAATGCATATAGACAATTGCTTAATAACCATCAACAAATAAATTTCATTTAATATATATATATATATATATATATATATATATATATATATATATATATATATATATATATATATATATATATATATATATATATATATATTTTATTAAAAATGCATTAACGAGTTTTGTGAAATATATATATATATATATATATATATATATATATATATATATATATATATATATATATATATATATATATATATATATATATATATATATATATATATATATATATATATATATATATATATATATATATATATATATATATATATATATATATATATATATATATATATATATATATATATATATATATATATATATATATATATATATATATATATATATATATATATATATATATATATATATATATATATATATATATATATATATATATATATATATATATATATATATATATATATATATACATATATATATATATATATATTGTTACGTTTTTAGTCCTTTACATAAAAACGGTTTTATTATTTTCACAGGATTCGTTGAATTGCAATAAAATAAAACACGGATATTTATTTTACAAATAAATTATCGGTAACACTTTATTTATTACTTTAAAAACACGTACAACTAAACGCGATGTACACACTAAATATTCTTGGCGATGTTTACTCGTCTAAGTTTAAAAGCACACTTCTCTATGTCGTCTGGCAGCCTCCCCTTATATAGTCAATTATAAAACCTTCTGGTAACTTCGCTAACTTTCTGGAATACAGCCGTCTCTCTTTATCTTTAACTGTACTGTAATTCAGGTCTCTTTTCATCTTTAAGTGTACGGCATGATCATTTTGGTCTTGCTATGGTGCAATGTATGTGCGTGTGTAGATGCATGAGATTATTCTTCTGTTTGTTTATCTTCGCACACACACATACTCTAATGCTTGCTTAACAAATTACGCTGTCATCAAGTCTACATCTCTTGCAGTTTAAGTTTAATGTCACTGTTTGTAATTGCGATTAAGCAGTCTCGAATAATCTTGAAAGTTCTAGCTACCGTTTCCTGAAGATTCCGGAAACTTCCATTTTCCGTTATTTTGAATTCTATTGGCAGTTGTCGAGTGATGCCAAGTTTAATTGTGGTACTTGGTTGCCAGGTTTTGATTTTATTACAGTGATTTAGGGGTATAAAGCAGATAATGATCGGGTTGTCAGTTTGTGTCGTTACATTTGAATCTGCATTTTCATTTCGTAACACTGCCGCCCACTTAAGCCTGTTCGTCCCGAATAGGCACACAATCACCTTTTCCATAGTGCGCCAGTGGTTCAAACTTAATTTTTGTCTTCCGTCCAATGTACTGCTCTATCATGTGTACGACGTCATTCATCCTTTCGATGATACCACGGATCTCTGCTTCCAACTTGTAGTTATCCCATGACAGTCTCTTTTCCGTGCTATAAGCGTGTGTACCACATCCACTGGGTACTGCTCGATTATAATTATTAACTGAGTACATGTGACTATTTCTGTTGTAATCTGTTCCTTTGCCGGTAGATGAACTAAAGACTTCTTTACTTGTACCGGGCGAAGTGTAGCCGTAACTACTTCCTTTACGCGCAGATCTTGCAGAGGCTGGAGTGGCATCAAATCTCATCGGAGAGCGTGTATCGTCATACCCTGGGCCTTTATTACCTTTACGTTCATTAATACTGCACTCATTGGCACCACGTTGTCTTATACCTTTTATGAAACCATCACGCGCCGCAGAAATTTGCATTTGTTGACGTTTAATTTCTCGAAGCTCTATTTCTAGCTTCTCACGCTCTAATTTTTGGCGCTCCCGTTCCAAGCGTAATGATTCAGCCTCTCGTTGCAAACGTTTTCGTTCCACAGCCAATTTCGTACGCTCCTCAGCTAGTCGGGCTTCCTTCAGGCGCAGACGCTCTCTTATTTCTTTATGCCGTCTGTCTTCGTTACGTGCTTCAGGTTGATGACACTGCTCCTGTTGTCGCTCTTGATAACAGCCATCACAACGAGACTTTTGATGACTCTTCCATTTATTATTCCATGATGGCGAGACAGATTTTGTTTGCTTTCTTGCTGCGTTGCAGTTGCGCTGGATATGGCCTTTCTCTCCGCAGCTATAGCATTTTATTCGCACTTTGTTTTTATTTAAAGCCAATGCTTGCACTACTGCCTCTTTGATGTCCTTTTCCCAATTAGCTTCTTTCTCGGTAATCACCTCCAGATTTCGGACCATATACGCTTGCGGCTTAGAAATTATCCTTGCGGTCTCCTGTGCTAAAGCATATGTCACAGTTTCTATAAAAGTAGGCTTCGGTGTCGCATATACTGCATACCTCACGTCAGGATCACTAATGCCACGCAATAAGGAATCAATTTTCAGCTGCTCCAGCAATGGGTGATTTTCGCCAGGATAAGATAGTTGCACCAACCGTTCGATTTCCATTGCGAAATCTTGTAGGGACTCATTGGGCTTCTGTCCTCTACATCGCAATTCCATACGGTATATATCTCGCTTATGTTCGCCACCATATTTCCGCTGCAGTGCCGCCATTATGTCATCAAAATTGTTTCTGCAGCTCCCTGGTACGGTTTCAAGTACTTCTGCTGCGGCTCCTTTTAAGGCCAAAATCAGCTCTATGGCCTTTTCTTCACTGTTCCAACCATTTTTGCTAGCAACTGTTTCGAACTGGAACTTGAAGATGTTCAAAGGTGCGCTGCCATCGAAACAAGGCGTCTTTACTCTGCTGGAAGCCTCTGGAATAACTCTCACTGGCCCTCCTTGACACTGAAGATTAACAATTTTTGCTTCCAGTTCATGTAATTTCTAGTCCACATCTTTTACATGCACTTCGACGCCGCCAATTTCTAGGCTATGGAGTTTGTTCTCTAGTTCTGAGAGTTTCTCGTCAAATTTGCTGACTTGTACTTCAATGCCATCTACTCTTCTATTTATGGCCTCAGAAATTTCTTGAAGTTTCTCATTTGTGGCCTTAGATGTTTCTTGAACTTCGGCCTTGACTTCAGCCAGCATTCTCTCATTGTTAGCTCTAGATGTTTCTTGATTATCAGCCTTAACTTCTTGAAATTTTTCCATCATAGCGGCGAACATTGTACTTAAATCCATGCTGTTTGTCGTGGCACGAGTACATATCTCTATTTCCTCTCTATCCTCAAATTCGTATGTCCCGATATCGATGCCACGCTGCTTGAACTCATCTATCAGCCTCTTCTGAAGTTCCACTTTATTGCCCGTTGTTGGCAGTTCCAGCTTACTCAGCTCCTTCTTTAGCTGCTCAACTTTTAGCTCTTCAAACTTCATGGCTTCTATTTATTATTTTTTTTTTATGTCCTTTTGTAATTTTTATTAATAATGTTTTTTTTTATTATTAATGTCCTTTTTATTTTATTTTGCAATCCCACTTCTGACACCAATTGTTACGTTTTTAGTCCTTTACATAAAAACGGTTTTATTATTTTCACAGGATTCGTTGAATTGCAATAAAATAAAACACGGATATTTATTTTACAAATAAATTATCGGTAACACTTTATTTATTACTTTAAAAACACGTACAACTAAACGCGATGTACACACTAAATATTCTTGGCGATGTTTACTCGTCTAAGTTTAAAAGCACACTTCTCTATGTCGTCTGGCAGCCTCCCCTTATATAGTCAATTATAAAACCTTCTGGTAACTTCGCTAACTTTCTGGAATACAGCCGTCTCTCTTTATCTTTAACTGTACTGTAATTCAGGTCTCTTTTCATCTTTAAGTGTACGGCATGATCATTTTGGTCTTGCTATGGTGCAATGTATGTGCGTGTGTAGATGCATGAGATTATTCTTCTGTTTGTTTATCTTCGCACACACACATACTCTAATGCTTGCTTAACAAATTACGCTGTCATCAAGTCTACATCTCTTGCAGTTTAAGTTTAATGTCACTGTTTGTAATTGCGATTAAGCAGTCTCGAATAATCTTGAAAGTTCTAGCTACCGTTTCCTGAAGATTCCGGAAACTTCCATTTTCCGTTATTTTGAATTCTATTGGCCGTTGTCGAGTGATGCCAAGTTTAATTGTGGTACTTGGTTGCCAGGTTTTGATTTTATTACAGTGATTTAGGAGTATAAAGCAGATAATGATCGGGTTGTCAGTTTGTGTCGTTTGAATCTGCATTTTCATTTCGTAACAATATATATATATATATATATATATATATATATATATATATATATATATATATATATATATATATATATATATATATATATATATATATATATATATATATATATATATATATATATATATATATATATATATATATATATATATATATATATATATATATATATATATATATATATATATATATATATATATATATATATATATATATATATATATATATATATATATATATATATATATATATATATATATATATATATATATATATATATATATATATATATATATATATATATATATATATATATATATATATATATATATATATATATATAAAATTGTGTTTTTTATTTAATATTTTCAGTTATTTCATACAGAAACTTAAGACATAAATGACCACAGGTAAATGTATTAAAATTCTGTTGTTGTTTATAGTTGTATTTTATATTTGTACCCAGATATTTGAGTACTTCCGAAGGAGGTTGTAAGTTTCCAAAACTATCGAAATATTCTTTTTTATTGATGTTTTTATAATATGCTACCCAATGTGTACCAGGTCCTGTTGATATATCCAAATTGATTATGTCACATTCTTTTTTCTGGGGTCGTTTTGGTAGTGAGTCCAACATGAAAACTCCTCTAAAATGTGGAATTTTGTTTGAAAAATTTCTCAAGTCGACTTCTGATAGTGGTCTATTAAGAGTTTTTTGTCTGCTCTTTTAAACTAAACCATAACCCTTTTTATATGGTTTTAGGTAAAGTCCTTTCCTAACAGCTATAGATTCCATCGCTTTATTATGTCGAATTGCTTCATCAAGCTGATTTGTTGCATTCTTTGTCGCATTTACAGCCTTAACTATAGCAGCACCTCCAGTCGTTAGACTACCAACTGCACCCAGTGCAGTTAAAATCGGTATTAGAGGTAAAAAACCACCAATTTTTGGTACATTTATTATGCGAGGTATTATAACTTGAGATTTTCTGCCTTTTAATGTTTTGTTGATCGTTTTACGTGCTATTCTAATAGCATTGTTAATGTCTAAAGGTTTTTTCTCCTTTAGTATTTTTGTTGCAGCTCTAATTGATGAACTGAAAAATTTTTTACCATTTAATTTAGGTTTCTTCGCATTTTTCTTTTTCTCCACACCCATACCAAATTTTGTTTTGACTTTCATAGCGTTAGTAACCATATATGCAAATGATTTTTTTTTTGCAAGACTGCTATCTTTTGATAAAACTCGATCCCAAGCTGAATTTTCAAGAATTTTATCAGCTTGATGTCTAATATTTAAATCTTTATTTTAGAATAAGCTATGTTGTGATTTTTGCAGGCAGAGTCCAATAAATTGATTCCTTTATCAGCTCGATTTAAACGTTTTTGTAGTTTAGTTCCAGGTCCACAGTATTGATATCCAGGAACATAAAGTTCAACAGGAAGAGAGTTTATTATTTTATCTAGTAAACCTGCTCCAACGAAGGTGTTTTTATTAGGGATGTAACGATACGCCGTTTTGCCGATCCGATACCGATATTTAAAAATAAATATCGCCGATACTGATTCCGATACGAATATTGAAATTGAGTTCAAGTTTAGATTAACAAAACTCAAGTGCAATTTTTTTATTATACAAAATTACATTATAAGAGAGAATATTTAAAATTAATAAAACATTGGAAGTAATTTTTAAGGAACTACATTTTCTTTGTTTCCAAAAAATCTATATTAAAAATATGCAGATAATTAGTAGAAAAGCAAGAAAAAATGTTTAATTCCTTTATAATTTTAAAAAATACTCGCCATGCTTTTTAAAAATCGATTTTTTTAAAAGGACATTTATCAACTAATATTCTTCTGAATAACTTAATAGCTTAATTATTAAAAGACTTCTAAGTTTATATTTATTCACTTAAATTTACATGAAAATACAGTTCTGAGTTTAAGTTCGCATAAAAAAAATTGTGTAAATGGGTAATTTTTTATCCTTTTTCCTTGAGGAAAAAATCATTATAGAATACCGAAAAAGAAATTTGTCCTAGCATCGCTTCCAATTCGGTGATTGGTAATCGAAAAACAGCACTTCTTGCAATGGCAAGGATATGTAAAACTAATTAGAAATTATCGAAATTTGCAATACTTCCAGATCGCGAATTCTACATTTTCATGATTTCTTTGGAGTATCTTTTTTTTATAGCTGGAATAAGATTTAAGAAACAACGACTTGAATTTGAATTCATGGTAAAATTAACAAAAAATAAATAATTTTTTTTACAAAAAACAGTATAAAATATTATTAATTTTTAAAATTGATATTAATAAGATTTAAAAAAATAACGAAGTGAATTAAATTCATGGTAAAATCGTACAAAAATAAATTATTTGGTAAAAAACTCTAAAAAAATGTATAAAAGTATCGTCGTATCGACAGTAAAATATCGCCGATACCGATGTATCGGAAAATCTAAAGTATCGCCGATATATCGGTATCGGTATTCGTTACATCCCTAGTTTTTATCACTAAATGACTTTTGATAATGTATAACCATCTTATTTATTTATTTTTTCTATAATAAAAAGTAACAAATATGAATTGCATTTAGTTATAAAAATGCAGTTAGTAAAACAACATAAAAATATTTTAGTTCGAAACATTGATGATTCATCGAACATCAGTTCAAAAATAAAACATAGTTCACTCTTACCAAATTCTATTCGTGCTCTAATAGTGGGACCATCAAATTGTGGAAAGACTAATGTTATGATTGGCTTACTAGAAAGTCCTAATGGACTAAAGTTTGAAAACATCTACTTATACTCAAAATCTCTATATCAGCCGAAATATGAATACTTGAAGAGATTAATTAACCATATTAAAGGAATAGGATATTACACATTCACCGAAAATGAATCAGTTATTCCTCCTGACAAAGCTAAAACTAATTCAATTATGATATTTGATGATGTTGCATGTGAGAAACAGAATAATATACGAGATTATTTTTGTATGGGACGACGTAGGGATGTTGATTCATTCTACTTGTGCCAAACTTATACCAGAATTCCCAAACATTTAATAAGAGACAATGCGAATATGATTATAATGTTTAAACAAAATGAGACAAATATGAAACATGTTTATAGCGATCATGTTGCCAGCGATATGAGTAATGCAAAGTTTCATGAAATTTGTCGATTGTGCTGGAAGAATAAATATGGATTTTTGATGATAAGCAAAGATAATGAATTAAACAATGGGCGCTACAGAAAATTATTCGATTATTTCATAACAATACAAATTGCTCTACATAAAAGAAAAACTTTAGTATATAATCTGGCTTTAACCATAATACATCTACATAGCTCTTGAAATATCAACTATACCTGATCTAATTATCTACCTAATAAGCTGATGTGACCTGATACCTAATAAGCTGATCTGATACCTAATAACCTGATCTGATAACCTGATCAGGTACCTAATAAGCTGATCTGATAACCTGATCAGATACCTAATAAGCTGAGCTGATACCTATTAACCTGATCTGATAACCTGATCAGGTACCCAATAAGCTGATCTTATAACCTGATGAGATAACTAATAAGCTGATCTGATAGCTGGAAAATGGATGAAAAAATTTTAAGAGCTGGTTGCGACAAGAAATGTCTTGAAGAAAAAGCTTCGTAGTATAAAAACGGGCGAAATACACACGTGAACAACTAAAAGATACATTTAAACCTATAACAGATCCTTTAAACAAATTTATAAATAATTCTAATAATATCAATGGAATTATCAAAAAAGAAAAGAATGATCATAATAATCATCTTAAGAAACCATCAATTAAGTTGGAGACAAGTACACCAAAGAAACTTGTAGAAGAATCAATATTTGATACCAGTAATTCACTTGCTGATCCTAATGGTGAAAGTACTATTGATAATGATGATGACGATGATGACGGTTTTTACTCTCAAAATTCAAATGCTGAAGAGAGTTACACTGACTTATCTGTTTTGGAAGAAAGAAATGAATTAGATACTAACTATGGTCCCCATAAAGATTTTAATAATGAATGGAAATTTGGTGATAGGTTAGGTTAGGTTGAACAGGCTGCCGGTTTCTAACAACCGGCCCAATTGGGTCCTTTGGTCCCTTTGTGATGCCTGGGATGGATAGTAGGGAAGTTCAGAGAGGTGTCCCTCCCATCCCAGAGGTTGGGTCGGTGTTAAACCAACCCGAGTAAATTTGGTGATAGTAAGCTCAAATTAAATGAAAAGAAAATACATGTTGATAGCCAAATATGGGCTCTAACACCAAGACTATTTTCTCTAATGTTTCATAAAATACCAAAAAACTATGATAAATATGAACTAGAACTCTACAAAAAATTTTAATTAATACAAA
Source organism: Panzeria rudis (assembly GCA_956483635.1). Taxonomy (NCBI): domain Eukaryota; kingdom Metazoa; phylum Arthropoda; class Insecta; order Diptera; family Tachinidae; genus Panzeria; species Panzeria rudis. The sequence goes on from OY101447.1 coordinate 85,651,125, forward strand.
TGCGTACAGAAGAGACTATAAACCTGATGAACAAATCAAGGGAACGAAAGCCTATAAATATAAACATATTATTAAAAAGATGTTTAAAGAGAAAAACCAACAGACTTTATCAAAATCAATACCAAATAAGACAATATCTAATTATAAAGGTGATGGATTGATGCAGTTTAACCCTCATAAACCAAACTATATATAGTGGGATGATCCAAATGAGATGGTAGATCGACTTCGACTACTGGTATCATCACAAGCTGCAGGTCATACTAATCATAATAACGAAATTGTATCAATTATTGAAGAACTTCGCGAAGCTTATATAATAGAACAATCTATATAAAGTATGTCTGTTGATAAGTTTGGACATTATCTAAACGATACAAGCAATATAATTTCATTGAAAAATGCCCCTAAAATGTTGGGGTTCTTTATGGATGCGAACAACAACATCGATGTCCAAAACAAAAGAATCAAAAATGTGGCAAAAGATGTGGAAGAAAACGATGTTATTAATAAATTGTTTCTGCAAACTCAAATCGAAGAAATAGAACACAAGCTATTAAAATACTTTAAGGAAGATAACAACAATATTCATGATACTCTAAGAACTCAAATCGAAGTGCTACAACATGCAATAATATTACATTTGGAAGAGAATAAGAAAATGCAAGAAACTATTTTCAAAATCAAATAATTTTTGGAAGACGGATATCTACACAAATTTGTTGAAAGTATACAAAAGAAAAGATAATGAGAAGATTTATAGATTTGAAAAGTACATGTTTGTGTCAATAGCTAAAAGTGTATCAAATAGATCACAACACATCGAAAATAATTCTTAATACTAAAAATGGACTTCAAAAAGAATTTTAGTAAATGAACTCCATAAACAAGCTCGAAAATCTTTTTTACGTCATAGAGTTGTGATGAAAGGAATAGATGATCTTTGGCAAGCTGATTTAGTTGAAATGGGAAATTATTTTATGGAGAATAAAAATTATAGATTTTTGTTAACTGTAATTGACACATTCTCCAAATTGGCATGGGCAGTACCACTTAAAACAAAACCTGCACTTGAAACAACCCAAGCCATGTCATATATTTTTCAATTGGGACGAGTACCAAAAAACCTACAAACAGATGATGGTAAAGAATTTTTCAATAAACACTTTAGAAAATTGATGGATAAGTACAAAATTAATTACTATTCAACGTATAGCAGAATGAAAGCATCAATAGTAGAACGATTTAATAGAACATTAAAAGGGATGATGTGGAAAGAATTTAGTTTTAATGGTACATACAATTGCCTTGATATCTACAAAGATCTGTTAGAATCATATAACAGAAAAGTTCATCGTACCGTTGAAATGGCTCCAATTAAAGTCAACTCTTCAAATGAGAAAAAATTATTGAATACAGTATACAGTCATTTGAAAATGTATAAAATATCGAAATTCAATGTTGGTGATCATGTGCGCATAAGCAAATATAAGCATATTTTTGAAAAAGGTTATACTCCAAACTGGGCAACAGAAATTTTCACAGTCAAATCTATTCAAAATACATATCCCACAATATACATATTAGAAGATTGTCGTGGAAATCCTATTAAAGGTGGATTTTATGATGAAGAACTTTTAAAAACAAGATTTCCTAACATATC